>CM048754.1:70275658-70930658 GCA_026315105.1 Locusta migratoria | reverse complement strand
ACTTGGTATTCATTAGTCACTTATGGTACAAGAACACAATCACATTTCTCAGAGTGGCCCATGTGGTCAAAACATGAAATATTATCAAAACTAAGTACTTGTCATGGCTTCTCCATAATAACCAAACTGAAAAGTAAATATGCTGTAGCTATTACTGTAAAGTACACCATACTCATTCACATATGCCTGCATTTGTTAGTTCTAATTATATAGCAAGGTTATTTGTGAAAAGGTTTCACCTAGTACTCTACAATTTTTCCAGGAATGAATGACTTATCTGCTGATTAAATGCTAATTGTTCTGTTGTGACAATGTACCAAAGTATTGGAATTTGTTATTCCCAGTGAAGAGACAAATTTTTAGACTAACCTGGTAGTAACCATAAATGTTATGAAAATAGCAATGTGAGTGTACTCACCAGATTAATTTATTATGGTGCTTCCAGTAGGTATAGAAAGAACTTATTTTTAAATTCAAGAAAATAATTTGCCTCAACCACATTAATAATGTAAATCACATTAAAACAAACCTCCAGTGTGTCTCCATCCCAATGATCAGAATATCACATGTCAGTTCCCAAAACACAGTAAAATTTTTCAACTGAACAAGGGGACCATATGCATGTCTCCTCAACAATATGTTTTATAGAGTAGTGACAAAATGTGTGGGATTAGAACTTAAACATGTGTAAACACTGTTCCAGAAAATCTGTTAGCCAAATTTTAGGCATCCTAGTGTACTTGGAGATCTCTTGATTGTATCACATTGCTTGTAGTGTTTCCATTCCCATGTAACTGTAAAAACAGTTTTAACTGCCAATTATGAAAAATTCAAAGCTTCATTTATTTTCTTAATTCATATCTGCAAAAAGGTGGAGATTGGTAAAATATAGTTGGCCTGGGCAGATGATAGTAAGACTAAAGTGGCAAGAAATAGTAGAATAATGTGAGTAGGTCTTCCAGCAGATGAACCATGAGCTGCCCGAGATACAAGGAGTGTAAGAACTGGAGTATTACATGGAGGTGGGTGAAAGAAAGCACAGCTAAGCAAGGAGAGTGCAAGAAAGAGTTACACCAAAACTTCCAGTCAAATAAGAAATCATACTGTTTATCTATATTTGACAGAATTCAGGTTGATGCTGAATGTAAAAACATGGAAAATGGGAATTATTGCAAGGTACAGCATATACATAATGAAATCAGAATTGTTGCTTTTGCAATGTTTCAATGTGTATATTGCAAAACAAACTTGGTTTAAACTCAAACGGTTCGTAGCCATCACAAAGCACATTACCAAATAATGGAGCAGAATATTATCATTGCATAAAAATTGTCTTCTCCAGAAGCACACACCATTCTGTATGATTCACACAGAATGTTAGACTTTTGAACAGATTGGAGGCATTAAATATAATACTGCTGGTTGAACTTTGAAGTTTTTGGGATGATGTGATAGTGTATTCTGCAATGTACAAATGTCAAATTATGTATATATTTTCATTGCACAGTCATGAAAAATGTTAGTATTTCATGAGAAAGGAAAACACATACAGCATATTTTGTCCAGGTAAATAACGTGAGGTGTTTCAATGATAATATAAATAATTGTGTAATAAGTGTTACAAAAATATACACACACATATTGTTTTAAATAACATATGTTGCCTGCACGAAGAAACATCAAATAGGTAAGCATAAAACGTCCTTAACACATTATACTTTATATCAATGAAAAAGAAGTCATTTTCACTTTCATTGCTGACATTATCATGTCGTTTGTGCTACAGTATGTGCAGGAAGAGAGTTATGTTTTGAAATTGGATCTGTTAATGTAGAAAGAAAAATTGATGTACACATAGGTAATGCTGCTGATCTAGGATTTTATCCCTACTCTTAATGCCATGATATATTAATATCCAATTGTAACTAGCTTACTAAACCACATAAAGAGGAATAAGCCACATGTCAGCTTAACATGTGTCCTTGGTTGTTGTCCATATAGCTTGGCATGGCAAAGTGTGAAAATATCACTACTTTACTTGGATTAGGAAGGGGTGCTGCTCTCCTTCCATTGTTAGTGTCACTGTGGTAGCTATATTTTGTAGACATGAATAAGACTTAATTTTCATGAACTGTAACTTAGCAGCAACTGCACTCTTCACAAATTTTACGAAAAGACCCTTTAGTATCCAAAAATTTTACGTGCTAGAAGTTGAGATTTTAAACCATCGTCTTTTTGTGGCTGCAAAAATTTTGATACCATCACATACCATACATTCCTTTTGTGTGAAATATCACAGTGCCCTTTTTGATATGAAAGATTTAAACCATAATGTCAAAATCAAAAAGATGTAACTCAATCTGCACACAGTACACAGAAATCTTTAATATCAAAAGAAGCATTATACTATTTCAAATATTACAGGAGGAAACTTTCCTATTGGGATAAACATCTATAAAGAATAGAAATCGAATAACTTACCCAAAGTACATGCTCGTAGATAGATAAAAAAGCAAACAAAAACACATACAAACACAAGATTCAAGCTTTTGCAACTGTTGGCCGCCTCTTCAGGAAAAAAGGAGGGGAAAAAGGGAAGGATGTGGGATTTAAGGGAGTAGAAGAGTCATTCCAATCCCAGGAGTGGAAGGACTTACCTTGGGGGGGGGGGGGGAGGGAGGGAAGGAAAGGTAAACAATTGTGGGCGCGTACGTGCATACACACACACACACACACACACACACACACACACACACACTCACCATGAGTGCGCGCGCCCACACACACACACACACACACACACACACACACACACACACACACACACACACCAATTTCAGATAGATGAAATCTGTGATATGTGCTTTTCCTAAAAAAATTTTGGGTAAGACCATGGCTTAATACTGAAACTGCTGGGAAGTAAAATAGAATTTTTGGTCATCAAAATGTCCTGCATTTCATAAAATATATGAATGCTACTGATGACTGCCAAACCAAAACACTTCAGATTAAACTTTTGAAAATATAATTTGTGAATTACTATACAGTGAAGTATCACGGTAACTACAGACAGTAACAAAACAAAATATGTTCACTATCAAACTGTGATGTTGAGCTGGGACACAGAAGTATATCAATTTTGACAATTTCTTCCAAATTGAATACTCAGCTGCATTGTTGGAACATGTGTGAATCACAAAAGTGATTTTGAATTTAGGTGAAAAAATTTTCTGAGTAACTAGAGAAGATCTAGCTCTAAAAAACCTCACTTTTGCTGCTCCATATTAATAAAGCCAGCAGTGTACCACTTCAGCGTCATTAGTTCACATCGCTTCAAACAGATGTGGTGTGTAACCTGAAGTGACGTGTCTGCCACACCACCTGTGTGTGGAGTGCTTCATTTTTAAAACGGATGTGGCTTGGAACAGCACCACTTCTGTGCCTCGCCATTTTGGTGTGAACTGGACCTTTACATGGTAGCATTGGTACCAGCTCACATGCCTTCTCAGCTGCGGCTTTCCTTGATGGGCAGGCAGACTAGGAGCAATGGTCGGCTGAAAAGCAAATTTGTAAGTGTGGTGAAGGTGCCTGTCTGAAAATTTTACTAAATTTTAAGAACTGATGTGCCATATCTGTAGAAATTTCCTGATTTTTGTGAAGCGTCTGTGGGTGTGACAGATTGTTCTTCCAAAACACGTCACTTTTAATGTGATCAATTTGTAATGTTTGTGGTTGAGCCAAATTATTCTTTTTAATTGTTCTAAAAGCAATTAAACCTAGTTTTCACTGAGCTGTGGGTATAATTATAGATGTTATTTATCTAATGTTTCATTACTTATCAAGCATTTGGAAACTAGTTTGATTTTCAAATGGTACAGTTAGCACAAAGGCTTTGTGCCCATCTCTTCCCATTAAAGTAATTAAAAGTTCATATTGGCAATGGAGTGCCATAGGATTAGGATAGTTACTAATAGTACAGTGGCTTTTAGCATTTACCCAATAGTGAGTGCTGATATTTTTCATTTCAGTAATTAGTTGCTTGCTGGTCCTGTTTAAGTAAAAATGGCAGGACTTTTCCATGACTTTCAATTAGTGTCAACCGTCTGAAAATTTTGTTTCTCAAATGGCTTTCATTTGACTTGCATTTTGCTTGTCATATTGTGGTTAATTCATTGACATTTTCTGAGTAAATAAAAATACACTCCTAGTGACTTAAGCAATAAAAAGTCTGCAATTTTTTCTTGTTTGACAAAAACCTGCTTAACTGGGCAATGAAGAGGAACAAACTTAACATTCTTAGTGTATGTAGGTAGATATGCTGATTAAGTTCCTTATTTGGTTTTAGTATATAAGGTACCTGGTTTGATTACAAATAAAGGTTTTCTAACTTTGTTAATGAAACCTACCAATGTTTACTTGCATCAACTTTGTCTATCCTCGTCATGCTTTCGTGTGGATCTTGAGAATATGCCAATTATTGTCTGTGCTGGTGGTGGGGTGTTCACATTTTGCATATTAGTCATAGTTCTTGGAGATTTATTGAAGTTCATGCCACACCTTAGCATGTCACCGAAGTGTGACATTTGTAAATGTGTTATTTCTGTTAGTTTTTTCCATTGTTTGTATTTTTATTTATAGGTTTGATTGCCCTTTGGAACCTACGAATTGTCAGAAAAGGAGAAACATTCTTGGATTAATGTTAGATTTGTGGAAAACTCAAATCTGATACCCTGCTTGTACAAAATAATCTTTAATGGCTAACAGCATTTAATAAAATGCTGCATGTTGAAGAAACTTAATGTAAATGTGCTTTATACAGTTTTTTCAATTCAGCTTAAAATTAATCATATCGATTCCAGCTTGCAAAGTAACTGGTTGTGTAAAAATATTGATTGCATAGTTACATATGGTTAGGTACAGTTGAACCATTGATAATTGGATGTATGATAATTCCTCTCCTATACACTTATACACCATTGAAATGATGCCAAATAGCCATGTTTTGTATATAAAGAAAGAAAGAAAGTTTACAATATTCACAGCTATCATTCTGTTACAAAGAAAATAAAAGTTTTCTTGTCAATACCTGTGACAAGTTAAAGAAATACTATTATTTTGTGACAAAAGGAATACATATTTTTGCAGTAAAGAAAACTGCTTGCCATTCACAACTATTATGCACTTCGTAAACAAAGTTTCTGTGTGCATAAAGTATCACTGGATTTTTACACAGAAGTGTCTTCTTTTATCATAGTAATTCTTAATATGACTATTGCTTACTGCAACATCTCTCATGACCAGAAATTTCAGGATCTTACCAACACACACCTTGATGCACAAGCCTTCCTCACAGTTAACAGCATCACCGTATGTATCCGAATGCAAACTGAACCCCAGAAATTATATTTGTCGGAGGGCAAAAAAAAGTAATAAATAAATAATAATAATACAGATTTCCAACTGCACTAAAAAACAAAAAATATAGATAATGATGGATAGAGGCACTTTCTTTGCGATTTGCACACTTAAATAACTATTACATTGCAAACAGTGACAGCAGTGAGAAATAACTATATCTATTAAACCTGTCACTGCGCATTTACTCTCGGCAGCACCCACACTGTGCACATACAGATCACACACTTTTATGTGGGCCCTTAGCGGAAAATGTTGGGAGCAGAAGCTTGCATTCAACTCATAGCGTATTGGTGTTAGAACAAGCCCCGCCTCTTTCTCCCAGTGCAGCAAAATTACGCCCTGTAGCTTACAGGTTTTAAAAGAAACATGTAATGGGTTAAAGCATCACAGCAGGAACACAAAATTAAGACTCACTTTAATGTTTGAGTAATCGAAAACTGGAACTTATATCTCCAAAATATGAATATTTTAAAGGGACTTCTTCAGCAGGTGTGGCAATACTTTCTGCCTCTTTACTGTCACAGCACTGAACAACAATCAGAATTACATTCATCCCACCACTTTAAATGACAGCAATACTTTTTAGAAAAGGAGCTGTCGATGCATGTGGAATTACTTTAGGAAAGAACTAAGTGAAAGACAGCAATCAACACCATGCATGAATCAAGAATACATTCACGATGGCTTTGGTGAACAATGGTGTTGCATAGGTAAGGTCGGTCTCTCTCTCTCTCTCTCTCTCTCTCTCTCTCTCTCTCTCTCTCTCTCTCTCTCTCTCTCTCTCTCTCTCTCTCCCGTGTGTTTGGAGCTACGTGCAACAATAAAATTGCAGCTTCCTTTGAAATCCTTTATCTTCTGTTCCCGGGGAATTTTGTGTGTTGTCTGTTTAACGGAGAGATTTAATGTCGTCTCAGCAAAATCAATTATTTTTCTCTTAAACTTCGCGGTAAAAATAAAATATGCTTCTTTACTATCAGATACAGGGTACCATTTCATGCATGGAAGTTCAAAAACAGACTCCAACAAAGGGTGAAATCCAGAGGTGCCATTCATGAAAGCTACTTATGGCGGCTTCTAGCGGCATTCTTTTCTCCCATTAACTAAACCTACGTAAGGCAGTTTCTAGTGGCATTGTTTGGAACTTCCTGAAACTTTGCCCTTGAATCTAAGCTGCTGCAGGCATATTTCCAGATCCCAAAAACTGGAAAAAAGTGTGGCTTGCATTCGGATAAATATGGCAATTGCGCAGTTCAGCCATGATTGTATTATGGAACTGGTTTGGATCCCTTGGTCAACACTGCTTTGTATGGGCGTACCTCCACTTGACATAAAATAGCTTGAGAGTTATGTCACACAGTCTTCATGTGCTAGTAATAATGCTGCTCTTCTCAGGTCAGCATGTACAAGACAGTGTGTCAACATCAAACTTCAGAATTACCTATGTCTGAGAGACCGCACACCACAATTTGTGGATTTAAAAGTTAAGCTTGGTAGAGGAATGTTTAAATTTTTGCAGAAGACAATTATGTTTGAGATTGTGACAGATCACAACTTTCTGCTAGACCAGGTCTAGTGTTTCAGGAAGTGACACAATCACAACTAGATGCTTCACATTACTCTCTTCTTGCAGTTTCTATACACATAGGACAATCTTTTAATAGGGAAAAATGTTAGTGATGTAAGACGGATGCTGCTTACTTTCCTCTTGCATTTCCTGTTTCCTTAGTCATGCCTAATTTTTCAACACTAGTTCATTACACAGGATATCCAGCCAAACTGTTGCAAACCGATGTGTGTGTTGGGCTAAGATAGGATGAACTCTTAAGGGAGGCAAATTTATAGGGAATATATTAAGTGATCAGTAGTTTTGAATATAACACTTTAGTAAACTAATATGGTAGTCAAGACTATTGTTAATCAAGAGTGATTGTGGCTGGTTATGACATACCTCAGCTCATTGCCACTGATAAAAGCAGAAGGCAAAAACAAACCTGGAAATGAGCCTTTGGAAAAGAAATTTCCTAGATCATTCAGGAGAGCGGGACAAAGGGACAGAAGAGAGAATGGTTTTGGGTTACTCACAATTAAGGCTGAGAGGTAAAGATGGAGTGATAATTCTCATGGCCTAAGTTGTGAGTAATCCAAAACCACCTTCCATTTTCTCCCCCTTCTATCCCCTCTGCTGACAAATGAAATGTGATCACTGAAAGCCTGTTTCTGGTGTTCTATTGGTGGTACTAAGTACTGGGCAGCCTCTTCATCTTATTAATATATTTCCCTTTTTTCCATATCACTGCAGTATTTCCCTTAGATTAATGGTACTCAGACTTTTCTAAAAAATTTCTCCAACAAATTCAGTTCTCCTCACAAGACCTGCTTAATCAAGTAACACTGTCAAATCAAGGTTAGTGGTTATTGCCATATTAAAACTGAATTTATCCCTCTTACTTGTCTTGCCTGGTAAGACCCAACATTGTGCAACAGCTACTCTTACTTGAATCTCATCTAATGACTCACTATATCACACAAAAAACCTGATCACTTGACTAACAAGTAAATAACACTGCCAATTTGTATTGAAAATAAATTGCACAAAATCTATTAAGCATTGTAAATAATCTGGGTTTTATTTTCATCTTGAAATTGCCATCATTTTTGGCTGAGTGTCATGATGACAGACATGAATTTGATTGAAACACAAGGTATTACTTTTACCAGTCTTTGTTTTATTGTACCCACAACACGTTTAGAGGTTTTAAACCCACATCATCAAGTGGAATGACATTAAGCTAAGTACATGTATGTACATAGGTTGCACTATTTGCAGTGGCCACAGGTCCCTTACATTGTCTTAACCTCACATGTAACACATCAGTCACTACTTTTGTTTATTTAACAGAAGTGTTTGAGACCTCGTCTGTTAAATAAACAAAAAGTGGCTGTAATTTGTTACATGTAAGTGAGGTTAAGACAATGTAAGGGACCTGTGGCCACAGGAGATAGTGCAACAGGTCAATCTAACCTACATGTCTTCAGCTTAATGTAATTCCACTTGGTGATAGGGATTTAAACCCTTGAAACGTGTTGTGGGTACAATAAAACAGTGACTGGTAACAGTAATACCTTGTTTCAATCAATTTCAAACAGTCACAGCAAAGCCTTTACCAAAATGTTTTCATTTAGACATGAATCTCTTGTAATAACATTAAACGTCTTTAATAAATTTGTCTCCAAAATGAATGTGTCTCTCGAGATTGCAGAATCTCTTGACTTTTGGTAGTGACTTTGAATATTTGATCATCATTGTTGCTGTCTGTTAAAACATTTGATAATCGACTGAATAACTGTCATCATTTTTAACTGTGCAAAAAGAAAGTACATTTCAGGTAATGTTTAATACATTACTCTGTTCTGTGCAGACATTTTTCACTATTCTGATACATTAATAATATAGAAACAGCAGTTAAATCTCTGATTGAGCAAGAGGTTAGGTTTTGATTATTTAATACATTGTCAGCCATGTGGCAGCCACAGCAGAATCACATTCCTGTTGCCATGTGGTTATTGCCGGTCACGGCAGTGCCTTGTGCTTAACACTGCAAGTCTGCCGTGGTGGTGGTGGTGGTGGTGGTGGTGGTGGTGGTGGTGGTGAAGAAGCGTCCTTAATACAGTATGCAGCAGTCAAAGTATTAATCATCACATCTGAAAGTTTTAAGTAGTATTACAGCAAGTGTTTGCTGCTGTAATGAACTTACTGTGGTATTTTTCAGGCCCACTAGAAAATTGTTCTGTGGGTTTGTTGAAAAATTAGTGTAAGTTGGGCTTAAAGCTTCCCAATATTTATAAGTGTGCTTCTTCAGAGTTTTGCTTTAAATCCGTCGATGTACAGCATGAAAAGCATAAGAGAATAAAATTCCTGCAAAAATTGTAATTCACGATATGTACATACCTGCACGGATAAAAACTGGTAATTGGTATGTCTACAGACTGGTGGTAGTGTATTGCGTGAAAGCAAGTGATATGCGAAAGTGTCACAGAATTCACCATGTCGGCTTTGTTTTGTTCTGCACAACTGAAGAGATCATTTGTAGCATACCTGCTCTTTGCAACAATAAACACATTCCTTCTCCTGTTTAAAAACTGTGGTTCCAGTGCTGTGTCACAGCAGCTGCTGTCTACTCTCCAGTCAGTTTAGGTTGCACACATTTCATTAAACCTGTCTAGCTTCTGGAAAGTGTTTAACATTGCTTTTCTTTCCTTTCTATATGTTTGAACATAACTGTACAATTCAGAAATACCTGCAGGCAAGCAATACAGGAATAAAATGTTTGAGCATTTTCCTTAAAATTGTTTGCCATCTCATTGTTACACTACAGTGACTGGCAAAGAAGATAAGTGCAAACAAGAAAAAAGATTTTTACACATCTTATTTAGTTCCTAATTAAAACTTAACATATTGTTACATCTTTCTTGGAAGCTCTCATTTTAAATGTCTGTTCTTTACAATTTGTTAATATTTGAAACAAGCTTTGTCATAAGTTGTAGCTGAAGAAACTAGTATTTGGTCACTGTGCTAACATACACAGGAGTTAGGACCTCAGTGCCAAAAGTAAATTTTGCTGAAAGCAACATCTACTCAGATGTTAGTGAAGATTCAGCTGAATTTTTATTTAAAAATTATTTTCATAGAAACGATGACTGACAGAGAGTACTTAGAAGTTACCAAAAGCATACCACTGAGAAAGAGTGCATTTATGAGACTGGGCATTTGGAAGTTTGTTGGTCAGTATAGAGGGGAGAATGAAAAAATGGTGTATAACAACTGGAAGTAATTCCAAATCCTGGATAACAAGGCACATCTTTGCAAGTTAGGTGAAATAATTCAAGTGGAAAAATAAAAACTGGAGTTAGAGTGTTTATTTGGAACAGAAGCCAATAGATTGATCAAAGTTGAATTACAAAATGATACTTGCATATAAATGTAAAAAAAGACGAAATTTGTAACAAGTGAATTAGGGTATGAAAGGCTCTGCTGAAGTTTTTGTTGACAGCTGAACTGGGCAGTCTCTGCATAGATCTAAACTGCCACTGAAACAGTGACATTTTTCTCCAGCTGTTCTGTTTTGTTGCTGTTACATTGCTTATACCATGAGTGTGTACATTTACATTAATACTTCACAGACGATGCTGTTGTCTCATTTTGAGTGTTGAATCGCTCCCACCCATGGCATGTAAAATGATGTTTCTATATTTTACAGTCTTCAGTATCACAAAATGGGTAACTTTCCATTCATAATTATTCTACAGGTCATTGGAATGCATTTGATTCTCAGGATCATGTATTGAGCTTGTGTACAATAAAATATTTTGGGCCATTTTGATCTGTTGGTGCTGGTTGTCAATGGAGTGGTAAGTCACGCATCAGTTGGTATAACATGACCTTGAACTTGACACAGATTCCATAATTCAAGGAAATTCCGTAAAAATTTGTATCTGAAGGATTTGGGTTGAAAGTAGAAAAGTAAAAGTAAACTGTATGTAGTTATTGTGATAAGGCACAAATAAATCTTGAAAAGGCTGTCAGAAATAAGCAGCATCAATTGAGTTGATATTCTTGAACTTTGCCAATCATCACAATTTTTGTGCACTCAAGAACTGACAACAAAGAATAATAAAAAGTCTAATTTTGTTATACCTGAAGTAGTAGAAGCAAAAGAAGCAGAACTGGCTGGCAATAATGCAGGAATCACTGTGAACTGTTGAGCATCAATCATCATATTGGCTCATATTATTAAGGCTTCGAGTCAGAATAACAGTAAGAGACTAAGTAATGACACATTTGCAAACTGAATGGCAACACGTTTCTGTAGCACATGCTGCTAATCTGTTGAAGGGTTTTGGTCAGGTGGTAGAGATGTGTGCAGTAGTAATCACTGTTGAGGGATGCAGCACAGAGGCAAGCCCCGCATTAACCACGATGTTGCACGCTTGGAAGATTATATGCAACCATCAGTAGTGTCGACCACATACTTTCAGATGCCACGATCCAGTTACACCAAAGACTTGAGTGATGAGGATCTCGATGTAGAATTTTGTTGGTCGACTGATGTAATAGTGTGCTATGGCTGTAGCAAATCATTGTGGTAATGTTGTCAGAAGAAAAATGATGTAAGCTCTTAACTCCACAGCATTTAGCTTGTGTAAGTTAATTTGAAATGAAATATGTTTTGCAGTTACTGTTGTACCTTCAGAGCAGAGTCTGAAAGTAGCGATTGCACTCCTAGTGCATTCTTAGTGTCACTGAGAGCTACTGCTGAAATAAACCTCCATTTGCTACAGTTTCACATCTTAGTGATAGGTGGACAACATAAAATTCTTGCAGCATTTGTGGCATCAGATCTACTGCTGTGGTATTAATAACAATAAAATTGGCACATTTGTCTGTAAGACTAATAATGGAGAAACTGTCGTACACTGTCCAGTAAGAAACAGACTGTCATTTGATAGCTGAAAAACCTTTTAACAATCAATCAGTTTACTGTAATGATGCAATATAATTTTACACACACACGGAGCTAGTAATAGTAAAAGTAAATATTTATTTCTCAGAAATGAATGAAGAAATTGAATTGCAGACATCAAATAACATTGCACAAAACACTGTTATTATGTAGAGTCAGGTAAAAATGGTTGACATACTTAAAACACCGCCTGTTCGCAAATTAATGGTTGCAATAAAAGCTATAAAGTATTCTGAAACAGAGGAACATACAAAAAGAAAGGGGCAAAATGGAAGTAATTTTTCTTCAGACACATGTAAATAATGAAAGATAATTTTATCTTTTTAGGCTGGAAAAAGTCTGGATCATTGACAAAAAATAGGGAGAGACATCATCGGGGGAAATGCAATGCAAATGTTTGAAGCCCAGGGCAAAGAATAATGAACTGTGTGGCTGCAACTGATCAGTGTGAAGATAAATATAAAAATGCTTTCCTGAAATCAGTGACTTAATCAGCACCTCTTGGTGAAATGCAAAAGTTGGCTTTCTGTAAATATTACTAGCTTTGGTGCACCTATGCTCAGAATGTAGACCTGTGTATACCGAGTAGAAGTGACAGGATGCTCTGTCAAACTTACCTGAAGTGTGCACCCCCCCCCCCCCCCCCCGTCCCACACGCACCCCTCTACCTCAATATTCTGAAAAGTGCTGTTTAAAAACACAAACTGTAGAGTGCCCAGCTTTACTGCTTGACTTGCTCTCTGCAACCGGTTTCTTATCAGCTGTTCCGGCAGCCCCCAAAACATTGATAAACATATCTGTATATTTTTGACCTCTAACATCCGTGACACAGACCAACTGCCATGATAAGAGGGATTTTTTGCTTACAATCTTGTATGTTATGTCTGTCCTCAAATTGCTGTAACACAGGTCAAATGTACTCAATAATTAAGTGTTTAACTTTGGAAATTACCCTTTCAATGTTTGAAAAGTGTACACACAACTGTACAGCTTGAAGAAATCTCTTATAAACATTTTTATTTTTACATTCCTTTTTATTACTCTATGAATTAATGTAATAATAGTTTTGGATGAATGCAATAAAATTAAGTTTTAACTAATCTTCAATTTGTACAATTGTAATAAAGGTGACAAAAATCTATTACATGTAGTCTTAACCTTTCTGAAACCTTGACAAGTAGGTAGTGTGTATTCGCATCTAATCTGTTCAAATGAAGTAAATAGCATACCTTGTTGACCATCCTTTCTAAAGTTGAGTTCAGAGTTCAAAAATTGTTTGCTGGGCATTAGCAACAGTTTGTGTTTATAAGTCTCACGGCAAATAATGGATTGTATATAAAGATGTAGGCAACTGTTTTCTTAGAAAAGCTTAAGATACCAATAGATGACAAATACCACCATTTAGTACAGCTGAGAAGGCAGCAGCTATTTTCAGAGTAACACATTTTTCAGAATCAGGCAGTAGGGGAAAGGGTTGTACCTCGGGACATGTTTTGCATTTGAATTTTTTTATACTATAATTTTTTTTTTACAAGAAATTGAAAATTTACCCCATCACAGGCACCAATTTTAGGTAGTGTTGAGCAAACAGCAGTTTAGGCTAGCTCCAATATTTACACAATTACTCACAAATAGAGACTTTTGTGACACTTGTCCCAAGGTACAACCTATGGTTTTACCTTGGGACTCGGTGATGTATTTAAATTTCTTAGTTTTATGAATGGAAAAAATCTTATTGGAATTAGGTAGTACTTGTTTGTTAGTTGAAATACAAAAGTTATTTTACTTTAAAGGAGATGGCGGGACTAAAAAAAAATGAATGAAACCCCCCAACACACCACTGGCGCTGGTAGTTCTTTCACTATATTACTGCTACCTCCAGAGCTTCTGCCAAGCTTGAGAATTTCTTCATCAGAAGAAGTGGAAGATGAAAACTCCTTTGTCGGTTAGGTGGCTCCTTTCTTCAATTGTGTACTGTAGAACTGTTTCATCAAGATTCCAGACTTCTGAGGTTGAGGACCAAACCTGGAATAAACTTCTTGGAGTTTCTTTAAAAAAAGATACAACATTGGGTTTATTGAAAGATGTCATTTGACCTGGTTTACTAAGGGATATTCTTTTCTTTTAAGACTCCCGAAAGGTTCTGTACTGTTGTCTTCCGGCCTATTCCTCTTCCTCCCATGTCACTGGATATTTAATGTTGGTAGCTTTAGCATATTGGAAGGCAAACTTTTTCAGATCATCCAGTCACACCAGAGTTCCAATGCACAGCCCTTACTATATAAGAAAGAAGTTCTTCCGCTTACTCTGTAATGAAGACTTTTTGTAGCACTGCTGGCGTCATATTTAAATGAGTTTGACCAGAAAATTTGTGTATTTGGATGTGCCTAGCAAGAGTACTTTTCGACATATATCTCGTATAGATAGTTTCTGTGTAATAGCCTCACGGGCAGCTGCCTCCATGCACTCCGCATTTTCGATCCCACCTTACTTCTACCCATCTAAAAAAATAAATGAACTTAAGTAAAACTGTAGAGGAAACATTTGGTTGTACCTTGGGACATGTCCCAAGGTGCAGCCAGAGAAGTGTCCCAAGGTACAACCAAATAGACAAAAACAGAAAACTGTATCCTAGCCTATGTACACATTTATATATTTATAACTTGTACAACACTGTATTTAATAAATATCAACAATGATGCTTAGCTTTTATTTATATCTTCTAAGGATTGTGGCTCAGATGTAAAACATCATACAAAAACATGGCCTCCTACTCCCTTTGAAAATAGGCCTGACAACTTTACTTTGTAGTTCTTCGAGTTGCCACTCGAGTGCACTGCCTTTATTAAAATGTCCCAATTAAAACTGTCCCAAGGTACTACCCTTTCCCGTATTTTTTCTGATTTAACAGTTGTTTGGGCGAGATTAGTGGTAGGGGCCAGTTGCCATCCAATTGAGTTCTTTCTAGAGCACCTCATGGTAGCTGCTTTTTTCTGTTTTGTTGATTCACATAAGCACCCTGTGCAATGTGTTTCACTGCCTGGCAGTAACACTGCACAATCACGTTTTTTGCCTCCCCCCCCCCCCCCCCCCCCCGCCCTCCAACGCTCGTGCATGCAATTAAAGCTGCTGAGCTGTCAGCCCCCAGACTTAAACTGTGCGTGTCCCTTACAATGTTATCACTACTTCAAAACGCTAAAAGTTGGAAAGACCAGCCCCTGTGATATGTACTTGGATTGCTGGTTTGCTCTATTATCACACCCAACTTTTCCAGAATCTTTTTCAGTTATTTTCTCATATCAGTTGGTTGTTAATATTTCTGCTTTTGTCAGTTCTCCATCCCATCCTATCCCTAAAATTCTCCCCTAACAAGTCTCACCTTATTGTCATCTGATCCCTTGCCTCTGTTCTTGAAGCTACTGAGATAGAGAGATTTTTAAATTTTTTATGTGGGTTTCTAATGTAGAAAAACTGGCAAGTGTTGATGAGGTGTGAAAATGTAGTAAATGTAGCTCTTCCAGTTGATATTAAATTTGCTAATAGCTTTTCAGTATCAACTATTGCAAACAGTTTACTGTTTTTCTTCTCATTAGTCAACCCTGTGCCAGTCCAGCTTCAAATTATCTCAGAGGTAGAATTTTTACAGAGTGAGTGTAGCTAGCTGTGTTGCCAACATTGAATGCCAAATATAACAATTTTTAATACATAATGCTGACGTGTACACTTTATAAATACTGTAATATTCTTCATTTGCACACATTTATTCATCTGTAGAGCTGTTGTGAATAGAATTAGTTGAATGCAGGGTAAACTTTTTCTGCAGGTATGTACCAGTCATGTAATCTGGTAAATAAAGTATGTTAGTGCAGACAGGCCAAGTATTATAATTTGTTCATAATTATCACAATTGATAGGCAATAATTACGGTGTTACAGGAGACTGCTAAAATTACAGAATCGGCTATTAGATTTATTTTAGCAGTTGGCAACACAGTTTTTGTTGGGTCATTTTATGGACCAGTGCAGTTTCAGAAATAACAAAATACTGTACCCTTACATCATCATTTTGGTACAAACAGTATAGTATACATTAACACTGAAGTGGAGCCTCAATAACTTCACTACTGTGGGAGTGTAAACTTGAGAGTATGCTAAGATTTTACCTTACTGATGTTCATGCTTTTATGCCATGAGCGAGTGTTAATCAATTATTGCTGTTTATTTAGACTGATGACCATTTTGATTCATCTAGGCATCATCTTCTCATCTGGAAAAGTACACAAACAGACTGCATAAATCTAGAGATAGTCTTAACAGTGCATTACAGTTTTTAAGAGTAAATACATAACTCCATTATCTTACAAGAAGTTGCCGACAGGAACTCCATTATAGAACAGCATTACATTTGTTTTACGATAACAAAGTACAAATGCATAACACGAGAAACATTATAGTATTCTCCATAGGTGCGTTGAAATATCATTTTCTCATAATGGTTCACGTTAGCTGTAAAAGATACACTACATGTAAAATACAAAATGATATGTAACAGCTTGTCAACAAGAACGTCAAAGATTGTGCACAAGTTAACACGCCAGAGCTGCCGCTGCTTATAAATGGCGCGCTAGCTGAGTACTCGGTTTGGCTGTGCACTCTTGTTTAGTACAGGCCACCAGAACACATCACATAACATTTTCCTGTCTGCAATTGTGTGTTTTCGTCTTTAGTGGTTTGCTATAAAAACATCGCCTATACACCTTGCATGTTACATGGGATTAGGTTTCCATAGCACCACATTGCAGATGAGACATGTTTCTTTTTCTCCGTTTGATAAACCTTTCGTTGTTTTCAGTATAATTATTTCTCAATTAAGCAGATTTATTGCTTGTTTGAATTTTTGTTCTCAGTTTGCAATAAAATCAATAAATGAGATGCGTTGTTAGAATTGTTTGCAATAAATGCATATGATGCTTATAAGTCGGAGAGCTTGCAGCATTTATCACATAATCGGCATGCGACTTAGCACCACCTCTTTTGCAGATGTTACATTCGCTTTTAATATTTCAGCTTTCGCAGGGGTCTGAATTCAGCTCTCTGCACACATGTGCTTACAGGCGTCCGCCTAGAGCGTTAGCGGCCTGCACTGGTGACCCAGCGAATGTGTTAAGTCGAAGACAATAAAGTGTCATCCTTGTTTCACAGTGAATTCATATAATACTACTACTACTACTACTACTACTACTACCACTACTACCACCACTACATCAAAACTGAATGATCAATTTAAATAAATAGTGATCTTAGCTGAAAACACTTATAAACTTATTGGAGATAACCCTGATGAACCCCTGTGTTTCGTACATAACTGAACTCTCACACTTTGTCTGCTTCGGACATTATACAAATCAATGTAAAGGTCGATGTAATTGCTTCTTCAAAAGTTGCATTTACTGTGCCAGAGGAGTATTAGGTTTTAGTAGGCACCTTCTTGTGTCTTAACGATTACTTTTAAACTTGACAATTACATGTCAAAGGGATATTCTTACTGGCAATCTTTCAATTAAATTGGTGAGTAGGGCCCTGGTACACCCTATCCACCACCTTCTACCAAGTTCTTGCCTTATTATAGATAGTGTCTTTTCAACTTGGCATCACTGTTAGTGACAAAAATCTGTTCTGTGTATCTGAGTAATCACTCTGTAGATATTGATCTACATACATTTCCACTCGCTTCGTACCGTCTGCACAGTATCTACAGTGGGACGTTCACAGTACCCCTCCTAATCCCGTCACCGCTTTACAGCGTCTTGGCATCCATGAACCTGCCGGCGGCCCTGGAAGACGCGGAAGGCAGTGGGGGCGACGCGCTGCCACAGTCGGTGCAAGAGAAGGCGGCGGCAGTGCGCGCGGCGGGCGGTCTGCGCCACATCGAGGAGCTGATCGCAGAGCTGCCCGGGCTGCTGGGCCGCAACTCTGAGGTGCTCGATGAGGTGGGTGGAGGCGCTTACCAGGGAACCTGGTGCCACTGACAGAATTTGAGTCTCTGTAGGCATATTTTCCAAGTGACCACTTGTGTCTTGGCATACTGCTGAATAATAATATTGTATTGGTGTGGTGTCTGTTCTGTCGGATGTTCGAAAGAACAGACACTACAACAAAGCAATAAGTATTTAAATGCGACAACGGCGTTACCTTCATTTACTTCACTGCAGATGCAGTAATACGTCCGACCTCGCATGGGAATCCGTAATGGCAAATCTAAAAGGGCACGGACAATAGGGGCGCTACAACAGTAGCTTGCGACTTATGAGAATTTGAGACGGTTGCCATGCGAGCACGAGTGGCAGAGTGGTAAAGGTGACCACTGGCCCGAAGCAGGAGACCCGGGTTCAATTCCCAGTCCGGCTCACATTTTCACTTGTCGCCATTGCTTAATATCAGTGCCCAAATGCGGCCACTGTCAATTCTTTCTTTCCTATCCTTCTTCCTTCCCTTCCTTTACCTATCATTTGCAAAAACAATAATAAAATACTGTGATTTATTTGGGCCACAGTGGAGTAGCCAAGCACTCTAAGGTGCCTTGTCGCAGAGTGTGTGGATGCTTTCCTTCGGAGGTTAGTGCCTCGTGTGTGTGTGTGTGTGTGTGTGTGTGTGTGTGTGTGTGTGTGTTTTGTCCTTAGGTTAGTTTGTCGTTTGTAAGCCTAAGGACTGATAACCGTAGAAGTCTCGTACATTTACAAACATTTGATTTGATTCACTTGGTTTTTTTTTTTTTTTTTTTTTTTTTTTTTTTTTTTTTTTTTTTTTTTTTTTTTTTTTTTTTTTTTGCCCTGGCTACTTATGTTTTAGTGAAATCTGCTCCACAACCCATCAGAAAGTCTGTAATTCACAATTATAAATAAATTTAACCCAAAACACACAGCAGCATAGCAATCCTGGGAAACATGTGAAAATACAGTAATGTGGCTTCGCTTTTGCTGCAGGAACAGCTTAATAGCGAAGTGTGGCAGTCGGAGGTGATGGTTGTATGACTGTGTTGTGTGCCTGTGTGATTGCGGGAGTGCTCTATTTCCGAAGAAGGCCATGGCCGATAGCTGAATGTGTTGTATGTGTGTGTCTTTTGTATGTGCCTGTCGCAGCTCGTCGCCACGTCTTTGCGGTGAGTAGTAAACTGTCCTCACTATATTATTTATTCCAACCTGGACTTTCCATTATTATATTAATAGAGCATTGCATACAATAAACCCGCACCTGAGGTGCAAATTTCCCAACACTTTGCCTATAAACCTAACCATATCACTGTATGTTTCAATGTTCAATGAACAATCCTAGCAAAACAAACCTGAGGCAGAACTGAGCAGCACAGAGGAGCTTAATGGTCTCCATAACAAGTGCTGTGAGCGAATGCAAACTAGACAAACAGCACACACTTTAAGCATTTGGAACATTGCTCAGGTATTTCTAGTTACAGGTACATCCTGGGGGGGGGGGGGGGGGCTTAAGAAATCAAATACAAAACAATTACTTCGTAACAGGCCGGTGGAAGATGTTTGTGGATAACGGACAGGTGTTTTCCTTAAGGTATATATATTTTCTTAATCAATTCCTCCCCCCTCCTCCCCCCCCCCCCCCCATTTCTTAAGTACAGGCAAACAAAGACAGTATGACAATACTTCATACTGTGACTGAGAAGTTACATAAATGTTTGGTCACTGTAGCAACACTTAACCTCTGTCGCTTTAAGCAAATGACAGTGCCTTTTGAGCAGTATGTGACAAGAGATGTAAAACAGTTTAATACAAAAGCCTTTTTGCAATTAATTAGAAAATGAGATAAAGGTTTAATATTTGATTAAGCTGGATGAAACTCTGCTGCAGAAGTATTAACGTGGCTGGTCAATCTCTCCTCAGTTCAGTAACTGCCAATCATAACACACAAAGACAAAAAATACACATTGTAAATGGCATTCACCAGGCAGCAGAGGGAGGTGGAATCACTTCACTCAAAATTTCCCCTTCTACTTGCTTTCTCCTCCTCCTCTTTGCTGCCTGAAGAAGGAATTATGAAAGCTTGCAATTTTTTTCCATTTTATTATTACTACCACTGCTGCTATTGGCCATACTAAGCTAAGTAAATATTTAACAGCTATCATTTTAAAACTGTTAAATGTTAAATTGAATATTGTATTTGAAGTTCGGTGTACAGTAAATTGACGTGAGAGTTGCATTATTTCAGACTATACACCTGATAGCTAAGGCTTCCTAAACAAGTGTGTCCCATTGTCAGCAGCGCACACTGATCATGCTTTTGTAAACTACAGGCAGAGCGGATGCTGCGCGAGGAGCAGGAGTCAGACGACCAGCTGCGCAAGCAGTTCGGCCAGCAGTGGACGCGGCTGCCCAGTGAGCGCCTCACGGAGACCTTCAAGGCGAACCTCGCCAAGTACCGCGAGATACTCTCCAATGCCAAGACTGCCGACAAGGTGAGTTGCGATTATCTGTAACCTTATTCTGTGACAATTTGACAGCTGCCGATCCTGGGTGTAGTCGTGTAATTTATTAGATACTCTGGAAGTCGGATGTCGGATACTGCAAATGTCGAGAGCTCGAACGACTCGGCTCTGACGGTACTTTGGGATTGGTATCGGAGTTCCCTGATCGGCTACTGGGCTGTCAGTGTAATGTGACAGTACTGTTATTTCATCCTGACAACTGCTTGGCATCTTAACTTGGTTTTAGCCGATGATTGCTGTCAAGAGTGGCCAGTGTCCACACTGGCTGCTGTACTTGCAATCTGCACTGTGTGCTGGTGTCGAAGAGTTGCCTCAGTAAACTTCAAGGAGGAGGCAGCACAAAAATGTTATATAAATTGCTCTTGGCAGGGAGCGATCTTATAAATGTATTTTGTAAATAATGAAATGCCAAGATTGCAACAGGCGACCGGTTTTGGTGTACATACACATCATCTACTGGTCTCTGCACTAAATTATAACACTATTACATAAATGCACATTATAGCTAGTTGAATAGTACTGGTGGGTTGTCACACATTAAAATATGCCGTTTGGTTGCTCAGATATAAAACTCATGTAGTCATATGTACATAAAGAACCACCATATTGTACAGTTGTCAAACCAAATGGCATCCACCAATACTATCCAACTGGCTACAATAAGCATTTATGTAATAATGTTATAATTTAGTGCAGAGACCAGAAGATGATGTTTGTACATCGAAACCGGTTATCTGTTATAAATAAAGATGAAATACCGCGATCTTGGCATTTCATTATTCACAAAATACAAAACTGTTAGTGGTTTAGAGCAGTGTTTTGTCCTATGGCTGAAAATCTTTCTTAATAACTAGCACACGCTGGAGTTGAAAGCACTTAAAAAGGAAACATCATTATCTTTGTGAGAAAGAAATATTTATTTGTGATAAAATGCAAATTAACTCTTCACCTGGCTATATGTTGTCAAGATTCCTCTTCGAATACAAAATGTTATGTGACATTTTGACCAGAAAGGTCTAAGTGCAGTAAGGTTTGACAAAGTTAATAGATATAAGTCCTGGGAGGCATCACTGACTTTATTGAAATAACAGCTGTTGGAAAATGTCACTGTTGTTGTTGTCGTCAGCCACATAACGAGTAATAGAAGAAAGATCCTCCTCCTAGTTTGGTGCCAATGAACTGTAGCCGGAAGTTTTCCAATTCCACAGTTACAATGTCTTCCAAAAACATTATGGAAGATAACGATTTTCACAAGTATATTATTTATGAGAAGGATGGGTTGCTTACTCACCACAGAGACGTCTTATGAGCTGCAGATAGGTACAAATAATAGACAACAACATTACAGCCTTCGGCCTTTTAGGTCTTCATCAGTTAGAGACACACACACTCATACAGCCACGACCGCCGTCTCCGTCCAGATCGGCCACATCCTCCGGAGATGGTGGTGTTTGTGTGTGTGTGTGTGTGTGTGTGTGTGTGTGTGTGTGTGTGTGTGTGTGTGTGAGAGAGAGAGAGAGAGAGAGAGATTGACGAAGGCTTAAAAGGCCAAAAGCTGTAATGTTGTTGTCTATTATTTGTACCTATCTGCAGCTTATCGGATGTCTCTGTGGTGAGTAAGCAACTATCCTTCTCATAAATATTATTGAATCCTTCCTGGAATTTCCATTGTTTGATCTTCACAAGTAATTAGAGTTAATTTGAAATCAGTCTAGAGCGCAATGTTTCTTAATGGTGGTCAGTTTCAACAGCTAATCATCACAGTTCCAGACTGGTCTGAAAATGACCTGGTAAAAAGATCAAAATCTATCATCAATAAGAAATATATGCCATCTATGATATTTTTAAATTAATTTTAACAATGTCTTTCATTATAAAGTGTTTCTTCATTGCATTAAATTCTCCAACAAAACAGATTGTAAAAGCTTTTTTGCAGGACACAATATCAGGATGTTGTTTGGTTATTTTTATTTGAGAAAGCTGTGTAGTACCACTTAGGGTTTTTTCACGAAATCAAAAAAACAGTCATACATTTTCAACACTTCTGAACGATTTTGCTCGATAACATTTTAAAGATCTTCCATGATTTACATTTTGCCTGTCTTCCTGCATTTCTCTACAAGAGCAAAATTGCCAATGCTAATTGAAGGAATGAAGGAAGGGAAGGGGGGAGGGTGGAATGATTTTCCATTGACTTGAAAATACCCCATTCTGCTATGTAAATATACACAATATTAACATTAGATTTTTCTTTGGCCTTAAAAATTCACCCCCCCCCCTTTTTTTTTACGTAAATTAGAGTAAGGAGCCTGCAGAATTTGAGAGGTCATCTCATTCCACCCTTAACCACTGTGTCACTTGTGCCACAAGCACATTGTGCCATTGCTCATGTTGGTAATTTGAATGTTTGAAATGTTGTTTTTTAAGCATTGGTTTAGACAAAGGCAAAACGTTATAAATCCAAAACAAATGTACAAAGTTGGCTGTAAATTAATGTGTGCCGGATATTACTGTTTAGTGCTGAAAAAACTATGTTCTTCTATGTCACTAAGAGTGCCTTCTTTGCCGATTGGATGAAGTCACTAGCTTTTGGCTTTTGGTTGCATGTTGAATCATGCACTTTTACTAGAATAATTCCTTGGCCTTGTAAACGGGAGCTTATGAAAGTTGTTTTGAACTTCTTGGCAGTAGAACTAGTATGATATACAACTATCAGTATATTTCTCCTTAAATGTCGTAAACAAGTTGCTCAAGTTTGTCACCTCTAAGGTATTCCTTTTCAGATTTCAAATTTCTGTAATGAGGAACATTCTGGGAAATAAGTTAATATTTTAACTTTCATTCTGCCCTGTTCAGCAAATTTGTCCTAGCACCTCCACAATTCTTTGAAAACTACAGAACCAAATTTTTGTTTGTAACAACTTTTTGAACTTTTCTAGCAGAAATTTCAAAGATATTTGAATATTCAGCTATGCATACTCCTTTTGATGTCTCCGGTGTGGAAGTGTGTAGCTGAGAGTTCTACTGTCTGTTTGTTCATTGTAGGTGCAGTGGTGTTGTCCTTGAACAGGGAGAACCTCTGTAAGCCTCATGTTGATGGTATTCCTCAAAGATGTGTGTTTTCATATTGGTGATTTCTCTGCAGCTGTAGCTGCAGAATACATAAAATTATGCAAACACAAAATATAAACCTGCAAGAACTAAATAATATAGACTTATTCCATATTATAAGTTTATTTTTATTGTAAAACGTAACAGAACTAATCTGTAAAGGTGGTGGTTATTTTGCAGCAATTTCCCCTCCTGTTCTGCTCCTTCTGCGTGAGGTAAGACTGTTCACTTAATCTTGCCTGTGGCTGTTTTGTTCTGAATGTAACTTTCTCAATACTTCCATCCCTACCAGAAACACTGACAATCATACTAATATTGTCATTACCCTCGTCCATCATTGTAAACGGCAAGAAACAGGTTCAGAAAGGAAAACGATAACACGAGAGATTCACTGCTGCTCGACTTGCGACAAATCGCTGTGGCACCTAGATCCACTAGCAGTGTGCCCATCTTGAGCATACGACCAGTCTGTTGGGAATTTATCAACTACAAAGAACAAGTGGGGCATGTAGATCTCTTAGCAGAGCACTGGCGTGAAGACGTAGATACATTAGCATTGAAAAAAATCTGAAAGTTCAAAAGTGGCACATACATCATTTAGCATTTCCACTCTTCAGTTATAGTCCTTAGGCCCTCTGCATTATAAATGTCTTTTAATGACATTGTGTAAAATAAATCCCAAACACTGCTATTTATTTTCTTTATTTACACTATAGGCCTATTTCGGAAATACTTCCATCATCAGGTATCTTATCGCCGGCCTGTCTGTGGTTTTCTTAATAAAGCAGTTCAAATGCATTAACAACAGGAACAAACTGTTAACACACTTGGATTGTTTTATTAAGAAAACCATAGACAGACCGACGATCAGATTCCTGATGATGGAAGTATTTTCGCAATAGGCCTATAGTATAAATAAAGAAAATAAATAGCAGCATTTGGGATTTATTTTACTCTTCAGTTACTTAATGTTAGTAGTTTTCAACAAGTTTCACACATTGAATATTTACTTCTGTTTCAGTCCATTAAAATCATCTAATTTGGTAATGGGATGAAGTACAATTTGAATTTCATGAGATACCATATGGAAGTGTGTTCAGTGTCCTTTCCGGACCTAAAGTTGTTACCAATCCACCTGCCACCATCTTTGTGGTAGTCAGAATTTCTCTCTTTCCTGTCAGTTTTTCTTTGTAAGGGATAGGAGAGGGGAGTGGAATGAAAATTCCTTTCAAACAGTACTGCAACAATTAATGGAAAAATGTGTACTTTCTTTAGAAAGAAATATCACAGATAAATTTCCTCGTTCTTTTGCTGTTTGATAGCTACTGAATATCACAGTATTGAACTAAGAAGCTATCTCATTTTGGGAGTCTTATCTGTGTAACGAAATGTTGAGCTCGTCTGACTTGTACAGAAGGCCCAGGTTCATTTCCCAGTGCTGCCAGATACTTTCCTTGGTTGGAGGATGGGAGTTGGGTGCACTTTGCCTCGTGATGACGTTAGGATCAGCAGTGAATGCAAGTTCTGGAAAGCTGACAACAGCCATGGGCTTTTGACCCCTGTCTCTCAGTAAAAGGGCACTGTGTATAGTACATGGAACTCTGGGTCTGATTGTGCAATGTTTGATTTAGTTATTTGTCAAAACGGCCAACATTTTTCCTTCATTAAAATAGGAAAGAAAAAAATGTAACTCCTTTGTTTGTATTTTTTCTTCTTTTAACTTAATTGTGTTGATTTTTTCAGATCAAAACAATACAGTCTGAAATTGAAACTATTGCTCACTTTTTTTGTGAACTTGCATTGTAGCTTTAGTAACTAGAGCGAACTGATAAGAAGTTATTAGTCAGTTCAAACTCAGTGTAACAAGAGTAACAAAAGCTGTCTGAGAATAAATGTCAAATATGTATGAAATAACATTAAAAACTGTAAGCATAACTCTTTTATTATTATTATTATTATTATTATTATTATTATTATTATTATTTGAGCTAATGTTGGCACCACCAAATGAGAGACTTTAAATGTGTAGCTGTGTTGGTTTCTCTCTCACTCAATTCTGCTAATAATAACTTTTCCACAAGGGAAACACATTTAGCAGTGGAAAAATTGAAATTGTCTTTAATTATGATTTTATGTTGCCTTCTAAATTGCACTGCAGAATAACCTTAGAATGTATTGAATTTTCTGCATTGGATCATGTTAGGTAATAACTGATAGAGCAGCATTAATAACTGAAATAAGCAATTTCAAAAAAAAAAAAAAAAATAGATGTCTTGTCACTCATTTCTTAACTGCAGTGACAATTGGCTTTGTATGCTGTTGCATTGGTTTTATTACTTAAAAATTCATAAAAGCAACCATGTATTCAGAATCCTGTGTTATTTATGCTTAGTGTAGTTCTACATGGTATTAGACTTGTTCAAGATAAGAAACCTAATAATAATCTTTGTGCTGACTGAATTAAAATACCTAGCTGTCACTTCTAGTGTGTATTGTGCTTTTATCTTCTTGAGCAATAGCAGAATTTTCAATTTATCTGATGCCCTAACTGGTCTTTCTGCAGTGGTCTCTTTAGTTCTTTGGCATTACAATGCTAGATATCTGAAGTACTAATTAAAGTATAACACAATAGCCCAAATGTGTTAAGCCCAAAGCTTGGAATTTTGCATTGTTATGTGCTATGTTCCTATTTCTATCACATTCTGAGACACACACACACACACACACACACACACACACACACACACACACACACACAGTTTAAACAACCTGCATTTGCTTTTCTGTATCCTAGAAAGAATTAGCAGTTCGAAAAGCCTTGCATAAGCTTTTTAGTTTAAAGTGCATGTATCAACAGTTCTTGTATAGTTGCTTGTTGGGGTAAGTACTCGCTTGCTATGTTGTCGCTTTGAAATTTAATAGTTTTGTCAAGTAAATTTGCTTTTTGATGCAGTTAATGTGACTGACAGTATTTTGGGTCGCTCGTAGGTGGTACGAGACAAGTTCGAGGCGCACCGGCAGGCCATCGCACTGCTGGGAGGCAGCGAGGCAGAATTGAAGGCGGCCGTCCCCGCAGGCGGCGGGGGCGGGGGTTCTGGGGGCTCGGCCGCAACGGCACGGCTCAGGGACCTCATCGAGCAGGTGAGCTGAAGTTAAATGGAATTCTGTAACTTTATAATACAATCTCTCTCATTTTACTAATAGAGGATGGATAACAACTGACCCTAAAGACAATAACTGAGCTGCTAACAGGCATGTGAAGTAGACAATCACATTTGCACACTTTAAACACACGTACATTCACACAATCCCTGAAAACATAACTAAATACATGTGACCGTCATCTCCGGCCGCTCCAGCACCACGAGCATCTTGACAGTGTGTGGAGAAGGAGAGGAAAGGATACCAAGTAAGGATGGGGATGGAATGTTCCATGTTCTATGATGGATTGCAAAGGCTCTTATAGGTGGGAATGTTAGATGCAGTAAAGGAAACATGTGAAAGATGGAAAAAGAGGTTTTAACCCCCCCCTCCCCCCCACCCCCCACACACACACACAATGTAGTGTTACCTCTGCAGAACTTGAAATTCTACAGGACCATGTATGGTAAATTGGTCACTACAACAACTCTTTATTTTGTTGCAATGTAAGTAAAATTTAGTCTTCTGGCTTGATTCTTCTCTACAATTAAGATGTCACAATGTGAGGCCCAGCTACTCTGTTCCTCGTGTGTTTTCTTCTTTGTATTAGTGTATTCGGACTAGTAATTAGAGTGATTTAAAATGGAACAACCATATAAATCAATTGTCAGTAAAGTAGATGCCAGACTTAGATTCATTGGAAGAATCCTAATGAAATGCAGTGGGAAAACAAAGGAAGTAGGTTACAGTACTCTTGTTCGCACACGGCTTGAATACTGCTCACCAATGTGGAATCCATACCAGGTGGGGTTCAGAGAGGAAGTAAAGAAGAAACAATGGAGAGCAGTGCGCTTTGTTACAGGATCATTTGGTAATTGTGAAAGCGTTATGGAGAAGATCGATAAACTCCAGTGGAAGACTCTGCAGGAGAGACGCTCTGTCGCTCGGTATGGGCTTTTGTCAAAGTTTTGAGAACATACCTTTACCAAAGAGTCTAGCAGTATATTGCTCCCTCCTACATATATCTCATGAAGATAAAATCGGAGATGAGAGCCCACACACAGGCATACCGACACTCTTTCCGCAAACAATACGGGACTGGAATAGGAGGGAGAACCGATAGTGGTACTAGTAGTACCCTCCTCCACACACCTATCAGGTGACTTGCGGAGTATGAATGTAGATGTAATAATTTGGAGATTACTTTTTTGGACAGATCAGAGAGAATAATTATACGAGCATTTCCTGCCCAGTAACTTTATAGAATTTTATGGTAGAATAAACTAATTTATTCTTCTAAAGAACACAGTGTCTCGAACTTGAGACTAACACACTCATCTCACATCAGTCTCCAACAATAATCTAACAAAATCTCTTCAACTCATCAAACAAAAGAAACAAGGTACATAGAGCATGCAAATTACATACTTATTCCTTGACCTTCAAGTTAATTTACATTCAAATTCACTTTACATACTACTTTTCATTAAAAATAATTGATAACTAATCTGAAAAACAGAGACAGAAGTAAATACGAAGAAAATATTTCTCCATAAATGGTATTTAAATAAACTATTTGACATTCTTATGTGGGTTCATTGGGTTGTAGTGCCACTTGTTACACAAAACACACACACACACACACACACACACCACACACACACACACACACACACACACACACACACAACTACTGTCTCTGGCCGCTGCGGATCGGCCACAGTGGCCAGAGATGATTGGGGGGGGGGGGGGGGGGGGAGAGAGAGAGAGAGAGAGAGAGAGAGAGAGAGAGAGAGGTGTCTGACAAAGGCCTAAAGGGCCTAAAGCTATAATGTGGTTATCTGTTATTTGTACCTTTCTTCACCTCATTGGATATCTCTGTGATGAGTAAGCAACCTACCCTTCTCAAAAAATATTCTTTAATCCTTCCTGGAATTTCCATTGTTTGACATTCCAATCTGTATTTTATGTTGATTGATATTTGGCACTTTTGTATATGCCTTCATAGAGCTCGTGCTAAAAGCATGCATGATGCATGAAAATGTTAAGCAAATCACTAGTCTGATGTAGCTTGGCAAACATTATTGAAAGGTAAATGTGTCCAGCGCATGTGTCACTGTTTGGAACTGCAGTGCAGACAGTGGACAGCTGCACCAACCTTTTCTGCTTCAGAAAGGGCGATGGAACATGGGGTTAATGCTCAGTCGGTTTGGCTACTCGAATCTCGCTGCCTCTTCACTGATGTCCAATGTGGATTTTGTAGGCAGCATTCTGCTATTGATCACCTCGTTACCTTGTCAACCTATATTACGAATAACTTTTGCGGAAGTGCCAGCCGATAGCTGTATTCTTTGATTTGGAAAAGGGCGAAGACACCCATCGGAGGGAGGGCATTTTCCGTACCTTTCATCGGTGGGGCTTTTGTGGCCGCCTCCCCCTTTTTATTCGAGCATTTTGAATGGATCGAAGGTTTGGGGTACGAGTGGACTCTGTTTTGTCAGAGACCTTTTTCCAGGAGAATGGGGTGCCACAGGGCTCAGAGTCGAGCGTCGCACTTTTTGCCGTAGCAATTGACCCCATTTTGATTGCCTTCCATCCGACGTCTCAGGCTCCCTCTTTGTGGACGACTTTGCAATCTACTGCAGTGCACCCAGAGAACGAGTCTCCTGGAGTGCTGTCATCAGCAGTGTCTTGACTGTCTTTAACAAATGGCTTCCGTTTCTCCAGTGAGAAAACAGTTTGCATCAACTTCTGGAGATACAGAGTTTCTTCCACTCTCTCTACAGTGTGTCCAGGATATTCGTAATGGAGCAGTTTCCACAGATCCAGATGCAGTTGCTGAACTGTTTGCTGAGCACTACACTGAGTTCTGCGTCTGCAGACTACCAGAGGGCCTTTCGCCCCCTGAAAGAGCAGGAGGAAAGACAGCAATTGTTCTTCTCGACTCACCACACAGAACTGTACAGTGCTTCATTCAGCGAATGGGAATTCCTCTGGGCCAGATCGTGTCCATAATCAGAGGCCTGCAACACCTGTCACCCGAGTCTGTGTCAAGTTCTGGCTGTGTTCGATCACCTCTGGAGTTTTGGTACATTCCTGTCACAGCGGATAGTGTCTGATAGTTCCAGTGATCAAATTTGGTAAACACCCACAAGAGTTGAACAGCTACCGATCAACATTCTTTGCAAATTGCTAGAGCGTATGGTGGGTCGATGGTTGTGCTGGCTCCTGGAGTCCAGGGATCTCCTAACTCTGTGCCAGGGTATTTTCCGCAAGGGGCGCTCGGCTGTGGATAACGTGGTCTACCTTGAGTCCACCATCCGGACAGCCTTCTCTCGACGCCGACACCTGGTAGCCATCTTTTTTTACTTATCTAAGGCCTATGACGTGACCTGGAGACATCATATCCTTACTACATTACACGGTTGGGGTCTCCGGGGTTCGCTTCCTATTTTTATCTGCAATTTTTTATCTTTGCGTACTTTTTGTGTACAAGTAGGCGCCTCTCGTAGCTCTTTGCTTATACAGGAGAATGGGGTTTCCCAGAGCTCTGTACTGAGTGTGTCTCTATTTTTTGTGGCGATTAATGGTCTAGCATCAACGTTAGGATCATCAGTCTCCACCTCTTTCTACGCTGATGATTTCTGTTTATATTTTAGCTCTTCCAGTATACGTGTTGCTGAATGACAGCTGCAGAGAGCCGTATATAAAGCCCATACATGGGTCCTCGCACACGGGTTTCAGTACTCTGCTGCCAAGACCTGTATTATGCACTTCGGCCAACGTCGGAGAGTCCATCCCATCCCGAAGTTTACCTTGATGGCCACCTGCTAAATGTAGTGGAAACAAGTCGTTTCTTAGGAGTAGTGTTTGTCGACCGACTGACATGGCTCCCCCATATTCGTCAGCTTAAACAGAAGTGCTGGCAGCACCTTAATCCTCTCCGCTGCCTTAGCAGTACTACTGGGGAGGGGGGGGGCAGATTGTAGTACTCTGCTACGTTGCTATAAGGCTCTCGTTTTGTCACGATTGGACTGCGGGAGCATTGCATATGGTTCAGCATCGCCTTCAGTCCTGCAGATGCTGGACCCAATCCACCATTTTGGGGTTAGTAGCCATCTTTCGTGCACTTGACAACATTCGTACCTGCACCACTGGGGAGTACTACGTCATCTGCAGCGACTCCCTCAGTGGACTCGGATCTCTTGACCAATGCTTCCACCATCATCCTTTGGTAATAGCCATCTGAGAGTCCCTCTATGCTGTAGAAACAATGCAGGCGGTCAGTAGTATTTATCTGGACTCCCGGGCACATCGGATCCCAAAGAAATGAACTGGCAGACAGGTTAGTCAAGGAGGCCATCACTAAACCTCTTCTGCAGGTCAGTATACCCTCTGCTGACCTACATTTGATGTTGCAAAGTCGAGCCTGCCATTTGTGGGATACAGAATGGAATACCCTCCAGATCCCCAACAAGTTACGGGTTATAAAGGAGACAACGAATGTCTGGAGGTCCTCTATGCGGGCCCCTCGTAGGAACTCGATCGGCCTGCGCCGGCTCCATATTGGCCATATTTGGCTCACACGGTCACCTTCTTTGTTGCGAGGACCCACTTCAGTGTTGTTGCAGTGCCCGTTTGTCAGTAACACACATTTTATTGAATTGCCTTAACCTAGTCGCCCAGATGTGGCATTTTAATCTCCCTGGCGTTATGAGATTGGTTTTAGGAGACAATGCCTCTACAGTTGATAGTTTCAAATTTTATTCATGCCAGTGGATTGTATCGCTCTACATGACTTTCATTGAGTGTCTAGTATCTGTTTTCCACTTGCCTAACACTTTTAGGTAGGTGGTTTTATTGTGTAATAGCGTGAGCAGATGTCCTACTTTTATTTCTGCGGTCACCCGGCCAAGACACTCTATCCTCTTTACATCTTTCTCTTCTTTTACCATTTTTTACTTTGTTTCTTTTATTTCTTGACTTGTTAAACCCTTTGTTTGGTGAATTTTAACACTCCTTTTTATTGCATTCTCTATGAGTGGAATAAGGGACTTATAACCGTAGTTGTTTTGTCCCTTTGAAATTCAAACTATCCCTCCATCCGCCCTCTCTACACCTCAGCCATGTGGGTCTCCCACTAGGGCTAACATTGGATAGGAAACTTTCCTGGTCTCCCCATGTGTCCTCTCTGGCTGGCAGATCTACCTGTTCCCTTAACGTTCTTCCTGTTCTTAGCGGTACATCGTGGGGAGTAAATTGAACCGTCCTTCTCCTCTACCAGTTCATTGTGCGCTCGAAGCTGCATTACAGAAGCTTTATCTTCTCTTCTTCTTCACGGCCATCAATTTTACACGATCTTAACTTGAGCCACAATCAGGGGTTATGCCTGGCAATTGAAACATTTTACACCAGCCATGATGAGTCTTTATGCCAAAGCTGCCGAATTACCATTAAACTATCAGTGCGATATACTATTATGTCGGTACGCACGCTGACTGCTGTCGATGCCCAACCACCCAGCCTACCAATAATTCTTCAATGACTCCCTCAATCTCCAATATGGGCTGACTGCAACCTCTTTGCTTCCTCTCGGAGTTTGTTTCCATCGCCTGCGCCAGTAACTCGATCTTACCCTCCCTACCACCGTTCAATAGCTACGTGGCTACAGGCTCAGGTTCACATTAATCTTGAACTGGTCTCACTTCCAAAGGAGACTTCTCCGGATTCAGTATATCACTTGAGGTTTGTCAAACTTTGTTCGCGGCTTAATACTTACCATTTTTATGTATACAGATGGCTCCAAGAACACCGATAGTGTCGGATCTGCCTTTGTCATTGGGGATGACAGGTTTCAATACAGGCTTCTTAACCAGTGCTAGAATTTCACTGCTGAGAGGACCACAGTCTATGCCATGATGATAAGGCCACAGCATCAGTTGCCTCGTACCCAGGCACACATACTTGGCCAGGTACCCACAGGAAGGGAAATTAAGAACTGTCATTAGGCTGTTCTGTGTATCCACCGCTACCGCCATCCTTCCTGTCATCTGCTCTGACGCTCTGTGCCATTCAGTGTCTGAGGCTCGTATTCGGTCCATCCTGTTGTGCACTGAATCCGATGCTCTCTTTCATTGTTAGCTGACCACAGTTCTTAAGTTTGCTTCCTGTGGGTACCTGTCCACATAGCTGTGTCTAAGAATGAGGATGCTCCTACCTCGGACATATACCTCGTGTGTCCCATCCCACGATATTCTAGGGGCTGTTTACCAAAGCATATAATCGTCATGGCATAGCTTGTGGTTCTCTCTTCGTGCCAATAAGCTTAGAACCATAAAACGGATCCCAATGACTTGTAAAACCACCTAAAGCCCCTCTTGGAAAGAGGAAGTATTCTTGGCCCGGTTGCGGATCTGACACGGCCGGTTCAGCTGTCACCACCACTTGCTGATGGGTGACTCCATACCATTGTGCTCTGTGGTCACCCACTGATGGTGCGCCACGTTTTAATGTCCTGCACTCTAGAGGAAATTTTAGCCGACAATGCACAAGTAGCTGCTCAGGTCTGGCGTTTTATACAGATGACTAATTTATCAAAGGAAATATAATTCCTCCTCTTGATATATTTTACCCTATGTTTTTAGCAATCTCTTGGTAACATCCTCATTGGCAGTTGTCTTAACTCTCCAATGTGTCAGTAAATCCAGGTTTGGGTTTGGGTGTTAATAACCTGAGCAGTTGTGCGCCCTTAAATTAAAAAAATTGCCTAATACAAAGACAAACTACATTACTACCACACACACTGTGCCTTCTCCATTGACTCCCCTGTGAGCAAGCACCATAGTACCTCATAGCCTCACAATTTAACCATCTTTCGTGCCATCATAATATTAACACAAGATCCCCACTTACCTAGTACCCTGGCTGTTGCCATTAGTAAAACGGAAACATTTGCAAACTCCTTTGCTGTCACTCCTGTTCATCTCTGGAACAACCTGTCCTGCTCTCATCACACGATTCAGTCTTCTGCTACATTTAAGAAGTAATAACACTTCCTTATGTCACCCTCTTAAAATTCTCACGAAAACTCACGTACACAGTCAAGTGTCTGTGAGTGTGATAGTAAAATCGGTGCTCTTCTCTGCGCTATTTCTCTTCCTCCTCTTTCTTTCACCATATTCTGCTCTTCTGTTACCTCTCTTTATGTGAGTATTATTATACTCATTTTTCTCTCCCTTTCCCATCCCTTCTTTCACGTCCATTGCCGCTAGCAGTCATAATTAAAATCTTCCAGTATTGTAATACTTGCTATGGTTCTTATTTATCAAATACAACTATAAACTGCATGCATACCCTGTTGTTACCTGTACTCATTAAAATTTTCAATTTTTCTAGATACACTATAACTTCTGTAATAATGGAAATATAAAACATGTAGAATGCCTGGTTAGGTGTAAGACAGGGCCTGGAGGTCCTAATCTTGCCAGGTTAAAGAAATGACTAAATAAATAAAATAAAAATACCATATGAATGACGGGAAAACTTAGCAGCTTAAATTTCAAATATGAGAGCAAAATACCTACATCCACTAATAACTGCAGTCATGCAGGCACTATTGTCGTGACTGAAATAGGTGTGTGTGTGTGTGTGTGTGTGTGTGTGTGTGTGTGTGTGTGTGTGTGTGTGTGTTTTAAATGTCTTTTAAGTTCGTCATTGAATTACTTCTAAAATTTTATAGTTTTGGTAAATTTTTTGTTTTGTGATAGTTTTTGATGAATAACTTCAATGTTCTGTAAGCTTCAGTTTTTCTAATGATTATCAGGAAACAGACACTCTGAAGAAGAAGAAGAAGAAGAAGAAGAAGAAGAAGGGGAAAAAATGTTGCAAACTACAAATCTTTCTTTGTAATGCAAATTTTACAATTTTTGTTAACAGCCTAAGAAATATATTGTTGGTTTTTATGCCTTGTTAAATATATCGTTTCTTGTAACAGAAATTGACTGATATTCATTATTAAATGTATGTAAACAGTAAATTCATTAAATTTAAATAACTTCTAATGTATTGAACATTAGGAAAAAACAAATGTATTTTAAAGATTTAAAAATATATAACTGTCAGTTGGAATATTTCAGTCTTCTAGAAGTAGTTCATTCCTCAGTTAGAAAATTTGAGAACACTGTTATATGCCTTAAATACTTAGGTGTTCTAATTGACAGAAATAATTAAAATGGAAAATACAGTATATGAAGTAACTTTGATATTCGTAAAAGTGCAACAAGGAGTTCTATATTAGCATCTTTATACTGTTGGAGCTATGTCAGAGGAAGTAGAGGCAAACCACTCAATTGCCTAATTGTGTGCCCAGGTGGAGACGATAAAGGCAGAGCGCGACGTGGTGGAGCAGGAGTTGCGCTCTGCGACGGTGGACATGCGGCAGCAGTTCCTGTCGGCGCTGGCGCAGGGCGGCATCGACGAGCCGGCCGTCTCGGTGGAGAGCTTGGGCCGCGTGTTCGGGCCGCTGCAGGGGCAGGTCCGGGACAGCCTGAGCCGCCAGGAGAAGCTGATCGCCGAGCTGCAGGTGCGTGCGGGGCTCGCAGTGATATTGTGAACAAACAAGTTCAATTGAAGTATTCCGTGAAATGAGCTGTAGTTAATTCTAGTTCACTTTGCTGAACTTCTTTTCTCGATATACTGGAAATTAGAAGGTGCGTGCTTAAATATCCCTTTGCTCAATACCGAGTACACCCCACCTCCGGGACTTAGAAGTTTCTATTTCAGAAGTTATATCTTACAACTGTGAAACTGCATCGGATCTGAAGATCGAAGTAGTTTACTTAGATCAGCTGATGAACTAGCCAAATTGTGTGAACTACGTCAGATCGGAAGGCAGCAGTTCTGTCGGTTCACTTACAAGGAGAGTCTATGTCAGAGACAGATTTATATTAAATCTGTATTTAGAAATTGGGTGAAAAGTTTTGCTATTAATGTCATTTTGCATCTGGAACTAATAAAATTTGGGTGTGATTTTTCAGTCAATCATTAAAAATGAGTATTTCAAAGACTTTGGAAACTGAACCTGTAAGGAGGTGAAGTAATGAGTGAAAGTTTTTTCTGAGACTAAATAAAAAACTTCTGAAACATTTTTAAAGCTAAGTCTATTAAATATGTTACCGTATTTGAATTCTCAGTTGGGAATAAAGAAATACGTTTTTCGATGTTTTTGGAAATTAAATTGCTAAGGTGGGTGAAATATGACTCACGATCGCCCAAATGAAACCGCTAAGGCCAAAGCTGGAAATTTGGTGCCCACACCACACTACACTCTGTAGACCTTCGTTGCCATCCTAACCTCAACAATTCCTCATGAAGCTGTACTTAATTTTGAGGCCATTATCCTTACTACAAGAGGATGCTGGTAGTAGCTTGAACCCTTTGGACACTTCGCCAAGCCAAATTAAGGCAGTGGCTATGCACCATCTTCAAGTATGTTAAAATGCCTTCGAAAGTGACTATACCATGTGTGTAAAAGTGTGGGTGGCGCTCGACCAAAAAATAGCTGAGCTGTACAGTACCACTCCCAACAGGAAATTGGCTCAATAAAGGGCAGTGAAAGGAAGTGCTTACAGAACGTACATGTTGCTAAAATAATTGAACCAAGAGCTTTTGTCCATAGTCCTCTAATGCTGTGACTACTTAACAGCACTTAAACGCAGATGGGGGAGGGGGATGAGATGAGACCTGGATAAACTGAAGGAACCTGAAGTTCTTCAGAATTTCAGAGGGAGCTTCAGGCAACAATTCACAGAAATGGGGTAAAATAATAGTAGAGGAGGAATGGGTAGTATTGAGAGATGAAATAGTGAGGGCAGCAGGCGACAAAATAGGTAGGAAGGCAAGACCTACAAAAAAATCCTTGGATATCACAGGAGATACTAAATTTAATCAATGAAAGGAGAAAATATAAAAATGCAATAAATGAAACAGGCAAAATGGAGTACAGACGACTAAGAAATGATATTGACAGGAAGTGCAAAATGGCTGAGGAGGAGTGGCTAGAAGGCAAATGCAAGGATGTAGAAGAATGTATAAATAGGGGAAAAATAGATACAGCCTACAGGAAAATAAGAGATATTTGGAGATAAGAAAAACAGTTCTATGAATATCAAGAATACAGATGGAAAACCAGTTCTCAGCAAAGAAGGGAAAGCTGAAATGTGGAAAGAGTGTATAGAGAGGCTCTACGAAGGAAATGAACTTAGAGGCAATATTATAGGAAGGGGAGAAGTAGTAGATGAGGATGAAATAGGAGATACTGTACTGAGAGAAGAATTTGACAGAGCCCTGAAAAACCTAAGTCGAAAAAAGGCCCCTGGAGTAGATGATATTCCCTCAGAGCTACTGAAGTCTCTGGGAGAACCAGCCATGACAAAACTATTTAACCTGGTGTGTAAGTGTATGAGACAGGCGAAGTACTCTCAGGCTTTAAGAAAAATGTTATAATCCCCATTCCAAAGAAAGCAGGCGCAGACAGGTGTGAAAACTACAGAACCATCAGTTTAATAAGTCATGGTTGCAAAATATTAACACACATTATTTACAGAAGGATGGAAAAGCTGGTAGAAGCTGACCTCGGGGCAGATTAGTTTGGGTTCAGGAGAAATGTAGGTATACGGGAGGCAATACTCACTTTACGGCTTATCACAGAAGATAAAGAAAATTCAAACCTACATTTCTAGCTTTTATAGATTTGGAGAAGGCTTTTGACAATGTTGATTGAAATAGACTCTTTGAAGTTCTGAAGCAAGCAGGAGTAAAATATAGGGACGTAAGGTTATTTACAACTTGTACAAAAACCAGGCAGCGGTTGTCAGAGTTGAAGGGCATGAAAGGGATGCAGTGGTTGGGAAGGGAGTGAGACAGGGTTGTAGCCTTTATCCAATGTTGTTCAATTGGTACATTGAGCAAGCTATAAAGGAAAGCAAGGAGAAATTTGGAGAAGGAATTAAAGTTCAGGGTAAAGAATTGAAAACTTGGGTTTTGCCGATGACTTAGAATTGTCAGAGGCAGCAAAGGACCTGGAAGAGAATTTGAACGGAATGGACAGTGTGCTGAAAGGTGCATATAAGATGAACATTAACAAGAGCAAAACTAGGGTAATGGAGTGCAGTTTAAGAAAATCAGATGATGCTGAAGGAATTAGATTGGTGAAGAACAATAAATGAGGTAGATGAGTTTCGTTACTTGGGCAGTAAAATAACAAACGATGGTCACAGTACAGAGGATATAAAATGCAGAATGGCAATGGGTAGAAAAGCGTTCTTGAAAAAGAGAAATTTGTTAACATTGAATATTGATTTAAGCCTAAGGAAGTCCTTTCTGAAGGCATTTGTGTGGAATGTTGCTTTTATGGGAGTGAAACATGGACGATAAATAGTGCGGACATGAAGAGAATAGAGGCTTTTGAAATGTGGTGCTACAGAAGAATGCTTAAGATTAGGTGGGTGGATCGCGTAACTAATGAGGTGGTACTGAACAGAATTAGGGAGAAAAAGAATTTCTGACATACCTTGACTAAAAGAAGGGATCAATTGGTAGGACACATTCTTAGGCATCAAGTAATTGTGAATTTAGTGTTGTAGGGAAGTGTGTGGGGTAAAAACTGCAGAGGTAGACAAAGAATTGGATACAGTAAGTACATTCAGACAGATGTAGGTTGCCATTGTTATGTGTAGGCTTGCTCAAGATAGGATATTGTGGAGAGCTGCATCAAACCAGTCTCTGGACCGAAGACGACGACAACAGCTGGTTTCACAGATGTTTTGTGAGGCTCAGTTCAGTAGCCCTTCATGCAGACAGTTGCACCATTGCCAGCTAGTACCAGTTTTCTGCCTGAGAAATTTTGGAAATATTGTGGTTTAAATCAACGAATTTGGTTGCTGAGGCCATTAGGAACATGACAGGATTTGCTCTGGTTACAAGGGGCTAATTGAATGCAAAAAATTTAATCTGTTTTTAATGCAATTGGAACTTAAATTGACATTGAGTTACTTTTGTGATCTGACAATGGTAACTGAATTACTAAAGGTTTTTATTGTATCTTTGCATTTTTAGCAGACTACAGTATTTCATACTATATCTTGACAAACCATAGCTGCCAGTATTAGGAAGCTAATAATTCTAGCTTCAGCTGTAATTTGATGTAGAAAAACTGCAAATGCTGAAGTGTAAAAATTTGTGCCAGACCAGTACTCGAACCTAAATTTCCTGCTTAGCGCGATAAGTGGAAAACTCTGAATGAGTCCCAGTCCAGTTAAAAATTTTGTTAAAAGTTGTATGTTTTATGTACATCAAATTACAGTTGAAGTCAGAATAATTACTTTCATTAGTAGTATAAAGGGTGTCAAAGTTTCAACTCAAAACTGACACACATGGAAGTGTTAGAAAACTAACATCACCTGTATAGCCACATAACCTGCATGACAAATGTGCCTTATGTGAGGTGACAATAATTAAGTTTCCATTTCAGTGCTTTGCATTATCATGTATGCAATGAGGCATGAACTCCAATGTAGCTGTACAAGCACTGACGTAGCCAAGGGATTAGTGTGTTGGCATCTTTGCGACCTGTGTGGTACAAATGCAGAAACATTAACATATGGTGACGTTATCATCAAATGTGCCCAAATAGGACTACTGTGCTGTTGTTCTTTCCTGGAATTCAAAATAGGAAATGCTGACAGACATCCATTGAATTTGTATGGGATGGCATGTCTGTCTGAAAACCACCAATGTGGAATGGCGTGCCAAGTTATTGCTGCTCTGTTTGACAAAAGGTGCTCATCGATCTGCAAGTGGGTGGTTGGTGATGCGATTAGGTCAGACTAGTGCATAACCATTGTTGTGTTAGCAAAAAAAAATCCCGGTGTTCAGTAGCATGCAACATATGTGGCAGGAGTTAAGATCTCCAGCCAGTGGATTCCCCAGTTGTCAATTGCCGAAAAAGAAGCCAACCAGATGTTTGCTCACATTACGTGATGCATTTCAGTATTGGAGGCTGTATTGTGACATATCTCTTGTGGTGTGACAAATAACTTTAAGAGTGGAGTAAGAACCGTTTATAAATGTGCAATATAACTTTTATCAAAAGCCAACATGGCTCCAAATCCTCAATAAGTTTCTCAAATACCACTCGTATATACTACTATTTGACACGGTCGCCTTAGGATTCTCGATTCAACAGTTTGAGGAACCCGCTAGTCTTTTTCCTTGATCCACTCAAGTGCATAGGACCTCATATCTTCATGCAGGGACAATATCACCTTGAAAAAAAAAAAAAAAAAAACACTACATACTGAGACTACTATTGATTCAACACTTTTTTCCATTTTAAGATATATATCTTCCTAGATCATTCATATATTGAAGAATGAATAACTACATTTGAATAATTATAGTTCTTAATTAGATACTGTCAAACTTCCACGATATCTCACTTAACAACAATAAAAACAAATTGACTTCCGAAAAGATTACATCATTTCTCTTGAAATGTCTGAGCAGCGGCGTAATTATTCTTAAGCTGCACACTGTTATTCACTGTGCATTGCTTCCGCTTCCAAAGCTAGCACTTGCATTCTTCGTTTAACATTTTCTTGCACCCTGCAAACAATATTACAAGCGCACAGTTTTCTGTTTCGTTGATAAATGGCTGATAGCAACTATCTTCTGTCGGGAATCTATAACTTATGTAATGACCATTTTAACGTTACATTACAAGCTGTTGTGACCTCGCCGCCTTTTGTTGTTTCTCGTCCTGTATGATGGCGGCGTCCATATGATACTAGCTGCACTGTCGCTTAGTTATTGCTAAGTATGTAGCTGTGTTCTAGCTTAGTACTATCCTATTCCTGGCTTCGTTGCTGCCTAGTAACTGCCTGAGTTCTGAATAGTAACTGTCAGAATTCTCACTAGTAACTGCTATATTCCCGAATAGTAAGTGTCCAGATGTGTGTTGGCCTAGACATAGCCGCTTGTAGAGGGCGGCATCTTCAGTCACTCCCTCCAGGATGCGCGGCGCCTGCTTTCTATTGGCTTTTGGTCGTCCGCTGCCTTCTCCACGATCGTTCTTACGTCTGGCATGTGGCGCCGACTTTATGCCACAACAGGATGCAGTAAATGTGTTGAACACATTTTTGTAGGTGACGAAGGATGTTTCCATTACTGGAACTGGACTAGTGTTGACTCTGCAGTGTTGTCGTCCAGCATTTCCTCTCCCCAATAACTCTGAGCCAGCCGTTTGCTGGAAGGTTGCCTTTTTTTCTGTGGCCTACATTGTTCGTTGATTTCAAGGAACCCAGTATCTCTTATCACTGAGCAGCAGTCCTGTGCAACACCAGGGAAATGTCTGGTGTGCTGCCACATTACGATAACACGCGTTCCCGTGTCATAATGCAGACAGTTGAAATCGGCCCTATGATCCTGATCTCTCCCCACTCAGTTATCACAACTCCGGTCCCTTAATAAAACATCTTCGAGGAGTGATGGTCTGTGTCACGTGGTGATATGCACAGGCAGGTATGTATGTACACAACAGGATGTAGTGGATTACCAAATGGGAAACTTAACCCTGGTGTGGCGGAAGAATTAACTGCCTCGGTGTTGAGTGATTTTGCCCAATTCTGGAAATGTCACATTATTTAAGGCACATGTAATTCAGTGTGCAATCGTACTGTCGTTTGTACTGAAGTTCATGTTTGAGAGATATATATATATATATAGTGGTATAAAATAAAGATTTTTGACTTACCTAAAGTACAGGCTCGTCGATAGAAACACCAAACACACACAAACATTCGAGCTTTCGCCACCAGTGGTGGCTTCTTCGGGAAAAAGAGCGAGGAAGGAGAGGAGAAAGGGAAGGATACGGGTTTTAAGGAAGTGGAAAAGGAGCCATTCCAATCCCAGGAGTGGAAGGACTTACCTTAGGGGACAAAAGGAAGGTAAACAAATACACACACACTCACACATATCCACATGCAAACACGCCTAAGCAGTCATTTGTAGAAACCAAAGAAGTTGGACAGAGATACCACTTCAGGCAGAGGCTCTGTCCACAGAACCGAGGCAAAGATGTTAAAGATGGTGGGCGGGAATTAGAATTTAGCAGAGGTTGAGACCAGGTGGGCAACGGGAAGAGAGAATGTGTTGAAGGGCAAGTTCCCATCTCCGGAGTTCTGAAAGATTGGTGTTGGTAGGAAGTATCCAGATAACCCGGGCGGTGTAACACTGTGCCAAGATGTGCTGGTCGTGCCCCAAGGCATGTTTAGCCACAGGGTGATCCTCATTACCAACAAACACTGTCTGCCTGTGACCATTCATGCGAATGGACAGTTTGTTGCTGGTCATTCCCACATAGATCGCTTCACAGTGCAGGCATGTCAGTTGGTAAATCACGTTGGTGCTGTCACAAGTGGCTCTGCCCTTGATTGTGTACACCCTCCGGGTTACGGGACTGGAGTAAGTGGTGGTGGAAGGGTGCATAGGGCAGGTTTTACAACGGGGGCGGTTACAAGGGTAGGAGCCAGAAGATGGGGAAGGTGGTTTGGGGATTTCATAGGGATGGACTAGGAGGTTACGGAGGTTAGGTGGGCGGCGGAAAGACACTCTTGGAGGAGTGGGGAGGATGTCATGAAGGATGGATCTCATTTCGGGGCAGGATTTTATGAAGTCGTATCCTTGCTGGAGAGCCACATTCAGAGTCCGCTCCAGTCCCGGAAAGTATCCGGTGACAAGAGGGGGCACTCTGGGGTTCTGTTGAAGGTTCTGAATTTGGGGGGAAGAGGAAGTGGCTCTGGCAATTTGCTTCTGTACCAGATCAGGAGGATAGCGGCGGGATGTGAAGGCTGTTATCAGGTTATTGGTGTATTGGTTCAGGGATTCAGGACTGGAGCAGACTCGGTTGCCACGAAGACCTAAAAAGACGAAGCTTACTCACCAGGCGAAGGAGCACAGGTGTGACAGCATCACAAATAAATAAATGAATACACACACACACACACACACACACACACACACACACACACACACACAAGCTTTCGCAACCCAGTTGCTTCTTCAGGCAGAAGAGAAGGAGAGGGAAAAGGAAATGACGAGGGTTTTAAGGAAGGGGGTAAGGAGCCATTCCAATCCCGGGAGAGGAAAGACTTACCTTGGGGGGGGGGGGGGGGGGAACAAAAGGAGGGTAAACAAATGCGCACCCACACCCACACATTCACACAGACACAAGTCTGACTTGAGTCTGTGTGAATGTGTGGGTGTGTGTGCATTTGTTTACCATCCTTTTTTTTCCCCCAAGGTAAGTCTTTCCTCTCCCGGGATTGGAATGGCTCCTTACCCCCTTCCTTAATACCCTCGTCATTTCCTTTTCCCCTCTCCTTCCCTTCTGCCCGAAGAAGCAACTGGGTTGCGAAAGCTTAGGCGCGCGCGCGCGCGCGCGCGCGCGCGCGCGTGTGTGTGTGTGTGTGTGTGTGTGTGTGTGTGTGTGTGTGTGTGTGTGTGTGTGGCCTTGGGCATCTTCTATAGGTTGGTAAAGTATTGACATCAGTTACAGATCCTTTATAAAGCTTCGTGACTTTTTATTTCCTGGCAAATGAAATCTGTGCGCCAGATAGGGGATTCAAAACAGGGACATTTGCCTTTCTCAGGCAAAAGCTGTCCTGGAGAGCTCCATGGTCTATCCTCACAGCTTTACTTCTGCCAGTACCTCTCCTACTTTCCAAACTTAACAAAAGTTCTCCTGTGAACCTTGCAGCACTTTTACTCCTGGAGGAAAGGAAATGGTGGAGACACGGTAAGCCACAACCTAATTTTCAGCAGACAGTTCTGATCTGTCACGAAGTTTCATATTGGCTACACACACTGTTGCTGATTGAAAATATCATTCTGGATACATCCCCTAGGTTGTGGCTAATTCATGTCTCTGTCGTATCCTTTCTTCCAGGAGTGCTAGTCTTGCAAGGTTTACAGGAGAACATCTGTGAAGTTTAGGAAGTAGGAGGCAAGTTACTGTGAGAATAAAGGGTGGGAGGATGGATCATGAAGCGTGCCGGGTTAGCTAGAGTCAGTGGAATGCTTTCCTGCGAAAGGCAAAGGTTCCAATTTGAATCCCAGTTTGATAAACACTTCATTCATAGAAGTCAATTGTTTGTTACTGTCATTGCAGTTTTTGGCTTCATAGTTGTTCTTGTCGTACCTACCTTCCTCGTGTAAAAGCAGAGCTTAGAAAATTGCCCTTTTTATATTTTTTTGTTGTAGAAATTGATAAGCTGTGTGTGCTTATTATGTCAGTAATCATTACTACTACTCAAGATAGAAAGCGCTGCTCGTAGTAGGACCAATAATTGGCATTTTTGTCAAAGGGTGCAAACGATGGCACGGTCACAGAAGACCGCAACCCAACTTGTTGTGACACAGCTCTAGTCAATAGACGCCATAAGTAAAGCATTCTCTTGAGCCAAAACTTCCAGCAACAACTGAAGATTCCAGAGCAAAGCACTAAAGTTGCTCTACCGTGGCTCTGGCAGGAAGACCACGTGACCATTAATCTCCTCTCCACTAAAGTAAAAACTGTTCGGTACAAACACTTTATTCCTTCAGCCTACATTTACAGACTCAATCCCTCAGCTCTGCCGGCCATTTGACAGTGAGCCACCGGCAGATGGCGCGTTGTTGGTTTGTCGGATGTTCTCAATGACTGTGACCTCCCATGGCTCGCATGGGAACTATTGCAGCTGGGCTGTCATCCGTCGACGATGCGCGATACGGGCGCACGCCATCCAGACGGCTTGCTAGGAAATGACAACAGCATTACATCAGTATATTGGCAAAGCTGTAGCAGTTAGACTCCTTGTGCTCTCCAGCATGGTGTAAAATTGTAAGAACACTGCATAGGTTTCTCTCAATAATAATGTTTGGTGGTGGTGGTGGTGTCCAAATATATTCATACACTCAAATAACTTCCAGTGAAATGCACAAACTTTCACAAATTACAAAAGTTTAAAATACACATGGAGTCAACACTACTTCCCCTCGTAGCACCAAAAACAAAAAGTAGGGATGTAAAATTTCTGCCTGCTTCCAGTAAAACAGAATAAAAGCTCCATTGATTTTGGTTTCTCACATAAAAGTTAAAACTTAGTTACACAGGAATATAACTCTTGCCAACATGCTTTTTTTGTAAACATTCTTTACAGGTCTTAAAAGTATAAAAGTATTTTCTCCTTTATAATACAAGAAACATGAAAAACATGTTGATAAAATTATTTAGGAAACTCTACAAATTGTTCTATATCACTTTTAATTACATATTGTGACTCTAGTTTTCATGTCACGAAGAGTCCTTACATGTGATAAAAACTATTGTGAATGTTCGTTTGTATTTACATTGCACTATTACAAAAGTCATTGAAGAAAAAATAGAAAGAAACCACATTGCCCTTTGGTAACCAATTAAGTTTTTCATAGTTATTTCATACACACAGTACTGGGCCTCATGTTATATTTATTGTGAAGTTGTGACACTTTCTTTGCAAACTTTCTCTCTCTCTCTCTCTCTCTCTCTCTCTCTCTCTCTCTCTCTCTCTCTCTCTCTCTCTCTCTCTCTCTCTCTCTTCCCCCCTCCTTCATCTGTTTACCTTTTAATTCTTCTACTGTCCATTTTATCTTGGAAACCATCTCACTTATTTTCTAGCATTGCTCCTAAAACTAATGTTTATTTAATATACCATTATTTTATATTATTTTTTTTTCCAATTTTGTAGGAAGCCAATGAGGAGTTCTGTAAGGAGAAGGCGGGTGGCGGTGCCGCGGCGCGCCGCGAGGAGGTGCTGAAGCAGCTGGCGGCGGCCCACGACGCGTTCTTCGAGCTGCAGGGCAACCTGCGCGAGGGCACAAAGTTCTACAATGACCTGACTCAGGTGGGCGCCTCACCTCTCAGCAGTTCACGCCTTGGAAAGTTTGAACCTGTCAGTTTGCTAAATTAATAGCACTTTTTCCCCCCTGAACTTGTAACCTAACTGGTTTATTCAAACTAACCATTCGATGAGATCTTGAAAATTCCAAAATATTATCCGAGGTATTAATGTTGAAATAGGGAGCTCATTGAAAAATCGTTTGATAACTTCCATTTGTAGTGCTATATTTTAAGTTTCTAAAGTGAAAGTCAAAAGAAGAAATTTTGGACCAATAATTTTACTCCATTTCAGACACTTTCCCTTTAAAAATTTAAACCTTTTCTTGCATTTGGACAAGTACTAAAAAGTGAGAATCCACTTTGTCTGTATCTCAAAAACAAGGCTTCAACACTTTCATCAGATGGTGATTTGTCAAGACATATTTTGTGACTTCACCAATAAAGAAGTCTAAGTGCTAAATTGAGTGAAAATACAGGCAATAAGATATTAACTGGAAATTTTCGTCCTTCAAATTATGAATTGACCCACTGTGAGACAGGTGGCATTACGACAAAAATACGCTGTTTTGTTTTGGCTCTTAATGCTTGTAAGCCAACTGCCACATGCTATTGCAGCATTGCCCATTACTCGATCATTTATTTTACTGATTGGAACACTCCAGTTTAACCAAAGAGACCAACCATAATTTCTTATCATTTGAAAATGAAAAAACATCAGTTGGTTTGCATTCATCTCAGATCAATGCTTATTTTATATTCATACTACTATACGCCAATTTTGTACCTTCTTGGCCGAATATTTTTTTATCAGTTTCCTAACATATTGAGGTGAACTTTTTTACCTTTTCTCATTGTGTTGCATCCTTCTGTTAGTATCTATGTCCGTACTCTGCAAGCCACCTCAGTGTTTGGCGTACCATTCTCACTTCCTCCAATTCCATTCATTGGTTCGCAGAATAAATTATTGCCGGTATGTCTCCATGTGGTTGCTTCGTGAGATATACATAGGCTGAAGCAATATTTTTGATGACTCGGCGTGAAATGTACGCTTTCAGAACTTCAGCAGAAGTCCGTACCACAATACAGAACATCTCGCTTCCAGTGTCTGCTGCAGGAGGTACTTAATCATCTATGATGCTTTTCACACTTACTAAATGAGTCTGTAATGAAGTGTGCTGCTCTTTGGTCGGTCTTCTCTCTGTTCTCTATTTACACTGCCTGGTATGGCTGCCATACTGATGAGCAATACTCGAGCACTTTCTGAATGAGTGTTCCTTTTCAGATGGACTATACTTCCTGAGGATTCTTCAAATGAATCTGGCATCTGCCTTACCCATGATTGTTTTTATATGGTTGTTCCATTTCAAATTGCCCTTTGTCTACTCCCAGATGTTCTATGCAAATAACTGCTTCCAGTTTTTGTCCTGCTATTGTGTAGTCTCTATATATGACTGACTGACTGACTGACTGACAGCCTCATCATTGCTCATTCCAAACCACTGAAGATAGGCTGTACTCATACTAGCGACGTGTCGTTAAAGGATTTTGTAACAAGGCATGTCCATTGCAAGAACGTCTGCAGGGAGACACCAGGTTTCACTGGTATAAGACAAAATACAGCTTTCCGGACACTTAAGGAAGCTCTAACTTACCTTATATGACGAGAACGCAGAAACCGAACTTCACACTGATGCTAGCGGGTATGGGATTGGTGCAGTGCTTGTGCAAATTCAGGAAGGTGCTGAAGAGGTGATAGCCTATGCATCAAGAGTACTCTTAGTCTGAGATTAAAAAAGTCTACAAATGAGAGAGAATGTCTGGCAGTTATCTGGGCTATCAACAAGTTTCAGCCATATTTATTCGGCAAACCATTCAGTCACCGTAGTGACAGACTACCATTCTTTGTGTTGGCTGACTACTTGAAGGATCCATCAGGTCGACTAGCAAGATGGGGCACTAAGACTCCAAGAATACGACGACACAGTGGTTTTCAAGAACTGGCGCAAACACAAGGATGCCAACTGCCTTTCGAGGAATCGATTAGTGGAACACAACAGCATGAATGAAATTTCAGCCCTCATTCAATTAGGTGACATTACAACTGAACAGAGAGAAGATGCAGCACTATTAAAAACCATAGAGCCCTTGGAGAAAGGAGAACTGACCAATGGAGAGTTCCAACTTGTAAACGAGACATTATATAAGAGCAGCTACAATCCATTGGACTCCAAGAGGCTACTGGTCATTCAAGCTCATCTCCAGCCAGCTATTCTCAAGTATTTCCACAATGCTCCAATATCCGGTCATCCGGGATTTGTGAAGACCCTAGATCGAATAAGATGCAGGTATTACTGTAAAGGTCTCTACCAATCTGTTAAGCACTATGTGAGTCACTGTAAAGAGTGCCAGCGACGGAAGAATGTGCCACAATTACCTCCAGGGCATCTCATACCAATTCCACCTGCAGCAGCTTCATTCCACCGAGTTGGAATCGACCTTTCAGGGAGGTTCCCAAAGTAGACAACTGGTAACAGATGGATAATAGTCTGCACTGACAACCTCTAGCATTACACTGTCACCAGACCTGTGCCGACTACAGAAGCTCCAGAGATCGCAAAATTCCTTGTAGAAGACATTATTTTGAAGCATGGAGCACCATGTGTGATGATATCTGATTGTGGAAAAGTATTCCAGTCAAAACTAGTATCAGAGGTAATGTCATGGTGCAACATTGTCCACAGAATGACAACTGCATACCACCCTCAGACAAATGGTCTTACAGAACATCTTAACTAGATGTTAGCAGATATGCTGTCTATGTATGTCGATGTTGAGCAGAAGGATTGGGATACAATACTGCCAGTCGTGATATTTGCTTATAATACCACAAGACAAGACACCACAGGCTTCAAGCTATTTTTCCTTCTCCATGGCCGTGAAGCTGGGATGACAATGGATACACTGTTCCTATTTCAGCCGGGCGAAACTCAGGATGACTATGTGAAACAGCTCATCACCTGGCTCGAAGAAGCGAGACAGCTGGCTCGCATACGGACACTGGACGCCCAGGAGGAGGACTGTCAGCGGTATAACGACAAGCACCGACCTGTTGTGTACAGCCCAGGAGATCTGGTGTGGACATTTTACCCTTGTACGGAAAGTTGGGCTATCAGAAAAGTTGTTGAAGCAATACTTTGGTCCGTATCGTCATACACCACCTGTCAGACATCACATAAGAAATTGAGGATTAAGAGCCGTCGTCGAAATGACAAAAACGAAGAGACATTGTTCACATCCTCCACATGAAGCCTTACTACGATCCTGAAGAGCTGATAGGCAAAAGTTGATTTTTGTTCAGGGACTGTTAAGGACGGTAATGATGCTGATGAAGCCTGATGTGCCTCTTTCCGTAGTCCTTCAGTAGGTGGCTCCTGCCTTAGAGCAAGCAGGGCTTAAGACAGACCCCAAGAGTGGGAGGGCTGGATTTAATAGGTTTAATTCCTTGCAACTCCTCCAGTTTGACTTATGTTTATTTACCATAAACAAGATAAAGGCATACATATACATACGGCACTATGATACTTCACAGTAATATACATGTAACAATGCTCAACCAGAAACCAAAGGGTTTGGTGACTCAAAACCATTAAAAATAGTACACTTATTAACTTACATGACAAGTCCTAAGCGGCTACTTTCTCAAACAACCTAAGGCCACACATCAACCCTTGAAATAATTACTCAATGTGATTACACAGATTTAAGTCTCTGAAACCGTTTATGATAACAGCAACATTTTATTTACGATGGTTAGGTAAATTTTATGAATAATTTTTCAACTAGGCAATCTTGTGCCTCCAAATGTTTTCAAACAAAATCCACACTATATTGAACCATATTTGACTACACAGCCTTAAGGCTCTGAAACTATTTATCATAACAGCACCATTTGATTTACGCTGCTTAATTAAATTCTATGAATAATTGTTCAACTAGGTGACCTTGTGCTTCAAAAAGTTTTCAAACATCACACACACTAATTTTACACAACAAAATCTGACTACAGAGATTTGAGCCTCTGAAACAGTGTGATAAAGTGCTGTTTGATTTACGCTGCTTACGTTAGGGGAACAGGCTATTTCACGCTCCCTTCGGCATGGCTACTTAATAAGATTGCTGAAGAAAATGATTCAAAACTTCAGTTAGGATTGTCGCAACTGCCCTAACCGGCCCACCTAAACACACACACAGATCATAACAGAACCTTGGTGGGTCTTGGTGGAAGACGGCTCATCCATAGAGATTACCACCCAACTGATTTTTGGATATCTTGTCAAGTACACGGTACTTGTGCAGAGATTAATTAAGGGCGGGCCCAGTGCACACTGACCACAAAATGTCCTCAAATGTGTAAGAGTCCACAATGGGTACTGGTTTTACAGCACCGAGGTTAATTTTTCCTGAAACACACACACTAAGAGATTCTGCACGTCCATCAAAAGCGAGGTGGGTTGCCGAGTTAACAGTTGTAATCGTCGCCTTTCCTGGCAGGGACGTAAGCAGCTGTATAACAGCCCAAGTGATGCTATGGGAAACACCTCACTTCATCGCTATCACTAGAACACGAGCAAATTTCACCCTTCCGCACCACGGAACGAGCTTGCACCATCCAAACTTTAAAAAAAATGGCCATGCCACCACAACGCGGGCCTCTCTCCACTCGCAACTGACACCACTGCGCCACACGTCCCCACACAGCACCGGACTGCGACGCACGTCCTCTCTCCACACACTCTGCGGTAAACTTGGGAACCCACAGCAGCTTGTGTATTTAAGGAGGCCGTATCAAAGCCGCAACAGTAATCAGTAATTGTGCAGAAGGGAAGGATTCTCCAGAACTGCCATACAGAGGACCCATCACAAGATCAAGCTGGCTCCAAAGGGAACCTAACACTGGGTCACTGTTTTTTTTCTGGAGAGGGAGCATTGCTGCAAGATCCCAAGCTATCCGACTGCTGGCTTGGCGCAATGGATACCATCACCGATTGTGGTGCTGAAGGTCGTCGGTTCAATCCCGCCCACCAGAAAAAATTTATTTCTTTGTAGTTATCATTTCCATAATATTCTACACGTTTCTTGTGTTCACATGTAATTTCTACACGTTTCTTGTGTTCACATGTAATTTCTACACGTTTCTTGTGTTCACATGTAATTTCTACACGTTTCTTGTGTTCACATGTAATTTCTACACGTTTCTTGTGTTCACATGTAATTTCTACACGTTTCTTGTGTTCACATGTAATTTCTACACGTTTCTTGTGTTCACATGTAATTTCTACACGTTTCTTGTGTTCACATGTAATTTCTACACGTTTCTTGTGTTCACATGTAATTTCTACACGTTTCTTGTGTTCACATGTAATTTCTACACGTTTCTTGTGTTCACATGTAATTTCTACACGTTTCTTGTGTTCACATGTAATTTCTACACGTTTCTTGTGTTCACATGTAATTTCTACACGTTTCTTGTGTTCACATGTAATTTCTACACGTTTCTTGTGTTCACATGTAATTTCTACACGTTTCTTGTGTTCACATGTAATTTCTACACGTTTCTTGTGTTCACATGTAATTTCTACACGTTTCTTGTGTTCACATGTAATTTCTACACGTTTCTTGTGTTCACATGTAATTTCTACACGTTTCTTGTGTTCACATGTAATTTCTACACGTTTCTTGTGTTCACATGCAATTTCTACACGTTTCTTGTGTTCACATGCAATTTCTACACGTTTCTTGTGTTCACATGCAATTTCTACACGTTTCTTGTGTTCACATGCAATTTCTACACGTTTCTTGTGTTCACATGCAATTTCTACACGTTTCTTGTGTTCACATGCAATTTCTACACGTTTCTTGTGTTCACATGCAATTTCTACACGTTTCTTGTGTTCACATGCAATTTCTACACGTTTCTTGTGTTCACATGCAATTTCTACACGTTTCTTGTGTTCACATGCAATTTCTACACGTTTCTTGTGTTCACATGCAATTTCTACACGTTTCTTGTGTTCACATGCAATTTCTACACGTTTCTTGTGTTCACATGCAATTTCTACACGTTTCTTGTGTTCACATGCAATTTCTACACGTTTCTTGTGTTCACATGCAATTTCTACACGTTTCTTGTGTTCACATGCAATTTCTACACGTTTCTTGTGTTCACATGCAATTTCTACACGTTTCTTGTGTTCACATGCAATTTCTACACGTTTCTTGTGTTCACATGCAATTTCTACACGTTTCTTGTGTTCACATGCAATTTCTACACGTTTCTTGTGTTCACATGCAATTTCTACACGTTTCTTGTGTTCACATGCAATTTCTACACGTTTCTTGTGTTCACATGCAATTTCTACACGTTTCTTGTGTTAACTGTTCTTCTAATTTCTAGTACATTGTCTGTGTATAAATAGCAGAGCACTCTGCCCAAGAGGCAGTCAGTGCTGTGTTTATGTTTCAGTTCACAATAAATCTGCTTTCAGTATAAGTGCTGTGTACAGTTGACAGCCCTACCTTCGAAGTCAAGTCTGCTTCCATTTCAATGTGACACTATAGATTCACCATTTGGCAGTCAAAGTAACTACAAATACATGCACCCATTTTCAAAACTTTTACTATGTCTATCATTTGTCTCATTGTTTAAAGTTTAGGGTATCACAAAATGGAATATGTTTAAGAATGTGAAATGCAGAAAAGCCTATAACTGTACAATTTGTAGAGAAGTAATGTTAAAAAAATACTACATGCACATGTCTAAAAAAAAGTTGACTCCAGTGGTACTTAAACTCGTGCCCCTTGTGTTTGTAAACAGTCAGCCTATCCACTCAGCCAACAAAACATCAGTAAGAAGCGGTTCATTGTAGTAAATCTACCCATGTGCAGTTCTTATATCTAAACCGCTTCTATGTGCTTGAGAATGTTTTCCAAATTAAATATGTGAGTTAAGCTGCGACGAATCTAGACATATACTGTATCCTAACTATTATATTGCTTCAATTTGACGATATAAACACAAAGCTGGAGCTCCGAAGATGACTCGAGTTGTCAATACTCGCAATTCGGAACTAGAGCTTGTGCAATGCTCTTTCCTTGGACTTTAAAATTATTCAGGCCATGTAATCTTTTCGTCCCCCATTGTACATTTTGAAGAGTACCTAATATTTGTGATTTTCTTATCCGGGCATATTTTAATGACCCTTGTACCTTTTTCAGCTGCTCGTAGTCTTCCAGAACAAGATTTCAGACTACTGCTTTGCCCGCAAGACTGAAAAAGAGGAGCTGCTGAAGGACCTGACGCAGAACCCGACGCGACAGGCGTTCGGTACGACCCCCACTGTGCCGCAGCACTACGCGCAAGCAGGTAGCTCGCTTTGGCTGTGCACGTCGCTTCTGTGTGAAAAGCCTTATCTCCCACTCATTCCTAAATCCAATGGCAGCCACCTTTGAAGTAGTGATTCACAAATAAATTTCTTCACAACAGCTCGAAACTAGTTTCGATGAAGGTGGGTGAAATTGTAACCGGCACTGTGGTGTTTTTAACACTGTAAATCTGTCTGACAGGAGACCAGTAATGCAGTATAGAATGAAGTAAATAATAAATTTGAATGATACATCCTAGAGCACAGTCATAAATTTTAATGACCTTATGTCCTCCCTTCCCTTCACAACTAGGATCTACATCTGATGTTTTTGGCACAGTAGCGTTGGCAAATGTTACTACAATGTTCAGGACAGTAATCAGACTTTCTCTTACTTGAAGACCTATGAATTCAAGGACAAGTTGTTTTTTGCTTCAAAACTCCATGGCAGTCAGTTGAGTGACAGCATGGTAGTATTTTCGCAATAGACTTTTGCAGTGCCACTAGTGCTGGCCACGTGATGAGACTTTAAATTGTTGGTGGAAAATTGCTTTAGTGGACAATGTGTGTAAGAGTTTGCAGTACACATAGCCAGCATATACCACATTTTGAAAGCACGTGGATCTAGAGCATATATACAAAATATTTGAGTGTGTTAATGAAAGACATATTTGCTCTGTGAAGCAATTCAGTGATATTGTTCCACAACATGGTAAAGAGGAAAAAGAATAGGTGTCTAAGATGACTTAGTCCTAAAGGCAACATAAAAGTTCAATGGAACTTTAAATCAATATAACTTCTTTGTGCTAATACTTAGTGTTTATTATAGTTTAGGTGTATAACTGGACTTTCCTTTTTCATTATAACAAAGGAAGTTCTCAGATACGTTTAATCACAAAGCTCATATTCATTTCCACCTAGTATTCAGTCATTGAGTAGTAGTAATCTTGTTCCATCAAAATATGGCATCAGCACAGTAGTACTCTGAAATAAGAACGTGTTGAGAAGACAAAACTGATTTCTCCTCCCACATGTTCAGGAATTAACATCATTATACACACATCAAAAAGTGTGTTGCAACCCTATGATTCATGAACCTTTACATAAAAAAGGAAAAGAGATATAAAAAACATTCTTTCAGTTCTCTTTAATGCTCACAAAAACAGAAATTGGCAATTTGTCTGACAATAACGTTCACATTTGGAATTTGTGTTCCACATTGCAGTATACATCAGTACTTCTAATACCCCGTAACATGTCCTCTTGTACTGACACGTGCCTGTATTTGTCACGGCACACTGTCCACTAGATCAACTGATTGTTGATCCAGATGGTCCAACTCCACAGTGGCAAATCAGTGTCTCTCTGATAGGTTGGTAGGCCGTTTTGTCCAAAAACAGCCTTTTCTATATATCTCAGGCATGTTTGACAGGGTCCATGTCTAAAGAACATGCTGGCCATTCTAATTCTATGATATAATTACCACATTTTTGCAAATATAGGCCACGTGCAATATAGGCTGCACCTAAACTTTTCACATGGGATTATAGGAAAAAAAAAATCTCAAATATAGGCCACAGTATTTTTTTAATCCAACTTTCTCATAATCAGAAACATAATGTTAAGGAATCAGTCTTCTCTTTTCAACAAATACAAAATAAATATGGAAAACTGTAAATCAATGAATAAGAAAGAGTGTTAGAGGCCACTAGCCATGCAAACCACACCGTTTTCTGTAGATGAGGATACCACCCATCGGCTTTGTACAAGGACATGACATCAGCAATCTTGGGATGTCACATCTATTAAATTTCAAAACGACGTGTAAATATAAAAAAATTGATGCTGCACTGATTGAGAGATAGCGAGACACGCGCAGGGTTTTCATATCCAGAGCGTGCAAATCTCACACCAACCCCATAAAATTCTTGTATTTTACCTACTAAATGTAGTCGTACAAACTGCAAAATATTTCATTTGTAATGTATTACTGTGAAAACGTACTCACAGTGACACACACTGAAATGAACGCTTATAGAATCTGAACAGTTTTCTCTCCACTGCAATGCAAAATGAATCTGCTTTGAATGCTAGCTTTGCTGTTGCTTATCGACGTGTGCATGTGTTCGAACATAGCTGTAATGCTGCGCCGTAATTTTAAACCCAGTATCAATAAATCAATGTAATCCTGTCTTCTCCAGATATAGTCTTTGTCACGTGCCGATACCGGTGTGGGTAATATGGTGGTACTGAACCGAATAATACCCAACTTAGGTAGACAACATACTTTATTACTCAGAAAGATGGTATCACAAACTAGTTATTCTTTCATCAACAATGCAACTGTTCGTACATGCCAGCCGCGCTGGCAAAGAAACTGCCGGATAGATACGCTAGTCCACCACGTTTGTGACTGGCTAAGCCAGCGCACAGTAAATAGTTGTTATTATCCACTATCTTGAAATATGATGACCATAATACCCCTTTTGAACACCACAATGAAGAAATATTACTAATATATGATATTTCTTTGTCAAAGGTTTTATCATAAAATATAATCGTGTAATACCGGCCTGAATGGATCTGTTTTTTAAAGCGGAGTTATACCTGCCTATTGTGTTGTTGTTGCAGATGGAGTAATACCAACCTAAATTCGAGTAATCTGCACACACCAGTTTTTCGTTCATAAATTTGGAAAAAAAGTGTGGATTACTCGAATATATACGTATATAATTTAATTTTCACTTAAGGACCATGAAGGTTAGGTAAATAGACTCTTAGGGTACTCTCTCCCACCCATCACATGGTGGTGTTTGTGTAGCTGTAGAGTGGGGCCACCCACAGAATGCCAAATGGCTGCAGGCTAGCTGGGTGAGCCAGCTGACACTGTCTGTCTCGGCTCTGCTTGGCATTTCCCGGAAATCCACACTACAGCACAACGTTTCATGTTGCTGTGCGACATGGCTCTTTTCCTTTCCAGCTTATGGTGTGAAAAACTTTCTACTGCCAAAATAGCGTACATTTTCTAAAATTGATTTCAGTTTCACAAGCAATGCAGGAATACTTCTTAAACCCGTCTTCAGGGTACTGCCTTTGTCCTATTTCTTTGAGGCATTTTAAAGATCATTTTCTGTTTCTAGTTTAATCACTCAGCTGTTTGTGCAGGTGGAACTGATAAATTTGTAGTGTCATTTTTGTTTCTAAGATAAACTATAATATGTTAATACAGTTCTATGAATGGTTTCCTAGAGAAAAGTTTCCATTTCATCATAATACGGCTTCAATCATTAAACATGTATATAAATGTCCCCCCCCCCTCCCTTCTTCTCCCAATAATGACTTACAGTTTTTTAATTCCATGATTTACATGGCAGCTTGATTATGACAATCTAATTACCTGCTTCTGTGCATCAGTGTGCCAGCTACAATTTTAAATTTTAATACATCTTCATGAATTAAAAGTAATTATAAAGAAATTATTCTTCCAAAAGTTCCTGCTCTGACAGCAATGTTGTGCAGTGGGGCAAGTGTGCCGTCAGATGAAGAGGAATGGCCCGCAAGCCAGTAGGTCGTCGACGAGCCTGTTTTATGGCCAGCCCTGGTGTAGAACAAAGTATTTTCCATGCAAATGAATCATTTGGAGCTGGGCAACAGAGCTGTAGGTGGCTGTTCTCCATTCCATTTCCACTCTTACCTGTGTCACTCAAACTGACAGAAGTGTCACAACTGTGCCCTTCCTGCTCCGTCCTCTCCCAGTGGCATGTTCTACCAGCTGCATGGCCAATTTACGCTAGTAGTCTAATCAAATAGTGTGTAAGAATTTGTTTGAAGTTTTTAATACATATTAAATGCTAATGAAAGAACATAATTTTCACAGTTCTAAAAGGCAGCAACAGCAGTATATATTTTTATTGGTGTATAGATTATATATAAACTTGTTTCCCTTTGTTGCATGTATGGTGTTATTACTGTTGCTTTTAGTGACAATTATTAACAATGAAATGCATGTTGCTTTGGGTAACTACTACTACTACTACTACTACTACTATTTCTTGGTAAAGAAACCTTTCTTAAAAGTCATTCAATTCAAAGTGTCTCCTATTTTAACCATCAGTGTACATGTCATGGTCTTGCCCCACTGTCAGTATGAAGACAACACTGCTCTTATGCCTCTTGTGCCATATATATCCCACTAATCTTATAGCTTCCTGCATCTTGGCATATATAATAATTTATTTCGTGTGTTTATGTTAAAATATCTCTGGGTCACATTATTTTATATCTGTTTAATCTATTCCTTGTAACTTGTAACAAATTTAGTGGGTATAACACTTAGTTCACTATACATAATTTACAATAGTTATCAGAAATCGTCTTTACAGCCTGATAGCTAGAGCCTAACTGGCTCCGGCTGCATAGGCCTAATTGCCACGGACTGTCGTGGCACTCGATGGAGCTGTAAGCAGTTAAGTGTGGAGCAGATGAAAGTTGCTGTTTCAGGGTACAAAAGGCTCGTATCACAGTCCGCGTACCAAACAAAGGGCACATTCTTATGCACAAGGCAGTGGAGAGGGTGCGCAACATTAGCATCCCCAGGCAGAAAGTGATGGTAATACGCGATTTCTCCCAGGAAAGCCAGCAATTTTTTAACGGACATGAGCCGAGGGCAAGGAAACGACACCGACTACATGGTCCGGAAAGGGGACCCCAGCAGAAGAGACCCCAAACCTGAGGTACATAATAGACTGTTGAAAAACACGACTTGGCCAGATTACACTGAAGATTCACCACCTAGAGAGTAAATAAAATGGCATGCAAGTTCCGTAAATGCTCGGCAGGGGAAGACCCTGTGACCAAATAGTTAACACAGCTAGGGACAGGAACCAAAGGTGCTCCAAAAAACATTGGAAAAACAGCCGAGGTGTTGGCAACCCTGAACAACAGTCACTGGTACTGATAAAGATCTAAAGGAGTATAGACAACCGACAAACGTTTAGAGTCTTCATCCATAGGAAGCTGGAGATAAGCTTCAGCCAAACCCACTTGAGAGAAAAAAGAGTGGAACCCCACGAACATACCGAGCAATTCATCAGCGCATGCCAGAGTGTATGAATCGGTGACAGACTGAGCGTTCACTGTAAGTCGCCACGTAGATGTAAGGAACCAGTGTATTTCCAGAATCACAAGAGGGGTTGCCCACTCACTAGAGGAAATAGGTTTAATTACCTGTAATGCCTGCAGGCGTTAGAGTTCGGCCTCGACTCGGTCCCGCAGGCCCACTGGACTGGCAGACACAGAAGTATTTTGGACGTGCCGTAGGTTTCGTCGTGATGTGCGCAGTGAAAGCAGCAGCACGTCCTGAGCCGTCGGAAAATGAGGACGAAAGTTCCTGACAGAGCAACTCAAAGTTTTCCAAAAGGAACATAATCAAAAAAACAGGTTAACAGTGTCTGAAAGAGAGAAGACAAAAATAGTAAAAGTGTGTAGACCAAAAATGTTAGCAGCCGCAATATCGTCGAGCACAAGAAATGTCACAGGACGAACCACTCATTTGTAAGCTGTGGGTGCCACAAACTGGCCCAGACCGGAATGCATTTAAGATTGTAGTCTTCCAGGTGCCAGCGGCAGCGACCCAGTGTAAAGTGTGATAAATCAGGAGAGACCGAGGCAAGGTCACAAAGATGTCAAACAACTGAACCTCAACAACCAACTTAGTAGGGCAAGCCTGCAAACTACACACAAAATTAATGTCAAGAGCCATGTCATTGGAAACGGGCCACTAACAGCACAAAGAGGCCACGTGATCTTTGCTATGGTAACTATTGCAAACAACCCAAAGCTTAGGGCAGGCTGACGGTCACGATCCACAGCATCCACCGATGCTATTGGCACAGTGTATCACGAGCCTGTCGACTGCCGCAAGAGTGGCGAGTGGGGCGCTCCTGCACCGCAGTGACCTCGGCTGTATTAGCAACAGCTGGCTGACCGACATCGGGAGAAACAGCAGCTATATCCCCCCGTGCCTCAATCTCATCCCCGTGGCATGGGAAACTTCGAATGACTACACAATGTTCAAAATGTCAGAAAAAAATTGGGTTTTCAAATTGGTGAGCACATTGACAAACCTTGCAATCTGCCACTAAGCACACGATGTCCCAAACCGTGTCGTCCACAAAAGATTCCTGTTGTGTAGGTGTAACAGAAAGTGACTGAGGCTCTGGAGTTTAGCCGCCCACGCACGATAGGACCGATTAGGCTTCTTCCGCGACTGATAAAATTCCACAAGTGCTGCAATAATGTGACACTGGGTCGGAAATAAGCAACCAGCTAGCGACACATTTCATCAGGGGATAATGCTGCCAGTTCTTGAAGAGAAGCGCACTTACACAGCATCTGATAAATGCGAGGAGAAATCCGAGACAGAAAAAGAGCATTACACACATCTGTATCAGAGAGACCAAAAGCGAGGAAGTGTCGTAACCGTTTCTCACGAGAGACACAGTCTTCCGAAGAGTTGTCGATGAATCCAGAAAACAGAGGAGGAAAAGGAGCAGACAAATGTCAGGTAGTGGAATGGACAGACGCCGTGCCGCCCGAAGTCAATGATGTAATAACAGAGGCAATGTAGTTCAAACGATCCACCTGACCTGACGTAACCGTAACTAACTAGTGAACATATCAACATCAACCATAGTTTGCAACCCGGTCTGAAGTAAATGACCCCACGGAGGTAATTGAAAGTCTGAGGAAGCAGTAGCCCTGTGTGAATCCTTAAACAGAAAAGTGGGCTGAGTAAAGACATGAAAGTTTCAACAGTACTCGTTGCCAAAAATGTGTTGTAACTTGTAACACATTTAATGGGTATAACACTTAAGTCACTATACATTAATTACAATATTTATCACAGAGCATCCTTACAGTCCAGTAGCTAGAGCATAACTGACCTACAAGTCTGGCGCATAGGCCTAATTGTCGCACGCTGTGGCAGAGCAGTAATCGCACGGGCCGCTGTCTGGCGGCTGGTCCGCACACATTTCTGCGGCACACGCTATTTGTGTGGTGCTCTTCGGGGAGCAGATTAGTCTTCCCCTGTGCCCTTTGTTTGTCTATCTGTATTAAAACATATTCTTGTGTGTTCTTACTTGAACCCATTCCCCTTAAGTGTCCAAATGGAAAAAGTTTTCTGCCTTATATATTGTCCATTGTCATATCTTTCTTGTGTGTTATTTCTTGTACATCTTGAGGGAGATTCTTGATGCTGTTCTTAGTACTTCCATTTCTACAGCTTTGCTCAGTAACGATTTTAGGTACATCCTGTTCAGTGGTTATTCTGGTGTTTTATTATTGTTGTTGTTGTTGTTGTTTTTTATTTATTTATTTTTGACTGCAAAGGTACTTCAGTTTTGCTATTGCTGTCCTTCCAGTGATAAATCTATTCCTCAAATTATCTTCACACATTTCAGTTTTATTAATCATAATTTCACAGTTATCAGTGGTTACAATGCCTCAGGTTTCAGAATCACAAATTCCCTTGGTTATGTATTCTGCCTTTGTGATGTTCAACTTCAGTCCCCATTTGCTGTATAATTCTACAATCTATCATCCTTATTTTGTTGAATTCCCAGTCTACTGCATTTTTTTCCAGGTCTGCACAGATAGTTTTAGATCATATATATATATAATACTAGAGATGAACAACAGCCTTGTTTCAGTCCATTATCAAAAATGGTTCAGAGGTGATTAATCCTACCCTTACTCTCCCTTGCACATACTTACATATATATAGTGTTCGTTTGTGTAGGGTGGTTCAAAACAGTCTGAAAAGCTTTCAAGGGTCCTTCAGGGCTTTGAAAGAATTATTAAGGGAAAATATCATTGTTCATTAAACAGGCTGCAGACTACATGGTGCGTCTAAAAAGTTCGATGAATGGTGTCGTATCTGAATGGCAACTTGATCCTTGTGTGCGTGAATGCACGTGGGTGTTCAGACTTGAGGAGAGTCGATGTACTGCATGTGATGGACAGTGTAAACAGTTGAATGTAGTTGGTGTGAGAGGAAATGCCACAACACAATGGACCATCATCCACAAGAAATTTGTTCGTATAGGTCCAACCATTACTAGCCCATTTTGAATCTATAGCATATCTGCCAACTTGCAGAACTTTACAATTTTAGATGAACAGTAGTGTTTTCAGATTTCTCTAGCAAAAATTTGAAATGTTAACATTCAATAAGCATTCCCACTTCCCCACAACTAATTGTGCACATACATAATGGAAGAAAGATCACAATAAAATCAACCCCTATTTTGCCAAGTTTGGAATCATTTACAGTAATATAGTAAGGACAGTTTACAACTCACTGCAAAGATGTGGCGACGAGCTGTGACAGGCACATACAAAAGACACACATATACAACACTTTCAGCTATCGGCCGTGGCCTTCTTCAGGAAATAGAACACTCACGCAATCACACAGGCACACAACTGTCATACAACTATCACCTCCGGCTGCTGCACTTCGAACTTCAATTCGATGGTTGTATGACTGTATTGTGCACCTGTGTGATTGCGTGAGTCTTTGCGGTGAGTTGTAAACTGCCCTTACTATATTATTAATTCCAACCTGGACTTTCCATTATTGAATCATTTACAGTGACGCGTTAGGGTCCAGAGTCTACTTCCTTTTTGGTGGAATGCAATGTGCCGTTATGTTTGGCTGATTATGCTGTTTCTCACATCAGAAGTTGCAAATAATGAGTTGAGATGATTCACATCCAATGACTCTCCTGTTTCTGTTTCTATTTTGAAGACCAGGCGTTATGGCCCCTATTATTTCCTTAACTTTTTCCAGGAAGCTAAAGAGACCACAGCTATGACTTTAAAGTCAAACTAGTGTATATCTAGTGTCAATATATTTACTTATTTCCTTTGTTAAGTTACACAAGTTTTATTGCGTAAAGCTTTTATCATTACTGTATATGTGCTTAATTTATCAAGGAGTTTCTGTTGTGTGTGCTCCAAATCAATATTCTCTACACCTCCTGCTGTTTAACATAAATTTCTTCTTGCGTGTTATGTTCACCTACAAACCTGTAGGCTATGATGCGAGTACTATCATCTCATTGAAATATCCTGATTAAAGCATAAATTACTGTATTTTTTAATCCAGAAGTATTATCATTTTTGTCAAGCCAGGTTTGTCTGGAATCGTTTGGTTTTTTGTCTCAAGTGAGTTCTAGTGATATCCCTTTTCAAAATTGGGCAGGTATGCTATTGTAACAGTATTCAGGTACACAGGGTTCAGCAAGAGTTGCACAGGACTGACAAATGGATGCTGCTCCTTGACAATGCCCCTGCATACAGCACGATCCGTATTAGCCAGTTCCTGGCGCAGTAGTTGGTAACTGTTCTTGCTTGAACACCCTCAATACTCCCCTTGATCTGGCTCCTGCAGATTTCTTTTGGTTTCCATTCGTGAAGGCAGCCACGAAAGGTGAACTTTTGTGGATGTGAATGCATCAAAGATTGTGTGAGAACTGCTTTCTAGCGGGCGGAGACTATCTTGAAGGACAATAAAAATGTTTGTATCTTCTGGTTTGTTTGTTTTGATAGCATTCACAAAACGTTTTACACACACACCACATATATCCTTTGCCATCCTTTCCTGTTTGAAATTGTATATTTATTTATTATTTTTAATAATATAGTGAGGACAGTTTACAACTCACCGCAAAGACGTGGCGACGAGCTGCGACAGTCACATACAAAAGACACACACATACAACACATTCAGCTATCGGCCATGGCCTTCTTCAGAAAATAGAGCACTCACGCAATCACACAGGCACACAACACAGTCATACAACCATCACCTCCGACTGCCGCACTTCGAATCACGCTCTGCAGCGAATTGGGGACGGGAGGGGAGGGGAGGGGGAGGGGATAGAAAGGTTACGTCACGGTGGTGGGGATGGGTTAGATGGGAATAACGAATGCAGCTTAGGAATGGAGTGGGGAGGCGGGTGAGGGGAGAAAATTTTATATATATATATATGAAAAGAGATGACTTACCAAAAGGACCGGCTCGTCGATAGAAACAAATAAACTAAATAAAATCACACACATACAAGCTTTCGCAGCCTAGCTGCTTCGTCAGGCAGAAGGGAAGGAGAGGGAAAAGGAAATGATGAGTGTTTTAAGGGACTGGATAAGGAGTCATTCCAATCCCGGGACAGGAAAGACTTACCTTGGGGAGAAAAAAAGAGGGTAAAGAAATACACACACACACCCACACATTTACACAGACGCAAGTACACTTAGGCAGACATACTGTAGAACTGTAGAAAGCAAAGAAGTTAGAAGTTAGACAGAGATGCCACATGAGGCAGAGACTCTGTCCAGAGAACCAAGGTAAAGATGTTAAGATGGTGGGTGGGAATTCGAATTTAGCGGAGGTTGAGACCAGGTGGGCAACGAGAAGAGAGAATATGCTGAAGGGCTAGTTCCCATCTCCGAAGTTCTGAAGGATTGGTGTCGGTGGGAAGTATCCAGATAACCCGGACGGTGTAACACTGTGCCAAGATGTGCTGGTCGTGCCCCAAGGCGTGTTTAGCCACAGGGTGATCCTCATTACCAACAAACACTGTCTGCCTGTGACCATTCATGCGAATGGACAGTTTGTTGCTGGTCATTCCCACATAGAACGCTGCACAGTGCAGGCATGTCAGTTGGTAAATCACGTTGGTGCTGTCGCAAGTGGCTCTGCCCTTGATTGGTTTTACAACGAGGGCGGTTACAAGGGTAGGAGCCAGAAGGTAGGGAAGGTGGTTTGGGGATTTCATAGGGATGGACTAGGAGGTTACGGAGGTTGGGTGGGCGGCGGAAAGACACTCTCGGAGGAGTGGGGAGGATGTCATGAAGGATGGATCTCATTTCGGGGCAGGATTTTAGGAAGTCGTATCCTTGCTGGAGAGCCACATTCAGAGTCCGCTCCAGTCCCGGGAAGTATCCGGTGACAAGAGGGGCACTTCTGGGGTTCTGTTTAAGGTTCTGAATTTGGGGGGAAGAGGAAGTGACTGGCAATTTGCTTCTGCACCAGATCAGGAGGATAGCTGCGGGATGTAAAGGCTGTTATCAGGTTATTGGTGTATTGATTAAGGGATTCAGGACTGGAGCAGACTCGTTTGCCACGAAGACCTAAGCTGTAGGGAAGGGAACGTTTGATATGGAATGGATGGCAGCTGTCATAATGGAGGTACTGTTGTTTGTTGGTAGGTTTGATGTGGACGGATGTGTGAAGTTGGCCGTTGGACAGATGGAGGTCAACATCGAGGAACGTGGCATGGGATTTGGAATAGGACCAGGTGAATTTGATGGGACCAAAGGAGTTGAGGTTGGAGAGGAAATTCTGGAGTTCTTCTTCACTGTGAGTCCAGATCATGAAGATGTCGTCAATGAATCTATACCAAACTTTGGGTTGACAGGCTTGGGTGTCCAGGAAGGCTTCCTCTAAGCGTCCCATAAATAAGTTCGCGTACGAGGGGGCCATCCTGGTCCCCATGGCTGTTCCCTTTAGTTGTTGGTATGTCTGGCCCTCAAAAGTGAAGAAGTTGTGGGTTAGGATGAAGCTGGCTAGGGTATTAAGGAAAGAGGTTTTAGGTAAGGAAGTGGGTGGTCGGCGTGAAAGGAAATATTCCATCGCAGCGAGGCCCTGGGCATGTGGGATATTAGTGTATAAGGAAGTGGCATCGATGGTTACAAGGATGGTTTCAGGAGGTAACAGGCTGGGTAAGGATTTCAGGCGATCGAGGAAGTGGTTGGTGTCTTTGATGAAGGATGGGAGACTGCACATGATGGGTTGAAGGTGTTGGTCTATGTAGGCAGAGATTCGTTCTGTTGGGGCTTGGTAACCGGCCACGATTGGGCAGCTGGGATGATTGGGTTTGTGAATCTTAGGAAGTAGGTAGAAGGTGGGGGTGTGGGGTATCGGTGGAGTCATGAGGTTAATGGAGTCAGGAGAAAGGTTTTGTAGGGGGCCTAAGGTTTTGAGGATTCCTTGAAGCTCTGCCTGGACATCAGGAATGGGATAGCCTTGAAAAACTTTATATGTGGTATTATCTGAAAGCTGACGCACTCCCTCTGCCACATACTCATGCCGATCAAGTACCACTGTCGTGGAGCCCTTGTCGGCAGGGAGAATGACGATGGAATGGTCAGCCTTCAGATCACGGATAGCTCGGGATTCAGCTGCGGTAATGTTGGGAGTAGGATTAAGGTTTCTCAGGAAGGACTGGGAGGCAAGGTTGGAAGTAAGGAATTCCTGGAAGGTTTGAAGAGGGTGATTTTGAGGAAGAGCAGGTGGGTCTCGCTGTGACGGAGCACGGAACTGTTCTAGGCAGGGTTCGATTTGAATGATGTCTTGGGGAGCTGGATCATTAGGAAGAGGATTATTTTTCTTCGTGGCAAAGTGATATCTCCAGCAAAGACTGCGAGTATAGGATAGTAGGTCTTTGACAAGGGCTGTTTGGTTGAATTTGGGAGTGGGACTAAACGTGAGGCCTTTGGATAGGACGGAGGTTTCAGATTGGGAGAGAGGTTTAGAGGAGAGGTTGACTACTGAATTGGGATGTTGTGGTTCAGGATTGTGTGGATTAGGATTGTGAGGTTTGGGTGGGAGTGGAGCTGGAAGTGGGAGATTGAGCAGATGGGAGAGACTGGGTTTCTGTGCAATAAGAGGAGCTTGTGGTTTATTGGAGAGGTTGTTGGAGAGTGTATTGCCTTTCTGGAGGTGGGTGACCAGGAGTTTGGATAGTTTTTTGAGGTGGAGGCTGGCATGCTGTTCCAATTTGCGATTGGCCTGTAAAAGGATGTTCTGAACTCTAGGAGTGGATGTGGGAGTGGAAAGGTTGAGGATTTTGATCAGGGATAGGAGTTGACAGGTGTGTTCATTGGCGGAGTTGAGGTATAGGTTAAGCATCAGGCTGGTGAGGGCTGTGGATTGTTCTGTTTGGAATTGGTATAAGGCAGGATGAAAGGATGGGTTACAGCCAGAGATGGGAACTTTCAGTGTGAGGCCCTTGGGGGTGATGCCAAATGTTAAACAAGCCTGAATGAATAAAATGTGTGGCCTCAGTCTGGCTAGGGCAAAGGCATGATGGCGGAGGGAATTTGTAGAAATGTCTGCCTAGGTGTGTTTGGATGTGGATATGTGTGAGTGTGTGTGTATTTGTTTACCTTCCTTTTTGTCCCCTAAGGTAAGTCCTTCCACTCCTGGGATTGGAATGGCTCCTTTTCCACTTCCTTAAAACCCGTATCCTTCCCTTTCTCCTCTCCTTCCTCCCTCTTTTTCCCGAAGAAGCCACCACTGGTGGCGAAAGCTCGAATGGTTGTGTGTTTTTGTGTGTTTCGTGTTTCTATCGACAAGCCTGTACTTTAGGTAAGTCAAAAATCTTTATTTTATACTATATATATATATATATATATATATATATATATATATATATATATATATATATATATATATATATATATAGAAATGGCATGCACACTGCAAGTACGCAAGACCACATACACATACACATACACATACACATGCACATGCACGCATGTGCGCGCGCACACACACACACACACGATCACACATTCACACACCACTCAAAAAAGGCGAGGTTTGGGATAGAGAGGTAGGAACTGTAAGGTATGGAAGTTATCGTAGGTTGAGGCCTGGTTGATTTCGGGATCGGAGAATGTATTGTAGGGATAACTCCCATCTGTGCAGTTCAGAAAAGCTGGTGGTGGATGGGAGGATCCAGATGGCCGGGGTTGTGAAGCAGCCATTGAAATCAAGCATGTGCTCCGCTGCATGCTGTGCCACAGGGTGGTCCACCTTGTTTTTGGCCACAGTTTGGCGGTGGCCATTCATCCTAATGGACAGCTGGTTGGTGGTCATGCCAATATAGAAAGCTGTACAGTGCTTGCAGCACAGTTGGTAAATTACGTGGCTGCTTTCACAAGTGGCCCGGCCTCTGATAGGGTAGGATAAGCCTGTGACAGGACTGGAATAGAAAGTGCTGGGTGGGTGGATTGGACAGGTCTTGCAGCGGGGTCTCCCACAAGGATATGATCCCTGTGGCAGTGAGCTGGGTTTCGGGGTGGCATAAGGATGAACTAGGATGTTGTGAAGGTTGGGAGGGCGACGGAACACCACTTTAGGAGGGGTGGGAAGGATCTTGGGCAGAATGTCTCTCATTTCAGGGCGCGAGGATAGAAAATCAAAACCTTGGCGAAGGATGGAATTTAGTTGTTCGAGACCAGATGGCTGATGGCTCCATCCACACTTCCGTCCATATTAAACCTACCAAGCACCAGCAGTACCTACATTTTGACAGTTGCCATCCCTTCCATGTCAAAAAATCCCTCCCTTACAGCCTGGCCACCCGTGGACGGCATATCTGCAGTGACAAGAATTCCCTTTCTGAATATGCTGAAGGTCTCACAAAGGCCTTCACAAACAGAAACTACCCCACAGACCTAGTTCGCAAACAAATCTCCCGTGCCATATCCTCACACACCCCAAATCCTCTTCCTAACACCAGTAACCATCCACAAAAGAGCGCTCCCCTTGTCACCCAGTACTACCCTGGTCTCGAACAACTAAATTCCATCCTTCACCAAGGTTTTGATTTTCTGTCCTCGTGCCCTGAAATGACATTTTGCCCAAGATCCTTCCCACCCCTCCTAAAGTGGTGTTCCGTCGCCCTCCCAACCTTCACAACATCCTAGTTCATCCTTATGCCACCCCGAAACCCAGCTCACTGCCACAGGGATCATATCCTTGTGGAAGACCCCGCTGCAAGACCTGTCCAATCCACCCACCCAGCACTTCCTATTCCAGTCCTGTCACAGGCTTATCCTACCCCATCAGAGGCCGGGCCACTTGTGAAAGCAGCCACGTAATTTACCAACTGTGCTGCAAGCACTGTACAGCTTTCTATATTGGCATGACCACCAACCAGCTGTCCATTAGGATGAATGGCCACCGCCAAACTGTGGCCAAAAACAAGGTGGACCACCCTGTGGCACAGCATGCAGCGGAGCACATGCTTGATTTCAATGGCTGCTTCACAACCCGGGCCATTTGGATCCTCCCATCCACCACCAGCTTTTCTGAACTGCACAGATGGGAGTTATCCCTACAATAGATTCTCCGATCCCGAAATCAACCAGGCCTCAACCTACGATAACTTCCCTATATATATATATTTTTTTTTTCCACACCTTACAGTTCCTACCTCTCTACCCCAAACCTCGCCTATTTTGAGTGGTGTGTGCGTGTGCGCGCGCGCGTGTGCACATGCGTGCATGTGTATGTGTGTGTATGCGGTCTTGTGTACTTGCAGTGTGCATGCATTTTCTATATATATATATATATATTATATTATATATATATATATATATATATATATATATATATATATATATATATATATATTACTTTATTTTATTTTCTCCCCTCACCCGCCTCCCCACTCCATTCCTAAGCTGCATCTCGTTATTCCCATCTAACCCATCCCCACCACCGTGACGTAACCTTTCTATCCCCTCCCCCTCCCCTCCCCTCCCGTCCCCGATTCGCTGCAGAGCGTGATTCGAAGTGCGGCAGTCGGAGGTGATGGTTGTATGACTGTGTTGTGTGCCTGTGTGATTGCGTGAGTGCTCTATTTTCTGAAGAAGGCCATGGCCGATAGCTGAATGTGTTGTATGTGTGTGTCTTTTGTATGTGCCTGTCGCAGCTCGTCGCCACGTCTTTGCGGTGAGTTGTAAACTGTCCTCACTATATTATTAATTCCAACCTGGACTTTCCATTATTATATTTATTATTTTTCTTTGCCTTCCACTAATTTCTTAAACCTAAATTGTACTTAAAACGTCATCATTCAAATTACATGTAATTGTTTAAGTTACTCTAAGCAAACATACTTTACACACTTTTAAAAGCTTTTGGTGACACAAAATGTTTTAGCCTTCATTTGTGTTCATAGTTGCAAGACACACTTTTTAATGTGTGTGTTTATTTTTATTTATTTTATTTATTTATTTCTGTGGCTATATTCTCTACTCAGTATTTCACCCTTGCTGTTTTTAGATGTGGCAGGTGAGCTTGAATGTCACATTTGTGTGGATTTTGATTGGTTTGTGTTGCATGATGTGCATTGAAGAATCACAGCTGCATGTATTGGAATAGTGACACTTTTAGCTTGTGATACTATCAGGATTCACACTTGCAGAGCTTTTGCTTGCTAGGATTTCTGTTGCAACATGTGAAGATATGGTAATAGGACCATAACCTGGACTTCCCAATTGAATAGGGAAATGAGAAGCACTTAAAATATGGTGTTTAACAGTCAGTCTGTTCCAGCTTTTCTTCTTTCCCTTTTTTGTCTGTCTTAAATTTGCACATGCGTCATGTATTAATTTGCACATCACTCACAGTAGTCTCTTTTCAGTTGTGCATCATAGTATACAGTTGGGAGTGAGTTATTTGACCACTGACTCTTAAAACCGAAGCTTTGATTTCCTTTTGGGAGTCCCTTCAAATTGCTGAAAATAATTTCAAGGTCAATTGTACAACCCATGGTTCGGTACTGTTACTTGTTGTTTTTCTGAAACATTAGGAAGTGCTAGTGGAAGGGTATCACTATCTTGAGGAGCTAAGATATTGACAAATGTGAAGTGTCTTGTAATGTTCCAGACACAGCATTTCTGTTATGTTTAATTCTTCCCATAAACGTAGTTAACAGTAGCCACCAAATGCCTATTAAATCTTATCATTAAAAGTTTCTCACTGACTATGCAAATCATTTCGTATGTATGCCTCTCTACACACTTCAAACAAAGCAGTAATAGATTTATCTCCTTGTCATTGTGCAAGTGAAGCAATTTTCACCCGTTTATGAATTCAGTGTGACTGGAAATTTAATTTCTAATCTTTCTTATTTATTTTAATTCCTCAGAACATAACAGATTTTAGACAAATGTCATCACCTTGTGCTAGAATTACTGTTGCTTTTGCAGTTCTCTGAATGCAATGTTCATATATTTTGTAAAGAATGATTCTCAGTCTCTGTGCCAAACCAAGTGACAAACCTGTGGTACAAATTAGACTTCTTTTAAGGTCACAAAAGACAGTATGTAATCTAGATTACATGTGATGCAAGTAATTGGTCAATTTGAAAATAAATTTGGAACACACTGTTTCAACTTCAAATTCCTGTTATCCTTGCATTATGCTTCAGTGCTCTTTGTCCCCCTGTCTTGCTTCTATTTCCAGGTCTCTAGCTGGGCATATTCTTATTGTACAGTGACTGCTTTTTGCTCTGTACATAATCCTGCTTGGAGATGAACTTTATTTAGAACATTAGCGGTCTCTCTCCCACTTTGTCCAGTGCCCTCTAGTTTCTGTGGAGTTCCATAACTTACTAACCGACGGGTAGATCATAGTTATGGCTGTGTGCATTCTGAGCAATGGGAGCAAATGTGCAGTTGGAGTTGTTTTTCAGGAACTCTGTCTTGGGTAAAAGACCTGGCAGTTCGTACTAAAGAGGAAACTCAGCAACGCATTACGCAGGCAGCCGGCTACTTGATCGACATTCCGAAGCAGCAGTATGGCAAAATCACTGAGGCAGTGGGTATCGTCATGGGAAAAAGTGAGCCGCAAACGGGAAAAAGTGAGCCGCAAACAGGAAGTAAGGAATAATTCTCTCTTCTGTTTGAAAATCATCTCACCATCATTCATCTCACTGCCATCCGTCTCATCTACTCCCTTTTTTCACATCTGAAAAGTGGAAATGTGATTAGACTCGTTATTTGGGATTTGTTAACTTCTTTGGTGGGGTTTTAGGTCTGAGTAGTTACTTGAATTTTGTATCTATTTTTCTTTACTCCACACTTTAGGATACGTAAAAATGTAATGAACATCCAATTATTCTTGAGCAGAGTTGTTAGAGACAGAGAATGATGTTCAGTGCATCTTTAAGCCTTTCCTTCTTCTCATTGTGATCAACTGATAGGAGAAGCACAAAAAGTTGTTTCATTAACAGGGCCTTATTTATTTATTAATAATTGGAATTTCTACACTAATGCTTGTTGCAAAATTAACAACGTAAAATAGTATAAACGAGAAGTGGCTCACATCGTGGTGTGTGTTGTATGTTCCTTTTGTGCAGTACCCTGTGTTTTGAGAACTGTCCACTGCTAGTTATATTGAAGAGTACTCAGCTGTGTGGTTTCAGTATGAAATCAAATTGCCTTATTGTAACCTTACACAATTGGGGCACTGTGTAGCTTTTGTGTAAAGTTCTCAAATGTACTACTACTCATTCTGTGTCCTCGTCAACACCCCCCCCCCTCCCGACACGCGCGCGCGCGCGCGCGCACACACACACACACACACACAGTCATTCATTCTTAGTGGGCTGCAGTAGTTATGTTGTATTTTGAGCTAGTATATAGATGATTCTCTTTATTATTTAAGTTTATTCATTTTCTGTGTGTGAATTTTTTTGTTTTGCTTTGTTGTTTTTGTACTATGTTTATTTCTAGCTTTGCACTCTTACAACACAGACTTCCTTGTTTTTCCTCGGGGTCCACCTCTGAATCTCCAAAAAGCACTATATATTTCAGTCCAATTTTAAATCCCCTTTTCCTGTCCTCAATAATTAATTAATTTATTAATATTTGTAAGGGAGAAGATTGTTTGTAAAACTATTATGAACAGTTTAAAGATATGATATTGATATGAAGTCAAGATGCACAGTTTTGTAATGCTTTGATAATAGTACCTTCACCACAATGGAAACATGTTGATCTTTCGTACATAAAGCTTTGAGCTAAGAAAAGTGAGAAAGTAATGAAGCACAAAGTGTGTGGCATTAAATAAAAATGAGAGTGAATGGCAGTTGCCTCTGCAGTTTAGACACTTGAAATGTAAAACAGAATCCTCTTTCTCCTTCCTCCTGTCCTCCTCTCGCTTTGCTCTTTTGTGCATTCGACCTCTGCGAGCGTGAACCCTTTGTGCACAGCTAGTCCCCTGTGTGATGCAGTCTGCAGCAGTACGTTCCCATTGAGTTACATTGTCAGATCTCTCCTGCAGACATCATTGAAGCGAAGGCAAAGTCTTCCCACGCCTTCTTAAAGTTCTCCCTGCGCTCAGGATTTGTGCACCTCACAAGTCCCAGCTGTCTGAGACATTGGTGGCTCAGGACTCGGTGAATGTTAGCTGAATCGATGTAGTTCCATTTTATTCTGGATTTGTGACTGCGGCTGGTTCATTTTTAAATCAAAATAATAAATGTAATTACCAACAGCTGTAAAGTTCGTAATTTCATTTAACTACCAGTTTCGGTATTATAATAACATCTTCAGGTTCAATGTCATAATAGATATCCAAGAAAACTCTTGAAATAGCTTTATGCACCGGTTTATTTAATATCTCACAGTTTCCAAATAAACATGTGTTAATACACACATGTGGCAGCCGCTGTCAAAATAAGTAGCATCAACATTGACTTTATTGATGTTACTTATGTTGACAGCTGCTGTCACATGTATTAACACACATTTATTTGGAAACTGTGAGATATTAAATAAACCAGTGCATAAGACTATTTAGTTTTCTTCGATATCTATTATGACATAGAACCTGAAGATAGTATTATTATAATACCGAAACTGGTAGTTAAAACTTTATGGCTGTTGCTAATTACATTTATTATTCGGATTTAGAATATTAGTTGTGCTTAAGAACATGAGACTTTGGTGTTGTCTATTCTCTCTCTCTCTCTCTCTCTCTCTCTCTCTCTCTCTCTCTCTCTCTCTCTCTCTCTCTCTCCCCCCCCCCCCCCATAGATCCTCCAGAGACAGAGGAGATGAACGGTGTTCAGTCGCAATTCATGCATACTGAGAATTGAGAAGCCAGCAGTTTCATAGTTAGCTCAAGAAATGGTTGAAGTTTGCCAATGATATTGTACGTCTGTCAGATGATTTTAAAGTGTCACTTTTTTTGGTATACTAAAAGTCTGTACAACAGGTAACAGACAAAAAAGTTTAGTACAATTATTCTATCATCAAACTCAAATGTATACTTTTGACAGGCCTCAGGGCAGTTACCACAAATAAGTAGTTAGTAGTGTCAAAATATCACTGGAGATTCTCAGAATGTGTCTTGCTTTTTAGTCATTTAAGACTCACTATGCCCTACAGTGTTCAATCTGGAGCATAGGCTGCCTTATAAAATGCCTCCATGATACATTCAATGCTAACATTGATGCCTCATCTCATGTCAAACCTGTTGCTTCAAAATAAAATTCTTTCTCCTCGGTCTACCTCGACAACTCCTACTCTCTACTGCTGACCGCATTAGTATGTTAGGTAACCTTGCTTCTTCCATGTGTGTTTGCTGTAACTGCTTCACCTATTGTGTTCATTCCCAGTTTTTCTTTGATTTCCTCATTGTGGACACCCTCCTTCCATTGTTCCCATCAACTAGTATCTGAAGCCATCCTTGCTACTCTCATATCCGTAACCTCAACCTCATTAATAAAGTAACCAATGTCCACTCAGGCTTTGCATTCTGTGCAACATAACTGGTTTGAAAGATTGAACAGTATGCAAATAACTTTGTCTTGATGCTAACTTCCTTCTTGTAAAAGAGGAGATGTATCTGAGCACTGCATTAGCTTTGCTACACTTTCATTCCTGTTCTTTCACTATGGTGCCATCCTGTGAGAAAATATATTCAAAGTACTTTAAACTGTCCATGTGTTCTTTCTTCCTCCTATTTTAATCTCCTCCCCACAGAAAATACCCTCATTTTCAAAATGTTGATTTTCATACCGTAACCCCTATATCTCTAATTTAGTTCTGAAATACTAGATTGCAGCCTTTCAATCAAATCTGACTTCACAACTATGCTATCCATATATGCGAGACTGCTTATTTTGTTCTCACCTATTTTAAACTTGCTTTACAAAATAATAAAAAATAGTAGAAACCAAAGATGTGGTTGAAGATAGAAATGTTCCCTCTCATTTGCAAATTTAAATTTGTTACTGCTCCAATAGTATCCAGTATGAATAAAATTAAGTAAAAAAGGTACGCTATTGAATTTTCATGGAAGTAATTGTGCCTGTGCCATAGGAAGACTCTTTCTTATTCTTCTTCCTTCTTGTTATGTGGTAACTGTGTGCTCCCAAAATGATAACCAGTCTATAGGTTTGATTAACCACTATTGTTTACTGATACATGCACAATTCTTACTTTCTTTGTGGTGAACAATAACTGTTTGCTTTATATTTTTGTGACTCTCGATTAAGTTGAAGATTTTGCTTGACATTGCAGGTGTTACCCTAAAGTGAGGCATAGCTCACTACTGCCTAGTAGAGCAGATCCGCACTGCTCGGTCCCGATTGTTGTAGCACAGTGGGCTTGCTGCAGTTAACTGCTGAACTGAATGAGAAATCACTCATAGCCATAACAAAACAGTGTGGGAATGAAAGCATGTTCATCTCATCATTCCTGGAATCTACCTCACTTATCTGCTGCCTATTGCTTCTTAATCAGTAGGAAATAGTTATAAATTTATGTCAATATCATTGTTATATGTGATAACTTTATGCTTTTGCTTAAATCTAGTTACATTCTTTAACCTGTTCGTGGTGACAGTATTAAAGTGCCTTAATCTAATGTGATAAAAATTTAAATGGTTTAATAAAATAATTTTTTAACAGCTTGTGCTATTCTTAGAGCCTGCTTAATCTTTCATTCTGTTTGTCTATACAAGGTCAGGTGAAAGCTTTTGCTGTCTACCTTCTTTTCTTGTTCTTCCTCATCCTGCTTTCTGTTCTCCCCATTTATGTTAAATTTCATATTCATTTCTAGTGTAGATTTGTTATAAACCAATTAACAATGGAGCATGGGCAGTTAAGTTTACAAAATCTAAAATGCTTAAAATGTAAAACTTAGGAGAAGGCAAAGTTCATTCACAATAAGAAGAGTAAATTCTGGGGGAGGCAGGAGGGGAATATTGGAAGCAATCGCCACCCACCAACTCCCATTACATTGACCATAGACTGCCGAGGGTGGTGAGGACAGGAGGGATTCCTATTATCAGTTCTCACAGGCAATCCAAAATTTAAAAATGCCATTAGTACAGTTTACATTGTGGCTACAAAAATCACTTTACAGTGGCTATAATGCCATGTTCTGTGTTAAATCACTGAGATTGGCAGTGGGGGAGAAAAAATGTGTGTAAACCAAAGTTAACAGATTATTGTAGGTATTGCCAATTTAGAACTTTGGAGCTCTCATTCTTTTTGTGAACAAATAGTAAGTTACTGAAAAACACACACACACACACACACACACACACACACACACACACACATTCTCTCTCTGATTTTGTATATGCTTACATTCCAAATTTTATAATTATTGTTTCTGTTTTGCTTTTGTGTGTGTCTGGAAAGGGGGTGGAAGTACCTTGTGGTGAGGCGTAGCTTGGTTTCATCACCTCATAATAGTACGCATTTTCTGTTATATTTGTAATTATAATTTATGATTCACTTCCTTGAGTCTTCCATTGAGATTTAAAAGTTCAGTTTCTGTGTGACTAAAAATTTCTAGTCAGTTATTCTGTTCTAAGTCACTTGTATTGTGGGGTAATTAATTATGTAATGCCACAGTAAATGGAGCCATTCTTCACTGGAGAAAATTTTCCGTAATTTTTGTGAAGAAGGGTTAACAGCTGTGGGGGAAATTGCTGTATTGTCTGTAAAACTTGAATAATCTGATGGAAATACTCCATTGAGATGAAGGGGGAAAAATCGAAAAACTGTGGGTGGCCAGTACTTTGCTCAGTACCACCAATAATGACACAACAAAAAAATGTTTAAACAAGCTTTTGAAAGTTAAATTTCATTCATCAGGTAGGGAGGGTGTGAAAGAGGATATAAGGGAAAGTGGATTTTCCTTGCTCACAACATAGGCCATGCACAAAGTAATAATCATGTCTCAATCTTTTCCTCATGGCCTAGGTTGTGGGTAGCCCAAAACCACTTTTCCTTTCTATTCCTTCTCCCTCCTCTCCTACCTCATGAAAGAAATTAGTTGAATTCTTGAATAAAAGAACATCTTGATTGCAAATATAGTTTGGCCACCCCTTATTTTTCTCCCCAACAAGGCAAATGATTTCTACAATCTTCCCATACAATTTTTACGTGGTGTGGTACAGCAACCGTGTTCAGTGTTTATTCAAGAATTCCACTGAACACGGTTGCTGTACCACACCACGTAAAAATTGAATGGGAAGATTTCTACAAAGAAATTAGTTGTCCAAATGCTTTGTGTGTGTGTGTGTGTGTGTGTGTGTGTGTGTGTGTGTGTGTGTGTGTGTCAGTATTGGGATTTCTTAGGGAAAGGAAACCTGCTCTAACATGCACTAAATAGAAGTTGGGTCAAGGAATTCTGGCATTGTAAGCTGCAGAGCTCAGAAATCTTTTGATGGATTTAATTCATCCCCCGTATATTATTGGGAAGTATAGTTGTTCTTTCTTATGAAACATTGCAGATTACAGGTGCGAAACTTCTAAATTTTCATGGAAGATTCCTGAATAATACCAGCTATTGGTCAGTTCATTTACGCACTCTTAAGACTGCTTTGTAGAACACATGCATATGTATTTTTGTATCGTAATTTGCATCAATCAAATGTGCACTGGGCTTACATCGTGCTTGGTAGACGAGATAGTAGTTTAGAACTGCAACTTCTCCTCCTCCTTTCAGCCACTATGTAGGATCTAAAATTAACTTTATCATCTCATTAGTGCTTGTTCAAATTGCATTATATGTGAAAGCAAAGGCTTAACAGCATTGTTTCATGTATCACAAGAAATTTACATTCTTAAAATTTATTGGTGAGTAGAGTTGATTATTACATACAACTGTTAAGATTTATCATTAAATTCTGAAGATGATGTCAACTTGTTCAAAATAATGCACAAAAATTAATAAAAATCAGGACACAATAGATATAAGATCAAAATATGTTCATTAATAATTTATTCAAACTCAAGTTTACTTCAGAACTAGTGGTTGGATAACATCAGTATCACATATCCAATTTGAAAGAAAATTCCAATACAAATTTTTATAGAAACTGCATTGATGATGCTGGTGCAGGCACTCTAGTACTTCAGTAGATCTTTTTAGTGGTTTGTATTTTCTCAAATATGTATTTTCATTAAGCATCAAGTAGCAGAAATGTGTTGAAGGAATGATAGCAAATGTGGTTTTATCAGTGTCAGAGCATTATATATATTAGAACCTGGAGTAGGCAATGAAAATTTCATAATGCTTCTAATACGTTTGGATAAAATTCAGTAAAACTTTTTGTGACACGGATATTGTTTCATATTTTGGTCCAGCATTTCGCGTTTACAGTACTTACCGACACAAGATTACTGATCCAATGGTTCTCCTTCACCCACAGTGAAGTTTGTGACACTGGATTTTACAGATCTATAAAAATTTTAAACATTAATCCAAAAGGTGGCTTTATTTAGGTCGATCCATTCTGTCGAGGGAAGTAGTTCCTTCAGTGGTACACACCATACAAATATGTCCAGTACAAACAACATATAAAAGCATAATTGCTATTGTTAAACTGAAGTGGATGAGGTTAATGGTCAGTCGGCTCGGTGGTGGGGAGACACACTCGAAGCAAAACAATTCTCGAAACAAAATGTTCTCGTAGTTCCTTTGGCGGCGAAACACAGCCGGCGCCACTGATTCTCTCTGGTGTTAAGGTGATCGTGCTTCTGCCCTAACTGTTTGCCTAAACTGCTTTCGCTGTGTTGTTTCTTGATCTTATACAACAACTTGGCATTGTGCAATTAATTGATAAGGTAAAGCCTTTCTTGAAACAGCATTAGCAGTGTTATCAAATCTTCTGTGCTAAAAGAAAAACGGTGGCAGTAATAATTGTAACCAGCATTTGACGAGTCCCATAGGGCAGTGGGACAAGTAAGGCAAACCAGTGAGAGGGGAGAGCGACACAACCTGCGGTTGTCTAGTTTAAATGGGGGGAAAGAGTTCAACCCAGATGATCCTGACGTCATTCCAGAAGGATGGTGAATGGTTAAAAAAAAAAAATTAAAGTAATTGTTTCCTTTTGGCACAAAACACTTTCTCCAATATCATAGTATCATTTGAATGCAAATACTAGTTGTAGCACGTTATTCTATGTTAGTCACCTTTGAAGATAGGGATTAGGAAGCAACATGTGAGTTAACTCATGTTTTGTGGTGTGTAAGTACTTAAGACATCAATATTATTTTTATTATTATGATGGCTTTACAATTAAAACGTCATTTCTAACATGTAATATTAGTGTTTTCGTTGTCACTTTGCTCAAGGAGGACAGCCTATTATGCCGAGACTAAGGGTGCAATTTGTGTAAAATCAATGTTGCAACCTTTGAACGAACTCTTACAGATGTAATAAGCTGTCTTTTAAACCAGAGTAACCAAGGAGGAGGAGAAGAAGGAAATAAAGAAATAATAATAATAGTAATTGTAATAATAATAATTATAGTAATAGTAATAATAATAAAATTATTATTATTATTATTCAGGAACATCTGGGTTAAAGGCAAGACAGCAAAAAAGCAGTTAATAATGAAATACTAGTAATAGTGTGTTTATAAAACCTTAGAGTAGTGGCAGAGATCAACTTCAGGTGAATAAAGAGACTGCGTGCTCTGTAGCAGATTCTCGAAGAAAAAGAACATTCTCAGAAAAAGTGTTCAGTTTTGCATGAATAAAAAATTGGAATTGTATATTTGAGCAGGCATCTCTTTCTCACTACCTCCCATCCTTTAATAAGTTATCAACGTGTGTTGTTCTGTTTCCAAGTCTGACACAGAAAACACATTTATAATTGTTCAAATCACTCAGTTGAGCAAACTGTTTGGTTACAAATATGAAACAGGCACCTATGTGTGCAGAAAGATTTGTGCTATGTTTAGATTTTAGTTTCATCTTGGGCAGCTAAGACTAAATATGAACAGTTTAAGACAATTTTCTAACAATGTTACTGAATTTTGGACAAGCGAGAAACTTTATTATTATTGAAACTTCCTGGCAGATTAAAATTGGGACTCGATCCTGGGACCTTTGCCTTTCGCGGGCAAGCGCATTACCGACCGTGCTATCCCGACATGACTCACGATGCCACCTCACAACTTTACTTCCACCAGTACCTCGCCTCCTACTTTCCAAACTTCGCAGAAGCTCTCCTGCGAACCATGCAAGCCTAGGTACTGGCGGAAGTAAAGTTGTGAGGTGGCATCGTGAGTCGTGTCGGGATAGCACAGTCGGTAGTGCGCTTGCCCGCGAAAGGCAAAGGTCCCAGTTTCGGCACACAATTTTAATCTGCCAGGAAGTTTCAATTCAGCACACACTCCGCTGCAGAGTGAAAGTTTCATTCTGGTTTATTATTATTGTTTTTGCTGTTCTTATTATTAAAGTTAGGTGAACACAATATGTGAAAATATTTTTAAGAATGCGGCACATATTTGTCTACTCCAAACCAGAACTCTGTCAGTTTTTTCTAATATGAGATACCTGTGGTTAAATAAGACACAAAATTGTCTACTCGGACATTGACTGCTCGGTTTGTAATTAATATTATGATACATCTACTTACTGCTAACATAACAGAAAATAAGCAACACCAAAAATCAGTGCTTCAGTATCACAACATCATTTCTTCGTGCAGTACAGACTAAATTGTTGAGATGCGCTTCATTTGGAATTTGCTACTGATAAGGCCTTATTAAAATTTCAGAACATTCAATATTTTGTTCTGTAACTATTTAAAATTGTAAATATGCGCTCCAAACACAGCTGAATTCTGTTGTTTCATTTCTATGTTTTTAATATAAAAGAAATTAAAGAAAAGATGCCACCACCTTCACTGACATCACTCCCATTGCTTGTAGTGTCACTGCTGTTATTTTCGTAAAGGAAGCGGTTCACCATCCACACAATCTTCTCATTGTTTTATTTGTATAAACTTCTTTTGTTCAGTTTCTTCAGACTTTGTACAAGTCATCTTTTTTCCTTCTGGGCAACTCAAATTCTGTAATTTTTATTCTAAAACCAAAACCCCAACAGAACTTTCTGAGCTCATGTATGCTATAGAGCTCACTTCAGAAAATTAATGTCCTTCAAATTTAGCAACTTTTCCCACGCAGGGCCGGCCTTACCCATCCAGGTGCCTCGGGCTAGTAGCCCACTTGGCACCCTTAGGGGTGTCCATTAATTACTTGAATTGTTTGGGGAGGGGGTCGGTCAGACTGAACCCACCAAATTTCATGTGGTTGAGAGGGGTTCTGGGCAAATCTCTCTCTCTCTCTCTCTCTCTCTCTCTCTCTCTCTCTCTCTCTCTCTCTCTCTCTCTCTCTCTCTCTCCCTCCCCCCACACAAGGAATAGTTCAAAACTGAGTTAATTAAGTAAAACGCCTATACTATGGCTAAATCCTACACAATAATACTTATCGTGGATATGCAAACATCACATAGTAACACAGTAGCCCCTCGATTGTTTCTCTAAGGATACACGACCTCCTCCCCCCCCCCCCACACACACACGTTTTTGTCAGAATTCAAATGCAACACTTGCAGCAGCAACAGCGCTGGTCACCCAGGCGCCTCTCTCACACTGCGTGAAGCCCAGGTCAGTCCACTTGACTACAGCCATATGAGTGTTCATATTTTTTGTGTCTAATTGTTTGTAGTCTAAAGAGATATTTGCTAATACATGGACTCCTGATTTATTGTCTGAAGTACTTGCCTTAGAATTTCCTTTTATCTATTTATAAATATTTGTGTACTCTTTAGTTTCTTCAAGAACTTTTTCTTTTTCAGCTTTCCTTTTCAGATTATCTGAACCAGTAAGCTTTTCCTTAATCTCTGGCAAATTATGGCATAGACATAGCTCTATTTTGCGACAATAATATTATATCTACATCAAATAAATAAAATCACCTATCACTTGGCATAACTAGAAAAGAAAACGTGAACTAAACTATAAAAATGTTTTTAAACTTACCAGAAAGTTAAAATGTCCTTGTCACGACACTCTTTTTCAGTCACTATGATTCACCGCAAAAACACTAAACCTGCCTCTGCCTTGTACTAACAGTTACTGAGATGTGGGTGTAAATCTTAGCACTGCCAACATGTGCAGTCCAAGACACATTGGGTGGTGCTGTATTATTTCACTACGTTAGGGGAGTATTTTCCATGAATGCCATGCATGATCTATTAATTCCTGTAGAAGAGTCATTGTCACAAATATTCTATAAATCTATTCAAATTAATTAATTTCAAATGTAATTACTATTTCATAGTGTCTTTTTCTGTATTTGGACCGGCAGCTACTAGTAGTTTCTGTGGTATACGGAAGATGGTTCGGTTGCACAGGCGCTCCCTTTTTGAAACAAATAAGAGGTGCTGTGGTAGACCCACCTTCCAGACATCAAACAAAGCTCCCGTGAAACATGGATGGATGCAGCCAATAGGAAGATTTCATTCAGTGCGTTTTCTCTTCTGATACCCAGAATTCAGTGCGCGTTTGTGAGATTAAATAAATATGTTAAATGAGATTGAATAATATTTTATATTTGCATCATGGATGAGTGTAAACTGTAATAGTGATGGTATAATACAGAACCGGAGTTGTTATAATTTATTTATTTATTTTTTTTTTTTTTCTACACATACATTGGTCTACGTGGCGCCCCGGGCGACCACCCGGATTGCCCCACTCTAAAGCCAGAGTTGCCCGCACTCTTTTACTCAAGCTGAGTACATTCTCAGGTGAATTGTATTCTCTTACTCAATTTAATTATGTGAATATGAAAATATCAGAAATTCTGAGGAAGTATATTTTCTATTCCTGTGATGCACTGTGTGATATCATGGCCTACAGCTATTCTTAGTGTGTGGTTAGTGATGGACAAGGTTTCCGTAAAATGGTAAGCAAACTTGAATTGTTACTGGCATTTATCGTCACTAGAATGGCGGAGTTTCTGACATTCCTTAAACGATGAAAAGGGGTCATTTTGACCCCACATAAAATATTTTCATATTAGACTTAAACAAGTACTTTTTTGTTTTTGTTAATACACATCTTTTTTCTAATAGGGACAATTATTATTTATTTCAACAACAAAATATCAAATTTATTGCTTTTATTGCTAACAAGTTTCCTATTGTGCAAACTTGTAGGCACATTTAGTATATTTGGTTCATATTACTCTCGTAAGTGATCTAGACACACCTTTGTATAACGTTTCACTCAAGTTACTGGAATCTGCTAGACACACTTAGCACGGGTGATTTCTATTTTACTAGCACATTTTCTGCACACGGCTTTTTGACACTTTGCTGTTTCACTGGTCTTGTTGCCTTTGCATAGGCTGATTTGGCACTTCCTCCACTTTCTAGATGATTTTGGTCCAGTATCCTCTTCCTTTGCCTGATGTTCTTGCTCTTCCATTCCCTTAAGTTCATTAGCCAGTTGAACTCTGAACTTCTTCCTTTCCATTTTCTTGTTTGATACTGTGTTCTAGATGGCCCATGCATTAATTTCTGCCATGTCCAAGATGTTGTAAAAGACGTGCATTGACCATCTCCTACATGCAACCTTTGTAGTATATTCACGGGTCATTTGACCTATGGTGTCCACCCCATACTTTGTTGCATTGTAGAATGTTAATGTTTCATGTTTCTTATTTCCTTCCTTGGTTATTGTCATTCAGAATGTAGTGTACACAGAAGAATGGCATTTTTATTCTTCTTTCCTTGGTATACACTCATGGTGCATTCTGGGTTGCCAGAATGTATTTCAGCATTGGGCTTCCTTACTGCAGCGGGGATTTCACAATGGATTTTGGTAATTGTCCTAACTAATGAAGTTTTCTTCTCTTTGAGTTTCTTAGCAAGTTGAAAAGCTGTAAAGAAGTTGTCTGTCATCACATGTCTCCTTGATTTACAAGTGACTCCATGAGATGCAGAACGACATACTCGCCAAGTGGTTGCTTCTCTCTATGCTTGTCCTCTTTGCCGGGATATGGAAAAGCATTAATTATATATTTTGTCATCACTTCAACAACCAGCCATAATTTTGTCTGGTTTGTTGGATATGAACTGAGTGAACGTCCATCTTGTTTTGCTTGGTTACTCATCTGTAGTTATATTTTCTCCAGGACAGTAAGAACGAATACTGTTTTCAATTAACTTTCCCCAAATATCAGATAAAACAGCAGATTTATTGGCTGCCAGGCATTCAACTCGGGTTGATTTTTCATCGAAATGAAGGAATCTGAGAAGCTCCTGAAATGTCCCTCGGCATTGTGTCCTTCATAAAAGTACGCCCCCAAGAGTGCGACCAGATATACCTCCTGTACAAATGATGTTCCGGGCATACACAATAGCTATTAGTTTTTTCAACTCCTCAAGTGAAACAGTTCAGTTACTGTTTTTCAGTACTTTTTGTTATGAGACATAGCATTGCTTCATCAAAAATTAAGATGGAAGGCACTGTTGACAGTTGCCTAGTCATTGACAAGCTTAAGCAGTGGGGTCCTCCTTTCATGTTCAGAACATTTACAGCCGGCCTCCTTCCAGAAGATGAAAAATTGGTTATTTCCATGCAATTCCATTCCTAGCAACCATCTTTGTAGACACTGCCAAGTGTGCATGCTGTGATAAAAGATCTGATGACTGACGTGGATCAACATGTGAATCCCCTTTCCATTAATCACTCCTCGTTCATTATTCATTTTCACTTGTCTCAGGTACATAATCATCATCTGCGTCAATGAATTCCGTTTCTGATTTAACTTCGGAATTCTCTAAGAGCTTTAACACTTCTTCTCCAGAAAATCCACACTGACGATACATGTTAAAAAGCGTGTTTTGAGGACAAATATTATTGTCTGAATGACAAGGTATAAACTGTGGTATACTGGAAGGTACACACTGTGTGTGTTTCTATCAGTATCTTCACTGCACAAATGGTACTTTTGCGTGATTAATCCCTTGATACGAATATGTATGGTTCAGGATGTTCCTTCCACAAGGTCCGGCTAGTGCGTGCCTTGTGTTAGAGGAAATATTCGTTATGACTGAGACTAGTCACCGAAGCTGCTTGACATAATCATCAGAACATCTGGAAATTACTGCCACATCTATATTGGCGAAAGATTAACTCTACTTTCCAATAACATAGAACTTTATTCCATTCTTCACTAACTAAATCAACAGTTTTACATATTTAATCCTGATGTGAACTGAATGGAATCTCAATCAATAACAAGAATTGCTCCATATAATAAAAAAACAACAGACAATCAATTACAGATGACCTTAGTCTTCTCTCTTCCTTGGCACTGTGCAGTTCTTATGCTCCATACCAGTGAGCACAAATTCACCCGCCAAAAGCTGCAGAAATAAATCACATCTGGCAGTATTTGCTCACACAGTGCCAAACCCCCTTATAAAAATAAACCATTTGAATATCTTGGGTCGAGCTAGGAACTAGTAGTGTACAATGTTGCACTACTGTGGTAAGTTGCAACAATGAGCACCAATTACTCTGCAATACTGATGACTGTTGTTGCTTCATTGTTTGATTACTACATATATTAAGAAGATAAATTACATTGGGGTGAAATTGACTCCATCTGCTGCTCTAGGTATATTGATAGAAACGTCAAAGAAAATATAAATACTTTTTAAATTGTAGTACATCATTGTATAGAGCAGGAAAAAATTAGAAAGTCATATGATTTCATTAACAAAGTAAATAAACTGAAGGAAAAAAGTGTGGCAGGGGTCATTTTGACCTCTTCTGCTGTTAGTGTTGATGATGATGTCAGTTGATGATTGCATAAAACCCAACTCGCTGAAACAGTTTTACTTCACTAAGAATTATTAAAATGCTACACCCACAGTTTTCTTCCACATTTTTTGCTTGAAATAGCTCAGAGTATTTTCAAGAGTTGCATATCACTGAATGGCACTACCTGTTCACAGTTAAAAGATGCCACCTACTTCTGGCATGCTGAATGACACTGCACCCCACATCTGTTTAGTAAGCAACTAAATAGCTGCCACTAGACAGTTATGCTTGTGACTTGGTTCACCGCTCGATATAAAGTGAAAGTGTGGTGTATATGTAGTTATACCACTATTTCAGCAACGACACTGGTGTCCAGTATTAAAGCAACAATTGTACAAGACTATAAATTTAGCCACAAAACAGTATACACATTTGATAATGTAGTAGAAACAATGTGGAGAATACAGAAAGGAAACAAGTGCAACATCCGTAACAAACGTTTTCTTCTTTCTTCCAAATTAATGGGCTCAGTATGAAGCATGCTGCAAAAGATGTCATAAATTTCATGTTGAGACAATGGTGCATATGCTTCCTGGACAGCTGCTTGCAAGTCTTGTAGAGTTGTTGGTGGGTGATGATATGATGCAACCAATCTCCCAAGTGCATCCTATACATGTCCTATGGGATTCAAATCAAGAGACCTAGCATGCAAACAATATCATCTATTTTGGAGGAAAAAACAACCATCTACATCTACATACATACTCCACAAACTACCAAAAGGTGTATTATGGAGGGTGCTCATTACCACTGTTAGTCACTTGATTTTCTTTTCCACTCCCATACAGAATGGGGAAAAACAAATGCTTGTATGCCACTGTATGAGCCCTAATATCTCTGATTTTATATTTGGGGTCTTTATGCAAAAGGTAGGTTGGCAACAGTAGAATTGTTCTGCAGCCTACTTCAAATTCCGGCCCTCTAAATTTCTTTAACAATGTTTCTCAAAAAAGGTCACCTTTCCTCCAGTGACACCCATTTGAGTTACTGAACCATTTCAGTAACACTCACGCATTAATCAAACCCACCAGTAACAAATCTAGCTGCCCACGTCTGAATTGCTTCTAAGTCTTCCTTTAAACCGACCTGGTGGGGATCCCAAACACTTGAGCAATACTCAAGATGGGGTTGTACAATTGTTTCATTTGCGGTATCCTTAACAGATGAATCACACCTTCTCAAAATTGTCCCAATAAAGCAAAGTCAACCATTTACCTTCCCCGTGACTGTTATTATATGCTTCTTCCATTTCATATCACTGTGCATCGTACACCTAGGTATTTGACACCACTCTGTCAAGCAGTACACTACTAACACTGTATTGCAATGTCACAGGATTCTTTCTTCTATGCATATGCACCACCTTACTGTTCTCTACAATTAGAGCTAGCTGCCATTCATCACACCACCTAAAATTTGGTCCGAGTCATCCTGCATCATGCAGTCATTCAATGATGACACCTATATTTACCCCACAGCGTCATCAGCAAACAGCCACAAATTGCAACTCACCATGTTCCTCATATCATTTATATAGATAGAAAATAAGGGTCCTATCACAGTTCCCTGGGGCGCTCCTGATCATATCTTAGTCTCTGATGTATACAACATACTGGGTTCTATTCCTTAAGTAGTCTTCGAACCACTCACCTATTTGGGTGCCTATTCCATATCCTTCTACCTCCGTTAGCAGTCAGCAGTGCAGTATCGTATCAAACGCCTTTTGAAAATTGAGAAATATGAAAGTCTGCCTGTTGTCCTCCATCCATTGCTCCCAGTGTGTCACGAAAGAAACGAGCAAACAGAGTTTCACACGATTGATGCTACCTAATGCCGTGCTGATGCTTGGACAAATCCTTTTCTGTTTCAAGGAAATTTACTATATTATAACTGAGAATACATTCAAGAATTCTGCAGCAAACCAATGTTAATGACATAGGTCTGTAATTTTGTGGAGCCATTCTTTTGCCTTTCTTATACATGCACCTGTTTCCAGTTGCCTCAAACTATGCGCTGAATCAAAGATTTGTGATAATTCAAGCTAAGTAAAGGACCAGTGCTGCAGAGTACTCTTTGTAAAATCAAACTGGTATCCCATCTGGACTTGATTTGTTTTTCAACTCTCTCAGCTGCTTTTCTATACCGGCTATGATTATCACTGTATCCTGCGTGAATTATTTCTTAAATGTTAAATTTAAAACTTTGGCCTTCATTTTGCTGTATTCTATTGTCACCCTAGAATGAAGAAGTGACTGGATGTACCTTTGATCAGCTTACTGATTTTTCATAGGACCAGAATTTTTTACGGGTTCTCAGCAAGAGAAGGTATGATAGTGGTAATTATTGAATGCTTTGCGCATCACTTTTTATCTAAACTACTGATTTGATTTGCTTTACCTTTTTATGAACTGAGAGCACAACTGCCTTTCCTTTCTCAGCAATTTCTGAATATCATTATTATACCACAGTGGGATTTCTTCCGTACATAATACACTTTGTTGGCATGTATTTGTCCATCACTTTATCTACAATGCATTTAAATTTTGCTTTTAATTCCTCTATGTTCACCATATCAGAACTAAATGATGTCCATTCATTCCTTAAGTGGGATACTAACAGTTGCTTATTTGCTCTTTCTAGCACAAACACTCTCTTTGCCTTTTTGACTGATTTAATAACTGCCACTATGACATCATGATTACCAACCCCTATCTCTACAGTGACATCATTGACAAATTATTTATTGCACAAGAACCAATCATACAGATATCATACATATCTCGTTTTGAAGGAAGTGAGGTGTGTGTGTGTGTGTGTGTGTGTGTGTGTGTGTGTGTGTGTGTGTGTGTGTGTGTGTGTGTTTTGGAGTTCAACAAAAACAAGTGTGCTACAGCTATTCTGTGAATGTTTAAAACCAAGTATGATAAGAAGCCAGCAATAAGGAAGGCCTAACACTGGCGCAACAAATTCATTACGACAGGTTACTTGTGCCCAGGAAAAAAAGCAGCAGACATCACAGTCTGAGTGAAGTGAATGTGAAGTGTGTATGAGAGACATTCATAAGGAGTCGAAAGAAATCGGTGCATCATTCATCCTGTGAACTCTAAATGGCTCCAATGACAGAGTGGAAAGTCCTGCAACATAAGCTGTCTGTGAAACCATTTAAATTGGAGCTAATGCAAGAGCTCAATGAGAGACAAGCATTTCGAAAAATGTTCAAATGTTTGTTAAGCTTAAGGGACATAACTGCGGGGTCATCATTCCCTAAACTTACAAACTACTTATGAACTAGCTAATCCTAAGGACGGCACAAGTATCCATGCCCGAGGGGGGGATACGAACCCCCGACCGTAGTGGCTGTGCAGACCGTGACTGCAGCGCCTCGGTCCCCTTGGCCACCGCGTCCGGCAAGCATTTAGAGTTTTGTTCGCAGTTGCACCAATTGGATGGGGATGGCATTGTTGATTGCTTAATTTTTAGTGATGAAGCCACTTTTCACACTAATTGGAAAGTGAACGGGCATAATTGCGAATCTGTGGGTAAAAATCATCCACATGAATTCATTGACTTTGAGCGTGATTCCCCAGAGGTAAATGTTTTTTTGTGCTTTGTCACATTGAAAACTGTAAGAACCATTCTTCTTTGAGGAGAGCACTGTCACTGGATATTCCTTCTGGGACATGTTGCAGCCTCTTGAGTGCGATTCCCGGTAAACCACTGTGCCACGAGTTTTGCCTGTTGCCAGGGGCCACTCCATGACTGGTATAGCACCTCAACTCGCCACGTTTGCGAGTAGCAGTGTCTATCGGCAAACTACAAAAATAGGCAGTGGCCATATACATTAAAAAATATATATATACGTAAAAAATGAAGTACACTTACCAGGCGAAGGGGCACAGGCAGTGATAGCAACAAATAACACACACACACACACACACACACACACACACACACACACACACACACACACACAAACGCTAGCTTTCGCAGCCTAGCTGCTTCATCAGGCAGAAGGGAAGGAGAGGGAAAAGGAAATGATGAGGGTTTCAAGGAAGGTGGTAAGGAGCCATTCCAATCCCGGGACAGGAAAGACTTACCTTGGGGGAAAAAATGGAGGGTAAACAAATGCACACACACCCACACATTTACACAGACACAAGTACACTTAGGCAGACATTACAAATGTCTGTCTAGGTGTGTGTGCGTTTCGATATGTCTGAGTGTGTGTGTATTTGTTTACCTTCCTTTTTTCCCCCTAAGGTAAGTCCTTCCACTCCTGGGATTGGAATGACTCCTTTTCCACTTCCTTAAAACCCATATCCTTCCCTTTTTCCTCCCCTTTTTTCCTCTTTTTCCTGAAGTAGCTGCCAGTGGTGGCGAAAGCTTGTATGTGTGTTTGTGTGTTTATTTGTTTCTATCGAAGAGCTGGTCCTTTTGGTAAGTCATCTCTTTTCTATTTTTGTTTATCCCACTGGGAAAGTTTCCCTCTATAATATATATAGAAGGAGACCTTCCAGGTGGGAAAATGGTATAAAATAAAGATTTTTGACTTACCTAAAGTACAGGCTCGTCGATAGGAACACCAAACACACACAAAAACACACAACCATTCGAGCTTTCGCCACCAGTGGTGGCAAAAGCTCGAATGGTTGTGTGTTTTTGTGTGTGTTTGGTGTCCCTATCGATGAGCCTGTACTTTAGGTAAGTCAAAAATCTTTATTTTATATATATATAATTAATCATCTGTATAATGTTGGGTTCATGTGTAATAAATAATTGAGTCTTTCTGGATTTAATGTACACCCAGTATTTCCATTGTGTGTGGGCTGGTGATTTACCTGCTCAAAGCAGTGTTCAGTAAACTTTCTCAAAAGTAGTTCACCAGACTGTTCATAACCCCCCCCCCACCTTCCCCCACAGTGAAACCATAGATGTCCCAGTCTGTACTTGGCAAGTTGATGTCGCTCCACAACGAATAAAGTATGGGCTGGGTACATTCGTGCTACTGAGCATAAACTTTCTTTGAATGACTGTAGCACTGTGGCGGTGGAACCTGGTGGCCGGTAAAAACACCCAACAATTAGCTTTATTTGGCTGCACCTGTTACAGGTGTCCAGATAACCTCACAGTCACTTTAAACTTCAACCTCGGTGGAAACAATTTGCTCTGTGAATTAAATCATTATTATCCTCCAATACATAGTCAAGGCAGACAGCACCTTGCAGTAATGGCACTTATGGTCCCAAGATCTTATGACAATATTTGAGTGGTTAAATCTTGCCTATTCACCTGTAAAATTTTGTGAAGAGATGTCTGAATGATCTGCATCAGGGCTTCGGAATCTTTTTAATGGCAGATCCTTTTCTAGGCTAAAGGCCATCCCAGACCCTTGTCAGTCAAGCACTTACTGACTTAAAATTTAGCATGAAACCTTTGGGAATTGAAAAGTTATCAATGCACGTGCCATTTTTCCACTAAATCCATGAAGAATAGTGCCTCTACTTTAGAGATACTGTATATTTCTGCAGATAAGACGATGGCTGAAACATAAAGAAAGAAAAAAGAAAAAGGAAGGAAAATAAATTTTAAAAAAAAAGAGGGGAGGAGCAGGGGGCTCAAAATCAGAGGTCGTCTTGTACGACAGTGCAAGAAATATTAAATTGAAATTTAGTCTGAAACTTACTTCGTGGCAGAAAGATTTATGAAAACAAAATGTTGCGTAATTTATAAAAAAGAAATATTCACTTTACGAGATTTATTTATTTACAGAATGGACAAGGATACATACAATAACCTATATGCTATAAAGCGGGAATAGAATTAATTATTTACAATGCAACTTGATTTTACTACCCCACTTGTCAAAAATAATTTCTCAATATATCCAGAGTCGCACTGAAACGATTAGCGTTTATTTACATACAGAGCAGTGAAAGGGTTAAATATTTCGGAGCTACACACAATTATTGTGGTTTCCTTTGAAATCCTTTATCTTCTGTTCTCATGCCATTTCGTGTGTTTTCACTGGCATAAATGTGCATCAGTGCGATTAAATGTCGTCTTGGCGCAAGAAATTACTTTTCTCTTAAACTTCGTGGTGTTAATAAAAAAAATCACTAAAGTTCAAAAGTAGACCGCAAACACTGCAACAAAGGGTTGCACAAAACAATGGTTTATTCTTACCACAATGCACAAAACCTACTTATGGTGTATTCTAGCGGCATTTTTTGGAACTTCCTGAAGCTTTCCCTCCGAATCTAAGCTGCCAGCGTATTTTTAGATCCCACAAACTGGAAAAAAGTGCTGATTGCATTCAGGTAAATAAGGTAACTTGGGGGTTGTCTTATAGGCCAGATATAAGGTTAAACTATAAAACATTAATAAAAATTTGCACCTCATCTTACCTGAAGGTTATCTTATCTGTGGAAATACGTGGCAAATGGAAACAACTTGAAATTAACGTTGTTTCCATTTGTCTGAATTCCCAGTATATTCAGATACTTTGCTCTTGGATTTACTCAGACTTCTCAACACACTATACCCTGATAACAATTACTTGTTAGATAAGAGTTCATGCGTTGGAGCTGCCTTCCTCCACTCGGTGATCATCACGCCCTAATTTTCTGCGGCTGACAAGGTGTCACAACAGATGGCCAGTACACTTCGGTTGTTTGGCTATTGCTGTGTAAGTAGCATGTGCATATTTCATTACTACTGTTGTGGGTGTGTTTTGTTTTTCGTTTTGTTGTCATGTCTGCTGAAATAGGAAGAAAAGGGCCCGGCCCACGATTTTGGATGTAAATACATATTACGAAAGAAAAGGGTGCAAGAAATTAAGTTAAAAGAACAATCGCCACAACATGTGCAATGTGTGGTAATACTTTGAGAGGATCAACAGACCTCTTACTGGTTTCCAAAATAGTCTCACAAACTGCTAACATGAATAAGCTTAGTGGAGTGACTGTAATGCGTATTAGCAAAGAAAAGTACGAAAATATAAAAACTTTCCTTGAGATGCCATGAACAAGAAAAATATTCTGACATGTAACAAAATTAAACTCCTAGCCATTAAAATTACTACACCACAAAGATGACATGCTACAGACACGAAATTGAACCAACAGGAAGACGATTCTGTGATATGCAAATGATTAGATTTTCAGAGCATTCACACAAGGTTTGCGCCGGTGGCCACACCTACAACGTGCTGACATGAGGAAAGTTTCCAACTGATTCCTCAGACACAAACAGCATCTGACCTGTGTTGCCTGGTGAAATGTTGTGATGCCTCGTGGAAGGAGCAGAAATGCGTACCATCACATTTCCGACTTTGATAAAGGTTATATTGCAGCCTATCGCGATTGCTGTCTATCGTATTGCGACATTGCTGCTCATGTTGGTCGCGATCCAATGGCTGTTAGCAGAATATGGAATCATTGGGTTCAGGAGGGAAATATGGAACGCTGTGCTGGATCACAACAGCCTCGTATCACTAGCTGTCGAGATGACAGGCATCTTATCTGCATGGCTGTAACGGATCGTGCAGCCACGTCTTGATCCCTGAGTTAACAGATGGGGACGTTTACAAGACAACAACCATCTGCATGAACAGTTCGGCGATGTTTGCAGCAGCATGGACTATCATGGCTGCTGTTACCCTTGACGCTGCATCACAGACAGGAGCGCCTGCGATGGTGTACACAATGATGTACCTGGGTGCACGAATGGCAGTCATTTTTTTTTAATTCGGATGAATTCAGGTTCTGTTTACAGCATCATGATGGTTGCATCCGTGTTTGTCGACATCGCGGTGAACGCACATTGGAAGCATGTATTCATGGCCATATTGGAGTAACACCCAGCGTGATGGTAAGAGTGCCATTGGTTACATGTCTCGGTCACCTCTTGTTCACATCGACAGCACTTTGATCAGTAGCTGTTACATTTCAGATGTGTTCCGACCCATGGCTCTAACCTTCATTCGATCCCTGCGAAACCGTACAATTCAGCAGGATAATACATGTTGTAAGTCCTGTATGGGCCTTTCCGGATACGGAAAATGTTAGACTGCTGCCCTGGCCAGCACATTCTCGAGATCTCTCACCAATTGAAAACGTCTGGTGAATGGTGGCCGAGCAACTGGCTTGTCCCAATATGCCAGTCACTACTCTTGATTAACTGTGGTATCGTGTTGAAGTTGCATGGGCATATTTACCTGTACACGCCATCCGAGCTCTGTTTGACTCAATGCCCAGGTATATCAAGGATGTTATTACAGCCAGAGGTGGTTGTTCTGGGTAGTGAGTTGTCAGGATCTATGCACCCAAATTGTGTGAAAATGTAATCACATGTCAGTTCTAGTGTAATATATTTTTCCAATGAATTTCTGTTTATCACTGTATTTCTTCTTGGTGTAGCAATTTTAATGGCCTTTTGTGTAGATCCTTTCATACAAGAAGCGTTCAGTGCCAAGTGACGTCATGTGGAACTGTTTGACTAACTGCCTGCCCTCTTTGCCTTACACACACACACACACACACACACACACACACACACACTTACACTCTTCATCCCTCAAGACGGTCGGAGATGCAGCTTTGCAGCTGTATAAGCAGGACACCATGCCAACACCTACCAGTCAGTGATTTTACTCTTGATGACGATAAGTGTTTGCCATCAAAAGCTTAGGAATTTTATTTCATCACAACAAAAATTGCCTAAATGGGATAGACTTTGTATGACATTGTCAGAGCCCAAACTTTGTGAAGACACAAATCTTTGCAACTAATTCTGCAGAATCCTGTGTTTCAGGCTGTAAAATATTGCTCGAAAAAGAAGACAGCCACATGGCTATTCAGATAGTTGTATGAAGTGAAAGACATTAATTTTTGTTGAGATTGTCTGGATCAATAAAACCCTGGTAAATGCAGGTCACTTTGTTACAAAAGTTTGGAGTGACGACAAAAGTGAAGGGATTGTGTAGCCATTTATAACGCTCCCCAGTATCGAAAGTGCCAAAATAATTGTTTTGCTATGGCTCTATCTCTGGCTGGCAACTGGTGTTCAGCTTTAAGAAAACGTTCACTATCTTAAAAATTGTGAAACATTTCTAAATTGGTTTGGAAACATGCTGCTACCAAGTTTAGAAAATCCATCAGTAATTATCATCAAGGTTCCATACCATTTAGTCTTAAAGGATAAAGCTCCAACCGTGTCCTCTCAAGACTACATTAGTCAGTGGCTAAGACAATGCGTAGTTACTGTCGATGATACACTGAATGTACGAGGGTCACTCCAAAAGAAATTGACACTATTCTTTTTTTTTTTTTTTAAATACAGTTTTCATTCTGCATGTTTGAAAGTTTTACAGTATGTAGCTACATCCTTCCCGCTTGTTTTCAAACTTAGTTCAACCTGTTCCCGTGAGTGGCGCCGTCACAGCATGTCTTAAAGATGGCTACTACCCTTGACGTTCGTCAGAAGCAACATGCTGTCATTGACTTCCTGTACTGTGAAAACCAAGACAGTGGGAAACATCCACAAGAGGTTGAAAAGGGTGTTTGGAGGTGCTGCTGTCATTCGCAGTACAGTTAGCAAGCAGGTGGACAAGCAGGTTATGTGATGAAAGCGGGCACGGCAATATTGAGCATTTTCCTCGCAGCGGCAGGCTTCGTACTGCACACACTCCAGACAATGTGCAGAGAGTGCCGAATTGATAGGGGTGGGATTATGTGGAGAATTGAAAATATTGTTCCTAAAGGATATATTTCAAACATGGAGAAAAAAAGTGTACATTTCTTTTGGAGTGGCCCTCGTATATTACCACCAGCTACCCCCCCCCCCCTCCCACACACACACACACACACACACACACACACACACGCCTCAGGGGGCCCACAGCTCTTTTGTGGGTATGTGTGTGGCCCGCACAAGGCCCCGAGCCGAAGCAGTCTTCCTTCTCCCGCCCCCCACGCTGCTTCATTCCACCCCCCCTCCCCCTCCCTCCCTCCCCGGTTTATGCCTTCACCTAGACATGGGTGTCCCATATGAGTTTGAAGTGATCTCTTGTACCAGCTTTTTTCTTTTCTAGGTTTCTCTTCTCCTAAACTTTGCTTCTGCCTTCCCTCCTTACTGTATTCTTCTAGCCTTCGTCTCCGCCTCAGCGTTTGAGACTCAACCTTTCCCACTTCCTTCTTCTTTCCTCTTCCCTTTCTTCCTCCCTGTGCATTCCTGAAAGCCACCCACACACTCGCTGCGTAACAAGTGACTGGGTAATGTGTAAGTACCAGCCCTGGGTTGGCATGTAGGGCCCCGCACGTACCCCCTGGTAAAGGCCAGGCCCAGGGACGGGTGATTACCCAAGCTGTAACCTTCCGACCGTGCTGATTGGTCCCTCTGTCCATTTCTCAGGAGGTGTGAACAATCACCTAAGGTGGGCGAGCCCTCAGTGAGGGTTCCCCATTAGGAAGGAGTGCACCATCCGAGACGCCGGTAATAATGGGGCACAGCTTCGCAATGACTACATCTTCTTCAACTTCGGCACATGATGAATCCAAGTCAAAGAAACTTTTGCCTAACTTGTCATTTCTCAAACTGATGACCATGATTTCACATCTGTGAATCCTTTTGTCATACAATGGGGTGTCGACGCAATTGCAGGTCCTGTTAAAACTTGTTCCCGCCAACGAAATGGGACAGTATTGCTGGAAATGGAAGGTGCCTTTCCAGTTCAGAAGCTGCTTCGCACTACACTGTTACACACCTTTCCTGTTAAGGTCGAACCTCATTGTATCCTCAACTCGTCGCACGGTGTTGTGTTCTCATGATCCTTTGACAGCCTGTCCAATGAGGAACTACAGGAGTACCTTTCTGACCAGGGTGTAACAGCTGTAAATCGTGTGATGAAGAGAGTTAACAACTACTTAACACCGACCCAAACAGTTTTCTTGACCTGCGACAAAGTTGACCTTCCTTCGAAGATAAAAGCAGGCTGTGAAATCATCTCCATTCGGCCATATGTCCCTAATCCCACCAGATGTTACCAGTGTCAACGATTCAATCATACACGTCAGTCGTGCCCCAATGCAGCGAAATGTCACATGTGGTAGGGACGCCCATGAGGATGACTGACCGCCTCCGTCCCCTAGCTGCATTAACTGCTTGGGTGACCATGCTGCTAATTCTCATGAATGCCCTGTATATAAAGATGAACAAGCCATCCAGGAAATCCATGTCAAGGACAAAATTTCCACATCTGTTGCCCGGAAATTACTGGCAAGTAGAAAGCCTGCTTTGGTACCCAGCGGGTACCTACAGCAATGTCCTTTCCTCTCCTCGAGCAACAGAGGAGATAGGTACGCAGACGTGTGACTTTACCTGCAGCGACTGAGTTGTTGGATCAGCCAGCTTAAAGATTGCCCGCTCAACATCCCAATGCCTTCTGCTCAATCTAAATCCCAGTCCACTTCAGTCTCACAGAAACCACAGGCCACTAAGTTGGAAGCTCAGGTTTCGATAAAAGATCCTGTTTGCAGAGATATTCTGAAAGCTTCATCTTCCCAACCATCAGCCGGTCATTCTTCAAACAAAACTGTCTCCAAAAAGACACACAAAAAGAGATGTTCCTATCCTTCCATGCCACGGCGTGACTCTTTGGTCACGCCATCCAGCAATAGATGGCCCCGGCCATCCTCTGTCTCTCCAGGACGGTCTACTGCTTGCTAATCTGCCGGCATTTCACCGGCAGAGGAAGCTGCCCCTTCCATTCCATCCAGGAAGGAGGCAGAACAGATGTCTGAACCCATGGAACACGATTGTCCATCTGTCGATGGCAGTAGCAGTGCCCCCTCGCAGCCAGGCCCTCAGTGGCCGTCTTCTTCCTTTGCTTTCTTTATTGCACTCCTTGAGTGGAACATTAGAGGCATTTGTTCCAACTGCGATGAATTAAGATGACTACTCTGGTTGCAATGCCCGCTTATAGTCAGTCTATTAAGAAACGAAGCTCCGTCCAACCGATCGTATAGATTTCCCACTGCAATGTGCAATGTGTTTTGATTTCCCTCCTGTGGAAGGTATTCCTGCCCATGCAGGTGATATGCTGCACATTCAGGAAGATGTCTATTATCATCATCCCATCCCCCTGTAAACGTCCCTACAGGCAGTCGCCATCCGTGTCACCATCCCTGCATTCACCTTCTCTATTTGTAATGTCTACACCCCGTCGTCAACTGCCATTCTTAGGGCAGACTTAGTGGACCTTGCTGCCCAGCTTCCTACACCATTTTTGTTGATCGGTGACTTCAATTCCTTCCACCCTCTATGGGGCTCTCCAGCTCCTTGCCAGAGAGGCTCTCTTTGGGCTGACTTCTTCAACCACCTTAACATTGTCTGCCTAAATACTGGCAAACTGACTTTCCTATCCGACACGACGCATACCTGTTCCCATCTGGACCTCGCAATTTACACCACTCCACTTGAACATCGTTTCGAATGGTATGTTCTGCCTGATAGGTACTGAGCGACCATTTCCCCTGCATAATTCTTTACTATATCATACTACTTCTCCATGTTCCACCAGCTGGAACATCTCCAAAGCCGACTGGGGGCTCTATTCTTCCATGGCAGTTCTCCACGATCAGAAGTTCCCCTGCTGTGAGGGTCAGGTAAACTCTCATGGATGTCATCCTCACTGCTGCTGAACATTCCATACCCCTAACTTCAACATCTCCACATAGGGTCCCAGTTTCCTAGTGGAATACAGCATGTAGAGACGCTATTCGAGCACGCTGACATGCTCTAAGTCTGTTTCAATGCCGACCTACTTTGGAAAATTGTATTAATTATAAAAGACTACGAGCGACATGCCGTCGTATCATTAAAGAAAGCAAATAAGCTTGCTGGACTGTTTTCACGAGTTCTTTCAACAGATCTATTCCTTCATCGGTCGTCTGGGGTAACCTATGCCGGTTATCTGGCACTAAGGTCCATTCCCCAATCCCCGGCCTGAACATAACAAACAAAGTTCTTGTGGAACCTGTTGATATCGACAATGCTTTGGGCCACTTTTTCGCAGAGGTCTCAAGCTCAGCTAATTATGATCCTGCCTTCCTCCCCTGAAAGTAGCCAAGGAGACACGAACGCCTCACAATCGTGAAAATTACAATGCCACCTTCACCATGCAGAAGCTAGAACGTGCCCTTGCCGTCTCCCGATCCTCTGCTCTGGGGCGCGATGCCATTCATATTCAGATGTTGAAGAACCTCTCCCCTGCTGGTAAATGCTTTCTTCTTTGCACTTATAATCGCGTCTGGACTGAAGGTGAAGTTCCCACTCATTGGCATGAAGCAATTGTTGTCCCATACCCAAACCAGAAAAAGACAAACATTTCCCTTCCAGTTATCGCCCCATTTCCCTGACCAGCTGTGTCTGTAAGGTAATGGAAGGCATGGTCAATGCTTGTCTGGTTTGGATACTCGAATCTCGACATCTCCTCACTAATATCCAATGTGGGTTTCGAAGGCATCGCTCTTCTATTGATCACCTCGTTACCTTGTCGACCTTCGTTATGGATAAATTTTTACAGAAGTGTCAGACAGTGGCTGTTTTCTTCAATTTGGAGAAGGCTTATGACACTTGTTGGCGGGCGGACATTCTCCGCACCATGTGTACATGGGGTCTTTGCAGCCGTCTCCCCCGCTTTATTCATGCCTTTTTGAAAGATCAAATGTTCAGGGTACGAGTGGGCTCTGTTTTGTCGGACACCTTTCGCCAGGAGACTGGGGAGGCACAGGGCTCCGTTTTGAGTGTAGCACTTTTCGCCATTGCAATCAACTCAGTTATGGATTGCCTCCCAGTTGATATTTCAGACTCCCTGTTTCTGGATGACTTCACGATCTATTGCAGCGCTCGGAGAACGTCTCTCCTGGTGCATCGTCTTCAGCATTGCCTTGACAGTCTCTATTCCTGGAGTGTCGCAAATGGCTCTGTTTCTCCCATGAGAAAACAGCCTGTATCAACTTCTGTAGGTACAGAGAGTTTCTTCCACCATCTCTCCATCTCGGTTCCGTCGCTCGGAGACGATGACATTTTTAGGGCTAATGTTGGATAGGAAACTCAGCTGGTCTCCTCATGTGTCTTCTCTAGCTGCCCTCTGTACTTGTTCCCTCAACGTTCTCTGTGTTCTTAGTGATACATCATGGGGAGCGGATTGTACCATCCTGCTTCACCTCTATCAGTCTACTGTCAGATCCAAGCTAGATTAGAAGAGTTTCGTGTACTCTTCTGCACAGCCATGCATTTTACGCTGCCTGAACTCGATTCACCATCGGGGGCTACACCTGGCGATAGGAGCTTTTTCCACTAGCCCTGTTGACAGCCTCTATTCCAAAGCTGCCGAATTACCTTTACCCTATCGACATGACATATTGCTGTGTCAGTATGTATGCAGTCTGCTTTCGATGCCCCACCACCCTTCCTATTTTTTAATGACTCCCTCGATAGCCATTACAGGCTGCCCACGATTGCCCTGCTCCCTCCTGGAGTCCGTTTCCGTCGCTTGCTTCGGCAGCTCTATTTTACCCTCCCTTCCACATTTCAAATAGGTGAGAGCCCATTGCTACCTTGGCTTCAGGCTCAAGTTTGCGTTCACCTCGAACTCGCCTCACTCCCGAAGGAGAGTACTTCAGATGCTGTTTACTGCTCAAGATTTTTTGAACTCCGTGCACGGCTCGAAGATTCCGTCTTCATACATACGGATGGCGCAAAGACCAATGAAGGTGTCAAATGTGCGTTTGTCGTGGGGGATGACGGTTTTCAGTACAGGCTTAATGACCACTGCTCGAATTTCACAACTGAGCTTTTTGCCCTCTATCAGACTGTACTATACATCCACCGACACCATTCTCCTTCCTATGTCATCTGCTCAGACTCCCTGAGCGCCATCCAGAGTCTGATAGACCTCTTTTCGGCCCATCTTGTTTTGCACCGATTCAACCGCTTCAATTATTAGCAGCTGATGGCTCTCGCATTCACCTCCTGTGGGTGCCTGGCCACGCAGGCGTGCCTGGTAACGAGGCTGCTGATGCCGCGGCCAAGGCTACGTACTGTGTCCCTTCGAATGATATTCGAGGGGCTCTTTCCTGTCACCTTATATCGTCGCGGCATAATGTATGGTCCTCACTTGCCATTAAACTGCTCCCGGTGGCTTGGATGACCACTTCACGCCGCTCGTGACGAGAAGACATCATCTTGATCCGGTTGCGGATCAGACGTTGCCAGTTCAGCCACCGCCACTTGCTAACGAGTGAGCCCGCACTGTTATGTTCTTGTAGTCACCCACTGACGGTGCACCATGTTTTATTGTCTTGCTCCAATTTTACTCCTGTTTAGATTGCACTGAATTTACCGGATACACTGGAAGAAATTTTAGCTACTGACGCACGAGCTATTGCTCGAGTATTGAATTTTATCAACTTGACCAGTTTGTCAAGGGACATTTAGCTCTTCCCTTTGGTGTATTTTATCCTAATGACCTCAGCAGTTGTGCGCCCTAAAACTAAGAGAGAGAGAGAGAGAGAGAGAGAGAGAGAGAGAGAGAGAGAGAGAGAGAGAGAGAGAGAAGAAAGGGGGGGGGGAGAGAAAAAAAGAGGCATCCAGCTACTCGGCCACTTCAGTAAGTCCCAGTGGTTCTGAAATGAGGTATTTTTCCTTTTTCGCGTGATGCAACTGTCTGCAGTTAGCAATAGAAAAAAATTTCAATACTTTTGAATAATATACTGTATTTATGCAATGTTTGTGTTGTGAATCTGTTGCCTATAACCTGTAACACGTCAACCCTTGAAGATTTTGTGATGATAATTACACTTCATCAATGAAAGCAATAAATTACAGGATGCTTTATGCATTCATCTCTGTTTCGAAATTGATCGTAGAGATTAGTTTTAAATATTCTCCATTCAGATGTTGACAAAGCTTCATGAACCACCCGCACAGTGTTCATTTTTGCAGTTTTTCAAGTTATCTTCAAACAATTTTAATAGAACTAAGGCTCAGTAGTCATATTTACTTCATTACTATGGTGAACAAAAGATTCATTACCTATGGCTTTGCTTTCTTTATTCATTTGGAAACATAGTTGACACCATTTTATTCAATGACTGCTAAATACATTATATTATGAGAAAAATAAAAACAAAATTTCTTATTAATTAGTTGACTGCATCTTAGTAGGACAGATGTATATCTGTTTTACAGGTTTCAGAAACATTGTTAAAATTCTTTGTTTGCTTATTTCGCAGTTCTAAACTTCCTGTCACCAGTAAGCCCAGTTACTAGTAACATAATCTCTCGTCGAACTTGATTATCTTTACCATTACCGACTTTCACTTCTCTCTTTGACGCCACATCAACATTAATAATTTTTTGTAAGATTTTGAACTCGTATGAAAATAGTGTGTTAAATCTTTTGGGTACGTGTCTGTCATTTTATTCAGTAAATGATCACACAAAAAGTTGGTTCGTTTTCATCCATTCTGGCATATTCTGACTTTTTCATTATTTTCTGTTGTTTACTGGTTGGAGAAAAAATAATTGCAGGTCGTGCTTTCTTTTGGGTTTTCGACATCATAGACTTGTAAAAAGCCGTGAGCTTCCCTCGGTTTGAAGGCACTGGAAAAACTGCCACTTCTTCAGTGATGCAAGAGGCATTGCTCTGATGAAATAAGTTTAACACTGAATGCTGTCTAGGACCGCAAATGTGGCAGTGAGAGCTCTGACTGGTCGACTGAGCTCTCACCATTTCAGAATATCATGCATAAAAGTTTACTGTGGATTGAGAGCCATGAGCCGGATCTTACTTGGTCTTCATTTGAAAACCACAATCACTGTTTAGAATTGAGACCTGATGTATATGTATTTTCAAATTAATAAAATAGTGATGAATTTGATTTTAGATTCTTTTAATTAATAATGTCACGTATTATTTTAGAAGTTTTCATGAAAGGTGACTGCTGACCCTATTGAAAGATTTGGCAGACTCCTAAGGGGTCTGCAGACCACACTTTGCAAGCCCTGGCCTACATAATACCTTCCCATACCATTAGGGATCCTCCTTGATCTCTCTCTTAACAATGTTTTGGTCTTAAATTGTGTTTCGCTCTCCCACCAAAAATCAGGACTTGTCTGTGAAAAGGAAATTGGTCCCATTGTTTGAATATCCAGGTAGCATGATGACAAATCCACTCAAAATGTTCTCTTCTGAGAAGGGTATGTCAGAGAAGGATATGTCAGAGGTGCACATACATCTGGTCTCTGACAATAAAGCCCCCCCCTCCCCCACCAACGTTACCTGTACACTGTTTTCTTCAATGCAGCTCTTGCAGTGGATGCTGCAAGAACAGATACCAGTTGCTGTGCAGCACTACAGCTGTACCAACCTGTCCTTATGGCCAAATAACCATTGTCTCCTATGTCACAAGTTGTTTGCTCTGCCCTGGTGTATGGGATACGGTTTTGAACTCTTAATTGCCACCACATAAGCAGAATGAGGAACAGTCCACATTATGCCATCAAGCCACATCATTTGAGACAATCATGCTTCCATTCCTCCTATGGCCTTCCACTGCAGAGTTTGGTAGATGTCTTTTCTGTGTCCTACTGCACTGTCTGTGGATGTGTTCAGTGATCTTTGGCGTGGAATCACCCAGCAAACACTACCCTGTTTGATAGGTATCTTCATGTCATTGTAAGCTGTCTGCAGTGCCATTCTTTCAGATGATACGTGAATGTATGGATGCCTGTAGACAGAGATGCAAAGATAAAAATAAGAGAATTCATCCAGAAACAGAGATCAGAAATTGAAGTGTTTTAAACATTACATATATATCTGTTTTATAAATAACTGAAAAAGGTTAACAATTCCAGAGTTCATATTTTCATTATTTTATAGGACACTGCTCCCAGCCATATGGAGCGGTAAGTATTTTCAGAAGAGTCCGGTAAAATTTTCACCAGTCTTTAAACGTAGCAGTGCAGTTTTGTAATTTCACTGTTTATGCAGATACTGTGATGATAGCCATTAACTAAAAGTGCTACCATTAGAATGTGCTAGAGTCCTACAGAAGAAACTGGCCACACTATACTTGGGTGTCCTATTTTGGAGTATTGCCCCTTTTTGTGGGGCCACAGGCCACGCATTATGAACAGGTGCTTGATTGTGTTGAAAGTTGCAATCACCATCCTCCAATTGCTTTTGAACATTGGGAAGCAAGTAGTTGCTTAAAATATCAATGTACACCTGTGCTGTGACAGCAACACGCAAAACAAGAGGTGCAAACCCCTCTATGAAAAACACAACCACAAAATAACACCACCACCATCACCTCTGAATTTCACTGTTGGCACTACACACACTGGCAGATGACATTCTCTGGGCAGTCCCCATACCCACACCGTGCTGTTTGATCGCCACATTGTGTACCGTGATTCGTCACTCCACACAACATATTTCCACTGTTCAATCGTCTAATGTTTACCTTCTTACACCAAGCGAGGTTCCTTTGTCATTGACCTGTACTTGTGCCTTATGGACAGCTGCTTGACCAGGAAATCAAAGTTTTCTCATCTTCCGTTTTGTGCAGTGAAGGAGGCATTATGTGGGAAGACTTCCAGGATGACGACGATGTGAAAAAGTTTGTGGGAAATTGATTCAATCGTGGAGATAGTTCTTTGCTGCCAGAATTTTAAAAAGGCTGCAGCCTGTCAGAACAAATGCATAAATGTTCAAGGGGATTATATAAAATAAATGGTCTTTTCTCCAGACTAATTTCTCTTTAATTATTGAGTGACTGTTGTAGTACTAGGAGAAAAGCTGAAATTATTCTAGTTGCTGCTTCACTTAAAAGCTTCAACCACATAAAGTATGGTAAGTAGTGAAAAACAGTCTGCATTTGTTGCACAACTTGATGGCAGTTGACTTCTACGTATCACGCTTCTAAAACAGATTAAGATAGGGTCCAAGTTCAAAGCAAACCAACAGGACAGAGTGGGGCTGAAATCAGCATGTAACTTTAATCTTTCACTTGGAAAAACGAAAACAAAATGGAGGGAAAGGTATTTTTGTGTGAGAGTGGGAAAATAATGATTTCCTAATTTGTAACTTTTTGCAATGTCCACCCAGTAGAAAATAAAACACTAATGGGAGCACATGAAAATCCAAACGAAATATAGGCCTTTTCTTGTTCATCTTTCTGCATCTATTGTATCCGCATGTAGCACTGATATTGTAAACTCCCTTTCTATACATCACATATGCACTCTAGGAAAGACTGATGGAGTATTGGACCGTTACATTTCTCAGTAACATAACATTTTCTAGTTCTCACGGGCATGGCTTCAAACATATTAGAAAATCTTATATGCTGTAACCATTTAATCAGATTGCAAGAGAACTTTGCAATGCAAACATAAACATTTCTCAAGAAAGCAGAGAACTTTACTATTATGTCTTACACTTCAAACAGTAAGACTCAATAATTCATTTCATGCAAAAGATTTGTTATTTTAACAGATTATTTACTATCAGTAAGACTATTTCACTTTGCAAAGGAGGGCCTGCTGATTTGAAACATGGTACATTGAGATTGTGTTTCATACCGGTACATGAACCCAGGACATTTGCCTTCATTTATTAGTGCTCCACAGACTGAGCTAACCAGGTGTGTTTCATGTCCCAATGCTACAGCATTACTTTCGTCTGTTTCAACTTCTATCTTCCAAACTATACAGTAGTTCCCTTGCAAAAAGAATATAGTAGAGGGTACGGTCCAGATTTCATCTCCCAAGCTAGCATGTAAAAAACTGAAGATCTTACTTCCTAAGCTAAGTAAATAAAGGAATAAAGTTTTAAAAAATTTAGCAGTATTTGCCAAACTTTTGTACTGCGGTTTTGACTCTCCATGGTCTTTGTTGTAACTTGCACACATTGCTTTACCAAGCAGCTAGTCAGTTTCTGACAAATACAAAAACTTTTGGGCATGCAACTGTACAAATTAAACTCTTCCACTACTGTTTCGACTGCGTATCATCCGGCCATCTTCAGAGTGAGTCAAAGACTGCCGACAAGTTGCCAGACGCGGCCTTGTATACACTATCGCTGAGGGACTGCGCATGCGGGTCACAGATGCTGGTCAGCGGCAAAGAGATACAATTAGCATGCACACCCCACATGGTGAAAGGAATCAAAGTTCAATTCTGTTGTCGGTGTACATTGTGCAGTGGTGACACATTGTCGACTTCTCTGCAATTTTATTGCATTAAGAGCGGGATTCCACGCCTTGTCCAAATTAAAACCATTATCTCTGTCTTAAATTTTCAGATAATCTCATTTTCTACTGCTTCTTTGAAAATTGCATACCAAAATGAAGATAAAAGTGTTAAAATCTTCACATCATGTAATTCATTGAGTACCCTGTATCTAAACGATGTTCTGCCATATCTGACTTGTCTGGCTGTAATAAGCGAGTGTATCTTTGGTGTTCAACACATCTTTTGTAGACAGTGTGGGTTGTCTGTCATATATATGAACATTCGCAATTTACACATGGTATCTGATACACACCAGACTCCCTAAGCAACAGATCATCTCTCAAAGTTCCGACTAAGGCTGTGAGCTTCATAGGTGGGCAGAAGATTACCTTAACTTGATGTTTTTGGAGAATCAGACTATCTTTGAAGAAAGAGCACCTACGTAGGACAAGAACACTCTCGATCTGATGCTATCTTCTTCCTCCAGGTCATGTATTTGCATTCTCGGTTTAACACTGAATGCTCTGCGAATTTGTTGCTGGGGATATCCATTTGCTTTAAAAATGTCCTTGATGTGTGTGAGCTCTTTTTCAAAGTTCTCGCCATCAGATATATGGTGTGCTCTGTGCACCTATGTTTTAAGAACCCCTGCAGTGTGTGAATGTTGATGGCAGCTGCTGGCTTGTAAATACAACTTTGTGCACATTGGTTTGTGATTCACTGCATGTCCTAGCATGCCATCAGTTTTATAGTGAACAACGATGTCCAAGAAAGGAAGGCAACCATCCTTCTCTATTTCCATAGTAAATTTAATACTATTGTGGATGGACTTTAAATGGTGAAGGAATCGATGTAATTCATCCTTTCCGTGAGGCCATACTACAAACGTGTTGCCTCCAGAACACTGTAGGTTTAAAAGTTACTCCTTGATATCTTCCATAAAAAAGAGGGGAGAGAGGGCTTCCCATGGCAACTCTGTCAATCTGATCATAAATTCGAACATATTTTCATTATAAACTTCCTGAGGCAGTAGAATGTAGCATTGCCTTTTTCAGCAGGTAGAATGACAGTGTCAGTCCTCAGAATTTTCATATGGCTAACTTCTCTTCCTTAGAAATATTACTTTTCTGTGGACGGTATTTCATAATTGCTCAGCAGCTTTGACATATAACTTTCTCAGCTGATTCCTGTGTTAGTGGTCGAACAACTTCTTCAATGGCACTGATGAAAGATGGTATGGGAAAGGTATTTGGAGTGGGGTCAAACTTTAGCCATTTACATAAGACAGAGATAGTGGCTTTGTCTAGATCATTTCCTATTAAATTTATAACAGGGCATTGAACAAAAGATGCTTCCTCATGAGGACGGTCCAATCGGCTGTACTTAGTCATCTGTCTTCTTGCAGCCATTTCTTGAACCCAGTCGGACTTGGCCCATGTTGTACCATCAATCCAGTTACAAGAACCGGGAAATTAAAAAGGTACTATATTCAAGTGTAATTGATACAGGTCTTCAGAGACACTATCCATCCTTCTGCAAGTAAAGTGGATGCTTTCGTTAACAATAGCAGAACCAGCCTTATGTAAAATTCTGTTAACTGCAGCATTCTTGACAAACTGTACCAACCTTGTAAATTTTGGAACAATTCCGTAGTCCTGGCACTTCAGTAAGGAACTTGGAGCTCAACAGTCTTGCCCTTTGTTGTCGTAGTTTGTCCAAACTGTGGACCCATGAAACTGTCTCCTCCCCGAAACTCGCCATCACAACTGTATTATTAAGCCCGACGTTCTTAAGCTTCGGTACCTTTCTGCCAAGTATTTGGCTTAAGTATTAAAACAATTAGTGGGAAAATGTAGTCACCATATTCATAATTCTACAGATTTTATTCAGAGGCTTAAGAACATCAGGCTTAATAGTACAGATGTGTTGAGTTTTGACGTGGTGTCATTATTAACCAAGGTACCTATAAATTATTCTTTGTCTCTTATTGGCCAACACTTTGACCAGGCCATCACAGCCTTATTAGAGCACATACTGCGGTCATCCCTATTTTCAGTTTCAGGGTGAATTTTATGAGCAGGGAAGCCCTCTCCCCCCTCGTTTTTCTTATGGTAGATATCAAGGACAAAGCATTGGACTCCGCAAGTTTTAAACGTACAGTGTTCTGGAGATACAACACGTTTGTAGTATGGCCTTACGGAAATTATGAATTACATAAATTTCTTCAACATTTAAATTCCATCGACGATAGTATTAAATTTACTATGGAAATACAAAAGGATGGCTGCCTTCCTTTCTTGGACGTCCTCGTTCACCGTAAAACTGATGGCACACTAGGACACGCAGTGTATTGCAAACCGATGCGCACAAATCTGTATTTACACACCAGCAGCTGCCATTGTCCTTCACAAACTACAGGAGTTCTTAAAACATTGGTGCACAGAGCACACTGTATATCTGATGGCAAGAACTTGGAAAAAGAGCTCACACACCTCAAGGACATCTTTAAAGTGAATGAATATTCCCAGCAACAAATTCACAGAGCATTCAGTGTTAAACCAAGAATGCAAATACATCACCTGGACGAGGAAGAAGATAGCGTCAGATCGAGAGCGTTCTTGCCCTACTTGGGTGCTCTTTCTTCAAAGATAGGTCGGATTCTCCAAAAACATCAAGTTAAGGTAATTTTCTGGCCACCTATGAAGATCGCAGCCTTAGTTGGATCTGTGAAAGATGACCTGTTGCGTAGGAAGTCTGCTGTGTATCAGATATCATGTGGAAATTATGAATGATCACATGTAGGACAGACAATCTACACTGTCCACGCAAGATGTGTTGAAGACCGAAGATACACTTGCTTATTTCAGTCAGATCTGGCAGAACATCATTTAGATACAGGGTACTCAATGAATTACATGATGTGAAATTTTAACACCTATATCTTCATTTTGGGATGCAATTTTCAAAGAAGCAGTAGAAATTAGATTATCTGAAAATTTGATAGACAGAGATAATGGTTTTCATTTGGACAAGACGTGGAATCCTCCACTTAATTTAAAAAGATTGCAGAGAAGTCAACAATGTGTTGCCACCGCAGAACATATATCGATAACAGAATTGAACTTCAGATTCCTTTCATCACGGGAGGTGCCGTCGACCAGCATCTGTGACCCGCATGCACAGTGCCTCCGTGATAGTGTATATAAGGCCACGTCTGGCAACTTGTCGGCAGTCTTGTTCTGAAGATGGGTGGATGATGTGTGGCTGAACTATTAGTGGAAGAAGTGGAATTTGCATGGTTGCATGCCGGAAATTTATTGGATTACTCTTTACACCGTGATAAGTTGAAAATATGCATCAGATTCTTACATGCCCTTGGCCCATTGCTTCCCCTGCACTGTTGATCCTTTGCTTTCAAAAAAACCATTATTTTTATGACAATAATTGGAATGGTTGGCCATGTAAATGTTTCCTCGTTGTTTTAGAGGATAAAGCTGCTCATGACAAATTTATTCCCCTGCACTCCCCTCCTTTACCAACTATGTTGTGAATGAACAACACCCAAGTTCATACAGCACAAATTTATTTACACAAGTTAGTCTTGAAAGTTCAGGTAACAAGCGTATGTCCCATGACGATGGAATAATATTTTGTGACGATGTAAAGAAACAAAAGATTAAAAAAAGTTCCTACTAGCGTTAACAAAACAAAAGTTCTCTCCTATCACGACTCTGCAACATCGTGGAACAGAACACACAAAGTTTTAAGAGTTCACAATGTCTCCCTTAGGAACCACAGAGAAATATTTTAAGTTCTCCAAAAGAGTGTCTAGAGATGAAGTGCGTAGTAGTGTCTGCAAGGAACCGGTGCACAAGTCCAAGAGAGTCTTCAAGTCTAGTGAGGATAGTCTTAGTCCAGAGGTGTAAATGGAGAACAGAAGCAAACTGACATCGGGCCAGCTGTGTGTCTAGATATACTCGGCTTCAGCCAGTCCAGTGTGAGAGTAGTGATACTTACTGCAAAGCTACCCTGGAAGAAGTAGTGCATGTTAGATATATTGTTGTTGATGTTGTCTTCTTGCAATAGGTATACATGGAAATTGTAGGTAGTTGAATGTATGCCTTTAGTGTAGGCTGCCTGAAGTGGTTTTGTTGGTGGCTGATAGGGGCTATCCTGGAGCTGGCATAACGAACTTGGCAATTCCTTGATGATTCTGTCAGCTAATTGCATGCCTGTAAATTAGGAGCCAATATGTTTCTTTGAAAGTAAGTTGCTGCTAATTAACTTCATTCTTGTTTATCTCCTATTGGTAAATTAACAGAAGGGGAGCTCAGATATGAAATAGAAATTTCAATGACTCAGCCGAAACAAAAAATATGCTTACCAAATTTTTTCTTCTTAATCTCCTTTTTTCCTCCGTAGAATTGGCAATTCTTTGAACACCATATTCAAAGAAAGATGAGGGTCATGTAGACAACCATGTACACGTGCACTCTACCACTGCATTGTAAAACAACGGGTGTGTTGAGAGATCATTCTTTAACTGTCACAATCTTGCAGGGTGATCAATCTAGATAGTAAGGAAGACATTCCAGAAATACCCAATGAATTTTCTCCTGTTGTCTCCTCCATTATAGCAGCAGAGAGCAGCCTTGCATTTTAGTACAAAATATTCGTGTTTCATAGTGGTTGCTGACATTGTTCATTGTTGTACTCTCATTTTGTGTGAACCAAAAGCCAAGAGTATGTGGATATTTAATGCAAACACTTCCTGTCAGGCATGAATGTTGTCTGGTGTGACACTAGTTTGCAATTGTCTTTGGTGAGGTACATGTTCCACAAATATTTAATGCCCAAACAGGTCTTTAGGAGGGTTTCTCCTCCAAATGCCATACACTATCATCAAGATGCCTTCTTTTGGTGAAAAAAATGTACCTCTGTCAGGGTGGCCTGATTTGGGCCATCATATCATGCTAAATGTGGCATCACAACACTATTCCATCATCCTATCAAGGTTGCACCATTTCTATTCACTACCACAGGTAACATTTTTAAATTCCATTCGTATTTGATATTTTTTCAGAGGACATAATTGGCTTCTCCTGCAACAGATCCTCTACTATTTGTGATGCAACTTTAATTATAATAATTATAAAGGTTTTGGTGTGTTTCAACAGTCTGGAGCAGGTCTTTTATTTAATTTTATGTCTCTCACGAACTTTCCTCTACCTGGCCTACTTTAATGATCCTAAAAGGGGAATAGGGAACTGCAGTTCACTATTGAATCTGTACCACTTGGTGAACCTTAATATTATTGAGAGATCTTCTTATTCATATCAGAGACATCATAAAATATCTACATTTAATTTTTTTTTTTAATAATGCAGATGTAAAGAAAGGTTTCTACACATTCTTAGCCCAGAAGAGGGCTACGTCAATAAGCATTTGGTTGTGCCGACATTAACGCCTCGAAGGTACAGTGTGAGGGACTGAGTGGGCAGTTATACATATGGGTAGTTGTTTGAATGGCTCCACAATCACAGAGAGTGGAATCATTTTGATAGCCCCATTTGCGTAGTTTTACATTAGACCTTGCTGTGCCACAGCGTAATCGGTTCAAAGACTTCCACGCTGTCCAGCTTTCGTTCTGTCCAGCAGCTAAGGCTTTGGAGGGTTCCATCCATGGATGTCTTAACACATCCTTCCAGCATTCTACCGTTGTTCTGTAGTCACTCTCCTTCTCAGTTGATGTGAGAGAACTGTTTTTTGATTTAAGCCTCTATGCTGCTGGCTCCATCTCATGGAGTGGGTGCCACTTGGAGAAAATAGATTTTTGTCTCTCTTTATTTGCTGCCTGTTCTCTTCGAATTGCTGGAGGTGCAATACCAGCGAGATAAGAGGTCTTATTTACAGGGGTTGGCTGCAAACATCCTGTGACTATTCTGGCAGATTCATTGAGGGTGACGTCGACTTGTTTGGCGTGTGCTGACCTACACCAAACTGGGCTAGCGTATTCGCCAGCGGCACAGGCTAGAGATAGAGCTGACGTTCTTACAACCTCTGGTCTTGCGCCCCAGGTCGAACCCATCAGTCATCTCAGAATGTTGTTTCGGCCACAAACTTTCAGTTTGGTATTAAGACAATGTTTTTTAAATGTCAGAGCTTGATCTAAAGTAACGCCCAAGTATTTAGGATTTTTGCAGTGTTCCAAATCAACACCTCTCCACCTCACTTGAAGCTGATGAGATGCCTGTTTGTTGTGCAGATGGAATGCGCATTTCTGGGTTTGCATTGGGTTGGGTTTCAGTTGATTACGGCAGTAATGAGTCAACCTCCACCAGTGCCTCATTCGGATTCATCTCCACATCCTTAAACGACTGTCCCTGAGCAGCTATGACTCGGTCATCAGCATATATGTAACTGCTGGTGTCGACAGGAAGTGGCTGGTCATTTGTGTACACATTGAAAAGGTATAGAGCCAGTACACTTCCCTGAGGTAGGCCCAACTATTTCTTTTAGCTTCTGAGATAGAAGCTAACAATTGTTGCCCTGCAACCACTGTTGATTCATCGAATGGATCTTTTTCAAACAATTCTGTATACGTGTGTAGATCAGCCATTGTGTCAGGTGTTAGGCCTTGAAGGTACTCAGTTTTACAGCCCCGAGGTATAGACAGTCTTGAGCTTCCCCCCCCCCCCCCCCCACGTCATCTGTGAACTTATCAGTAAGGATTAGGAGGTAAGAATACTCCCTCGCGATCCAAGATTTCCTGGTATTTTAGCCAGTTGGCCTTCCTGAAATTGTACCTTCAGTGGAATCGTACACAAACTGTTCTCAAAGCAGATTTGTGTTGGGTCTTTGGTATAGGTGGGCCTACTGTTTTTATGCATTGCTGACTTACAGATTCTTCAGCAAAAATTAGATCAGGGTTAAATCCCCTTTGCCACCTGCCACTATTAAAAGAGGGTGGGTGTTTATGGTCGTGAATTGAAGCTAGCTTGTTGGACACTTCCCAGCTGATGACTGCCATTCCATTCTCATCATCTGGAGGGTATCCCCATCTAGTGCTGCGGCTATTGAAGTCGCCAATTGAGATGAAGGCTGGGTTAAAGACAGATTGAAATACTCCTTTGTGTGACACAAATTTGTCGCATATTTTTCCGGATTATGGACACAAGCATTTCCACTATACCACGAAATCTGATACAGCAATGAACATCGTTGCTTGCTTGTAGATAGTAGGAATTTTAAATTGTCAGATCTAGACAATTTGTAAAAGGGTTTTGTAATGAGTTTTTTTATTATTATTATTATCTTGTGCATTGGAAGGAATTCAAAAATTCTAGCTTTATTTTAGACGACCAATTATTGGACACCTTTGAATACTTCTGCAAGTGTTTTCACTTTTCACCTGCTGAATAATTTAGTCATTTCCTTCAAGTGCACTACTCCAGATGATAACACAAGATGAAAGGAAGCAGTAATCTGAAAAGTAAGATAAAAATTCAGTTTTTAATACTTACACAGCGAGAATAACTGCTAAAAATAAAATGCTACACTGATGTTCTTGACTAGTTTGTCTGCTGATCCCATTTTTAACTCATTTAATTCAAATTCAAGAAATTTTACACCGTGTTTTATTTAGTGTGTTTTTATGGTCTTCAATCCAGAGACTGATTTGATGCAGCTCTGCTTGCATCTGAGCAACCCTCATCATCTCCTCATAAGAACGCCACCCACATCTATTTGAATCTGGTTCCTGTCTCTTGGTCTCATACAATTTTTACCCCGCACACTTCCTTCCAGCACTAAATTCATGATTCTGACATCAAAGAATATGTCCTACAAATTGATCCTTTTTTTTAGTCAAGGTACGCCACAAATTTCTTTTCTCTCAAATTCTATTCAGTACCACCTCATAAGTTACATGATCTCCCCACGTAATTGTAGTGTTATGTAAACCATACAAAGCATTACTACACACAAATGCTTTCGCATGAGACTTCTTTGCACTTAAATTAATATTTGGTGATAACAAATTTCTCTTTCTCAGAAACACTTTTCTTCCCTTTACAATCTGCATTTTATATCCTTTGTACTGTGATTATCATATGTTATTTCACTGCCCAAGTAACAATCATATACCACCTTTATCGTTTCATAACCTAATGTAATTCCTTCAGTACTCCCTGATTTCTTACACTACATTCTTTTACCCTTGTTTTGCTCTTGTTAATGTTTATCTTATACACACCTTCCACACCTGGTCCATTCCCTTCAGTTGCTCTTCCGGCTCCTTCCTTGTTTCTGACAGAATTACAATGTCATAAGCAAAACCAAATTTTTATTTCTTCTCTCTGAACTTCAATTCCATATCTGAAGTTGTATTTTGTTACCTTCACATCTTTTTCAGTGTACAGATTGATAACACTGTGGGAAAGGTTCAAACACTGTCTTACTATCTTACCAACCAATGCTTCCCTTTCATACCCTGCAGCTCTAATAACTGCTGTTTGGTTGTTGTAAAAGTTCTAAATAATCTTCTGTTCCCCCCCCCCTTTTTTTTTACCTCTGCTGTCTTCAGAATTTGAAAAAAAAAATGTATTCCAGTGAACATTTGCATAAGCTTTCTTCAAATCTACAAAAGTTAGAAATGTTGGTTTGCCATTCCTCAATGTGTCTTCCAAGATAAGTCGTAAGGTGAGTACTGTCTCATGTAGTCCTACATTCCTCCTAGATCCAAACTGATCTTCCCAGAGGTTGGCTCCTATCAGCTTTTCCATTCTTCTGTAATTAATTCAGGTTAATAGTTTGCAACCATTAAACGGACTGTTCTGTAATTTTCACACCTTTTTTCTTGTAGTCTGAGGATATATTGCATATCTCGTACATTGTACGCATTAAGTGAAATAGTTTTGTCATGGCTGGCTTCAGTTGCTCTGAGGAAATGTTGTCTACTCCAGGAGCCCTGTTTTGACTTAGGTGCCTTGTTTTGACTTAGATATTTCAGTGCTTCTATTTCATCTTCCTCTACTTCCCTACAAAATTGTATTGTTCGTTTCCTTTGTAGCAGAGCCCCTCTATATATTCTTTCTTCCTCTCAGCTTTCCCCTCTTTCCTCAGAACTGGTTTTCCATCTGAGCTCTTGATATTAATACAGCTGCTTTTCTTGTCTCCATTGCCTCTTATTTTGCTGTAGACAGTGCCAATTTTCCTCTAGATATACATTCTTCTGCAGACTTGTATTTGTCCTCTAACCACTCCTGCTTAGCCCTGTTGCACTTACTCTCTCTCATTTCTTAGTCGTCTGTACTCAATTTTGCCTACATCATTTGCGACATTTTTATGTATTCTCCTTTCATCAATTAAATTCGGTATTTCCTGTGATACCCAAGGATTTTTCGTAGGTCTTGTCTTTCTACCTATTTGGTCCTCTGCTGCCTTGACTATTTCATCTCTTAAAGCTGCCCATTGCGAACGTGAAGGTCGGGGTGAGAGTTTAAAATAGGGAAAGATTAATTTTTGAAACTCACAACCACCAGCTGCGAACCAAATTCCTAAACATGCAAAAACACTGGAACTTTTATTGCGACTGTTTGACTCGTTTTCTAGGGTATGATATTACACGTTCGCAGCTTTCCTTCCCTGCATATGATTAACAAAACAAATTCATAATAAATTCAAGTTCATGAGAGAGAAGGGTGTACTACCTACTATTTTTGAAAACACGTGAAAGTTCACTTTATGTTGTTTATTTCACAATACTTGAACCCTGTGGCTGATACGTCTGTACGTTGGCACATTTATCAAATAAAGTTATAGCTCGAGAGCCCCCAGACAAAATGAAAATTTGTCGCAAATTGTTTTCACACCACGTGGCTGTCTCAAACACCGTTTATGTTCATGCCTATGCGACGACACGTGTTACATTAACAAATCACAGTCACTTTAATTCAATGCGATGCACACCTTGTTCCACCGGCTAAATATTCACAAACACACAGTAGCACTCGATTTAACTTGGTGCAGTCTACGACGAGCAACCACACATGGTGATTGCCACAGACAAATCTCAAGTCACCACCTCGAGATCCACATGCCGACTGAGGCAGAGCGACGCCACCAGGCCAGCCACACCACGTGCTCTCTGGAGTCCTCACTTCCTGCCCGCGCGCGCGCGCGCGCCAAAACTCAACTGCCGGGGTTTTTTCCCCTACGTCATCAACTTCCCCATGTAAGCTGTTGTAACCGATTTGCCAACGTACAGCGCTCAGCCAATACATTTCTAAAACTTTACTTAAAATCAAAATAATTACACTACACATTAAACAAATATTTTATTACGTTTTTATATTAGTATAAACATCCTTTGTACTGTTTATCATAATCATGCAATTTCTTATACCACAGATAAGTGATTTAACTGAATCTTTCAAGATAAATTACACAAGATTAATTGAAAATAAAATGAGAAATAGTTAATATATTATTTTTATAAACAAACATTGCTATGCTAGTTGTGTAACTGTCTTGTATTTATTGGTAATTTATTACTTTTCATTGTCAATTAAACATATTATGTCAGATGTGACTATATCAGCTAATGTATAGTTTATTTGCCAACAGGCTATTTTGTAATGAGGGCCTTAAAGGTTCCTAACGGCATCGTATTACTTCAAATGCCAGTAGTATTACAATATTTGTGCATTGCACTGTGCCTGGCACTCGCCATTGTCCCTCTCTCCCCTCACCGGAAACGAACTGTAAAATCCTAAGCTGGAACAAGCCACCAACGTCGGCCTGCTTGCTGGCCTCCCGTCAGCTACAAGCACACAGCAAATCTCAACGTGGAGAAATTCTACCTTTGGCCTAACTATATATGTTGTCACCCAACTGCGTACATGCATTGCTACCATAATTAATAAGATTAAAATTGTGTAACATTTAGTGCATTGGCATGGTCAATGTTTGCAGTAAACTTCATACTGTTTAATTATCAAATGCTATTAATTACCAGTATTTCTATTGGGCTGTAATCTCACAATACCCCCACTTGCGGCATCCAAACCATGTGCAGGATGGCGCAAGTAGCACCAAAATTAATACATTCAAATGAGCAAAATTTTTAAATTACAAAATTATTGAATCGGATTGGCTCAAACACTATGCCAATTATGACCTCAACTAATGCAAAAAATAAATAAACAGATAAATAAAAAATAAACAGGGCAGTGAGATAATTTCCCAATATTTGTACCATTAAGACCACTTATAGTGTGTGCATATTTTTAAGAAAAGGATCCTTATAACTAATTACATCCATGAATTTTAAGTGTGCCTGTTGTTTATATACAGAATTGGCACAAAATTTATAATATTATTAAACTTTAGTCTTTTGAGAACCTTGTCCTACATGGAAAATCTAGAATTGTCACTATAAAAACTTTTGACGGTGTACACTCCACTTGTTTGAAGGAAATCTCTCACCACTTTGACACTGAGAACCCCAGAGTCATCGTTGCAGCAACTCTGGTCCATGGTGTACGGTCCTATGTCTCCGTCATTTCAACCAACATGCTGTTGCAGCTTAGATTCATGGCACTGGATCAAGCGTTCTTGTTCACACACATCATATGCACCCTACATGGAACAGGAAAAGCAGAAGGCACTCATGAGTCAACATAGACAAAAATTTGTCTGGACACCAGGATTCAGTTGGATTTTTGTATCCCACCCCCCTGCCATCCAGACTTGGTGCAATTGAAACTAAGCATTGAGACATGTACAGTAACATGTAAATCAATAGAATTAAGAACTGAAAGTGGCTGGTGTTAGTCATTATCAGATTAACCCAAACCACCATGCCTGCACTCTCATCAGCCATAGCTTCAGATGAAACAGACAAGAGAATATGTGGCCTACTTGGAGTATTACTCCATCAAATAAAAAAAAAAAAATAAAAAAAAAAAAAAACACAATCTGCCTGTGTCAAAAATATATCTTAAAGCTCAAATAATACTACCAAAAGAATGTTATCATAGAGAATTTTCTCTTATATCATAATGACACCTACAAACATAAATACAAATCCTACCCCCTCGCACCAAAAAATTATTTTTTTGCTGGTGTGAGATTTAAATTTGGATCCCTGTCATCAGCCTTATGTGCTTTCCACAAGTATTCCCCACAATAAAATATCTAAGGTTAAAGTCTAATTTCAAAATTAGTTTATCACAAAACATCTACATTTTTTTTAAAAATAAAATATCACCAAACCCTATTGATGCTCAGGCCAGACAGAAAAATAGTTCTCGTCAACTGCTGTTGCAGAAATTGTTCAGTCAACAGTTGAGCACCATTAAAGAAACCAAAATCTGTTATCAGAATCAATTTAATATAACAATACAGAGCATTCCCTATTAGACATGTTACCTACCAAACACTCAAAGAGACAGACATTAAAGAGCAACCACTTTCTCTCATTGAAACATTTCTCAATCCAACCCACCTTTAGCCAAAACAGCCACAACAAACATACATTCCTCACTTCTGACACATATGGTCAGTCACACCCACATATGCAACACTGTCAGCTGACATTTTCATCACAATTTATCTAAGCCACAGACCCCACTGCCTGCATCAATGTCCACCACTTTCTCATTCTCTGAGGCACCCCACAACTCACACCACATATCCAGCCCTGCTCACATATACACACACACACACATAAACAGTACACTCCCACTTCCTCTATCCTTTGGTGTTGGCATACATACATACATACATATTTACCTCATGTACCATTGTTGAACTGCAAATCTGATACAAGCACATGTTTTAACACAAACAACAAAAGAAAAACATTTACAAAGATTACTTGTAAACTTGACCCCAATGCTTAAATCTAAACACACAAGTAGATACTAACACAGACCACAGAATAAATATACACAAATTCTTAACCTACTATCTACAATGCATTGAATCTCATACTTCATGATTTGCACTGGTTTATGGCAGTTACCTGTGTAAACATGCCATTAAATCTTTATCATTTACAACATTTTTGAATTTCACCCTCTTCATGCATCCCTCCAGACTTAATTCTAGCACTTTATCCTTATATTCCAACTGAGCTTCATATTTGCACAGAAAATCACTTCCTAACACTAGATTTAAACATAGACCTTTCATCACCAATAAATGTTGAATAAACAGCTCCTCCTCAATGATTATTTCAAATTCTGAGTTCCCTGCATTTAACACTCCTATTTTTCTTGCAAAAGCATAATTTTCTTTATCCCATGCCACTGGCTCTACTGTTTTTAAATATTTTAAAAACCTAATCCAATCATCAGTCCCATAGTTATGCACTTCTTTGTTAATCCAACCTACATTCAACCCATCTTCATCCATGCATGTATATTGTTCATTATTATAAATGACAGATGATTGTATCTTATTCTCCTTATCACCTGACCCCTCCTGTATAAGTTCATGTACCTCACTTATCTCATCATGATCTAAGGTACACATGCCTAATACCCTTAATTGATCATACTCATTGTCCCCATTCACAAACTCTTTCATCACATTGTAATAAGTCTGGTCCCTATTATATTGTTTGCCTAGCCTGTCCAAGTAATCATATTTGTGCAGTAGCCAATCATCTGGTGCCCACTTCCTAATCCAGTTTATTTTCCCAATTAAATTTTTGGTTTGTGCATCTACACTGTCAACTTGGCCTTCATTTACAGTAGGTCCATTGTCATTTGTCTCTACTGGACCACATTTATTTACATTTAATTTAGAAAAACATTCACTCTCATTCATACATTCCACAACATCTATGCTGGCTAGAGTATCATCAATATTTACATTCATACTTTCACATTCAGTCAACACTTGTGCCTCTGACCTATCCAAAATTATGGCTAATCCAACACGGTTTTTATCCTCTTTAATGTTGTTATGAAATAAACTTCCCACATCATACTCTCCTTTATTGTCCTTGTTTCTGTCATTCCTCCTCCTGTTTGCATTTATCTTGTCATGTTGCAAAAACCAATCCCCAAAAATTTCCTCACTTCCTATAACAGCATCCATCTGACACATACTTTCCTCTCTTTTCTCCCTTTCCTTGTTTACTCTATTTATGTTTTCTTCCCTCTTTTCTTTATCCTTGCCCTTGTGAACTCCTACTTCCTCTTTCCTGTCATCATCTCTGTCCATGTGACATAGTTTTTCCTCCCTTCTCTCCCCATCCTTATTCCTACTGTAATTATGGTTATTAGATCCCCTGTTATCCCATCTTCTGGTCCTATTATTAGAATAGTTCCTTGTCCCAAAACGGACCTCATTTGGAACAAATCTTAGTTTCCCTGATTCTGTCTCTGATTTTCTCTCCTACTGTTATCCCCATTCCTATTTCCACCTTCCTGCCTTTGATTTCTCCAATCATTTTCCCATGTTCCCCTCTGGCTTCTATTCTCCCAGTTGTCTCCTCTGTTATTGTTACCTCTCCAATTTTCATTTAAATTCCTCTCTCTATTGTGGTTTCCCTGGTTGTGACCCCCATTTCTACTGCCTCTGTTTTCATTGTGGTTCACATGCTGTGTTCCCCTGAGCTGTCGTTCCATAACTAAACCCTGGTCTATCTTTTCTACAAATTCAATGAAATTCTCAGCTGAATCTGTGGGATGATGAATTAACTGACAATGCAAATCTGCAGGTAATCTCCTACACAAAGTGGAAATTACTGCTAAAAGACTCAAAGGTGTATCTAAATGCACTAGTTTCTCAAGTTCCTCCTGACAAAATTCCTTCATGCTCTGTCTCCCTTTCACATAGTTTGGCCCGTTCAAGAATTCATTTTGTATCTTAGCTTGCTTGGCCTCCCCCCAATACTTATTTAAAAACAATTTTTCAAACGCCTCAAAACTAACAAATTTATCAGCACACTGATTTGCCCAAGATTGAGCAGAACAGTCAAGCATTCTCTTTGCTAACTTCACTTTACACTGGTCTGACATACCAGGCACAAATTGGTCCTTGCATGCAGCCAAAAAATCTACTGGATGATAATTACCCATTCCTGAAAACTTTTTGCCATTAGGTATCTGCACCATGGACCAATTAGTGTTTCCTGATGCAGTACCCAATTCTAGATTATTTATTCTAGTGTTCACCTTCTCAATCTCAGTATTGTTTACTGTCACTACTTGTTCTATCTTTTTCCTAAAGTTACATTCTGTATTCTCTAATTTTCCTGACAACAAAGTTTTTGTTTCCTCAATATCTGCCACCATCCTCTTGTCAACCTCAGCCAACGCCTGCATAGTGCCCTCAATCCTGTGATCACATATTTGTTTCACAGCATCTAACTTGTCTCCTACCTCAGTCTCAATAGCACCAATTCTGGCATGTATCTCCTTTTCCCTATTATCAAACCGTTCTGTTAGACTTCCTATCTTTTTGTCAATGTCCGTGATTATTTCTGCCTTTAATGCACACATTGAATTTTGTAGTGCCCCAATGTCTGCCTTAAAGTCTGCTTTCAATTCTGATTTTACAGTTCCTATTTCTGATTTTAAATTTGAGTTTGAATTTTCTATTTCTGATTTTAAATTTGAGTTTGAATTTTCTATTTCTGTTTTTAAATTTGAGTTTGAATTTTCTATTTCTGTTTTTAAATTTGAGCTAAAACTCGCTAACATGGCTGCTAACATCTCCAGTGTCAACAACATTACCCCAGTATTTACCCTCTCTGGACTTTCTGGTATGCTACTATCTGAAATTACGTCGCGTGGCGACATTTTAACAACCCTAACCATTATCGGTATCACAAGAAAGCTTGATTAACACACAAGAATTTATAGCGCCAGCTGCTTTACTTATATTTTAATCCAGAAGTTGCTGCAACGAGCTGCGACGTCCCCAACGCTCGCTGCCGTCTGTTGTAGAAGCTGTGGCTGGAATATGTCATCACTGCATTCCTTATCCTTTGTAGAATCGAAGCTGCTGGGCCCCGGCGCTCCGTTGGCGACTTGCGAAGTCCCCACGATCACTGCCGTCCATTGCAGAAGATGAAATTTGAGTGCGTTGAACCCACACGCCACCGCTCACTGCTGCCGGTCCGATGCGCCGTTGATCGCCGGTTACGGATGCCCACGCCCGAACTCTGCGTCACTAATCGTCGTTAACCGCGCGACGCGATTGCGTATCTGCTTGCAACTGTTCGTAACTGTTCACTGTCCTATACACACCCTAATCTCTCCGTCCGAGCAGGTCCAACGTGAACTTATCCCGGACGAGCCCCCAAATGCGAGCGTGAAGGTCGGGGTGAGAGTTTAAAATAGGGAAAGATTAATTTTTGAAACTCACAACCACCAGCTGCGAACCAAATTCCTAAACATGCAAAAACACTGGAACTGTTATTGCGACTGTTTGACTCGTTTTCTAGGGGATATCACACGTTCGCAGCTTTCCTTCCCTGCATATGATTAACAAAACAAATTCATAATAAATTCAAGTTCATGAGAGAAAAGGGTGTACTACCTACTATTTTTGAAAACACGTGAAAGTTCACTTTATGTTGTTTATTTCACAATACTTGAACCCTGTGGCTGATACGTCTGTAAGTCGGCACATTTATCAAATAAAGTTATAGCTCGAGAGCCCCCAGACAAAATGAAAATTTGTCGCAAATTGTTTTCACACCACGTGGCTGTCTCAAACACCGTTTATGTTCATGCCTATGCGACGACACGTGTTACATTAACAAATCACAGTCACTTTAATTCAATGCGATGCACACCTTGTTCCACCGGCTAAATATTCACAAACACACAGTAGCACTCGATTTAACTTGGTGCAGTCTACGACGAGCAACCACACATGGTGATTGCCACAGACAAATCTCAAGTCACCACCTCGAGATCCACATGCCGACTGAGGCAGAGCGACGCCACCAGGCCAGCCACACCACGTGCTCTCTGGAGTCCTCACTTCCTGCCCGCGCGCGCGCGCGCGCCAAAACTCAACTGCCGGGGTTTTTTCCCCTACGTCATCAACTTCCCCATGTAAGCTGTTGTAACCGATTTGCCAACGTACAGCGCTCAGCCAATACATTTCTAAAACTTTACTTAAAATCAAAATAATTACACTACACATTAAACAAATATTTTATTACGTTTTTATATTAGTATAAACATCCTTTGTACTGTTTATCATAATCATGCAATTTCTTATACCACAGATAAGTGATTTAACTGAATCTTTCAAGATAAATTACACAAGATTAATTGAAAATAAAATGAGAAATAGTTAATATATTATTTTTATAAACAAACATTGCTATGCTAGTTGTGTAACTGTCTTGTATTTATTGGTAATTTATTACTTTTCATTGTCAATTAAACATATTATGTCAGATGTGACTATATCAGCTAATGTATAGTTTATTTGCCAACAGGCTATTTTGTAATGAGGGCCTTAAAGGTTCCTAACGGCATCGTATTACTTCAAATGCCAGTAGTATTACAATATTTGTGCATTGCACTGTGCCTGGCACTCGCCATTGTCCCTCTCTCCCCTCACCGGAAACGAACTGTAAAATCCTAAGCTGGAACAAGCCACCGACGTCGGCCTGCTTGCTGGCCTCCCGTCAGCTACAAGCACACAGCAAATCTCAACGTGGAGAAATTCTACCTTTGGCCTAACTATAAATGTTGTCACCCAACTGCGTACATGCATTGCTACCATAATTAATAAGATTAAAATTGTGTAACATTTAGTGCATTGGCATGGTCAATGTTTGCAGTGAACTTCGTACTGTTTAATTATCAAATGCTATTAATTACCAGTATTTCTATTGGGCTGTAATCTCTCACCATTCCTCTTCTACTTCCTCTTTTCCCCTGTTTCTGACAATTCTTGCATGAATCTCCCTCTGAAATTCTCAAGAACTTCAGGTTCCTTCAATTTATTCAGGTCCCATCTCCTAATACTCCTAACTTTTTTCAGTTTCAGTTTATAACCAATAAGATATAGTCAGTCTATATCTGTCACGGGATATGTCTTACAGTTTAAAAACACCTGGTTCCAAAATCTATGTCTTACCATTACAAAATCTATATGGTATCTTTCAAAGTCTCGTGGTCTCTTTCATGATTCTTAAATGAAGTGTTTATTATGATGAAATTATGTTCCAAGCAAAATTCCACCACACGGCTTCCCCTTTTATTCCTTTTCCCCCAGTCCATATTCACCTACTATTTCTCCTTCCCTTCCATTTCTTGCTACCAAATTCCAGCCTCTCATCACAATAAAGTTTTCCTCTACTTTGAATAATTTCTTTTACCTCGTCATACCTTTATGATCTTCTCATCGGCAGAGCTAGTTGGCATATAAATTTGTACCACTGTTGTCAGTGTTGGCTTTGTATATATCTTGACTAATCACTAATGCAATCACTGTGCTGTTCATAGTAATTACCCACACTTCCTATTTTCTTATTCATTATCAGTACTACTGCTGTGATACCTGGAACTGATTTTGCATTTATAATCCTGTACTCACCTGACCAGAAATCCTGTTCATCCTGCCACTGAACTTCTCTAATCCCCACTATATCTAACTTCAACCTACTCATTTCCTTTTTTAAATTTTCTAATTTTCCTACTCGATTAAGGGATCTAACATTCCACGCTCCATTCTGTAAAATGCTAGTGTTGTCTTTCCTGATGACGACATCCTCCTTAGAAGTCCCTGCCCAGAGATCCGATTGGGACACTATTTTACCTCATGAATATTTTACCCTAGAGGATGCCAACATCATATATACGTACAATAGAACTGCATGGCCTTGGAAAAAGTAATGGCTGCAATTTCCCATGCTTTGTCTTTTGCAGTAACTGTATGGCAAATCTAAGTTAGGCAATGCTATAATGCCAGGTCAGTCAATCATACAGACTGTTGCCCCTGCAACTACTGAAAAAGCTGCTGCCCCTCTTTAGGAACTATACATGTGTTTGGCCTCTCCACATACAGCCCTTCACTGTGATTTTACCTATGGTCCAGCTATCTGTCTCATTGTGACATGCAAACCACCCCACTTCAGCAATTTTTGTGGTTCCTTGGGGTAGTGTAAAACCATTAATTGTTACTTTCAGTGCTAACAAGTCATCTGTGCTGCTTTGAAATTGTGTAAAATTTCTCTTTGTGAGAATAAAGGCTTGTCAGCCATCATCCAAACAGTGTTAGTGTAGCTGTCACTTATTCCAATATGTGAAGGTGGATCAAGAAGCCGGTTGACTAGTTTAGACATGCCACTGCTGGCATTTGAAAACTCACTGTCACTGATGCCTGTATAATGAGATGAATTGTGATTCACTGGACCTTTGCAAAAACTGTTTGCTAATTTGCAAGGTTCCCTTTGACAATTCTTCAAGCACAGCGGGGATCTCTGTAACCTTTTAACATGTTTGGCTTTACTAAGTAAGAAAATAATAACTAAACATAAGTGGTTAGCAGTGGTTAAGGAGAACACACAACAAAAGGGAGGGGGGCAATCTGGTTACGTACTTTACAAGGTATTATGCATGTTAGATCACATTTTGCATCTACTGTAACTGTATGTGCCCCTACAAACGACAAAATGAATTATTTCACACTTTAGCACAGCAAAGGAATACCATTTCTAACATCACTCTGACTAGTAAAACTACATAGTGCTCTAAATAACTTCAGAACTGATGACAGCTTTACTTTTTTTCTTAGTCATTTCATTTAAAATCATTGCAGATTAAAAGTTTATTATCTTTGTATTTATTTTATTTTAATACTTTTATTTTGTTCTTTGCTCACTTACCAATTTATTTGTAATCACACTGGTTAGGTAACGCAGTGGCAGAATGTCTGACTATAAATCCAAAGGTTGTGGATTTGATACTCGCCATGTCCTAGGATTTTTATCCGTCACTTTCACTTCTTTCACCTCTGGCAATGTTGCTGATGTAAAAAATGAACAGTAACACCATGGTTTGGAATCCACTAAACTCTAGCTCCCCCTTTAAGTGACTCGTTAAGTCATTTTGAAGGTCGGAGGAAGCCAACGGTATACCACCTCCAAACGGGATCATGCCTAGAAAACACTATGGTGGTTAAACCAATCTTCGGATTATTGACTGTTTTACCCTTCGCAGAACAGTAACAGCAGCAACTTATTCACCACTGTATAACTCTCATGCTATTGCTGATAATTTCTAAACTTCCCCTTCACACATCTGAAACATTTTTGTTTGCCTCTGAGCCATTCACAGTGTGGCAATATTTTATTTTATTCTGTTGTGGTTGCTTATCGAAGAACTGTCAATCAATTACGTTCGTGAATTACTGTGGGAAGTTTGGTGGGTTATAAACTAAATTTTTTCTCACACATTTATAGTCAGCAGTAAAGTCAAACAAATGTAAACAGAGAAACATAGTGATTCTTAGAAAAATAATTAGAAGTGTAGAGTTCTATTAATTAGTCTAGGTTTCAGTACAGAGTACCGTCATTGGACCATCCCATGGTGCAAAATTGCCACACTAACTTGATGTAAAAGGTAGTGCGTGTTTTCCAATTAAATTGCCTTTTTCTCAGAGGCGTGACACACCCACTATTAATCAGATGACCAGATGATGGTATTTGAATTTTTACTCATATCTGCTGATATATGTCAAGAACATTTAGCATAACACTTTGCTATATACACGTTTCGAACAGTGTCAAAATCTGATTAGTAGATATTTTGAAATAACTGTGTACTCTGTTCCATAGTTATTTATACATAAACCTATGATGTGGATTCTACGCTGTCAATTCTTTTGTAAAAAATTTCCCCAGCAGAACAACACATAGCGTGAGTGACAATAAAAAACCTCTAAGATATCTCTGTTAACAAATTTGTGATCACAGAAATTGCTCTCGCTGCAGGTACTTCAGAAGAAAAGAAGGGGACGCCGCCGCCACGCCCGCCACCACCGTCGACGAGCCAAGGGGGTGCGACTGCTCCCCCACAGGTGACTCCGGCTACAGCGTCGGGGGCACTGCCTTACCCCGTGTACCCGCAGGGTATGCCGTTGCCGTACGGTGCATCCTCGGCTGCTCCGTACCCGACGTATGTGCCGCCCCCGAGCTCGTTCAACCCTTACACTGCTGGTGTTGGAGGAGCTGCAGTTCCGTACCCACATCAACCAGGTATCTCATTGACCCTGTATTGTATTTCACTTCAAGTATTACATTTTGAGCGTCATTATCAACGTGTTCATTAACAACAACAAAATAATGGTATGTAAATGGGGTGTGATCATCTGAATGCGACAAACTCCCCCCCCCCCCCCTTTTTCTCTTCCTCCAGCTCCACTTGCCATTTCCTTTCTGTTATTTTCATTCCACTTAACATTTCTTCTTCTAGTACATCTTTACGTCTTAAAACTACCCCTCTGTGGTGTCTGATGTACAGAACTTACTAATGTACTCTCTTTCATTCAGAATTTTCCTTCTCTTCTCATTCATAGTAGTTAGGTCCCCCAGACTTTGTGGCATGAGTGAGTTGCCTGCCTGATTCCTTTTTAGTCTCTTCCAGACATGTATTCCTGAAGAAAGAAGCTGATGCTCCAAAAGTTACAATAGTTGTGTACAGTTTCTGTAGTAGTAGTAGTAGTAGTAGTAGTAGTTGCATGACATATCATTATTGATTTGATTCGATTTTTCCAGGGAAGCCAAAACAGTCTTGGTCGAACCCGCCACTGCCCGCACCGAAACTAAGTTTATTGTGCGGTATCGCTCCCTGTATATCTAGTAAAGCCAACCACTGCCCTTGAACAGTGCAAGGAGTCCCTTTACCAATTCTTTATTAGACACAATTTCTTCAGGTCTGGTTGTCCTAAATGTTCTGTGCCTTTCCCTCTCCAATGCAATGCATTCGAAGATTAGATGCGATGCAGTTTCATCACCGTCATCACACATTTAGGGTCCTCTTCTGTTATTCCCATTGTATGTAGGTGTTTTTTGAAACTCCCATGGCCTGTCAGCAATCCAACCATGAGTCTAATCTCTCTCCTGTTCAGGCCCAGGATTGCAGAGCTTCTTTTAAAACATGGCTTTGGCATCATTACCTTGCCATGTTTTTGTTGTTAGACTTTGGTCCAATATTCTACGTGCTGTCTTCTGAGCCAGTCACGTAGCTCCAATTTGATCGTTGCCTTGGTGATCGTCAGGACAGGTTCCGGTCCAATAAATGTAGACTGTGCCCCCCTTCCTGGCTAATGTGTCGGCATCTTCATTGCCACTGATCCACGAGTGGCCAGGAACCCACAATAGTTTTACTCTATTGCTTTCCCCTAGCTCCACCAGAACCCTGTGACATTCTGCAACAATTTTAGACCTTGTTGCAGGAGCTGCCAGTGATCTCAGGGCTGCCTGGCTGTCTGAATAGATGTAGATGCTACGATCTTTGTAGCACCTACGCAAATTCTCCTCCACACATGCTCTGATGGCAGTGATTTCGGCCTGAAATACTGAGGCCAGTTTCCCTAGAGAGATGACGCCCTCCAGTCTTGGCTGCACCCCGTATACCCAGGCCCCAATGCCTTGGTCTGATTTCAACCCGTCAGTGAACCGGACAATATCCCCCGTACGGTATCGAACTATTGTCTCCCACTGCTCCCTACTTCCAATTGTTATATTGAAGGGCTTGTTGAAGCAGTATGGGGTTATAATATAGTCGGATGGCATTTCCCCAACCTTTCCTATATTTACCTCACTCACTATTTTAGTGTGTGATTCTGGATATCCCAAACAGTTCCAGTTGTAACCAGTTTTGAGCCTGTATGCACCAGCTGCTGCCTCCATCTTGACCCAAAGGTGTAATGGGGGCATATCCAGCATGGTTTCCATCCCAGCAGTTGGTGTGCTGCTAATTCCGCCTGTTATGGCTAAGCAGGCTAGTCTCTGCACCTTACCAAGCTCCTTAGCAGCAACCTGCTGTTCTACCTTCTTCCACCACACGACCGCCCCATAGGTGATCCTGGGTCTAATCACTGTGGTGTATATCCAGTGCATACCCTTGGGGCTCAGGTCCCAATTTTTGCCACAAGCTCTCCTGGTACTTACTAAAGTACCTTTTGCCTTGGAGCAAATATTCCTAATGTGAGGGGTCCATGTCAGTTTCTCATCTAGGGTAACCTCTAGATATTTCACTGTCCCCTTCACAGGTAGTGTTTCATTGAAAAGTTTGATTCCAACTTGAATGTTGTATATGCTTCTTTGTGAATGGCACAACAGTCTTCTTAGGACTAACCCCCAGATCCTGTTTTCTGCACCATTCTTGCACAATGTCTAAAGCACTTTGTGCCATATTCTTTACTGTGTCAGCAAATTTGCCAAGTATTACTATTACAAGATCTGCGTATCCTTGGCAAAAGTACTGCCTACAGTTTAATTCTCCAATGAGATCATTCACCACTAGATTCCGCAATAAAGGGGAAAGGACTCCTCCTTGCGGGCAACCCCTAGTGGTGTTGATTACCATTTTTTCATTCATCATGGTAGCTTCTACCTTTCTTCCACTGAGCATGGCCCTAGTCCACCTACATATAGTGGTCATGCACCTCTGCTGCCCTAACCATGGAATCGAAGGTCGTGTTGCTAAAAGCCCCGTCAATGTCCAGGAAGATACAGAGGGCTATTTCCTGAAAGTGTAGTGCTTTCTCCACCTTCCCAACAAGTTGGTGGAGAGCTGTCTCACATGATTTACCTGGTTGATATGCATGTTGGTTTGAATGTAGAGGAGGCCTACTTAACCTCCTTTCTCCAACATGCACATTAACCAGCTTTTCCAATGTCTTAAGAATGGAGGAGGACAGGCTGATTGGTCTCATATCCTTGGCCTTGGTATGATCAATTCTCCCTGGCTTTGGAATGAAGACTACCTTCACTGTCCTCCAGGCATTGGGAATGATTCCTGCTGCTAGGCTAACCCTGAATAACCTGCATAGGAATCTAATAAGATTTTCTCCCGCTTGTTGCAGGAGAGCTGGAAAGATTCCATCGGGGCCAGGTGACTTGAACGGTTGAAATGTTCCCACCGCCCATCGGCCCTTACTGAAATCGACACACTCCTTGGCCAAATCCCAGTCCTCTTTGCGAATACCTGAGAACCGTTGTCTCTCAGGAATCGCATTCTTGTCTGAGTTATCCCCCAGAGTATATTGAGGAAAGTGAGTCTTGAGGAGCAGTTCCAGCGTTTCATGTGCTGTCTTTGTATACTCCCCATCCTCCTTCCTCAATGTTCCTCCTGGATTAGTTGGTACCCTAGAGAGGATTTTATGAAGTCTCACTTGAGCAGCCGTGCTCTCCACATCCTCACAGAATACCTTCCAGGATGCCTCCTTTGCCCGTCTGATGGCAAGGTTGTAATTGACAAGGGCCTCACGATATTTTGCCCATTGTCCTTTGTGCCTCGCAAGGTTAAACAGTCTTCGTACCTGTTTCCTTTGCATTTCCAGGTTATTATTCCACCCATCATCATGGAACCAAAAGTTATGTCAATTACTTCTTTCCTTCTACTATTCCTGAATGTAGGTTCATCGCCCCTATTCAGGATCTCCAAGTTGTTAGATAGGAGAAATTCAAGAAGGTGCTCACCTCTACTGTTGGTGTCCTTGCTGCCCCATGATAGATTGTGGGCATTGGCATCACATCCCACCACCGGTTCGTCACCTTGCCGATGGCAGGCTTCTGTCAGTCTCCTCACTTCCAAAGGAGGAGGAGAGCTGTCTTCGTAAGGAAGGTATGCTGAGGCCAAAACAATTTCCCTCTTGATACCTTCGTCACACTGCTGCATCCTGATGGTCACCAGGTCCCTGGAACAAAAATCCATCATTGGTATGAAAGGTATTCCATTTCTAACATAAATGCATGTTCTGGAGTTTTTTAGATTTCTGGCATAAATCACCTTACTTCCAGTACCACCGAGGCCCAATACACCCCCTTTGTATAAATAGGGTTCTTGTATCAGGGCCACGTCCACCTCCTGTCTCCCCAGGCGACGGCTCAGGGCAGCAGTGGCCCCTTTACTGTGCTGCAGGTTTATCTGCAGCACTTCCAGTCCCCATCTTGCTGCCATTATTGCCTTTAAGGTCTTTGATTACCCTGACACAGACCTGCGAGAACCCTAAAAACAGTTTCAGGCCTTGCTCTCGCATTGCCTTCAGGGACTTCTCTCCGACCTCCACCACCAGGGTTCGTCCTTCCTGAACGACGTTTTGGTTAATTACCCTCCAATCCTCTGTCGAGACTTTTGGGTTCTGGACCCTTTTGGGGGTCTTGGGCTCAAGCCCTTTTGATTCCCTCCACTTATGTTTAGGAAGCCATTCTTTTCCTTCCTTTTGCTTCTGTTCCTTGAGAAGTTTCCTCCTCTGAGCCCCAGACAAGGCCTTATTCCTAATCTTGTCCAACTTCTCTGTTACAGTTCCCACTTCTTGCTCACGTCTAGACCCTGACTGAGAAGTAGGAGTGCACTCCATCGGTCCTGATCCCGATGTTTGAGTATCTGAGGTCTCAGATTGCCCCTCGGATTCTTTTAAAATAATTTTTTTCTCCGTGTTCATCTTAGTCCCACGAGATTTGGGATTTATATGGTCCACACCACGATAACCCCGCGCGGTGCAAGGCAACTTACTCAGGGAGGTCGCCCAGTATCCCTGAGGCTCCGTTCGAGACACATCCACCCACAAGCCACGCACCCCTCAGCACGGGTCGCACCACACCTTGGGTTGGGAGGCAGTTTAACGTCATGCCCGGGACGAACATATCAGTATAGTGGACACACACTTTGTCACAATTATCTGACATTTGTACTTATTTTGTAGTTTTAAAATATGGGAAGAATGCAGATGAGTAGGAGAAACAATCCCTTAATGTTTAAATACATCATTAGTAGTGTGCTGCTTGACTGTCGTGCTAATTAAATACCTAGGTGTAATGCCTCACAGCGATACGAAACGGAACGAGCATATAAGGACAGTCGTGGGGAAGGCGGATGGTCAACTTTGATTTACTGGGAGAATTTTGGGAAGATCTGATTTGTTTGTAAAGGAGGTCACATAAAAAGGCTTGTTCAGTCCTATCTTGGGTATTGCTGATGTGTTTGGAATCTCTAGCAGATTTTTTTAAAGGAAGACAGAAGAAATTCAGAGGGGGGCAGCAAGGTTTGTTACTGGTAGATTTGATCCATGCACAAGTGTTGCTGAAATCATAGAGGTAGTCAAATGGAAGTTGCTGGAAAGAAGGCAACGTTCTTTTTGAGAAACACTGTTCAAGAAATTTGGATGGCCGAAATTTGAAGCAAACTGCAGAACTATTGGACTGCCACCAACCTACATTTCACTTTAAGACCAGAAAGATAAGATCAGAGAGACTAAAGCTCGTGCAGATATATACAAGCATTTGTTTACACCCCATTCTATATGGAAGTGAAACAGAAAAGCAAGTATCTGGTGGTGGTATTGAGTACTGTCCGTCGTGTACCTTTGGCTGGATTGTGGATTATGTATCTACACATAGTTGTTTGTGTGCAAGTACAATAATGCAAACAAAAACTAAAAGGGGGACATTTCTTTCAATAACTGTCGTTAGACTGAAAATATTCCTCCGATGTTAACATATTTTCTTTGCTGTATCTTCATTATCCCAGTGTGAACTAAAATTCATCGTAAATGTTTAATCTGTGAAAGGAATAAGCTATATAAGTTTCCTTTGCGTGTAATGGTGTGTGTGTTTGTGATGTACAGAAGGAAGAGATGTTGGCAAAGTATAAGGTTGCAAGAACTCCCAAGAAAAATTTGAAATGAAATACCTGTTTAGTTTCCAAAAGTAAATACTGCCAAGACAGGTTGTCACATTCAATAAAACGTGAATTGAACTACTGATGTCACATATAGATCTGAACTAATTGTACAGTATGATGCTAATTCAATAATTATTAGAACTTGATTACTATTTTCTTATAATTACCATTTCAAAAACTTTCTTCGTGACAGGTAGAAGTTAACAGTCTAACATCAGTTACTGAAGGACTCCCAATATGACTGCCTTATCACTGCGGAAGCGCCTCGCCAGTAAACAGCCTGGGACATACTGTTCTTCTAAGTTGATGATTTGTTCGACTTATAAAGTCCATTCCACTGGCTAAATCTTATAGTACCATACACCAAACATATGTCAGAGTCTTCATGGTGAACAATTCTGTGCATATAATTGATTGTGCAAATTACACATACACAAATGTTGTCCGATTTACAACTGAAGATACATCAGATACTAATGGTGAAAGAGTTCTTCTTTCTTGAGATAAATGTGATATCGTGAATGTTTAACTGGAGTTACCTCTACACTGAAATCGACTTCTCAGACAGAAAAATTGAAGCATCCCGAATGGGTGGAAGAAGTTGAATGAAACTTCGCAGGCTGAAGCGATATGTGGTGATGTTTTGTCATTGCAGTATTGAGACAGATATACAAACGACTTTGAAAAACATATAACTTATCAGTCTGATCAGTACTAGCCTTGAATGCAGGCACCAGTTCTGTTGGAATGGTTCTCACAATGCAGTTATATCTTCTCGCAAGACAAGCTGGCCTGTTAAAGTTGTAACTGCTCCTGGATACAGGGCCTGGGATGGAACAGGTATCTGAGCTGGTCACACACTTTCTGGCACTGATATGAGGATCTTGCTAGCCACGAGAGTACCTCTACTTTAATGCTACAGAGTGTATATGCAGACAAGAAAAAAGTTGCCAGATTTTCCCAGAGATTCCCAATTAAAAATAAGCATTTTCACAGTTGAAATACACTTCCGTCGTATTGAGAATAAACTTTCCATTGCAGCCATAAAACATATCAATCCTTTAAATGGTAAATGTTTTATACACCAGCATAGAACTTTTCATGATTAAAGTGAACTTACAGATGTCAGTTTTTTAAACTTTTTATTTTACTTTTATTATTCTTTTTCCATGACTCAGATGTTGCTATCTGTATGAGAGTTGGTGGGGAGTAAGGTACAAATGACCAGTGAAAATGTGGTTTTTTGCACTTCTGTTTCACAAGTACAGCTTGCATATATTTCAATTTTGTAATGGTGACACGGATGTTGTAATTTATGACAAGGTAGTTTCATTTATTTTGTATTGTGAACTACTTCAGTATTTTGTTTGACTATTTTAAGGCAGTTCAGTACACTCCTGCTTTCCAAAAGAAAAATTCAAAAGTCACGATTTTCAAGTATTTTATTATGCACGAACCTAATAACACAGCAAAAGCATCACCAAGATGCATAATTAGTAAACCATCTATGAAAATTTTTAAAAATATGATAAACTAACCTGAAGGATTGGTTTCTTCTTTAGTGTGTATTTCCTTTTATTGACATAAATACATAAATGTGCAGTTAATAATGGCATAAATGGTTGGTCTTCTGAGATGGAAATTTTTCTAAGTAGCTGGTGCCAGAAGTGCTAAATTTTGAACGGAAGCCGATGGTTTACGATTTACTTTGAAAGTACAATTCTCGATGTATGGTTGGCCTTCATAGACAGACATTACCCTCCTTGACCTATTTTGCAAACAGATTTCCCATACCATATCCTGCAACACAGTCAATCCTCCCTCCACACCCAATAAGCAACCACAAAGGAGTTTCCCTCTTGACACCCAATAGCACACCGCACTGGAACATTTAAATCACATCCTTCGTCAGACTTCAGCTTATGTCATAATGCCATCAAATGAGACATCCTACCCAAGATCCTTCCAACCCTTCCTAAAGCGTTGTTATATTTACCACCCAACCTACACAACAGACTAGTCCATCCCTATGCCACTCCCAATGCCAACCTCCTTTCAGTATCCTGTTTATTAGTTACTTTATTTTTTATTATTATTGTATTTTTGTTACTATTTTTATCATTTTAAATTTAAAACCCCCTCCCTCCCTCCCCACAGACACTTCTCCTGCATCCCACTTTCCTGTGGCAGTTCCTTCTGTCCTGAAATTGTTAGACCCAGTTCACCGTTTTGGTGTCAACTTGGGTAAGGGTGCCTTCCAGACTAGTCCTGTAGACAGCCCACTTGCTGAAGTGGGAATCCTCCCTCTTCAGATTAGGTGGCATCAGCTTTTTGGTGTCCTACGCCATTGCCATTAGACAGTTCTCTGCTCACCCCCACATATCGTGTTCTTTTTGCTGGTGAGGTTGTCGACCTCCCGATACTCGCCCTCGAGTAGGATTATCCGACTGCTTGCGGCCCACTTCCCTTTGTAGTGACTTTAGCCTCCCTTCACTTGACTGTACGCACGCTGCTGTACCTAGCACACCCTATTGGATGGTGCCCCAGCCAAAAATCCAGTTGGATCTCTTCCAAAGTGCAAAAGCTACAGTCTCCCCCATAATCGTCCAGCATTTGTTGCAATCTTCTACACTGATGGATCAAAATCTGCTGATCGTACATGGTATGCTTTTACATCTCCCATTGGTATGGAACGCCATTCTCTGCCAGAATCATGTAGTGTGTTTAAGGCAGAACTGATTACCATTGGTAGAGCACTTCATTTTATCAAACAGGCCACCCTGGGCCATGTTTAAATCTGTACAGACTCAATGAGCAGCCTGCATCCCAGGGACCAGTTCTACTCTTAACATCCTTTGGTCATCTGCCGACATGTCATGTCGCCTGTCACATTGATTTTCTCTGGGTCCTCCGTCACGTTGGTATCGTCGGGTATGAACAGGACGCCCAGCTCGCTAGAGCAGCTGTACTTACTACCCCATTCCTCTGGGCAATCCTGGCTGCAGATGAGATTGTTGCTCCTACAGGACTGGAACAGCAACTTGCAGGCTGTGGCTCCATCTAATAAACTCCACTCCATTAAGTCGACCACAGCAGCTTGGAGTTCTTCCGTAACCTCCCCCCCCCCCTTCACACACACACACACACACACACACACACATTGTGGTTGTGGCCCATACCTTAGTGGAATGTCTGCTCCTCTTGGGGCTCCATACCAAATATGGTATTCTGCACTCATTGCCTTTAGTTTTGGCAGATGATTCATGAATGGTTGACAGGGTCATTGGGTTTCTCCGTGAAAGCTGTTTTTATTCTCAGCTATGAGATTTTATCTCTGACGTTTTGATGGGACGGGTGGATTTGTGGCTCTTCCTGCGAGCAGCAGGGTTTGGAGCATTCTCTTTCTCTCCCACCCCGCCCCCTGCCAAAGATGTCGAGCTCTTGTTTTTAACATATTTTTACCCATTTTTAGACCTCTGCTTTAGGAGCAAAAGCTGTTAACCAGAATATGCGCATTGTTAATGAATGGAGGTCTAAGACTTACAGAGATGTAGAGACGTGCATAGCAGAATTCCACATTTTCTGTTGGTATTAGTCCTGTTGGCATAATTGATTTTAATTCAAATTTTAGTTCCTCCATTTTACTATCAGAAAGTCAGCTGGACCGCTTACTTGCTTTCATCCCATGCAGAGGTAAGGGAACTGATGACCTAAATGTTTGGTCCCTTCCTATTAGCAACCAAACAACCACATTTCACAATCCCTGACGCTAGGCAGAACTTTCCATCCTCACCCTTCGCGGCATTGTTCCCCGCTCTGCTCCTCCCTCACTGTCGAGATAGTTTTTGCATGTGTGTGTGTGTTTTTCTTTCTCCTATTACGGCCATAGACGAAAATTTAAAATTGTGTGAATGTAACTGTCTATTTTATGTGTCTGTCAGTAGCTCAGGGATCATCTTTACAGTAAGTTATCTATCGTCCATTATTGACACATAATGCTGTCTCACACAACATAAGACACTGTTCACTATCTTTATATACTCTCTACTAGGCCTGGCAATGATACTAAACATCAACAAATTAATGCACTCACCCGAGTATTCAGCCTGTTACAGGTGGTGTGTGTGTGTGTGTGTGTGTGTGTGTGTGTGTGTGTGTGTTGAAGTTACTTTGTAGATTTGTCTTCTGAATGCTTCACTTTTGTTTTGAGACAATGTATATGACCGCTAATAGTGTGTAATTTTCTTTCTCTCTTTTATTATGAAAGGGTACGTGTACCCTTTCCCACAGCCACCCCCTTACCAGGCGTACCCCGGCTACCCTCAGCAGCCGCAGCAGCAGCAGCAGCAGCAGCAGCAGCCACCGCCACAGAACAGGCAGTGGTGATGTGACGACAGCAGCTCCATCTCTGAGACTGTGCACTGCAGCAGAAAGCTTAGCTGTCTCTCTGTCTGCACGTAGCCTGCAGGCCTCACCGCAGCTGAGCGTGTGGAGAGTTGCACGCCGACTACCCGCGTCGAGAATTGCCGTTCGCAAATTGAATTAAATGTTTCTGAGCATTGTGTGCCTCTGTTAACCTTCCGTACTCTTACCTAATCTGTAAACTGCCACTCGTTAAGAGGGGCAGACGGTGAGGCAGGAATACGCAGAAATGTTACGATCTGTTGTTCTTCCTCTGCGCCCGATCGAGTGGCTGGCTCTTTCGACGGCACCTGGCATTATCTCGCACTGTGCCTCATTTCCGTATGCTGGTGCGTGTACTGACGGTGCGTCTGTTAATTAAGAATTTTAAATATGTGAAACTGATAATTTAACATGTTCCTCAAATAGAATTTTTTAGGCTGTTTCACAGAATCTGCTGTGTGCACAACATTCCTAACATCATTAATTTGCCACCTAATTCTTTACCTTTCTCTTTGTGCAAAATTTGGCACTCATTTATACCTATATTTAAAGCTATTGATACTTTTTCAAAGATTAAATATATTTGCTTGCACTTGAGTACCTTTCTATTTTTTTAATGATTGTCAGTGTTATTGTATACTAAATTTAGGGTATTTGCTCTGTACACTTCCTTCTCGTTTTCTAATTTTCCGTGTTCAAAGAGTAAGCGGGAAGTCGTGATAGTGTTGCTTGTGGAAATGAACAGCACAAGTTTAGATGGAGCTCTGGTGCTTCTCCTTCTGAGACTGTATGTAGGAGGCTTTAGTATACTGTACCTTTTAGTTATTATTTTATAATCAAAATGTTTTATAGTGCGTTTGCTTGCTTTCTTTTTTATAGAGCCAGATTTTCCATTTGCATCGGCTGGCATAATGTTTATACCAGTTAATAGTGCTGGAGATTGTACGTGCTGCACGGAAAACATTCTCTATTTTGTATGTTGACAAGTTTAATCAATAAATAATTGTTGATGATGAATACTGTTTTTATGATTATTTATAACAGGCACTCATCTCTTCCCCCTCTAAAGGGACAGGTTAAATATTTGTCACATTTGACCATTCATTCCTTACTGATATAATATTTATGCTGAACAATAGGAAAACATTTATTTAGAAGAATATTTAAAATGAATGAAAGAAAACAATTTTGAATCAAATCAATATAGTTATTTATTTAGCAGAATCAGAGATTGGAGCCTAGATTCCTGCTTTTGAGAAAGTGGTTGAATGATGGACAAGAGGGGTTTTGCTCTGATAGGAACAAGTATTTCTGCTTTGTTGTTCAGACAAGAGTGTCAAGGTTGAGGAAAGATGTGAGAGACTGTGTACATTGGTAAGAGACTAGAGGAAACAGTGTGTATAAATACCTGTGCACTTGTCAGCACGGAGCCAGGATAGCTGCTTATAAGATGGTGAAATATAATCAGAGAGATGTATGTTACAGACATATTGAACACAGGTGTTCATGATTAGTTCCAAACATTGTGGTCTTTCTTGAGAAAGACCTTAAAAGATAACATCACTGTAATCAGTAATTGTGATTATAATGGTTTGTAAAAAATTCTTTTTCAGGTTGAGAGGAAGGAGCTTATTATTCTGTAGGATGTGAAGAGATGCTGATGCCTTTTTTCACACTGCAGCTAAGTGCTCAGCCCAATTTAATTTGTCGTCAGTTATCTCTCTTGCTTTTTGCCGAGGGTGAAAAATCGATATTTGTGCCATTTATTATTACTGATGGTAGAAATTCACAACATTTCTGGCTAATGAGACAAGGATGACCTACCAAAATGGCTCGTTTTATTTGGCATGAGCTTTAATCCTGTAATCTGTTCCAATTTTGATAGTGCACTTAGGTCAGTATTAAAATTCTCAACTGCTGTCTTCAGTATTTTCTGAGCTGCTATGCCATAGTTTTGTGGATTTATTATTAAAACCCAATGTTTCATCTCCATCTGAGAACATCATTCTCATGGTGTATTGTGGCTCTTTTGAACATCTGATACACACTTTGGCCTGCTAGCGACTGCAGCCAAATTCCAATTTCACGTGCTCATACGCAGAGGTGTGATGTCATATGTTTTGGATAGGTGTGCACAATTTGCTGTTGTCCGTTGTTAAGACTGGCCTACGGTAAAAGACAGTTACATTTCTTCTTCAACACTGGAATCCAGATTTCAGTTTCACACCCTCCTCCTTATTAAAAATTATTGGGGCATTTCACAACTTCTTTAGCACCTCTATACACTCTTTGGTGATATCCATTTGTGGCTGCCAAAATCTGAGTGTTATGAAATTGAATAAGGTGGTTCCTGGCTGAGAAACATGTTCAGTAACAACTGATCTGACAAGATCTCCCTTCTACAGTTACCCTTGTACTCTTCTAGTCTTTTTTGGCCTTTGTTCTTTTTTTTGGTACCCACGTATCATCTCCATAGCTACTCAGAATCCTGTAAATTTGTGCTTTTTCCAATGGTTTGCGAGCATCCCTTGCTGACTTCAGGTGATCATGTATCTTCCACGTAGGTTTGTATATTACAGTAACATTGTTTAACCAAAAATTTACTGATGCAGTTGGTGATATCCTATACATATTATAAATGCGAGAGTTTGTATGTTTGTTACCGCATCACGCTAAAACTGTAGCATTGATTTAGATGAAATTTCACATAGAGATTTCTTATGTCTTGGATTAGGACATAGGCTACTTTTCAAAATGTTTATTACAAGTTAGAATAAATAATATAGTGAGGACAGTTTACTACTCACCGCAAAGACGTGGCGACGAGCTGCGACAGGCACATACAAAAGACACACACATACAACACATTCAGCTATCGGCCATGGCCTTCTTCAGAAATAGAGCACTCACGCAATCACACAGGCACACAACACAGTCATACAACCATCACCTCCGACTGCCACACTTGGATTCGAAGTGTGGCAGCCGGAGGTGATGGTTGTATGACTGTGTTGTGTGCCTGTGTGATTGCGTGAGTGCTCTATTTCTGAAGAAGGCCATGGCCGATAGCTGAATGTGTTGTATGTGTGTGTCTTTTGTATGTGCCTGTCGCAGCTCGTCGCCACGTCTGTGCGGTGAGTAGTAAACTGTCCTCACTATATTATTTATTCCAACCTGGACTTTCCTTTATTACAAGTTATTTATTTGAAATATATGCATAGAAATACGTAACAGATGTAAGAAGCTTCTAATACAACAGAAGAGGTGCTAGCATATCTCATGTTTAGCTGCGAGGGTTAACGCGTCATGTCACAAACTTCCATTATTTCGGGCAATGGTTCGTGTCCTGCTATAGTGAAATTTTTTTCTTTGTTATTGTTACCTTTTTTACTTTCGAATATACAAAAAGATTCTGTGATACTGCCAAAACGGCTTAACTGACATATAATTACATAGCTACACAAGAAATCTGAATGTTGGCGTTTATGCCGCATTCATTTTCATTTGTCGTAACAAATGAAGAAAGTATGTATATAAATTGAAGACTTTAAGTAAAATATACTTAAAGTACCATGGCAAGAAAAAAACATTGACGTTTTGTGTAGAATGGGATCTAGATACCAAGCTCTATTTTGTGTACAAAGCGCGAACTGCCACGTATAAATAGCGTACGTAAACTGCAACGAAAGTAGTAGCAAATGCACTCAACAGATGGCAGGCAGTATAACACTCATGAAAATATTTCTCAGGACATATAATGTGTAGTCAATTGTGATATCTCCATTACTATAAACAAGAGTCAAGGACAAACATTAAAAGTGGCTGGTATTCATCTGGCCACCCTACGTTTCTCTTACGGACAGCTCTACATAGGCTGCTCCCGTGTATCGAGAGCTGGAAATCTCTACGTATACTTGGAGAACAAGAAGTCTCGAAACGTCATTTAGAGGGACGTATTGCAATAGCTTTTTGGCTCTCCATCCGATCCAAGACAATTATATATTCCGTGCTAACAATGTCGCAAACAGTCATGTAGTTATTTATGCCCTTTCTTGGCACTTTAATGTCAGAATATTGAACCGTGGGTAACACCACGGGGAGCAGCTAGTCTTTAATAAAAGGCAAGAAAACTTTAGATTTCACAGGAACCTTCTCTCGTTCTGAATACTGTATGGCAGTCTCAACACTCTCCTTATCTCTGTGGACAAATAGTCATTCTTGTTTAAAGCATTAGTCAGGTGTTTTAATTCCGCTTCGAGTAGTTCCAGCTCGCTGTGCGCCAACATCTTTTATTATATCCCACTTTTGTTGTGGGTGGTGGTTTGAATCCCAGTGCAGGTAATGGTCTGTGTGTGTGGGCTTCCAATAAACTGTATGGCCCAAGCTACCATTCCCCTTTTTTAAAATTGACACATCGAGAAAATTCAGTTTTCTGTCTGCCTCCTTTTCCATGCTAAACTGAATTCTAGGATTAATCCCTGTTATAGTATTTTTCTACATAGAAAAATTCGAAAAACAGACATTGAAAACAGCAAAGAAAAAACCTGTCATTTAATTCTTCCATGTAGATGATACATTTGAACACCTCAACAGGTTTGCTTCTAACTTTTTAGGTATTGATGGAAGCATATTTATCTTACAACTGATAAATGAAAAACTTCAGCAAAGCATTGTACGTCGGCACAGCAATCAAATTCGCCCTTGTTATGTACCCTGTGATCTTTCTGCACTTCTCAGCAGATTCACGCAACATGCAGACCGTGTGGCCTACGCCACCCATGCGACTTTGGCGGCCACCCCCGCAGCAGATCTAAATGGCCCGATACCACAGAGACGGAGCCTTTGCCTCCTCCGCCTCAACTCTCCGTCCCGATGGAACTGGACCAGCACACCACATAGCATCCGACACCGACGTCGCCACCGATGTCACCGTCTACGTCAGCACCTGGTCCACAGGTCATGGACGTGGGCCCTTCGCACGTTTTCACAGAGGACATTCGCTTGCGAGCTCAGGCCGGATGGCGGGGGCCGGCTGGTAGTGTGCCGTCCTCTGAAGCTACGGTCTCCGGTCCATCAGTATGTCCATGAGCCTACCTCCGACTCCGCTTTCGAGCTCCCTACACAACAACGGTTTGACACTTTGGGGGAGATGTCGTGGCATGAATTCAGCACCACACACAAGAGAACGATTGTGGAGAATGCAGTGTTTGACCGACAGCTAGTGATGGGAACAATCGAATGAAAACAATCGATTCATACGGTTGTTGGAAAAAAATCGATCATTCGGTTGTAGTTTCTCGTATTGGTTGAATTATTCATTCATTCTTCTGAGTGAAACCAGTCGGTGGGACCAACCGAATGAAACAACCGATTCAGTCGGTTGGACTATTCATTCGTTCTTTTGAGTGAAACCAGTCGGTGGTATCAACTGAATGAAAAAATCGACGCAGTCGGTTGGACCACTAATTCCTTTTCTTTTGAGTTAAATCAGTCGATGCGACCAACCAAATGAAAAAATCAACACAGTATGTTGGCCTCTTCATTAGTTCTTTTGAGTGAAACCAGTCAATGGGAGCAACCGAATAAAACAGTCAGTCGATTCGTAGTTTTTACCATGTTGGATTAATATTCGTTTATTTTTTTCGAATGAAAGTAGTCTGTGGGAACAACCGAATGAAAACAAGCGACACTTTTGCAGTTTTGTAAACTGACTGAATTACTTTCTTTTCAAGTAAAAACATGCAGTAAGTTTTTCTGTCGGTTGAACCATGTAATCATTATGTCAACTGAAACGACTGATTAGTGTTTTAGCTTACAGAGCTATTCATTTATTTCTATGAATGAAACTGACATGCACAGCAGTGCTACATTATACCGCCATGGAAAAAGGGGTATGCCAAAGTTAAAATGAGTATTACAATGTTCATTTAATTACGTACTAAATGAAGTAACTTTTCGTTTTATAATATACAGTAACAGTGATTCATATTTTGTTGTAGATTAAATTGTTTGAGGTGCCATCATCGAGTAACTAATTAGATGTCCTATCGCTGGAGCTGGCCTGGGATCACTTTAATTGCCCACCCCAGACTTCAGAAATGCCGATCATCTGGGCCCGATGAGATTACTTTCGTAGACATCCACAACCTGTAGAAAATAAGTGGCCAATGACCACGAAGTACCGCGGGGAGCGGGGACACGAGAAGGGGTGCTGCCTCGCTTGCATTTCCACTGCTGACATTGGCAGCAGGCGCGCGCCATACTCCACACAACAGTGTCTGGCGGCTTCGCGGTGCGTGCCATCGCCGATTGTTGTCGGTTTCTTACTGTCTCAATGAAGAAGCGTGGGAACTACAGGTTGTTCCAAAATGATCGCTACAAGTTTAATCTCGCATACTGTATCTCCGAAGTGGGAACAGGTAGAAACGTGTGGTTTGCGGCTTATTGTTCATACATATCTAAGGTTCTAGTAGGACAGAGTTAAGTATGTTAACTTTGAGCATATTTGCTAGATCCAAATTCGAAGATCACTAAAACATTAGGTATTGTAAAAAAAAGCCTTCATTAAAGTATTTTGTATAAAAATATTTCTTATAAGAATGTTTTTGTTAATTCCATCTAATTTGAAGGAGTATGAGAAGATATACAACATTCATCAGTGCTCTAAATTTTCTTCAGCGTGTCTGTATTCGTCAACAGTATATAAAACATTCATCTCAAGTTTCATAATTATTCACTCTTGTCACAGATATTTCTGTGGTTATCGTTGAAACTGTGTGGAGGTGTATTCCATCCCTCCACCATGTACCATACAAAATCTCAGATGAACAGTGAACTGCCACTTGTTTTGAAAGTCAACTGTGCAAAATTTCATCAAGATCGGAATAAAACTGTATATTGGCGTCAAAGTCTGGAATACGTTCTGTCATGCATCGAACTAAAGTAGATGTAGACGGTGACCATTCTTTCTTTGAAGGTGAAGAGTGAAATATATCATTAAAATTCGAATACAAAAGGAATTTGTCGAAGTCAGTATGTAAAGTATCCTCCGCCATGCACCGAATGAAATTTGATGTAGACAGTGATTTTCCTCTTGCTTTGAAGGTCAAGCGTGCAAAATTTCATCAAGATTGGAACAAAACCGTAGATTTGCATGCAATAGAAACACACACACGGACACACTGCTATATTTATAAGATTTGTCTCTAAGAAAGTTTCATTCTGAATCACGGTTCATTTATAACCGAAAAGGCTGAAGGAGTATGCAAATAAAGTCACACAAAGTCGATGAATTAATAAAAACATCCATATAACTGCAGAAACCGACAGAGACTTTTTCCAGCCGGTTGTATCGAATCAAGTGAAACATTCATATAAAGGATAGAGACTTGTTTCATTCGGTGGTCGCGCATCGACTGAAACCACTCAAACCCACTGAATGAGTGAAAACATTCATATAGCGGCTGCAACCGACAGAGACTGGTTTCATTCGATTGTTTCGCATCAACTGAAACCACTCAAACCCCACCAGTGAGTAAAAACATTCATACGGCCACAGAGACTATTTTCATTTGGTTGTTTCATTCAACTGAAAAAACCGACTGAACGAAAAAACAACTGATTGACCAATCGGTTGTTAAAAACAGTCGGTTGTCCCATCACTACCGACAGCGTATCACATGCCGGTGCTACGCCTCTTGGCGGGAGTAACAGTAGACGCGCGCCGTCTACAAGCTGCTATATCTAGGTCGCCATGTGTCTGGACGACCGTTCAGAATTCAGCTATGAACTAGGCAGTAACTAGGTCTCAGCGCAGCTAGCATCGTACTTAAGACGACGATGCGAGAAGAGAGAAGAAACAGACATGTGTTCTAAAGTTGAGTATTGTATTCTTCAGTTAATAAAACTTGTGATACTACCCTCTACAGAACTGTTTTAGTTTACCACGATCCTGCACCAGTACCTTTCCTGACAACTAGACTGGGACGAGTACTCAACAAATGGAAGCAAGGATGATACAATGGTAACCTGCACCTTTTCAGATTTCACCAATGCTTATCCCTCACTAACCTAGTTCTACAAAATCATCTCTCCATGGCTCAAAAATCCCTCGGCTACCTCCTCTCCCTTCATATGATATTATTATTTTGTAACCCAAACTAATTACATCCCATCAGTCAAATAGAATCCTTTGCTCTCCAGCACCTGGAGGAGCCCTCCAACACCACCTCCACACGTTGTCCAGCTTGCAGACATCATATTGCTGCTTTGGAGCACCTGTATCCAATCCTTATCTGACCAATGCCAAAACAACCCCAGCACACTGTGGTTAACCTGTCCACAAAAACCCTGATCCCCTCTGAAGTTTCCATTTTATCCAAAGGTCGTTACCTTCAGCCCTACACCCCAATTCAATCGGGTGGTCTCGTCAAAGACTTACTCTCCTTTTCCCGATCCCTACGATGCCACCAATCCCTCTGGCTGTAGCCAACCTAATCACAACATAGAATCTTGCCTGTCCCAGTTCATACTACCATCCAGCAGAGATCCCCCTGCACTCCCATCTAATTAACCTCCAAGAATTTCTCACCTCCAATTTGGCCTCACCATCTTTCCCCAAGCCCCTTCTTAAGAAAGGAGAGCCATCCACAACCTCAAATCAAATCCCAACATAATCATCTTCCCACAGTGACTACATGGTAGAAGGGCTCCGCCAACTCTCTGACATATGTCTAACTTGGTGTGTTATGTGTGTGGGTGTGTGTGTTCTTTTTTCCCCCCTAAGGTAAGTCCTTCCACTCCCGGGATTGGAATGACTCCTTTTCCACTCCCTTAAAACCCGCATCCTTCCCTTTTTCCCCTCCTTCCTTCCTCTTTTCCTGAAGAAGCGGCCATCAGTTGCGAAAGCTTGTACCTTGTGTTTGTGTGTGTGTGTGTGTGTGTTTTTTTTTTTTTTTTTTCTTTTTTTGTGTCTAGCTACGAGCCTATCCCTTGGGTAAGTTATTAGATTTCTATTTTTTTACACATACACACCTGCCAACCTTCAAAATGTAAAAATCAGGAGATCCAGTTTAGAAAATCGGGGGATTCTTCAAAAAATCAGGAGATACATTCTATCAAAAACTGCAGCACACTTTACTATAAACCTTAAGATAACTGATTTTAGTCTTTTCCTATAATCTCATAATGCTACAAAAAAACTAGCGTTAACCCAATTGTTGATTACATCCTTATATTTTGTAACCAGTCCAGGTAAAGTGTTTGATTATTTTGATCAAAACAAAAAAGTTCACAGCAGTATATTTGTGCTATACTGATACCTGGGGACATGTTACAGAACAAGTGACCCACATAGTCATCATATTTAATTGGTAAACAGTACTCTATAATAAACAATGTAAATAAGCACTCTACATGTATGACATTTCAGTCTTTTATTGTTATCACACACTTTTCATTTTCTATGCACGTATTTTGGTACATTGCTTTTTTCACCAAAATAGAAAAAAATGTTCCGAAAACTGCTTAAAATTTTATTATATTTCTCGCCATACTGGAACACATACCACCGAATTGAAATCCCTTAATCACGTGAAATGGCTGTTTACACAAAATTTGCCTTTCTGCAATTCGCGTATGAAACTGATACCCCTAACTATCCAGTCAAAAGGTTACCAGCGATTAAAAAACCACTGAAGAGATTTCACTTAGGTGCAATGACAAAACATCACATTCAAAAACAGCACAACATTGAAACACTACATGTGTATTTGCAAATACGAGGAAAGAGCAGAAACAATCATTATATAAGTCAAGTGCAACTCCTAATTTCTATGAATTTCGATATGTATATATTTTGAACTGATAAATGAACACAGGACTTTTGACCATTGGCGGAAAATCGAATCTTGGGTTTCAGGACAAAAGCTAAAAATCGGGAGAAATAATGGCAAAATCAGGAGGCGGGAGAAAAAGCGAAAAAATCAGGAGACTCCCGCCTAAATCGGGAGAGTTGGCAGGTATGCACATATGATTCTATTGTAATATACAGTTCATAATGAACACATGTTAAACTTTTATAACTTTGTAAATAAAAATTAACCCAGAATTGCAAGAGGATCGATGTCCAAGTTAAGTTACCAGCTGCTAGTATGGAAGTGATGCACAGAAAATGGAGATTCGACTTCCTTTATATGAAATGTGGAACTGCATTATGTATGGATTTATGTGATAAAGTAAACATTTTACTGAGCTACCTGATCAAGATAATTATTATGGAAGTATGTCACCTGTGGATGTGTTCAGAAGAGTTTTAAATGATTACTGAGTGATGAAGAATCTGGTTTCATGCACTTTATTTCTATAGCATTCATTCCTGACCTAACCTTGCTGTAATGAACTCTCAATACATGAAGAAAAGTGGAATTTCAGTGGTGCTGAACTTCAAAAGTTCAAGATTAGTTTGTTCCTGCATCATCCACTTTCAAATAAGTTTTGTATCTAGTAATGACACAAGTGGTGCTGATTAAATTAGTTCTCCAAATATGAACTTCTAAAATTACAGTAAAACAAGGTGGGTTGTGTGTCTGTTTCAAATTCAATTCTAGAACATAACTGTGCAATGACTGACAGTGGTACCAGCAGGATGGATGGCAGATGTTCAGTCAGCCAAGCTCAGCAACACTCGGTAGCTGCAGAACTACAAAACAGAACAGGCTGGCCCCAATCACTCAACTTTCTGGAACAGCTGTTGAAATGTTTGTGTGAGTGTAATGGAACAGTGGCAGAAAAATGGCATTTCAAATGGACAGTTCATGAACTGCATAGATACAGTTACAGTAATTGGATCATATCAGCAATCAATAACAACTGAAAAAGATACTAGAGTTCTCAGAACATCTGAGAAATTATGAAACTGTAGAGGAATCTGTATGGCATCAGAGGTATCACATGCTCTGATGTAGGTTTTTTTATATAGTGTTCTAAAAGATGAGCACAATGTCTTCCAAAAATTTCACATGAAACCACAAAAATTGCAATAATTTTTGAAAATGTAAAATAATTGGGCCAAAAGTCAAACATAATAGTATTCCACTAAGCTTTAAGGAATACTGTCGTTACAATCATTATAAGCAACTTGACTTGCATAATGAGAGATGACGAGGTAAAACAGAGCAGCGTAAAATTTAGTTATCACACTAGCTCGTGGCTAAATGGTTAAACAGAAGTGTTTGTGAGTCGGAGTAAACAATGGATAGAATTGGAATTCATGGTGGTGTTCAATTCTTTTTGATGGTACACAAAAACGTGAAAGAAACCCTTGAGAGGATGACTCTTGTCCTTCCTATGCGACGGTGAGAGGGATAGAACTAGAATAGAAGGTGCAGCACAACCTGAAGCTCCAAAGCCAGGTGTGACACCAAAAACATCGACAAAAGGCACAACATTGTTTTAGCAGACAGGTGAGTGAAAGTGAATGTCCACTAATGAAATTTTCATGACCATTAATAAATAGTTCGTAACCAATTTCCTGTGCCCAAACCATGGAAAGAAAGGAAAAAAAAAAAAAAAAACCCAAACATACTAAACAGTTCAAAACTTGTAAATGATTTACTGCTAGTATATGCCAAAAATATGACAAGCAGATAGAAGGAGATGACAGTGTTAAATTCTTGGGTTGACCTGGGAGAAGCATACCACAGAACTGTTGAAGCACCTAAACAAATCTCTAGTATGTGAATGTTGTCAGACATAAGTGATATAAAAATAAAAACTAACATACTAAAGTTGCTTTCATTATGTCATTCAAGATTATTTTCTGGGGTAACTAATTGTGTCAAGTTTTTCAAGCCGAAAAATGTGCAACTCAAGAATGTCCTCCTGAGAACTGTTTGCCGGTCACAGTGGCCGAGGTGACTGAGGCGCTCCAGTCACATTCAGCACGACCACTACGGTCGGGGGTTTGAGTCCCCCCTCTGGCATGGATATTCGTGCCGTCCTAGTTCGTAAGTAGTTCATAAGTAGTTTGTAAGTTTATGAACTGATGACCCCATAGTTAAGTCCCATAAGCTTAACAAACATTTGAACATTTTTTGAGAACTGTTTAATCAACAAGAACTTCTGCCTTTAAAAGTTACATGACCACTAGTTTGGTTACCATTTCGCTCACACTCAAAGAACACGTTGAAATGTATATGTGTAAATACATATTTCTTGTTGTTTTTATAAGACCAATTAACAATTACAAAATTGTGATTGTTTGAAAATTACTGTGAGCAAAATGCTCATAGATTGAGTGCTAGTAGGTTAAGGAACTTGGGTTCCAAACTATTGCTTCCCGACATATTCACCCCTTCATGAAATTTAATATTTTTTTTTATTATTATAATTATTTTTACCAATTCACCATAATTTCATTCGGTAGCTGTGGAAGGTACACTAGCATATCTGCTCTTATTTTCTAAGTATTTATTGTATATTCTTGTTCTGACATGTTCTACATTCAAGAGATTCTCATTACTACTGATCAATTAGAACAAATGTAAACTAATCTTGGCAGAGGCCACAACCATCTTAAATGACAAAGAGCATTTTATTTTGTGTCATGAATTGACAGACAAACTTTGTGCAAGATGGGTGCCACAATTGCTTACTGCAACTTAAGAAAATTTCTGTGAAAATTTTTTGTCATTTTCTTACCATGAATGAAACTTTGTTTGTCCATTACACTCTGATATGCAGTAAGAGTTAAAACACTGACCTGCAAGAGAATAAAAGGCAAAATGCAATACACCAACAGGGGAGGCGGTGACATGAGTCTTTTGGTATGCTGAAGGTATTCTTCTTATTGACTACCACAAAAGGGAACATTGTCACTGGAGAATACTGTACATCCCTTCTAGACAAACTAAGGGCAGCTATCACACAGAAATGTCCTAAAATGGCAATGAAAAAAGTGTTGTTTCACTACGATAACACGCCGTCGCATTCGAGCTATTTTGATCAGCAAAAATGTGCTGAACTTCATTTTCAACTGCTTCCACATCTGCTCTGTTCACCAGATTTGATCCCTTTCACCTTTCATTTGTTACCAAAATTAAAAACTTTCTTGGCTGGACAAAAACCATGAAGAAGACATTCAGGTGATCAAAGACTATTTTGAGGCATATTATCTTGAAATGCAGGCATATATAGCTAAATGTTGTCATTGTGGAAATTAAATGAGCTCTGACTACAGTAAGCTTTTATTTAAAAAGCACAGCCAGTTTCACATTTTATAGACACATCATCAGGTGCTTAATTTCTTTTTTTTTTTTTTAAATAAAAATGTCTGCACTTTAGTCACTCTCCAGCGTTCACGTCATATATTTGAAATATTGAACGCAATCAAATGTTCACATTCTCATCAAAGTGATTAAAAGGGTTAGAACTGTTGCAGTAGTCATAATTAAAGTGTACTAATGGTGGAGGGTGGGCAAAACTGGGCCCTGTGTGAGTGGTCACACAGATTTTTTTTAAATATAAGCTTATTTCAGTCACAGCGGACTAAATTTCCACAATGGCTATTTTGAGGGTCTTGAAGAAAATAACTTAAGAGAAGGAATCTTGAATCTGGAGAAACATTGGATCATGTGTATTGAACTTCGAAAAGGTTACATAAAAAAATAAATTAAGTTTGAAAACTCAGTGTTGTCTTTAATATCTAATTGAATTACTTGTCAAACAACCCTCATGTAGGATACATATTGATGTGATTGCAGGTTTGAGAGGTGGGCAGCAGTTACTGTCTTGAGAACAAAAACATATTGTTGTTTCAAATAACTTATTCAAACAATATCAAGGCAGCATTTAGTGGATGAAGGGGATCTGGTACATAAGCAGCAGAGATCAAACTTAGACAAGTGTGCCTAGATAATTACAGGTTTCTTCCTTCTTAACAGGCTGTATCAAATACTGCTAACCACAAGTTTCAGACAGGATAACAGAGAAGGCAACTGGATGGATACCCAGTTACTTAACTGATGCAAAGTGTCCAACTCAGTATCACACTAGTGTTTATCAAGTAAAATTTGTGACTGGGTTGAGAATTTCTTGATAGGAAGAATCTGAGGACATGGAGCATTATCAATGTTCAGGAGCAAAATTTGGATTGTGCCAGGGAGGTGTTCCAATCCATGTTGTTCATGTTACCAATTAATCACTTACCACACAATATTAAGAGTAACCTCATAATGAGGACTGTAATACTAAGAAACCCTAATATGGAAGAAAATGGAGAGTAACCTCTGTAATGTTTTTTACAATTGATGAAATTGTAAGTAACAGCTCCAACATTTAGTATCAGCTTGTATTTACCTCTTCCCCTTCCTCTCACGTACGCATCTGTGTGTGTGTGTGTGTGTGTGTGTGTGTGTGTGTGTGTGTGTGCTACTATTTGTACTATTTTAAGTGTACAGGTAGAAAAGTATAAATGTAAACTATCGTATATAATGGCTATACAGCACCACGCGGGAGTAGCCGAGCAGTCTGGAGCACCACATTACGGATCGTGCAGCCTCCCTCATAGGAGGTTTAAATGCTCCCTTGGGCATGGATATATGTATGTGTTGTCCTTAGGTTAGTTTAACTTAGTTTAAGTAGGTTGTAAGTCTAGGGACTTACGACCAACATAGTTTGGTCCCATAGAATTACAAACATTTGAACATTTGGCTATGCAGCATAAAGAAAGAATTTACAACTGCTACTGCCTCTAAATTATTGTTCTACAACTGCTACTAACTCTGTAAATTATTTCTCTACTTGTTTCACACCTTTCCACAGAAGACAGTACATAAATTGATGGAAGCTTCCCCACACTGAAAAGCAGACATGCCAAGTATTATGATTTGTACGTAATTATTATGATTTCTAGGCAAAATTTATGGTGTTTCAGAAGACTGTGCTAAAATTACGGAATTCGCTACTTCCAATCCATGTTGTTTCATGTTATCAATTAATCACTTGCCGCACAATATTAAGAGTAACCTCATAATGAGGACTGTAATACGAAGAAACCCTATATTTCAGTAGTTTGACAACATCGTTTTTCATTGTCATTTTATGAACGAGTGTTGCTTCAGAATGCAATACCGTAACGTTTTATCATCAGTTTGGTACATATAGTATGATATACACAAAGAATGAAGTGAAGCCTCGATAACTTCAGTACTGTGGGTGTACAAATTTGTAGTTAGGTTGCGATTTGGTGTCCTAATGTTCATGCTGTTATGTCATTACCGAGTGTAAATCGATTATTGAGGAGCACCGCTATTTCAGTCTGTATTGGAAATACTCAAAAGAATGTAAAATTCAATCTAATTGATTATTCAAAGTCACATATACTCTGCCACAATTATTTATTGTTTAGTAGTTGCCTTCTTGAGTCTAAACAATTAAACTTTACAGTTAAGCATAAAATGGAGATTTCTTGAGATAGATTGTGGGGTAGGGGACCCTCCTCCACAATTCTTGCCCCATTACAGATAGTGTCTTTCCAATCTTGATATCTCTGGAAAAGTCTCAGAATGAAGTATCTTTATCAAATATGATATGTTGTGCAACATCTGATGGGTATGAAACATCAGGTAACAGAAAATACTGCCCTAGTCCCTGATACCTCTTCAATTGCTGTTTAACTTGTAGAGGGAATAGTTGACCACAGTCTCCAAAGTAATCCAAGCAAAATAAGGGACGAAGAAGTAGCCAGCTGTGTGGCTGACACCGTAGAAGGCCCTGCCGCAGGCTGCCGTGTTCATCCACAGGAGGGCAGCGTCGATCAGGCTCCCGCGGATGTCGCGTGCTCCGAAGAATATTGGGATCCACAGCCAGAACAGCACCAGCTGAGATCCGTATAGGACGAGGGGTAGGCGTGCCGGGCCTGAAAACACACGAGGACAATTCCACTGGAAGGCTACTTACGAGTGCAAAGAAGAAAATCTTTGAATCGATGACACTGTTGCCACATTGCCACTATTCATTATTTTGAAGGAACTTACCAAGAGCTACACAATTAGGTGGAAATTCCACTGAAGACAAATTGTCTGAAGATGAATGTGATTCCATAAAATTCTGTTTAAAATGTACAAGATGTGTTTCCTAATAGTTTCTCTGTGATGAAACACTGTAATTGCCATAATTTTTCAGCCTGTAATGTCTGCTTTCTGTTTGAAAAGTCAATACATAAGCTTCAATATACACTATGTGATAAAAAGTATCCTAACAAGTTCATGGCACCCTGCATTGGTGGTGATGATTTCGTGTGGCATTTGTGGCCGTTAGACCCCAGGTGGAATCGTCTCCATTGGTAATTCTGGAATTAAATATGGTGTTGGTCCACCCTTAGCCTTGATGACAGCTTGCACTCTTGCAGGCATATGTTCGATCAGGTGCTGAAAGGTTTCTTGTGGATTGGCAGCAGACTCTTCACAGAGGGCTGCATTAAACAGAGGCATCAATGTAGGTAAGTGAGGCCTGGCATGAAGTCGGCATCCCAAAGAAGTTCTATACGATTCAAGTCAGGAGTCTGTGCAGGCCAGTCCATTACAAAGATGTTACTGTCAAACGACCATTCAGACACAGGCTGTGCATTATGACCAGGTGCTTGACTGTGTTGAAAGATGCAATTGCCGTACCTGAATTGCTCTTCAAAAATGGGAAGCAAGAAGGTGCTTAAAACAACAATGTAAGACTATTCTGTGATAATGCCGTGCAAAACAAAGGGCTGCAAGCCCTCTCCATGAAGAACACGACCACACCGTAACATCACTGCCTCCGAATTTTACTGTCGGCACTACACACACTGGCAAATGACGTTCACCAGCCATTTGCCGTACCCACACCCTGCCATCACATCACCACATTGTGTGCCGTGATTTGTTGCTCCACACAATGTTTTTCCACTGTTCAGTTGTCCGATGTCCATGCTCCTTACACTAAGAGAGGCATCATTGACCTGTGTGATGTGTAACTTATAAGCAGCCGCTCAACAATGAAATCAAAGTTTTCTCATCTCCCACCTAACTGTCATAGTACTTAGAGTGGATCCTGAAGCAGTTTGTAAGACCTGTGTGATTGTCTGGATAGATGCCTGCCTATTACACCGTAATGACCCTCTTCAACTGTCGACAAGATCAGCCTTTACGCTTTCGTGCTATACGTGTCGGTTCTTGTTTCCACTTCACTATCACATCAGAAACAGTGGACCTGGTGATGTTTAGAAGGGTGTCAATCTCACTACAGACTTCTGACACATATGACACCCAATTACCTCACTACATTCATTGTTCACGAGTTCTGTGAAGTGCCCCATTCTCCTGTGTCAGGATATCTAATGGCTACCGAGGTTGCTGATATGGAGTACACGGCAGTAGGTGGCAGCATAATGCACTTTAATATTAGTGTCTGGACACTTTTGATCACACAGCTATGTTAGGAGTCTGTTGAATGTACAGTAATTCACTACCCTGAATCTCTCGGAATTTTTTTGGTATAGTTGAATTATTGCCTCCTTTACAGGATTCACGATCTGAAGTATAAATAAACATATAAGATGTTCAAATATGCCTATAAGTCAGTTTTAGTTCAAGGTTTTGTGCATTTATTAGCAAGTTGACGTGAATGTTGAATTAACAGGATTTTTTCTCTTTCATCCATTCACAATTTATTATTTTTTCAGGTGACATAAGGTGAAGCAAGATACATGAAAAGGATATGTTGCATAACATGAAAGTAACGTTTCAGAAATAGGAATAACAGCTCAAATAATATTCATTACTTTGTCAAACAATAAAAAATTAAAATCAATTTATGTAAATCAATCTAAATTCTTTAGTGAGAGAAGTGATTTCTTCATTGATTCTGACGGGTGGCATCTTTGTAAACAAACCATCCACTGACTAGCCAGACCTTTCCTTTTTAAGGGAGAACTTCTCGAATATTGACTACCCGAAAAGACTGATTTTATTTCAGAGCAAAAACAAATTTGTAGTGTTTGTTACAAAATAACAGGATCACACTACAATGTCAATTGCTCTGTTGTGAAGTTTTGGAATTTCACTGATTTCCTCCCTATGAATGGAACAAATAGTCAGTGAGGTCTACCTTTCCTGAGACATTTTATTCCTGAGGAAGCTTTTCATTCTTTTTAAAGTGCTGGAACTGTGCTCTGCTTCTGCAGTTGAAAATGGTATAGTTAGTGCAAGTTGCAAAGTTTTGTGCACTTCAGTGAACATTTCTTCAAAGGAATATTTCACACTGAAAGTGAAAAGTGACAGTGAAATGTTTGCTTGAAAGGAGAAAGAAACACTCATTTCAAAACTGAGTGTCGTAATCCTCTTAACGTGACATATCATTGTTCCTCCCATCTAATGCATACATGCTCTGCAAGGCCGTGCTGTAACCACACTCACCACTGTGATGCAGCCTTCTTATCGCCCCTCCCCTCCCCTATTTAAACATCGCAGAGCGTGATTCGGAGTGCGGCAGCCGAAGATGACAGTTGTGTGACTGTGTTGTAAGCCTGTGTGATTGCGTCAATGCTCATTTTTCTGAAGGAGGCCCTGGCTGATAGATGAATTGTTGCATGTGTGTGTTTTTTTTACGTGCCTGTCACAGCTCGTCATCGCGTTAAATATACATTTATAGCTGCGGACCATCAGCTACGTCTGTTCCTTAGGAACAGACGTATCATTGTCATCATCGTGTCTTTGTGGTGAGTTGTAAACTGTCCTTATTACTATATTGTTAATATCATATCATAAATACATGAGTGTTTGAAATCAGATTAAGCTGAGTGCTATATTTGAAATGTTTTATTAGAGGAGTAAAACTTTCATTGTCAGAAACTTGACACCTTTAAATGTTCTCTAGCATGTCAGAAACAACTGGCTCAAAATGTTGTAGTGCATATGATGTGGCATTTGCACTATGCATTCTGTGTTATAGAAAACATCAAGGTGTTTCATTATCATAGAAAAAATAAATCTGGATTGTGAAGTAAATTTCTTAAAGCAAATGAGACTGTTCTTGAAGTATGATCCCAAAAATCCTCTTCTTCAATCTTATTGAAAGATTCTAGTAAGTTTAATTTGTTTTCTTGATCAGTATTATGGTTGAAGAGTCTGAAGGAATTCTTTGGTTGGAGACTGTCCATAAGAAGTCACTTCACTTTGGTTATGAAGCTAGGGAAAAATTAAAAACAGAAATGCAGCAATATTTGTGAACAACAACCTAAAAGATTACCATGTTTTTACCTCAAGAATCCTGAAGTAAAAAATTCATTTGGTGCCCATAACAGTGATGTACTTGGCAAATGGGACAGTACTCTGCCTTAGTGTCTGTACAACTGCTGCTCATTACCAGGACCCCATCATATGCTGCAGCAATCAGTTTTTCCAGACTTCATTTTTGGAACCTCACTAAGCCCATATGGCATCCTACCATTAACATTTTTAAACAAAAGTAATTTTTCAACAGGTTTCTGCACCTTAACATAATGCAGTATGACAAATTGACTTTTGCACATATCATCTGTTGTTTTGTTTGTCTGCATCAACGTCTTTAATCTCTTCTTAAATGTAAACTTGATAAATACACTTCATTTTGTATCATGTGTGAGGTATATTTACACACAGAAAAACTAGAACTGTCTAAGGTCATCTAACACACTGTCATGATTTTCCAAAACAGTTAACAAATCTAAGAACTTGCCAAGGTTTCCTAACTCCTGTTTCCATTGTGAGCCCTTAGTAATTTCATAAGTTCCACAAAACTTTAAGCACTCTACTATTCTGTTTAATATGTCTTTTCTTTGTAATTAATTCATAAGACCTATATTTCTAAATTCACATTTTATATTCTGAATCAATCTGAGTAGCAATGTTAATTATGCCAAATTTGATTGTAAGTATTATCTGAATGTAGCCCACTTTCCTTGTGTTTCTTACCCTAATTTGTTCTCTTAAATGCTTTAGATCCTTTAGATCCTCGACTTGGTTGGTAGCCCTGCACAAGGCCAAACGTGCGGTGTCAGTGCGATCGGAAAAGATAAGTAATTTAAGTAAAAATAAAGCGTAGTTTAACACTATAAGTAGCTAAAAACATTTATTACAGTGCTCTTAAAGCTTACCATTAAAAGTTTTTCTTTTACTCACGTAGTTATCCAGTAATCACTAAAAGTACGGTTTGTTTACATATGTCCTTGTTAGGCCTAAATTCCGAGTGTGCATATTTAGCGTTTCTCCGTAATTTTAAGTGCATTTAACACAGTTAACTAACTAAATACGTTTATTAGTGTCGTCTTCAAGCTCACCATTAAAGGTTCTTTTCTTTTTTCGCGCATTGTCTCATTAATCGCGAAAAGTTGTTTTGTGTACATTCATAGGCCAAATTCGCGAGTGTAAAAATTTAGTGTTATACCGCAATTTTAAGTGCATTTACTAACAGCTTACACGTATTTTAGTGTCCTAAGCAAATCTAGTAACCCTTGTATCTTTAGTTAATATATATTGTCAATATCACGTAGTAACAATCATGAATGCAATGTGTTTGAGCTGCAGTAGGTTTGTTCGTTTTGGGTTTCAATGCAGCTGTTGTAACAAGTGGTTTCATTGGGGGGGGATGTAGCGGTGTGGGAAAGAGGGAAGCAAACGAGTCTCTTCCTTTGTTTTGCAAAGTGTGTTCAAGGGACAGAAAAATAGCTGAACAGGAAGGGAAGATTAGGGCCCTTCAGGCTGAACTGGATAGTGCTAGGGAGGAACTTACGAGGTTAAGGGGGGAGAAGGGTGAGCATGGGTGGGAAGTGGTAGCAGGGAACAGGGGCCACAGAGAGAGAGTATAGTTCCTGACAGCTTCACAATTGGCACAACCAATAGATTTGCCTTGCTACCACAGTCAAGTGAGGAAGAGGCTCCTTTAGAAGTAGGTGCAGTTAGGAAGCAACAGACTTTCACAAGGAAACCAACGGTTTCAAAAAAAGTAGATAGTAGGAGGAAAGTTCTGTTGTTAGGAAGTAGTCATGGAAGAGGTGTGGGCCAGATTTTACAGGAAAAACTAGGTGACAGGTACCAGGTCACAAACATTTTCAAGCCCAGTGCAGGTCTAAGCCAGGTTGTAGAGCATATAGGTTCCTTGTGTAAGGGTTTCACAAAACAGGATCATGTTGTTATAGTGGGTGGGGTGGGAAACAGCATTGATAGGGATCAGGGCTACAATATTGAGTGTGACCTGGTTAAAATAGCTTCTGCAACGACCCAGACAAATGTTGGACTGTTGCCTGCTTTCATGCGGTACGATCAACCCCAATTGAACCACTCCGTCAGGAGAGTCAATATGGAGATTGATCAACTGCTTAGGGCGGACACTCTGTCGGACATCGGTTTGGTTCCTGTGGATGCTATTGATAGGTGGGATTTCACTAGACATGGCCTACATCTCAATAGGAAAGGGAAGGGGAAACTAGCTGGGTTGATAGCAAAGCCCTTAAGGGGGGACACTGCAATTCATGAAGGTACTTCTTTTTTAGGCTAAGATCAGTGTCCAGTGAGAAGCTCAGGCAGGCAGGTGCTAAAAATGTTGAAAAATCAAATATTTCTCAGAGAAGTAAAGTAAAAAATAATGTTAGCATTTTTCACCAGAATATTGGTGGACTAAAGAATAAAATAGATGAGCTTTTAGTTTGTTTAGATGCTATAGAAACTGATAATGTACTAGATATACTATGCCTGTCTGAGCATCACATTGTCACCGGTATGGAAAATGTGAATGTCAGTGGATATACATTAGTCTCAAATGTAAGTAGAGATAATAAGATAAGAGGAGGAGTTGCCATATATGCCAAAAGCTATCACAGTGTAAAAAATTTAGAAACAAAAAAGTTTTGTGTAGAGCAGCATATTGAAGCATGTGCCTGCCAGCTTAAACTTAATGATGATTATCTTATAATTGTAACAGTATATAGGTCCCCTTCAGGGAACTTTCAGTTATTTCTGGAAAACTTGGATGCCTTGTTGTGCTATCTGTCAGATAGGGGGAAGCAAATTATTATTTGTGGTGATTTCAATGTAGATTCACTGAAAGAGTGTAATAGGAAGAAAGACCTGGAAGTCTTACTTGGCTCATTCAATCTGACATCCGTTATTGATTTTCCTACTCGGGTAGTAAAGGACAGCAGTACATTGATAGATAACTTTTTTATAGACCAAGATAAGTTTAACAACATAAATGCTTGTCCCATTGAGAATGGTCTTTCAGATCATGGTGCACAGCTAGTAACAGTATATGAAATAGCTCCGTTCAGTAATTCGAAACTGTCCACCAGAATAGTGCGCTCGATTAATGACTTAACAACTAAAAATTTCAAAGAAAGTCTACAGCAGTTAGACTGGGATGAGGTTTACAAGGAACCTGATGTTAATTTAAAATATAATTTATTTCACGATACATTTGTAAGGGTATTTGATAACTGTTTCCCCAAGAAACTAGTAAAATTTAATTCTAAGAAACCATGCAAAAAACCATGGCTTACTAAAGGTATACAAATATCGTGTAACCGAAAAAGGGAACTATATCTGTCCGCAAGAAAGAGTAATAACCCAGAAACAATAAAATATTATAAAAGCTACTGTGCTACATTAAGAAAAGTTATTAAAAAATCAAGAAGCATGTGCATCATGTCTGAGATTAGTTCCTCTGATAATAAAATTAAAACAATTTGGAATATTATTAAAAGGGAGACAGGGCAACCAAGAGCAGAGGAAGAGGGTATTACCATCAAAACAAATGAAAACTTTATCAACAAAAAGTCAAAAGTTGAAAACATTTTTAATGATTACTTTTTAAATGTTGTGGAGAAAATAGGATCTAAATGTTCATTAGAAGGAGCAAGGCAATTAATGGAAGAGGCCATACCCACACAATTTGATACAATTGAAATTCCACCCACCTCACCTTCAGAAATTAGGAAAATAATAAACTCTCTCAAGAGTAAACGGTCATATGGAATTGATGGCATTTCCAGCAGGGTATTGTTGTTCCCAGGAGATAAGTACGATTCTCAGTCATATTTGTAATAGCTCATTAAAGCAGGGTATTTTCCCAGATAGACTGAAATATGCTATCGTTAAACCTTTGCATAAAAAGGGGATACATACGATGTCAACAACTACCGGCCCATCTCACTTCTGACAGCTTTATCAAAGATTTTTGAAAAAGTTATGTATTCTCGAGTTGCTTCACATATTAGTATAAATAAAGTTCTAACAAAATGTCAGTTTGGTTTTCAAAAAAGCTTTTCAACTGAAAATGCTATATACACCTTCACTGATGCAATATTAAATGCTTTGAATAACCGGACATCACCAGTAGGGATTTTTTGTGATCTTTCAAAGGCTTTTGATTGTGTAAATCATGGGATTCTTCTAGATAAGCTTAAGTATTGTGGTGTGAGTGGGACAGTGCACAAATGGTTTAAATCATACTTAACTGGAAGAGTGCAGAAAGTTGAAATAAGCAGTTCACATGATGTAGATGAAACAATTAATTCTTCTAACTGGGGAGTTATTAAAAATGGGGTCCCACAAGGTTCGGTCTTGGGTCCTTTGCTGTTCTTAATATATATTAATGACTTGCCATTCTACATACATGAAGATGCTAAGCTAGTACTTTTTGCTGATGATACAAGTATAGCTATCACACCTGACAAACAGGAATTAACTGATGAAATTGTAAATGATGTCTTCCAGAAAGTCATTAAGTGGTTCTCTACAAATAGACTCTCATTAAACTTTGATAAAACCCAGTATATACAGTTTCATACAGTAAATGGCATGACACCATTAATAAATTTAGACTTTGAACATAAATCTGTAGCTAAGGTAGAATATTCAAAATTTTTAGGTGTTTGCATTGACGAGGGACTGAATTGGAAGAAACATATTGAAGGTCTCCTGAAACGTCTGAGTTCAGCTACTTATGCTATCAGAGTCATTGCAAAATTTGGTGATATAAATCTCAGTAAATTAGCTTACAACGCCTATTTTCATTCACTGCTTTCATATGGGATCATATTCTGGGGCAATTCAACATTGAGTAAAAAAGTATTCATTGCACAAAAGCGTGTAATCAGAATAATTGCTGGAGCCCACCCAAGAGCATCCTGCAGACATTTATTTAGGGATCTAGGGATACTCACTGTAGCTTCACAATATATATATTCACTCATGAAATTTGTTATTAACAATCCGGCTCAATTCAAAAGTAATAGCAGTGTGCATAGCTACGACACTAGGAGAAAGGATGATATTCACTATTCAAGGTTAAATCTAACTTTGGCTCAAAAAGGGGTGAATTATGCTGCCACAAAAGTCTTTGGTCACTTACCAAGTAGCATCAAAAGTCTGACAGATAGCCAACTAGTATTTAAAAAGAAATTAAAGGAATTTCTGAATGGCAACTCCTTCTACAATGTAGATGAATTTTTAGATAAAACATAAAAAAATATATAAAAAAAATAAAATAAAAAAAATGTACAAAAAAATTCTTAAACTATAGATTGTCAAGTATAGACAAAATTTACTAAACTGACACGTTCCACATCATTGCGAAATGTCGTATACATGATCTAAGGAACAAGTATTAATCTAATCTAATCTAATCCTTGGAGCCAACTGTTGACCATAATCCTTAACCTTAAAAAAACACACAATAGAAACAAAACAATTTTTTAATTTCATTCATCATAATAATGTTTTTGGAAAGCCTGTAATTGTGTTATTCACAATTTACATAAAGGAAACATACCATTTGCTTGTTTTTCATGTTTCATGTCTAACAGACAGGAGAAACAGAACACCACAAAAGGAGAAATCACAATAAATACAAATGTGTAACAAAAAAACTCCTGAAGATAGGAACAAATTCTCGAAACACATAATAGGTAGCATTAAAAACAAGTAACTGATGGGGTTTCTTTATATAAATTGTGAAAACAATTTTCGTTCCTCTTTACTCACAATTAGCCAATATATGTAGAGGCATGTATTGCACAAATTTCTCTTCTGCTTCCTATCATGTTGAGATATCAAGATTTGCCCCTAAAAACTTGATTTTCAGCTTTTCTTTTGTACTTGATAAACAAAAGGATTTTTAAGAAAATGATCCACTTTATTCATTTTAGAATCAGTTTATAAACACAAAGTTTCAACCACACAGCTTCAGAATATGAAATACTACTAAGCCTCATTTTCTGTTTCACACAATTTTGTTGATGAATGGCAGCAGAATATGCAGCAACTAAGGGTGGGTACTACACACTGAGGCTGGTAGGTCCCATATGGGCTCATTCTGTGCAGAGAACACAGTCTGAAGAGAAGGCCTGCGCACTGCCGTGCCACGTCACTCGTAGTAGGTCGCGTTCGTGTAGCTGTGTAGCTCACTGGCTGGCTGGTGTGAGGCAGTGGTCTGTGCCCCATCGGCCAGCCAGTGAGCTATGCAACTGTGACCTACTCTGCAAGACGTGGCACGGTAGTGTGCAGGACTTCTCTTCAGACTGTGTTGGTGCAGATAAGTGGACAAGGGCAGGGGGGTGGAGAGCGATAGGGACAGCTTGCTTCTCTGCAATGCAGGGAAGTGGGGCAGAGGTAGGCTGTGCTTGGGATATCGGGCTGGTTCCAAGCTGAACTCTGGCGAGAGGCAAGGTGGGGAAAGGGAAACCTACCAGTGATGTCATTACAAATGCAGGTTTAGTATCCCAGGGTCTATGGGCAATGGACCAAGCACCATTGGCCAACAGTATCACTGTGGTACGGAGAAAAGAGGTGTCTACATCAACTAGGCCTCATGCTAATTGGCACTTGCCTACCCTCTGACAAGAGATGATATAAGCCACACAGTCAAGTCACTGTGATGAGCCAGGATGTGAAATTAATCATGTCAGTCTCAAACTGTTTGATATATATTGGATTACACCCCTCTGCACATTTGCAATGGGAGATTAAACCCTAATTTTCCTTCCTTCTAGCACACATTACTGTTAAACCAACCAGCCAACATTTCATCTCCGAAGTGTTGATGACTTCCATACCTTTAGAAATTGCCGCCAATGATCACTTTCTAATAGGATAATGCACGGCCACATGTGGCCCTAGTGTACAAGACTTCTTTGTCACCAATAAGATTGCATTCCTGCCTTGGTCTGCCAGTTCTCCCTATCTTTCACGTGAATGTCTGCTTGATGATTACGGAATGATTTACAGGCTGCCACACAAGATCAACTTTGGCAATCCACACATCCACAGCCCCTCTAAATCAATGTAAGGTCGTGTAGTAGGTCTACTGGTAGTGACTATGACCAGCAGTAGTGCAACACCCAACATTTGACTTCATCAGCCTCTAGTCTTAGAGGCCTGTATTTTCAACCGTGTGATCTTTGTACAATGCGTTATCTCCCAAATAAATTTAAATGTGCTATTATCAGCCTTTCATGCTGTTTTTTGATGACCAGCAGTGTAGATTCTTGTGTCTACACCAGCCTCCCCCTCCCCATATTCCCACATACACCATCAATAAGGGAACTCATCAGATTGCCAGTTATTTCAATCTGATTAAACACCAATCACTACGATTTGTCCACCCATGTTACCGTACCATCCATGAAGAGATTCTAGGAGGCTGATCCCTATCAGTCACTCGCTCGTTTGTGGGGCCTTTATAAATGATGAAAGACGGTCGTGGTAAAATACAAAATAAAATAAAATTTATACGAACATGTCCCGTCACTGGAGTCAACATGAAAAACCGCAGGCAAACGATCATTTTCCTCTCTGGAATTACGCAATTTTTTACGGTTATCTGTATGCTGTACGGCTATATGATGCGTTGATTAATATTTCGCATGAAGTATTTTGTTTAATGTACGAAATTCGATGGGTACCATCAGATCACTCAGCACATTAGGCCTTACAATAGAAACAGCGATCAGGTTAGGTTACGCAAGTTGCAGAAATATAGGGCGTACACATTTCATTAAAACATAGTAACGCCTGTTTTTCATTTTAATCTATAACATGATAATAAGCTCACAGTATCCAAAGATCGCCGTAAACTCTCAAATGCTCTATATAAAGAGCGTTTTAGAAAACGGACTGAAGATATATTAACAACAATTGTACTTCGCTTTGTTGTTCTGCAACTCAAACAGTTATTAAATTCTATATGACAATTAGGGCCTAAGAACTAATGTTCACACACATACGTTCATTCTAAAATTTCACTAATGTTCTGACAGCAGTTGTTTGATTACTAATTATCCTAATATTAAACGTTAGCGGTCTTCCATCATCTTAAGTTGGCGAAGTGTCACTGTTGCCAACAGTCTTTGATGATAAACCATTTGATCCTGAACTGTATTAAATTTTATACATTCTAACCTCCTTGATATAACATTTCTAGTTGTTCCCTGTAGGTGTCAGACTCCTTGGTCCCATTGGTCATTTATTTACGAATTAAATAATATAAAAAAGAAAGAAGTTCCTCTGAAACGCATCTATCAAGCATAAAACCACAGAGCATTTGTTTGCGGCATTGAAAAACAATATTTTTGATATTTCTTTGATATTTATCTTTCATCTAAGTCATACAAGGTGTGAGTTTTAGATGTTGGTGTTTTGTAGCACAGTACAGTTTCCGAGTGTCTTAATCATTGATCTCTATACTATAGAGATCACTGGTCTTAATCAACAGGTGAGAAGATGGCGGCAAGTTCGAAATTTTTTATTTATTTATTTTATTTTTTTATCCACTAGTGCCATAAGTTAAAACCTGTGATAAAATGTGCGTAGTTTTTAATTAAAGTCTAATGTCGTAAAAAGTGCGTATCACTGAAGAAGTAAAGGAAAGTGGTACTGCTAAAATTTCAGGACAACAGGTAATGAAACAGCATGGTCTACTTCAACGCAGACTTAACGGTCACTATCATCTAAAATCAAGAGTTGTTGCTGTTGCACTGCATATTGAAATGAAGAATCTTATTCCCTCAAACCGTCTTGATTGCAATGCTTGATTGTAAGCTTTGTTTACCATTTATACTGTCTTTTTAACTCAAAATAAGCGCATGTACCATTATAACCGTTCGTAATTCTGCCTTGTAATTTTGTGTAAATTCTGTCGCGCCCTGCTAAAGGGCGAAACGCGTCTATAATTTGCAATCAAGACGGTTTGAAGGAATATTTATTCTAACTGATTGCTGCTGTACACCATAGATTGGAAATCATAGGTTTGTTCCAGCAGCTGCCAGACGGCTACTTTCAAACGCTAAGAAGCAGGTGTTACTGCGCATGCGCAGCTATTATGACGTAAAAACCCTTGTTTGATACTTGCACTGCTGGAACCCTTTTAGCATTGTTTCTGGATGCAGGCGAAGGTGAGTTTAAAGTGATAATTAAAATACTTTCCTTCCTAATAACGAAGAAGTGTAAACGAGAAATATCTGATCTCAAGTGAGATTGCAGAGACTTCGAAATAATTGAAAAACACACGCATATCACGTAATGGATACCCCCACTCTAACTCAGACCTTTCTGCGCATGAGCAAATTGGCAGCTTGACCGCGCCAGAAATATTTTTCCGGGTAGCGTCTGACTGCTTGCGGCAACTGCTGGAACACCAAACAGCCACACTCTAAGTAGCCAGAAGCGGGAGAAGGCGATGCTGGGACACAAATTCTGCGTTGCGCATGCGCGTCAAGCAATCTGGCAGCTGCTGTAACGAACCTCGTTTTATATGAAGAATCTTTGGGTAGTTTTTTTTGTTTGGAGAGTCTGAATTCCATTTACCATTCTATTTCATATGTTAAAAACCTTCCAGCTTTACAATCATAAGGTTCGTTTAAGCAGTTGCCAGAAAGCTGGTTGCAAGCGCAAGTATCGTAGTCGTTTCTGCGCTGCGCAACTACGATGATGTATTTGCACTGCCTGAACGCTTTTCGTCCGAATTTTGGTACAATTCTCGCGCGTAGCGGTGAATCAATAGCTGAACTCAGTGTTCACAACTTGAAACGAGGCAACTATCGTACTCGGGCCGTAAAGTTATCGTAAATGCACCGGATAAAACCAAAATTATCGTACTTACCTGCAAAATGACCATAATACATTATATTTACCAGCAAATCTGATTTTGTATACCTTATACCGTACTGTAGTCTGTCTCTTGCAAAATATATTACTTTTTTAAAAATTGTTTTATGCGTGACGTATAAAACCGTTCCAGGAAAAGTTGTGCGACTGCTCCTGGTTAAATTCCGTTAGATATCGGCTTCATCGGAAAGACTGCGTTTACTTTCTCCTTCCTCCGATTGCTGCCAATGCCACCGATTTAACAATTGGGACACAATAGTTCCGTAACGGAACTAGTGTCGTTGTATTCCTTACTAGTAAGTACTTATGCATTTGGACTGTGCTGGCACGAGCTTACGAACATGTGATTTCTATGTCATGTGGTTTCTAATCACAGTCAGTTCTGCTTTTATTATTACATTGCATAAATAACACTTAGTTAGCTCTGTACTAATCTTCAGGCACTTTTCTAAGCCATTGTTTGTAATTTTCGTCTTTCAACCAGGTATCTCTGAATTTTTGTTGACTATGTTTTTTGCTGATTTTGGCGATTTTTCTTGGGGGTGATTCATTTTCCTCACTGTCACTATCTTCGTTTGAAGGATTCATATTTCTTTCTACAAAGAAAAAAAATCATAGAGTGTAACGATAAATCTATATAATACGCAGACAAACAAAAAACGTATTTGAGATATACTTACTTCTCAAGCCAAAAGCAACACTCGTCCAGTTTAGGGTTACCATATGTCCTCTTTTTTCCGAACACGTCCTCTTTTTGAGGCAACAAAATGTGTCCGGCCGGAATTTATAGAATTCTACAAAATGTCCTCTTTTTTTGGGTTCCGAGAAAGAAAATTTATTTTTGTGTCATTGGCGACATGTTCATTCGCACTGCAGTTCCAAACTGTTCACAACTATTACGCGCATACACAGAGTGAAATTGCCGTTCACAATTTCGCACTCCGCATGGGTCTGCCAGTTGCAAACCCTTCCGATCTTCTCTGCGAAGGAACCCGGTTGTCTATCCTATATTCAACCAGTGCATTCTGTCTTCTGCTTTACGTTCTATGTCGTTGCTTTTGATATACTTTATGCTTTAGATTTAAGCTGTTCAGCCGGCCGCGGTGGCCGAGGGGACTGAGGCGCTCCAGTCACGGTCTGCACGGCCACTACGGTCGGGGGTTCGAATCCCACCTTCGGGCATGGATATTTGTGCCGTCCTTAAAATTAGTTAGTTCATAAGTAGTTTGTAAGTTTAGGGACTGATGACCCCGTAGTTAAGTCCCGTAAGCTTAACAAACATTTGAACATTTAAGCTGTTCAAATGTTTGTTAAGCTTATGGGACTTAATTACGTGGTCATCAGTCCCTAAACGTACAAACTACTTATCAACTACCTTATACTAAGGACGGCACAAATATCCATGCCCGAGGGGGGGATTCGAACCCCCGACCGTAGTGGCCGTGCGGACCGTGACTGGAGCGCCTCAGTCCCCTCGGCCACCGCGGCCGGCGATTAAGCTGTATTGTGTGTTCGAGATCGTAGGTAGCCTTTTGCTTCGAAATAAATTACGAACTCAAATGTAACATAATACCGAAGAGGAAGTCACTGTTAAATATGCGCTCCTGGAGTAATACAAATCATTAAAGAGAATGATCAAACGAATGTAAGAGTTAATGATACATTGTGCTCCGATCATCTTTGAAATTTTATTAAATTTTTGAAAGATTATCAAAAGAAACAGAACACATCAGCAGCTGAAGTGTGGTGTGCATATTTAAATCAGTCGTCTAGTGTTGTTAGTTATTCTGAACTGCTGAAAATTAAAGACTTCTTTTTTCCTATAATTAGTCATAATGCCGACACAGAACCTGTATTTTAAGGACAGGAATCGATTTAAAATATACTGTAATTATACTGTATATGAATAGTATAATTTCAAACATTTAAAATGCCTTGTTAAAAAAGCTCAGAGATTTCGTCGTCGACCAAATATAGTTGGTTCAAAAGTGAATAAGACAAGAATGAGACAATTGACAGTAGTGATGAGGAATAAACCGTCAAGGTTCATAATATTTCGTTTTCCAACAACCACACAGGGTTACTGTTTTAGTTTGTAGTAGCTTTACGTGGTTCATTAATAAAGTTGTTAATTACATTATGTTAAAGATAAAGTGTCCTCTTTTTATATGAACTGTCCTCTTTTTTGGTGATAAACAAATGGTAACCCTAGTCCAGTTAAAGTTTCTTGTGTCAGAATGCCGCTTTGTTTAAGGGAATGCGTGAAACTTCAGCACCACTAAGCACGCTTCAAGCACTGTAAGCATTGTAACGCAAATATAAATCAAATTATTTATCCCGACAGCGGCACCACATTGTCGCTCACCCATCGGTAGACGCTCGCAGTCACTGAGATTTTTAAATCGACGAGCTGCATTACGAAGGTAGCCGTTCATAGCTACTGAGGTGATGAAAGCGACAAGTTTAATTACGAAAGTAATTTACCAGTAGGGCTGCGAGAAAAAATCTTTGAAGAGACAATGTATTGTTACATTTTAATATGTTCGAAATTATCGTACATCTGCGTACGATAGTAACATTGTTTCGTACATCGTACGTAGGCACGAAATTATCGTACATGCACGATAATTATCGTACGGTTGTGGACACTGGCTGAACTGCGACCTCATTATTGTTATGGTATTCCCTATAATGGCGATCAGCTATGCAGAACGACAATGTTTTATTTTTCATTTTTATTAGTGTGACTTAATGAAACCATGGTAAGGGTTTTAAAACATTTCATTTTCACATTATACATCATACGTACAAAGTAACGAAAATGTGTGCAATGATAAAACATATGCACACAGCCCTCCCCCCCCCCCCACCCTCCCAGGTCCTGCAGTCGGAAGCTAAATTCACATTTTGTATATAAACATTGTTTTTACTTCACATCTTGTAAATTATTTTATAAACCCCCGCCCCCAAGAAATTTCAATGACGCAGTTTGCATCATGACCTCCCCCCCTCCTCTGGCTGGCTGTGTTCCAGTCATTTTCTACGGAATGTAGGTACCACATTATTTCGTGGATGGTAGGTGTCTAAAAGAAATCTTTTTCTTGTAAAGCTGTCAATATAGCTATTTATTTTATTCCCAATTAATGATTAAATCGCCTGCTTATTAACCTTCTAGTAAACATTTACTAATAATCGTACGTGTAACATTAACAGATCCGACATTGTCTCTTAAAACAAACACATCCGAGGATAAACCAAGAGTATCACAATTTCGTAATCTTAGACAAAGCACTATACGCCTTTAAGAGTATATCAACAAGTCCAGATTTACGTTGATGTAACTGATATTAAGATTTTCTTTGTGGTTTTCAGGATACAAATTTCCTTGAAGTACGGTATACCCTCTTGTTTAGTTCTTTATTATAGCATAATATTAAGTCTGGTGTTAACACCATATGCATTATAAAATAAAAAGCGAGCTCTTTAAAACACAGCGAACAGTTTAAACAAGGCAACAGTGTGGACTATTGTTTCTAATAAAATTGACTGCCTCAGTGGCGAACAGTTTATTGCAATTGATTGAGAAAAGCCAAAATTTGTAGCAAACCTACAAAAATAACTTTAATGTTCCTCAAATCTATTAATTCTTGATCTTGTATAAACACTCGATAATAAGTCTTGTGTCCAAATCACTACAATATTATAGCAATAATAGTCATTTCCGCTTAGTGGTTGTTATATAAAATATATTTTATGTCAGTTTCGTTCACTGAATGTACATCCTCAGTACAAAGTCTAGGGAACTCGTACATTGCACAATTTTTAACAGCTAAACTACATTAAATGATCTACCAGCTGTACATGTTCAACTCAATGCTTGTTCTGTGCTAATTACGTGGAGATAAAAATCATCAAACTGAAATAATACCATATTGTTTTATTAGCCTTACGCGATTTTGTGAATAAATTCATCTTAGCAGTTCCCACTCCCAGAAATCCGTTTTGTTTTCATATGACGAGACTGTTGTGCACGAAGGCCACTCGAATAAAGGCAACAGGCAGCGGCAGGCGCTGATCAGCTCTGCGCATGCGCCAGTAGATAGCTGGCAGCTGCAGCCATTTATCTGAATAAAAGTGCTGTCTGCCAACTTTTTTTTTTTTTTTTTTTTTTTTTTTTTTTTTTTTTTTTTTTTTTTTTTTTTTGTCAGCTCTGCGCATGCTTAGTAGCTCGCTGGCAGCTGCAGTCATTTATCTGAATAAAACTGCTGTCTGCGAACTTATTTTTTTATTTCAGCTCTGCGCATGCATAGTAGCTCGCTGGCAGCTGCAGTCATTTATCTGAATAAAAATGCTGTCTGCGAACTTCTTTTTTTATTTCAGCTCTGTGCACGCGCGAGTAGATAACTGGCAGCTGCAGTCATTTATCTGAATAAAAGTGCTGTCTGCGAACTTACTTTTTATTTCAGCTCTGCACATGCGATAGTAGCTCGCTGGCAGTTGCAGTCATTTATCTAAATAAAAGTGCTGTCTATGAACGTATTTTTTTTCCTAATATATAAAACAGTGTGTCCGTATGTTTGTACGCGTAGCATCTAAATCTAAAGTTTTGTTCCAATCTCTATGAAATTTTGTACACGTAAGCTTCAAACCATGAGGACGGTCGCCGTAAGTGTAAGAATCACAGACGATATATAGTTCACGAGAAATGACGTCATAAACAATGAGATGCGCGAAAAACTGCTGCATTTTGCGACAATGCTGCTCATTTTCTCCTAAACCACTGGACCGATTTCAACCAAATTTGGTGCACACATTCCTTACCGTGAGGTACGATAGCTGCAGGGTTAAAAATCATATACGACAGATGATTCAGAAGATATGTCGTCATAAACAATAGGATTTGCAAGAAACTGCCACATAATGCGGCGAGACTTTATAAATACGCTATATGAGAATGAGAGTACTTAGCGACTTGCAACAAACTTTAAACATAATTTCAAACTTTCATTTAACTTTCTCTCGCTGACAACCATAGCAAAATGATGAAAGGAAAAAAGTTTCTCGCTTTCTACTTTACCGCTGTTTATTGAGTAAAACTACGGCTATCGGTATGACGTTACAATTTATAATTTGAACACTACAAATTGTAGCGACAGGGAATTTTACAGAAAATATACACATATATAGTTGAATGTAGCTTCTAAATTGTATCAAATTCTGACACGTAGTTCATGAGATTTGAGCACATAAACAGTAACGTTAATGGAAAACCGCCCCATCACGCACCAAGTTTTAATCTATTACGCCTGTATTACTAATTCCCAAGAGGCTTTACAGACATACAGCCCTGATACAAAATGAATATATACCTTAAAATGTCAGGAATAAATAAATACTCGGGCAACGTCGGGTTTTCAGCTAGTTATAGTATAAAACTGACTTGTCCTATATCGTATGCACAAATGATGTACTATGTCACGATTAGCAGGACCAACAAAGAATAAATAATAAGTGTTGTACAGTTTGTCGCGTTACTGAAGCAAGGCACCTGTAAACTGTAGAAAGACACTTTGTTGAGTAATCATTTTGCACACCCATACAGGAACGACAGCAGCGGTGCCTACCTGTAAATCCGCCTCCGTTTCGCCACACCAGATAGGATGCGTAACCCAGGCCAACGTACAAAATATTCGACACCAGGCCAAGAAGTTCCAGTCGAGGAGCCCACGACGGCCTTTTCAGTTTCTCGTACCAGCTAGAGCGCAACTGTTTCCTGAGAGCGATTGCTTCTATCAAGATTACAGTATTAGGGATTGCAGCAGCAGTAACTGGCGCCCAAAACGTTTGCATATTTCTTGTGAAAAAAATGAAACTCATCTCAACAGCAGTCCGCAGTCTCAGCGGCCACTGTCTACTAGTCGCGACGAGGAGAAGTGTGCCGATAAGTTCCTCAAAGGGGAAGGGATGCCCCTTCCAGTTCGGCGTAGGGTTGCCAGATCTCCGGTTTGGAATCAATTCTCAGGGTCTACGGGCCATTGACTCTCATCTCCGGGCTTGAATGTAACCTTCATCTTAACTTTTTTTTTTTTTTACTAAGCTTTTTAAGTACTATGCTCATGTAGCGACGATCTACATCGAACTTAACGTATCTTAAACTAAGGAGGAACACAACATCCATGCCCTAGGGGGGGGGGATTCGAACCTCTGGCGGGAGCAGCCTCGCGCACCGTGGCAAGACGCCTCAGTGCGCTCGGCCATTCCCGGCCAGCTCCTCTATAGTGATTATGTATAACTTTATATAAATGTCAATTTCTTATTGCAACAAAACGCTACTTTTTCTATTCTTCCTCTGAAAACTTTTCATTGTTGCGTTGGTAGTAATCGGCTCGCGCATTATTAAGCAAACACTGTTGCGGCAACGTGTCAACTGGCGACGTCTATTATTTGTGTTCGTTCGTTGATTGTTATCAGTTTACCGGCAATTTTTGGAATACTCGGATCGTGTGTGAACAGACAAGCTTACATTAACTCAGATTAGTGAATAATAACAGTGAAATGAAGAGACGATATCTAAGTTCGTTCCGTGAAGATGGTTGCAGGAAGAAAATTATAAAGAGTGGCTACAAAAAGTCGATACTGATGAGTGTATGTGTAAGTGCAGAATATGCAATATCTCATTTACTGTTAAGTACGACGGAGTGAAAGCTGTGAATAAACATTTACAATCAGAAAGTATAATGACACGTTTTCCATTCCCCGATATTATCAGAGAAAGTTTTGTATTTTTATATTATTTCGGCATGTTAAAATAGTTATCTATGAAAGTCAGAGAAAGAAAATTTAGGAGCAACACTTTCAATTTTTTGTAAGAAAGAAGACACTCTTGCTTTGTACTTCGTAGCGATAGCATCTTGCAGACTGGAGCTGTACTTTATTATTTTTTATGTGGCCGGTATTATGTACATTCAGGTAAATATATGTGATGTGCGCGTATCTTAAATTTATAAATAAACCCCCCACCTCTCACTTAAATTCGCATTTATGAATTTTTATTAATAATTTTGCCCTATCCTCCCTCCGCCCATAATGTCTTTTTCAGCCTTGTTGAATCACCGCAACAATGGATGGCATAGTTTTTAGTTAATATTGAATGGTGATATTTCGTGTAGCCTGCCAGTTTTGTTTCAAAATTTATTCCATAATATTATCACTTACTGGCAATAGAACCTGCAGTCGATTTTCTTGTAAATTTTTAGAAGTCCGATGTGTTTGACTTACGTGATATTCCTATCCGATTTATATCATGTCACTTATCTTACTTTACTGTTTGCTACACGAGTCGTAGTTTAATACTGACGAACTGCCATCCACTGTTCGGCGAGTGGTTATCATATTATTAAAATTTCATTTACAGCCAAATTTCAACCACCGATGGACCTATTGTTAAAGGTAACTGCTCGTCGATTCTTTTGTAATGTTCTGCCTGCACAACACTCCACTGTTAACTAGCTTACCATTTCATTTAAATGCATGTAATAATTTTCCCCGTAATTTACCGATTGGGATCTTTCATAGCTTCTAGCTTCAAACCACTTTCTTCTGTAAATTTGTTAATCTCAAAAATTAATAGCCAGGCTGGAACATTATAAAAGATTTGGCGACCGTTCACATGACTTTCATTGTGGTACAGTTTGCTCTTAGTTTATTAAAATAGATCTTAAAACTATATCATTGTGTTACTCCATTGTCAACGTATTAACAGTTGTCTTTCTCATTTCATGTTCTACATCAACGAAATTTTGGCTGTTACTATTTTTGGAAATAATTGTTGGAGAAAAATTGACTACTAGTGTGGACGAAGATTTTCAAAGAAATAATTGTGACGAAAAAATTAAAAGCACTGACGGACCACAGCATCCGGACAAAAGACAAGGTAAGACCAGGCCTGCACCGTTTCTGTAGACGCTTTTGACCTTCTTTTACTATTATTTGCTTGCAGAATATCAATTTCAGCTTTTCCGTATTTTGCAAATTTTTCCTAAGTATTTCTTTATTAGTTACCGCGTCAACAATAGAGCTTTCTAGAATTACACAAGATGGCTGCCGAACCCATCTTGTAGCCGCGATCCTCATCTTTTTCGCATTATCTGTGTTTTGCGAGCTGCAGTACCGTGTTACTAGCATCTTTGGCTATAGGTAAACAAACTGTTAGCTCACGACATCCGTATTTACATTCACAGTACGTATGTTTTGACATGGTTAGGACGCGAAGACAAGCTACCGATATGGATAGTATGCAACCGAGTAACATTGTAGGACAATCTGAGCAGGAATTAGAAAACGTTATGGAAGACAGGCGGATAGAAAATATTTCGCCTGCTGCGGACGTAAGTGACACGTCCGTAGCAGACGGAGGTACGTCTACTGTAGCTGTGCACTCAGATAGTGATCTACCTACCTCATGGTTTTCAAAATTCGAGTCAATATTTCAAAATTTAACGCAGCAAGTCTCTATGATTAGCCAACAAATGACGACACAAAAGCAGGAACTTAACGACAAGCTTGATAAACATTACCAATGCACAAAACAAGAGTTAGTAAATCTCCAATTGACACAAAAGCAGGAATTTAACGACAAATCTGATGAACACTATCAATCCACAAAACAGGACTTACATAATAAATTCCAAGCTCAACAGAATGTCTTAACACGCCTAGAACAGCAACAAAAGGAAATCGCGGATCAAATGGTAACGAGGGAAGAAATCGAAAACAGATTTAAGCAACTCGAGGAAGCACAGAAAAACCTACCAGCTCTCATTTCTGACGAGGTGAGCAGACAATTAAATACACAGATAGGCAATCTTGAACAACAGGTAGCAGATGTAGAAGGCAAAGTTAACAGTAATATTTTGAACATAGTTGATGAAAAGGTCTCCAACATTGCTTCACAGCTTGATAACGTTTCGCAAGCAACCAAAGCCCTTCCGACAGCCATTGAAGATATTACACAGGTCTTGTCAGCACTCAGAATTGAACATGAAAATTTAAAAACAACCGTAACGCACATAACCTCTCAGGCAGAAGTCATAGTCAGTGAGAATCAGGCAAGAGTTCAAACCTTTTTGGAGCAGACCGAGGTACAAATTAATGATAAACTAGTACGTGATTTAAACTCTGTCATTCAAAACGTTGCTGCAAAAGTATATGAGGAGTACAGCACCGCTGTAAAGTCATTGCAGGAGGAATTGTCGAATGTGAAGGCTAGTGTACAAAGGGAATCCCGGACACAGACTGCAACTTCTGAAGCACGTACGAGACACGCATCACCGGTGACGTCATCTCCAGATAGGTACCATAACTGAGACTGTGACGCAAAACAGACTGACGTAGACGACGAGTGGTTTGACAGTGACAGATGCACAGTTATGCAACGCTCACAATCTCCCCGTCCTTGTGTTACCTCAATCCTCTTGGAAGAAAGTCTCCTCAAACATCACCAGTTTCCCACTTTTATACCTGAAAATAAATCCGTGCATCCTGTCATTTTTATACAATCCTTTCAAGAATTGCTTCCTGACACCTGGAGTGAGCGTAGGAAGATAAGGTTTGTAATGGGATATATTCAAGGTGAAGGGAATATCTGGGCTTCAGGCGTATACCGCTACTGTGCCACTCTCAAAGAGTTCGAAAATGCATTTCTTAGCAAGTACTGGTCGGTGGGAATTCAGGAGCGTGTGAAAAATGAAATATACAACCCTCCACCCTTTAATGAGAGGAATGGCAGTTTAAGAAAATACTTCGAAAAATATCTAAACAAAGCACGCTTTTTCGACGAACCAATGTCGCATCGAGAAGTACTTAGAGTACTGATAGGACGACTGCCGACATACCTCAGATTGCAACTGGTACATATTCCTATACATAATCTGGAAGACTTCTTGTCGACAGTCGATTCGATTGACTTAATTTATGAAGATGACCGAGCTAGGAACGGACGTGGTAACCACAACAATACTTATGGCAACGCCAGTCGGTACGCCAACAGTAATGGAATAAATCAGTTGATGCCGACGCAGGCCAGCCAACAGTCGCGTACAAATACTCTGGCACTACACGTTAACCGCTATGACACAAACTCACAGGCTCAAAGACAAACATACAACGGGGGCGGTAGAAATTCTAACAGACAAACATACAGCGGGGGCAATGTAACAAGGCAAAGAACAGACAATAGGTACCATCCAGGGTATAGTAATAGAGGAAACAACTGGAGCAATAATCGAAACGGGGGCAGGAATATTAACATGGGGAATACACAACAAAACACGTACACAGGTAGACAATATCCGAACCATCCCCCACCCAGTGACAATCGACAGACAGACTATGTGCCGGTGGCACGGATAACGACTGACTGCGGACAACAAACGACTTGTGGACCACCACAATCCACCGTGACAATAACTGAAGTTACGGAACCTGCCCAAACCGCATCAGGTACCCAAACAAACTGAAATCGCTCTTCTCACGCCCTCTGAGTTTGAGCGGTGAATCCAGTGGGGGCACACGATACTCTAGAGTTCAAATGCTGAGGTTTAATGATGGTGTAAACATTAAAGATGAATTGATGCAAGAACACACAACTTGTAGAAGGAATCTATCTGAAGTCTTACAAGCAAACGTTGTCATTGTTGTTGGTGGTATTTGTTTTAATTCGCACACATCCTAAAGCATCAGTTATACATAAGCAGAATAAGAAGTGGCAGCATATGTATAGCGGACCGTACAGAATTGTACAGATTCCACACCGAGGCAGCTATCTTTTAGCACACATAAACACTGGAAAGATTAAAGGTTTGTACCCACACAAAGATTTAAAAAGATTTCATGCTAAATATGAACGTCTGTGTGCATTAAGTGGCATTATATATATATCTATTTGTGTAAGCATCAAGTATGTCATGCGTCAGAACTTCTCCGAGCGACGAGCAAGATCGCAGGTAAGTGCCTAATATTTATTGTCCGCTGGCACAATCATTCAATGGATAATAAGTAAACAGATGTAAGTTACCACACTTACACAGTTATGGGCAGTTAAAAACGTAATAGCCATAAATTTTGACATGGGTAATATTTTGTGTAGGAGTAATATTCTATATTTGCGTGTATATTTATATATGTGTTGCTTGGAAGAAGTAGGTGATTTATTCTGGTTTGTGATCGGGAATCTTTATTTATTCATTGGACGTGGAGTGTACAAGCACACGTACCACTTATATGCATTATTGCCCGACCAAAGTTTGGATAGTCACTTACGGGGACAAGTAATGTAGTTTGTTGTGATAGGAGAGAGGAGAATATGAAATCTCGTTTGCCCACTAAAAATAATTTTTGCTATAACTATTTATGCTACCAGGGAAGGATACACCAAGCTATAGAGATTTTGCTAACTTTTATGCGAATGATCAGCTGACAAACAAAACACGTAGAATCATGTTGCATGACAATACAAGCTTGCACGCATACCATCTGCATAAGTAAGAACCAACTTAAATTTTCTCCGCTTAATCGATGTCGTAAGCAACAACTGCAGACTATGCAAAGAATTTAAGATGCAGGGTACACACTATTTAATTGCTATACAAAGCGCTGTTTGACACTTAACAGAGATAATTCTTTATCACATCGTTAACTTAAAGATATTTTCTTTCCTTTATCACACTTCATTGATGTAAAATTTTTAAGATTTACTTGAGTAATGCAGCTGGTAGAAAAACTTATCATTTGCTTAGGTTATGCAATTGTTTTGTTTGACAAACCACACATGAAATTTCACAACATAGCATGGTATGGAATATTTACTACTCAAACACCGTAGACTTAAGCCTAGATATAAGAACTTTTATTTCAGCAAGAAGAAATGACGAGTATGTGTGGCAGCCACCGCTGGAATTATTTACTTTAACATCTAACTCAAGAGGTGCATTTTAAACGAAAGATTTACTAACTTTTGACATGAACACAGAACGACGCAGGGACACACATACAAGAATACACACGCATATCTGAGTGCCATAATTTTATTTATAATTACCTATCTTTGCACAGATTTAAATTACGCACGTAAGAGCAGGATTAGGTACGGTCGCGAATGTTCGAGAAATACGGATGGTGTGACAAGATGAGGACTTTACGATGCTAGGATCGATGATTTATGCTTTATGTTGTTTGCTCGCGAATTGACGTTAGGAGTGATCTTTGCTGTAACGATTGTAGACTGATAAAATTGATATTCTGCAAGTAGAATTAGCGAGATTCCTCTAACTACTCTGTCCTCAGTCTTCTTCTTTAACTGTACTTCTGCCGCACAAATGGTGCGAAATCTACCTTGTGTCAAACATGACGGCCGGGCCTGATCTTGTCTTGCCTTGACTTGTATATATTTTTTTGTGTGTATGAATGTTTATTGCCAATATTTTATGTGTGTCTGGATTGCTTATATTGATGAACACCAGGGTAACACAACACGGGTTACGGACTTTAAAACGTTATGATAGGTGACACTTAAAAAAAAAAGAAATCAAAACCAGTATTGCATAGCAACAATTAAGTCTGAAATGAATCACATTTAGACATGTAATACAGTATAGAAGCGACGTGCAGAGTGTATCGGATAAACAAGGCTGAAAACAGCATTATCACAAAACAAACTGACATGAGCATAGGCAAACCACATATGGTCAATGTTATGCTCAATATCAAAGCATGCTTATGTATTTCGTAATTGTAAAGATTTTTATGTCTGTTAAATAGCTAATGAAATGAATTTTGTAAGAGAGATATGATTTTATGTAATTTGGATGTTAATGAGAGACAGTCCTTTAGTCAATGTCTTATTAAATCGAAACTATTTGGGAAAGAACAGTGAAGCTAGTTATTTGAATAGGACATGTGGATTAGGAGACCGTGCGAAACAACAAGATGTGTTAAGTGCAGTGAAAGATGCGGACAAGTGCTTTCATGATTCTTAAGACTCGTTCAACGACCTTCGCGCTACAGGAAGTGCAAATTTCAAACGTTATCACCCCGCGAAAAGACGCTGTCCAGTGAATTAACAGTGCTTAGAACAATTTAAAAAAAAAAAACTAAAAGACAGGCCTACGAGGACCGATAAATAAATTAAAGTGATAAATTAGTTTGAACAGTGCGTGATGGTGAATAAAGACGCATTCTAACGCCACCATAAACGCTCACGAGAATCAAACATAAAAATAAAAGATGACGTATAATGCGCACGCAGGACGTTTAATTGACGCACGTGCTTACATACTGTGAATCAATTAATAAACGTACGCACATGAACAAGAGAACAGTGCCGTGTGATAATTCAGAGACACTGCTAGGTAACGTGAATTCCACGACACGTACGAATCTCGCCTGCTGCAACCAGACAAAAAAACGTAATGTGGTACTCACCCACCGGTGTGAAGTGTGGACCCTCGACGAGTGCAAACTGGACACTCCTTCTTAAAACACACCACACTGTAATCCCAAATGTGTTACAGTTTGAAACAGTACGATTAAAATTACGGAAGTCATACCGCGCGCTCCTGCCACGATGCAACGTAAGCACAGACTGAAGCTGAACCAGTGGCGCGACGTGACGTCATTACTGATTGTTGACAGCGCTATGCAAACAAAGCTCTTACAACACCGTCTAACGGACAATATTAATCAAATAAAAAATATTTAAAAAAAGTATGGACTCGCAGCAAGCTGCGTTAGCATTAATAGAGACTGAATCTATTCAGCGATAACAAAAATATTAATATAGATCAAATCAGATACTTTAAAATGTTAGCATAAATTTAAATCAGATGCCATAGTATGCAAGATATTCCAGATAATTTCTCCATTTCTTCTGACCCCATGTATTTATATGTATGATAGATAGTAAATTATGAAACATCCAACATTTTTGCCTTGAAAGATTGCATGTACGATCAACATAAATAATGATTCTGACCAATGACTAGTATTCATGATAGGCATTCTGTAAATAGTCATGTATATAGCACAAAAATGTATATGTAGATAGGAAAGTAAGATAAATATTAGGCAAATAACCTGCTAGTATCAGAGTCATGGACATACGTCATTTGTATTCAATGCTAAAAAAAAAAAAAATTTTGTGTGTCATATCTGGCGTATGTTCATGTCAGTTTGTTCATTTTATCCTTTACCCACAAGAGCGCACACACACATATATATACCTAGATATCTCCTTCAATAATCACAATTCAATCACGTAATAGCTTTTGCGAATGCACAAAAAACACTCATGCACCAAACGTGTGAATGAAGGAAACTAATCAAGTGTGCATTCTTTGCAGAAAAAAAATTAATATTTATCCTAGTGCAGTAGACATTGCTAACTCCAATCTTTTTGTTCTTTTCATGAAAAAAAATTGCAATGAGACGGTGCGAGCGAGGGGCGCTGAACTGACGATTCATCACGCACCGCTGTTGTCCACGCGCACAATCCGTGCGCAATAATGGAAGCTGCTCGCTGCCGCCGGCGTTGCCACCGCTTCCGCCTCCAGTACCAACGCAACAACCTTGAGCCGTCGCTGCCGTTACTGAAATTCAACCTACAGACAGTACTAAAAAATCAACTTCATAATCAATAAAATGAAATTTGATGCAACTTTCTGTACTATAGACATCCATCAATGTGAATAGACTGTAATACGACGAAACATGATCAGTTCTTGAGAAAACAATTCTGAAAAACGAATATTGCAAAAGACTGACCGATGTTGTACTTAATGTGATGTGGATTATATGTAATTTACATTATTATCTTATGTGATATTCGATGTATTTGTGTTCTATGAAACAAGCCTTGACACAATGCTTGTTTGTCACAGCTATCGGATTCTGTATCATACCTCAGCCGTGCCAAAGGGGGCCGTATAATGACACGTTTTCCATTCCCCGATATTATCAGAGAAAGTTTTGTATTTTTATATTATTTCGGCATGTTAAAATAGTTATCTATGAAAGTCAGAGAAAGAAAATTTAGGAGCAACACTTTCAATTTTTTTGTAAGAAAGAAGACACTCTTGCTTTGTACTTCGTAGCGATAGCATCTTGCAGACTGGAGCTGTACTTTATTATTTTTTTATGTGGCCGGTATTATGTACATTCAGGTAAATATATGTGATGTGCGCGTATCTTAAATTTATAAATAAACCCCCCACCTCTCACTTAAATTCGCATTTATGAATTTTTATTAATAATTTTGCCCTATCCTCCCTCCGCCCATAATGTCTTTTTCAGCCTTGTTGAATCACCGCAACAATGGATGGCATAGTTTTTAGTTAATATTGAATGGTGATATTTCGTGTAGCCTGCCAGTTTTGTTTCAAAATTTATTCCATAATATTATCACTTACTGGCAATAGAACCTGCAGTCGATTTTCTTGTAAATTTTTAGAAGTCCGATGTGTTTGACTTACGTGATATTCCTATCCGATTTATATCATGTCACTTATCTTACTTTACTGTTTGCTACACGAGTCGTAGTTTAATACTGACGAACTGCCATCCACTGTTCGGCGAGTGGTTATCATATTATTAAAATTTCATTTACAGCCAAATTTCAACCACCGATGGACCTATTGTTAAAGGTAACTGCTCGTCGATTCTTTTGTAATGTTCTGCCTGCACAACACTCCACTGTTAACTAGCTTACCATTTCATTTAAATGCATGTAATAATTTTCCCCGTAATTTACCGATTGGGATCTTTCATAGCTTCTAGCTTCAAACCACTTTCTTCTGTAAATTTGTTAATCTCAAAAATTAATAGCCAGGCTGGAACATTATAAAAGACACAAAGCGAATATTACCACACAAAAGAAGAATCAGTCGCTTCTTAAATTCTTGCCGAAACAATTTTCTGCAGAAGACGACAAAGTCACTGCAACGGAATTAACTTTGACTTACCATTCTTACGATTCTCAAGATTGTGGTAATAAGCTATATCCTTAAGTTTTTAGAGATTCCTCAGTGGCAACGAAAGTAAGATGCGGCCGAACAAAAAGCGAGGCATTTGTAAAAAATGTACTTCTGCCTTATGCTAAAGAGAAGCTACTAAGCGAATTAAAGCAACCGTTTTCATTAGGTTCAGACGCTTCAAACAAGGGCAATAAAAACATTATCCGATAGTTGTAACATACTTCTCCATAGATAAGGGAAAATGTAATGAAGTTCTTGATTTCTACGAAGATGTTAACGAATCTGCAGAAGCCATCTCAAACAAACTAAAATCCATTTTATTGGAAAATGGTTTGACACTAAATAATTTAGTTTCGTATTCTGCTGACAATGCATCAGTTAATTTCGTGAAACACAATTCCGTCTTCACTAAATTGAAAGAAGAAAATGAAAACTTAATCAAAGCCAATTGTTGTTGTCATATTTTACGTCACTGTGCTAAGTTTGGATTCAAGCTTCTAAAATATGATGTAGAAACTCTAGTTCTTAAAATATATTCATCATCAAAAAATTCGGAGGAACTAAAAACATTTTGCGAGTTTGCTCAGCATGATTACAGCGAAATACTGCGACACACTGTAGTGCGATGGTTGTCTTAGGAGTCAACTGTGGATCGTCTTATTAAGATGTGGCGAGTTTTAAAGATGTGTTATGTAGCACGGGGTGAGGAAAAACACATCCCCTAATTTGGAAGTTTATTAGTTCACAACACGACGAAATAAATGAGTATTCGCTAACATTACCAGAGTGCTTTCTGTATTTTTTAAAAGCAACTTTGCCTGTTTTTTGTAAAGCAATCAGACTTTTAGAAAAAGAGGACACACTTTCCACAGATGTTCACAAGATTATGTTGGAACTGAAAAAACAAATAGAGGTTCGTAAGGAGGATACGTTTTATTTGATTTGATTTATTCACCATTTATCATTTACATGAAGTGGTTTTCGTCCTTGTGTATGTACATAAAAAGAAAACATATAATACATAAAATATGTCAAAGTGTCTAGATAAAGAAAATACATATAATACATATATTTCTTGTGTAGGTACAATACAACACACTATACTGTACACAAAAACTTTCTTATTTCGCTAAATGATGATTTTTTTACATTATTCTGATTATTTTTCATTGAAATAGTCTTCTATTGCATAACAACATTTTGAAATTAGAAACATTTTGACAGCTTTTTTAAATCTAAACATCTTATCTATTTGTTTAATTTCATGAGGCGACTTATTGTACAGCTTTAGTCCTTGGTATTCACTGCTGTTTTGAGTCCTACATTTGTTTTTTCTGGGAAGGTGCAGGTGTTCCCTAATCCTCGTATTATGATAATGTGTAGAACTGTTTGTGGCATAGTGATGTACATTTTTTCTTACATACACTACTGTTTGGTAAATGTATTCACAAGGAACAGTCAGTATACCCAGTTCTTTAAACAATTCCCGGCAGTGAGCCCTTTTGTTCTGTTTTGTTATTATCCGAAGGGCCCTCTTTTGCAAATGAAAATTTTTTCAATATTCTGCCTTTCTGAGCCCCAGAAAATTATCCCGTATCTAAGGAATGAATGAATGTATGCATGATATGATACTTTGAGGCAGTTACTGTTACATACAGCTGCTAGTATCCTCGAAGCATAGCATGCAGATGAGATTCTTTTAGCTATCCTTGAGGTGTGTTCCCTCCATTTCATTTGATTATCTATACCCATCCCTAAAAATTTTGTGTTCATTACACAGTTCATGGGGTCACCATTTAGATTTAATTTAATATTATTTGTTTTATTTATAGCAAAATTAATACTGTGTGTCTTACTGCTATTAATGGTTACTTTATTTACCTCTGACCATTTGCATACATCTTTCAACATGTTATCAGCTTTACTCAGCAGCATTTCCTGTGTCTTGCCCGTAATTATAATGTTGCTATCGTCAGCAAACAGAATTTTGTCACCATGAGTGACACTTTCTGGGAAGTCATTTATATATATTAAAAATAGGATTGGGCCCAATATACTCCCCTGTGGGACTCCTATATTAATTAGTTTAGCATCTGACAGATGTTTCTCTAGATACATGGGATTTTTATTAGGCTGTGAAATTTCTACTCTATGTACCCTATTCGTAAGATATGATTGGAACCATTTGTTTACTACTCCTCGTATACCTAGTGCCTCTAGTTTGTGGAGAAGTATTTTATGATCCACTGTGTCAAATGCCTTGGATAAATCTAAAAAGATGCCTGTTACACAATCACCTCTATCCATGGCTTCCATAACGACTCTTGTAAATTCTGCTATTGCTGCCTCTATACTGCTGCCTTCCCTGAATCCAAACTGCGACTTTGTTAGCAAATTATATTTATTGAGGTAATCCATAAGTCTATCTTTCATTATTGTTTCAATTATCTTTGAAAATGAAGACAATAGTGATACTGGTCTATAGTTTTCTATGGTTTCCATATCTCCCTTTTTGTGTATTGGCAAGACTCTCGCTTGCTTTAAGCACTCAGGAAAGATACCTGAGCTGAAGGATTCATTCATAATATCTGTTAGAGGTCCCTGTATGCTATCTATACAATCCTTTGGCACACACATTGGGACTTCATCAAGGCCTGAGGTGTTTTTATTTTTTAATCTATGCACTACGTTTTTGACTTCCATCTCAGTAGTTGGTAAAAGGACCATTGAATTTGTTGAATACCTTCTGGCATGCAATGCATATGAACTAGGGAAGTTTTTCTGTAATTCTGTTGCAATACTAGTGAAATAACTGTTTATGAAATTGGCCAGTTCATTAGGATTACTAATTAATACTCCTCTATGTCTTATTTGGAGATTTGCCTCTGATTTCTCCTTCCCTGTTTCCTTGCTTACCACTGTCCAAATTGCTTTACTTTTATTCTTTGAATTGTATATGATGCTATCATTCATAGCTCTTTTTGCTGCCAGTAACACCTTCCTGTATATGCTTTTGTATTTATGATAGTAATCAAGAAACTCTGGGTCACATCTCTGACATTTTAGTGAGCTAAGGAATTTGAAAGTTTGGGAGGATTTAATAATTCCCTTGGTGACCCACTTCTTAGAATCTGTACTTCCAACTGGATGTAATACTTTTGGGAATGATTCCTCAAATTTTAGTTTAAATATTGATGCAAATTTGCAGTACTTAGCCTCAACATTTTCCTCAGAATACACTTCCTCCCAGGTCTGGTGCTGTAGTTGCTTTGAAAAATCACACATTTTTGATTTGGAAAAAACTCTTTTGTAACCTTTTCTCCCATGTGATTTCTGTACACTTAAATTTGTGGTGTTGCACAAGTCCAAAGTCCGCGCCACCTACTTTCGCCGCGCGCTGCCATGCACATACGGCATGGCATTCTTACGAAGTCAGCCACGAGTGCCCTCTGCTACAACTCCGCTCGTGGCCACCACTGAACGACATCGTTCACTTGGGACTGAGATAGGAACCAGTTAACACTTCGGAATCAGATAGGCACCAGTGAAGACTTGGCTATCGGATTGGCACTAGGGAGGCCTCTAGCTCAACTATGTATCAGCATTCTGCAGTACAGAACTATGTAAAAGTTAAGTACTGTATAAATTCTGTGCAATATATATCTCGTTCTAATTTACTCTAGTGTTTCCAGTTTCTTCTGTCCCACTGGCTGCTCACCTCCGTACCTGCACAAGCGTGCTACCTTTATTCCTGTGTCGGTCTTCCTACTTGGCCACCGACACCTACGACGGAAATGAGACACAAAAGCGGCGACGAGGCTGGGACACAAAAGTGGCGACGAGGAGTGATAGAAGAACTGTGGACCAGCCCGCTTGCAGCAGCCAGACAGCAGTAGTCGGAGCACGCAGAAATTGCTCCCGCCCACCCACCCTATTATAAGATTTTTGGGGGAACATATCCAGTTATGTGTTTTGTGCACTTTTTTGTTACAGAGCGACCTCTTTCATATCGCATTTGTGTTTTGTTATAATTTACGTGTATGTGCGGCGCCTAATCGGTCAGCATGGCCACTATCCCGAATCCAAACTTAATGGAAATTATTCAGTTACAGACGGCGCAAATCACGCAACTACTCCAAGCCGTGGCACAATTGACGGCAGCTAACCAACAACAGACGTCGCTTCAGCAGCCCACACCTGCTGCTGCGCCGCTCCCTACTTTCCGCGAGTACAACGAACGTGAGGAAGAATGGAGTGATTATCTGGCGCAGTGTCAAGAACTCGTCGCGGCTCATCAAATAACAGGTCTGACAATAAAACACTTCTTTCTCACCATAGTTGGCACCAAGACTTTCGTGTTACTGCAGAAACTTTTCCCCCACGCATCTCCTCGTGATGTAGACTTTGATGCAATAGTAGATGCACTGAATGCTCATTATGAGAGAAAAGTTCTTGTAGCTGCGGCACGGTACCTCTTTTTCAGACTAAAAAAATCACCCGAGCAGTCACACCAGCAGTTGATTACGGAATTGAAGGGCTTAACCCGCCAATGTAAATTTACTTGCTCTTGTGGACTTTCTTATAGTGACGTTAAGTTGAGGGATGCAATTATGCAGAACATTCAGGACCCCAGAATTAGGGCAGCAATTCTGAAACATTCTGACCCCTCATTAGACAGTGTACTGCAGCTTATAGAAGTGCATGATACCTTTGACTTAGCAGATGTAGAAATGCAAAGCCACAGTGTAAATTCAGTGTGCTGCAACGGACGCTTTCCTAGCCGTAGTTCTCAGTCTAGCCCTAGTGATTCTTATTTTTCTACCGGCCGTGCTGAACAAACAGTGAACAGTAGCCAGTGTAAAAGTGCAACACAAAGGTCGCCCCGTCGTGTTAGAGACAGTAATTTGAATAACGTGTGCCAACGTTCATTTCAGAAAAATGTTCATAAGTCTTGCCCCCAGTGTGTATCTCGCCACAACTGTGCGCATTGCCCTAGTCGCAACGCAACCTGTTATCAATGTGGCAAATCGGGACATGTTAAGTTTGTGTGTATGCAAATTAAAAACTGAAAGAACGGTACTGTTAGAAACAGTGCTTCGCAAAGTGGGAGAACAGTGCATGCAGTAAATGTCATACACGCTGTGGACTTGAACAGTGTTTTACTTGATTCTAAAATGCAAGAAAGTTCTTCTGCGCCCACTGCAAAACTATGTAGTGAGCCACGTAGCAAGCACCGTCGAGCACGTAAATCTGTGCAACGGAATCTGGTTCGGGACAAGCAAAATGACTATGTACAGTGCAATACTGTAGTGAAACTAGTGCCTTCTGCAACTTCTCATTGTAATAGTGCCCAGTACTGTGTAGATAGTGACAGTCTGCGCCGCTTACTTCACTACGCGGCCCGCGCATGCGCAGCAAACAACCGGTGTCAGGCGTTGCCCACATTCGCGCACCTGTCGAGCGCCACAAGCAAAAACTTTTTGTGACTCTTTACATAGCCAATAAGAATGTGCAATTTCAGCTTGATACTGGTTCCGCTGTCACATTAATCAATAAATCTACAAAGAACATTTTTGGACTAGATGCATTTGACTTGTTTGGATTATCAATTCAAAGAGATGTACTGCAAATTTCGTCAGTAGTGCCTCAAGACAAAATCAGTGCATTGTGTGAAAAATACAGTGATTTGTTTTCGCCGGAACTAGGTTGCGCAAAAGACTTCGTGGCACATGTAACTTTGAAAGAATCTGCTGTACCAAAATTTTGTAAAGCTAGACTAGTGCCTATCGCAATGCGTGATACAGTTGCCGAAGAACTTAAATGTTGGCAAGATAGTGGGGTGATTTCTCCCGTTTCTGCGAGTCAGTGGGCCTCGCCTTTAGTAATTATACCCAAGCCGTCGGGAAAACTTCGTCTCTGTGCGGACTTCAAATCAACAGTGAACAGTCAAACAATTGTAGACACTTACCCCCTGCCCAGACCTGAGGATCTAATGGACAAATTAGGACAGTCTCGCTTCTTTTCCAAGATGGATTTAGCAGAGGCATACTTACAGATTCCACTAGATCAAGAGTCAAAAAAGTTTTTCATCATTAATACTCACATAGGCCTTTTTCAATTTCAAGGTCTACCCTTTGGCTGTTCTTCCGCCCCCGCTATTTTTCAGCGATTTTTGGAACAGCTGACAGTTTCTGTACCGTGTTGCTCGAACTATTTAGATGATATTGTGGTATCTGGACGTACAGTTGAAGAACATTTAGCAAACCTGGAGTGCCTTTTCAAAGTGTTGACTGCAGCAGGTCTACTTTGCAATAAAGCAAAGTGTTCGTTTTTTCAAACTGAAATAGAGTACCTAGGCCATGTGATTAATGCCCAAGGAATTCATCCCTTACAGTCACATCTTAGAGCAATCAAAGACTTGCCTCCTCCTAAGAATGTGCACGAATTGCAAGCAGTAATGGGAAAGCTTAACTACTATTTCAGGTTTATTCCCAATGCCTCTCAGATTGCAGCTCCACTGCATCACTTACGTAGGAAGAATGTTCCTTTTGTATGGTCTAAAGATTGTCAGGTTGCCCTTGACAAACTAAAGTCTGCACTACTCAGTGATGCATGTTTGATTCTCTTTGACCCACAGAAGCCTATAGTGTTAGCAGTTGATGCCTCGTCGTACGGTCTGGGTGCAGTATTGTCGCATCGTAGTGGATGTCACGATCGCCCTATTGCCTTTGCATCCAAGCTACTGACGCCAACGCAACAGAATTACAGTCAGAGAGGAAAGGAGGCCTCAGCAATCATTTACGGCGTCACAAAGTTTCATCATTATCTCTATGGCAGAAAATTCTATTTGTTGACTGACACAAGCCTCTCACGTCGTTGTTCTCACACACAAAGCCAATTCCGCCACGAACGGCACAAAAGCTTCAGAGATGGTCCTTAATACTGTCTAATTATCAGTATGAGATTTTGTACCGACCTACCACTAAACACGCCAACACGGACACACTTTCCCGACTTCCGGTTGGCCAGGATGTGTCGATTGATTCTTCAGAAATGGCATGTTGTCAGATAGACTCCAAAGATGCTTCCGCTGTCGCAGATTTCCCTTTGAACTCTCGTCGGGTTGCACAGGAAACAGCTGCGGATGTAGACCTAAGTGTGGTAGCACGTTTTGTTCGCTCTGGGTGGCCTGCCAGAGCCAAAGACATTGGTCGGCCTCTGGTTCGACGTTATTTTGCACAACGTCATGTATTGTCTTTAAGTCAGGGAGCTCTGTTGTTACATACGGACAACGACCAAACAAGAGTGATTGTTCCTCGTTCCCTGCAACGAGAAGTGTTACGCCTCCTGCATCAAGGACATTGGGGTATTGTTAGGACAAAGCAATTAGCAAGACGTTATTGTACCTGAGTTGGTATGGACGCTCAGATAGAGAGCATGACGTCACAGTCTACTGTTTGTGCGAAGTATCAGGCGGCTCCACCACAACGTTTCTCAGACTGGCCATGCCCCCAGGGACTATGGCAACGTTTACATATTGACTTTGCCGGACCTTTCTGGAATACGCGCTGGTTAATTGTTGTAGACGCTTTCAGCAAGTTTCCTTTCGTGATTGCCATGAACTCAATGACAGCGTCAAGTACAATCAGTGCCTTAACGTCAGTGTTTTGTATCGAAGGTTTGCCTGAAACTATCGTCAGTGACAATGGACCTCAGTTTGTTAGTGCGGAATTTCAACAGTTTTGTCATGTGAATGGCATTCAGCATATCACCACCGCACCTTTTCACCCTCAGTCCAATGGTGAAGCAGAACGTTTCGTACGAACATTCAAGTCACACATGGAAAAGATGAAAGGTCAGCACTCCAGGCAGCAAGCTCTTCAAATTTTCCTGTCTACGTATCGGTGCATGCCACGTGACGGCCCGTCTCCTGCCGAGCTGCTACACGGCCGCCGTCACCGCACTCTTCTTCACCTGCTGCAGCCTCCCACGCACCAAAAAAATGTTCAAATGTTTGTAAAGCTTATGGGACTTAACTACGGGGTCATCAGTCCCTAAACTTACAAACTACATATGAACTACTTAATACTAAGGATGGCACAAATATCCATGCCCGAGAGGGGAATCGAACTCCCGATCGTAGAGGCCGTGCAGACCGTGACTGGAGCGCCTCAGACCCCCGGCCGGCTCCCACGCACTGAGTCGGTTCGTATGGCGCTACGCGTTTTCAGATTTATACGCCGGTGCTGTACAGGGTGTTTGCTGGCAACAAGAAGACATGGTTGCCGGGCATTATTCAGCGCCTGCTCAGTCGCAATACGTATGTTGTATGTTCTTCCACAGGGTCGGAGCTGCGGCGCCATGCAAACCAATTGCGCCTGCACAGGCCGCGCGATCCTGTCTCCGGTTTCTTGATTCCAGACCCAGTTCACCGCCAGGGAGCACGTCCACATCGCTCGCCACCGGGTCCAGTGTCCCCGGACTACGAGATAGTACCCATGGAGGTCGACGCGCCTCCATTGCAGTCGCTGCTGCAGCTGCCAGCGTCACCGAGAGGAACTCCGGGACCGTGCGTGTCCCCGCCGCCTGGGCCACGCACCTCAGAAGAAGATGATCTGCTCCCTCTGGGCGGAGGGGTGCGCCCTTCCCCTCGTTTTGGCGGGTTTCTCGGGGGATCGCAAGGTGGATACCGGGGCGCGGACGGCGTCTCGATCCCAGCCTCTGCTACGACGCCCGTCCCACCAGTAACGCCCCCGCCCAGGCCCTCCTCCCAGTGCCGTCGCCGTGGCCCTTAGCCCTACGCCACGACGGCGCAGCGGTTTGGGGGGGAGGGGTGTGGTGTCGCACAAGTCCAAAATGCGCGCCACCTACTTTCGCCACGCGCCGCCATGCACGCACGGCGCGGCGTTCTTACGACGTCAGCCACGAGCGCCCTCTGCTGCAACTCCGCTCGTGGCCACCACTGAACGACATCGTTCACTTGGGACTGAGATAGGAACCAGTTAACACTTCGGAATCAGATAGGCACCAGTGAAGACTTGGCTATCGGATAGGCACTAGGCAGGCCTCTAGCTCAACTATGTATCAGCATTCTGCAGTACAGAACTATGTAAAAGTTAAGTATTGTATAAATTCTGTGCAATATACATCTCGTTCTAATTTACTCTAGTGTTTCCAGTTTCTGCTGTCCCACTGGCTGCTCACCTCCGTACCTGCACAAGCGTGCTACCTTTATTCCTGTGTCGGTCTTCCTACTTGGCCACCGACACCTACGACGGAAACGAGACACAAAAGCGGCGACGAGGCTGGGACACAAAAAAATTGATATTAACAAGTTGACAAGAATGGTCAGAAAATCCCAGCTATTGTACATTTATGGATGTGAAGTTAATATGTTTTTAGAACACCTTACGGACGAAGAAAAGAATATTGTTGTAAAAGAGTTCACACTTGTTTACGACAGGTTATTAAACTATCTTGGTAAATGGTTCAGCTTTAGTGGGAATGACAATGTGTATGAAGTTTATCAGTGCTAGACTTATGTCAACCAAAACTATTTTCATTTAAAGACTTGGCCAAAGTGGGAAAGAAATTGAAAATTAGTTTTGATGGAAACGAACTGTATCAGGAGTTTACTGTTTTGAAGTCTGTAGTATCAAATCTTGATAAGAAGGAAACTAATTGTTATTAAGTGTGGAGCAAGTTTTTTGAAAAAGCAGATGCACCAAACTTGTTCAATATAATGCAGCACGTCCTCGCAATTCCTGTCAGTAATGTGCACGTTGAACGAGTGTTTAGTGCAATGAGTGCATTATGGTCGGATGCTAGAAACAGAATGTCCGTTGAACTTGTGAAAGCCGAGATATGTGTTCAGATGAATTTGAAAATGAGATGTGAAGATTTCTACAACGTGGGTCTTAAAAACAAGACTCTTCTGAATGCAGCAAGATCATCAGCAAAATATTAATAATAAGGTATGTGACTATAACTGTAATATTTTACTACTGTTATTTGCTTCGGTGTAGGTTCGATTAGTGGTAAACTAGTAATGGCGGCATTAGAAAGTGATTGGTGATCATATATAGTAATAAAAGTTAATTTTGTAGTGTTTGTAAAACTTGTGTCCGTAATGATATACAAAGATATGTTTGACGAAGTCTGTCCCCAATTAGTCAAATGTACAATAAGAAAAAAAATCAGCTGTTTGAGTGTCTTGTGGATAGTTATAACTGCCCGCGGTGAACGAAGGCGGTCGAGTTCAGGCACGTCTTTGCTGACCAAATTTGTTCCGCTAACTAGTTTCGGTGATTACACCATTTTCAAAGCATACAATATTGGGCAAGTTGCATTATATACATTTTGGTAACTCAAGCTGTAAAAAACATCTAATCTTATTCAATTGACTCAAATACCTAATAAAAATTAAGACACCGTTAAAACACACTGCACTGCACTACGCTAGAAATTAGATGTTGTGTGCAGCTGTAGCTACAAAAATGTATATAATGTAACTTGCCCCATATTTTACGCTTTGAAAATGGTGTAATCACCGAAACTAGTTAGCGGAACAAATTTGGTCAGCAAAGTGTACAAATATGCATTTTTCAAAATTTATTGCTGCCGAGGATCGCCTCACCAAAATGTATGAAGTATTTTTTAATTACATATTGGGCACGGTAGGTGGATGCGTGGACATAAATGGATCAATTTGTATTGTAAAAAGTGATGACAGGTTCATTGTCCAAATCTCCCGCAGTGCACTGTTATTTTCTTATGTCACGACAGTGAAGTAATTTTTGCGTAAGTACAACATAATGGAGAACGAAGCACTTCCCTATCGAACCTGGCAACTGCGCTGCTAGCTGTCAGAGCTCAACTCTCGCCGTACATAGTATAGCACTGTTGATCAATTCACTATTCAATTCGCGATCGTTGTCGATATCCTGTACTTCGGTGTATAATGTTTAATTGATATTACATTAGAACGTCGATTATCCGAACTAATTGGGAAACGTGGGTGTTCGGAAAACTGGTTTATTCGAAGAATCGAACTGTACGGTTTCATTTGCCAATAAGTACTTTACAGTACATGTATTTATAACAACAGGCATCTCTTTTAGTAGAGTAATAATCTCGTATTTATCTCTCACAGAAAGGACAGCACTATTGCGTTTAATCATTCTATGCCCTCAGGTTTACTTCTTTACGCGGCAGCAAGTTGTGGTAACAGGGAGCAGACGGTAACTGTGCCCCTTCTCTTCACATGGAGCCAGTGGGAAGCTCTTCGTGGTGGCGCGCGATCCTTCACAGTGCGCGGAGAAGCAAGCGGCAACTCTTCCAAGGCGTAGCTGTTGATGTGAGCAGCTTTGATGCTGCCGCCACGCCGACTGAAGTGTGCCGATTGTTGATCCACAGCAACTGGCGACCTGGCCGGTCAGATGTTGCATGTGAAGACCACCCCTAGCAATGTTCCACCGGATGGGGGGGGATACATGCTGGGAGGGAGGAGATGATTAGGTGTTTCTATTTTTTAGAATTCACGTGGAATCCTGGTTGGGGGGGAGGATCATTGGCCAAGGGGGAGGGGGGCATGTCTGGTCTCCGAGCCTGCCTCGAGTTCAATCTGGCAACCCTAGTTCCGCGGCATGCCACGTAGGCTCGACCAACTTGGATTACAGCAGCAATTTTAATGATGACGTGCTTAGTAAACTGAAAGAGTGCACTGTGCAAACGATAGAGGGCAGCAGCATATCTGTTGCACTCACCTCTTGCTATAGAGTGACCAGATTCAAACGCTTGCAACAAATGTCGCGTCCACACACTTGCCAAACATAGACGAGTCATCACAAATTCCAACGTGTGAACAGGTCGTTTAGCTTGGCGAAGGACTTGTGGTCGATTCAGTAGGATGTCGGTTTTTGGCAAAAATCAAAGAAACTCGGACGAATTTCGTTACTGTTCTTTGTTAGAAAAGCGCTTCAGAAAAAAAGTGGTTCAACCAGAAAATTTTATCAAGCTTAATCCTGCATTTGGGACCCGAGGAATAAATACAATACAGATATTTTTAAAAAAGGTAGTTAATGCTTGGAACCATTACCAGATGATAGAAATCTTATGTTACTGCCAGACGATATTCCGCGAATGTAACTTCTCACAGGTCTGTATTTTTCTTAGAAAACACAGATATGTAATTTTGTATCAACTAAAGCACGGGATACCATTTGTCGACTTCCACCCCTGACGTCGGCGTGTTGTGTTGTAAGACTCGAAACATTGATCATTTGCAATGGGAGTTTATATTTTGTTACGAACCTGTTATTATATTCTACAATACAGACTGTTAAATTTACGTTCAGCCATCTTCGTACCGAGCATCATGGTTTAATTAAAAACACTAATCACTTGAAACTTTGATCGTACATAATGGTAAATGCTAGGCAGGGCACTGTGGCGCAGGAAAATTTAGTTCTGCGTAATGGAAAGCTCTATTTTATGAGTTTTGTATTTCGGAATGTTGTTTTCCGCGTCCCTCCCCCCCCCCCTCCTCCCACCGATTAGTATGATTCCGGCCATGACGTCCTTGTGAGGTATTGCCGAAATTTCATCCCGGAAATATTAAGGAATCTGCATAGCTCGTCCGTCAGAAGTTATGAAACTGTTCTGATGTTTCATAAGGAAGGTCATTAAATTTTTATTTTAAATTCTCTGCAATCGAAAATTTTAAGCTAATACCAGTAATTTTACACAATTACATAAAATGTACTCATGAAACAGCAGTAACTTATGACGTGATTCCATTCGTCTGTTCTCATACATGATGTCATCAATATGGCAACCAAAACACTCACGTAACACGCACATATAAACACGCGAAAATTAATGTAAAATGACACTAACGGGACGAGCGTGGAAATTTGGGGTTTTTGGGCGGGGCATTCTATGAGGGAAAATACGACAAAAAGTCAACTAAAAAAACCATGCACGGAATCGAATAGTACACTTGATGTAATATTCACATGCATAAAGCTAGACCAATATACCAAAATAGCGTAAGAGAAGTATCGAATACTTCAATTAACCAATGCTATACGTAAAGTGAAGAAAACTGTACCTAATCAAGGCCCTCCCAATTCCCATCAGCCGGCCGCGGTGGCCGAGGGGACTGAGGCGCTTCAGTCACGGTCTGCACGGCCACTGCGGTCGGGGATCCGAATCCCTCCTCGGGCATGGATATTTGTGCTGTCGTTAGTCTTAGCCAGTTCATAAGTAGTTTGTAAGCTTAGAGACTGATGGCGCCGTAGTTAAGTCCTATAAGTTCTACAAACATTTGAATTCCCATCACCATTGAAATGGCATCGGATACTAAAATTGACCTGTAATAACCTAAAATAAAGATGGCGATACTAATTCAAAGCATTATTTTACGGCACAATTCCACCCATCTCCTTTAACCCATTACATTGTGTCGAAAAACCCTTATACGGGATACTGTATTAATACTTATGTTTTGTAGATAATAAATAATCTGTGTTTATCCTCATAAATTACAGAATACAACAACAGAATGTACCATCGATCACAGGTCGCAGCTTCTTCGGTGCTCACTTGGGTAAAAAAAAAAAAAAATAAAAAAAATAAAAATTAAAAAAAAAACCTCTCTGTTCACCTTTACCTTACTTCTCAGTGCTCACTTGGGTAAAAAAAAATAAAAAAAAAAAAAAAAATTAAAAAAAAACTCTCTGTTCACCTTTACCTTACTTCTCAGTCAGGATCTAGACCTGGGAAATGTATCAGAGAAGTTGGACCAGATTAGGATTAAGGCCTTGTCTGGGGCTCAGAGGAGGAAACTTCTCAAGGAACAGAAGCAAAAGGAAGGAAAAGAATGGCTTCCTAAACATAAGTGGAGGGAATCAAAAGGGCTTGAGCCCAAGACCCCCAAAAGAAACTGCCTCAGGTCAAAGGGGATACACAGACCCCCTCGACGTCAAAGACAGGTGGCAAGAGGGTTAGGGAGGAATCTAAGACTCCATCCTCTCTGGACAAGGGTGATCCTAAAGGGCTGAGGCAGGAAATAGGGAAACAGACCTATAGTACTGCAGTCTCGGTCTTTAGAATGGCAGTTGTCCAAGAAGGATACCCACTGGTGAGCATCACCTCGCAGCAGGAGGAGCTCGTGCAGATGGCCCTCTTTGAAGAGATTGGGGGAGACGCTGGTCCAGGACCCAAATTCAGGAGGGTCTATCTAGATCGCAGTGCCCTCATTTTTGTCTGCGAGGGGGAGCACACAGCAGAATGGCTTAAGGACAAGGTGCCCACGATATCCCCGTGGGAGGATGCGAAGCTGCTGGTCAAGACAGCAGCTGAACTCCTGAAGATCGCAAAGGTATCAATATGGGTACCAAAGATCCTTAAGGATGTCCCTCCAAAGACTCTGTTCGAGAAAATAAGGGTCCAGAAATGAAAAGTCACGACATAGGATTGGAGGGTAATTAACCAAAAGGTCGTTCCGGAAGGACGAACCCTGGTGGTGGAGATCGGAGAGAAGTTTCTGAAGGCAATGCGAGAGCAAGGCCTGAAACTGTTTTTAGGGTTCTCGCAGGTCGCTGTCAGGGTAATCAAAGACCTTAAAGGCAATAATGGCAGCAATATGGGGACTGAAGTGCTGCAGATAAACCTGCAGCACAGTAAAGGGACCACTGCTTACCTGAGCCGTCGCCTGGTGAGACTGGAGGTGGATGTGGCCCTGATACAAGAACCCTATTTATACAAAGGGGGTGTATCAGGCCTCAGTGGTACTGGAGGTAAGCTGATTTATGCCAGAAATCTAAAAAACTCCAGAACATGCATTTATATTAGAAATGGAATACCTTTCATACCAATGATGGATTTTTGTTCCAGGGACTTGGTGACCATCAGGATGCAGCAACGTGAGGAAGGTATCACGAGGGAAATTGTTTTGGCCTCATCATACCTTCCTTATGAATACAGCTCTCCTCCTTTCTTTGGAAGTAAGGAGACTGACGGAAACCTGCCATCGGCAAGGTGACGAACTGTTGGTGGGATGTTATGCCAATGCCCACAATCTATCGTGGGGCAGCAAGGACACCAACAGTAGAGGTGAGCACCTTCTTGAATTTATCCTATCTAACAACTTGGAGATCCTGAATAGGGGCGATGAACCTACAATCAGGAATAGTAGAAGGAAAGAAGTAATTGACATAACTTTTGGTTCCATGATGATGGGAAGTTATGTCAAACAGTGGCATGTGGTCCTGGAGCCATCCTCATCAGATCACATGTATATTAAATTCAAGATTGAAATGGGAACCAGACAGACCATAGCCTATAGGAACCCCAGGAAAACGGACTGGGAGACATATAGGAAAGACCTTGACTTCAGCCTATGGGAAATTAAAAGCCGGCCGAGGTGACTGAGGCGCTCCAGTCACGGTCAGCACGGCAACTACGCTCGGGGGTTCGAATCACCACTCGGGCATGGATATTTGTGCCATCCTTAATACTAGCTAGTTCATAAGTAGTTTGTAAGCTTAGGGACTGATGACCCCGTAGTTAAGTCCCATAAGTTGTACAAACATTTGAACATTTTGAAATTAAAACTTCAATAAGGAATCCAGCAGAGTTTGAGGAAGTAGCAGAGGCCGTAACCTCTGCTATAGTGGCCTCATACCAGGACAACTGCTCAATCACCAAGAAGTACACAAATAGGAGTGTGCCTTGGTGGAATAATAACCTGGAAATGCAAAGGAAACAGGTACGAAGACTGTTTAACCTTGCGAGGCGCAAAGGACAATGGGCAAAGTATCGTGAGGCCCTTGTCAATTACAACCTTGCCATCAGACGGGCAAAGGAGGCATCCTGGAAGGTATTCTGTGAGGAAGTGGAGAGCACGGCTGCTCAAGTGAGACTTCATAAAATCCTCGCTAGGGTACCAACTAATCCAGGAGGAACATTGAGGAAGGAGGATGGGGAGTATACAAAGACAGCACATGAAACGCTGGAACTGCTCCTCAAGACTCATTTTCCTCAATATACTCTGGGGGATAACTCAGACCAGAATGCGATTCCTGAGAGACAACGATTCTCAGGTATTCGCAAAGAGGACTGGGATTTGGCCAAGGAGTGTGTCGATCTCAGTAAGGTCCAATGGGCGGTGGGAACATATCAACCGTTCAAGTCACCTGGCCCCGATGGAATCTTTTCAGCTCTCCTGCAACCAGCGGGAGAAAATCTTATTAGATTCCTATGCAGGTTATTCAGGGTTAGCCTAGCAGCAGGAGTCATTCCCAATGCCTGGAGGACAGTGAAGGTTGTCTTCATTCCTAAACCAGGGAGAGTTGATCATACCAAGGCCAAGGATATGAGATCAATCAGCCTGTCCTCCTTCATTCTTAAGACATTGGAAAAGCTGGTTAATGTCCATGTTGGAGAAAGGAGGTTAAGTAGGGCTCCTCTACATTCAAACAAACATGCGTATCAGCCAGGTAAATCATGTGAGACAGCTCTCCACCAACTTGTTGGGAAGGTGGAGAAAGCACTACACTTTCAGGAAATAGCCCTCTGTATCTTCCTGGACATTGAGGGGGCTTTTAGCAACACGACCTTCGATTTCATGGTTAGGGCAGCAGAGGTGCTTCACCTAGGGACCAAAATATGTAGGTGGACTAGGGCCATGCTCAGTGGAAGAAAGGTAGAAGCTACCATGATGGGGACTGATGACCACGCAGTCTAGTCCCCTCTAAACAACAACAACAGCTACCATGATGAATGAAAGAATGGTAATCAACACCACTAGGGGTTGCCCGCAAGGAGGAGTTCTTTACCCTTTATTGTGGAATCTAGTGGTGAATGATCTCATTGGAGAATTAAACTCTAGGCAGTACTTTTGCCAAGGATACGCAGATGATCTTGTCATAGTAAAACTTGGCAAATTTGCTGACACAGTAAAAAATATGGCACAAGGTGCATTGGACATTGTGCAAGACTGGTGCAGAAAACAGGATCTGGGGGTTAGTCCTAAGAAGATTGTTGTACCATTCACAAAGAAGCATATACAACATTCAAGTTGGAATTTAAGGCTTTTCAATGAAGCGCTACCCCTCACATCAGGATTATTTCCTCCAAAGCAAAAGGTAGTCTTGTGAGTACCAGGAGAGCTTGTGGCAAAAATTGGGGGCTGAGCCCCAAAGGGTATGCACTGGATACACACCACAGTGATTAGTCCCAGGATCACCTATTGGGCGGTCGTGTGGTGGAAGAAGGTAGAACAGCAGGTTGCTGCTAAGCAGCTTGGTAAGGTGTAGAGATTAGCCTGCTTAGCCATAACAGGTGGAATTAGCAGCACACCAACTGCTGGGATGGAAACCATGCTCGATATGCCCCCATTACACCTTTGGGTCAAGATGGAGGCAGTGGGTGGTGCATACAGACTCAAATCTGGCAACAACTGGAACTCTTTGGGATATCCAGAATCACACACTAAAAAGTGAGTGAGGTAAATATAGGAAAGGTTGGGGAAATGCCAGCCGGCTATATTATAACCCCATACTGCTTCAACAAGCCTTTCAATATAACATTTGGAAGTAGGGAGCAGTGGGAGAAAATAGTTTGACACCGTAAGGGGGATATTGTCTGGTTCACTGTCGGGTCAAAATCGGACCAAGGTGTTGGGGCCGGAGTATATGGGGTGCAGCCAAGACTGGAGGGCGTCATCTCTCTAGGAAAACTGGCCTCAATATTCAAGGCCAAAATCACTTCCATTAGGGCGTGTGTGGAGGAGAATTTGCGTAGGTGCTACAAAGATCGTAGCATCTATATCTATTCAGACAGCCAGGTAGCCCTGAGATCACTGGTAGCTCTTGCAACAAGGTCTAAAATTGTTGCAGAATGTCACAGGGTTCTGGTGGAGCTAGGGGAAAGCAATAGAGTAAACCTATTGTGGGTCCCTGGCCACTCGTGGATCAGTGGCAATGAAGATGCCGACAGATTAGCCAGGATGGGGGCAAAGACTCCATTTATTGGACCGGAACCTGTCCTGACAATCACCAAGGCAATGTTCAAATTGGAGCTACGTGACTGGCTCAGAAGACAGACAGCACTTAGAATATTGGAGCAAAGTCCATCAACAAAAACATGGCAAGGTAATGATGTCAAAGCCATGTTTTAAAAGAAGCTCTGCAATCCTGGGCCTGAACAGGAAAGAGATTAGACTCATGGTTGGATTGCTGACAGGCCATGGGAATTTCAAAAAAACATCTACCTACAATGGGAATAACAGAAGAGGACCCTAAATGTAGGATCTGTGATGACGGTGATGAAACTGCATCACATCTAATCTTCGAATACATTGCATTGGAGAGTAAAAGGCACAGAACATTTGGGACAACTAGACCCGAAGAAATTGTGTCTAATAAAGAACTGGTAAAGGGACTCCTTGCACTGTTCAAGGGTATTGGTTGGCTTTACTAGATATACAGGGAGCGATGCCGCACAATAAACTTAGTTTCGGTGCGGGCAATGGCGGGTTGGTCCAAGACTGTTTTGGCTTCCATGGAAAAATCAATCAATCACCTATACCTTACCATCAGTGTAAAATTCAGATTACTTTTTAAACACAAAATCTTAATGTATAATTTTAACCTTAGACAAACCCACCTGCTTTCACCAATAAAAGTTATGTATTAGACCACCCCCTCCCCCAATTACATTTTTCATTATGGCAGTGACATAACATTAGACGTTGGAACTGGTTAATTTTGTTACCACAACCATTATTTAGCTTTCACATTAACTGGCTTCGCCAGCTCATAACCAAACTGTTGCCCTCCAACCTAAACTATACCTCGAGTTGCGCTACAGATCTGTCTGTCACCACAACCAAACTTTCAGAGTATGTCCTATATAATACTTTAACCACTTTGACCTACAACGTCATCAACATATCGGAAAACCCATATATAGGATACTACACTATTTTAATACTTATGTATTATCCATAATAAATAATCTGTGGTTATCCTCATAAATTACAGATTATAACAACAGAATGTACCATTGATCACAAGTCTCAGATCAAAACTTCGCGCATTCGGCACTCATTTGCGGGGGGGGGGGGGGGGGGGGGGGGAATTCCTCTATGTTAACCTATACCTTACCAACAGAGTGAAATACAGATCACTTTTCAGACACAAAATCTTAATCTATAATCTGAACCTTATGCAAAACAGAAATGACAAAATACCCATTTTTTTGTGACATTCACCACAAGAGAGCGCCACTCGATACTTACATTTGTCATCTATAAACAAACACATCGCAAAAATGATGACGTCATACAACACAAGAAGCCAGCGTCACAAGTCATATTTACATGAATGAGCCTATAATGTGACAATTTTATATATTACTTAGAACACTCTCTATGGATTTCTAGCATATATCACCTTCATTGTTGTACTTTGTATTTTTTTTCATTTGTTTACTTTTTTAACTGGCTAAAGATAGTGAAGCCAAACATTACGGCTGACATAATCTGTCTATCCATCATGTTTGCTTGTACAGAACATACCGGGTGTCCAGAAAAGGGCTCCCTGAATTCAAAATTAAATATCTCGAAAACAAAGATCGATAGAGGATGCAGTAAATGGTATGTTTATTGTGAAAGCTGTAAGAAGTTTGTACAGCAGTTTGAAATAATAGTTACAAAAGCTGCTAACAGATGGCGCTGTACAGTTCTTATCAGCATACATACGTGAAATAATCGCATGAAAACACTCTTTGCAAATAATCACATCACTATGTTTTCAAAATGTTCACCATTGGCACTTCAGAGGTGGTGCAAACGAAGAATGAAATTCGCCATAACATTTCGTAGTGTCTCAACTGAAATGGATTCACTGACATGGAGGCCATGCCTGCACCAGTAAATTTGGGATATTCCAAAGCAATGACTCGATTCCCGAAGTATTCCTCAATAAAGTGAAATACTTGTTCGGTCCGATGTGGTCGGGCTTCATCTTGCATAAACCATTTAGTACCAGGTCGATCCTCTAACGCTTGCTGTGTGGCGACAAATTGTCCCAAAATTGCAATGTAACATGCACCAGTGACCTTTTCTCGAATCAAAAAAGGGCCAATAATGCCTCTGCTGCATACTGCAGCCCACACAGTAACTTTAGGAGAATACAGGGGTTTCGCTTCACACCAGTACGGCTTTTCGGAACCCCAAAATCGCCAGTTCTGCTTATTCACGAATCCATTCAGGTGGAAGTGTGCTTCATCTGTAAACCAGATGCAGCCAACATCAAATCCTTCACTATCAATCATTGTGAGCATCTGATTAGTAAAGGCAACCCTTTGTTGCACAGCTCGTACGGGTATGGCCTGGTGCGTTTGAATTTTGAATGGAAACATGTGTATGCTCTTTCTCAGTATTTTCTGCGTGTTGGGATGCTTCAAACCAGTCTCAGATGCAATTCTACGGACGGATGACATTGGATTTCGCTGAATAATTCCAGAAACTGTGGCGATATTTTCAGGCTTAACTGCGGTTTGCTTGCGGCCAACATGCCCCACTAGATCATCAGTTACGCTGCCTATTCGATGAAATTTTGTGAAGAGCGTACGAATGGTTTTTGCATCGGGTCCTTTTGGAACATTAAATCATGCTTGAAAACTTCGCCTTGTTGCCATAGGACTCTCTTCTAACCTGTGGTACTCTAGCACCAGAAAAACGCGTTGTTCAATGGAGTACACGGTTTTAATCTCTTCCTTCGGTACGCTAACCTCCTTTCACGTTTCAATAGTGGAACCACGGGGGTGAAAGCTATATATTCATTCATTCCATATCATTCAAGTTCGGTTCATTTCCATATCACTAGGGGCGCTAGAGCTCGGCCTCCTCGAGGCCGTGGCTAGAGTGATCTGGAAGCGATGTAATTGGCTGACAACTGTCCAATGAGAGCTGGGTGGCTACACAGGCGGCTTGTTCTATTGTGGCGTTCTGATTTCTGAGTAGCAATCTTTAATATCTTCGTCACAATAACATTCTGTACTATATTTCAAAGCCTTTCCCTTGGAACGGAAGAGAATTCCTGCTAAAAATGTTCACAATTAATACAAAGGTATGATATTTAACTGACAATATTTTAATTAAAGATGAATTAAATGAATGTGTAAATAAGGAAATTCACAGAATTAATGATAAACTAAAAAGCTGTTGCAGGCTATTCAGTAATGTGAAATTAATCGACTCAAGCACACTCCATAGAGAATGTTTTAATAAACATGGGCTTCACCTAAACAACAGTGGGAAAGCCAAGCTAGGAAACTTTGTAATGGATGCAATTAAATGCAATTCCAAATGGACAGTCACTGAACTGGGGTGGTAAAAAGGCTCAACAGCAGAAACACCAGCACAAACAGCAACAGCCCTCTGATCTATCATCCAAAAAACAGCAGCAACACCGACAGAGCAACCTACTACAGAACCAAAATTAACATCAACATCAGAAGTGACAGTTAAAACGTCAATGTTCAACCAACCAGAATCATCAGCCTTCACAACAACAACAGTAGCAGAACAAACATCAGTAGCAGTAGCTCCAAAACAAATAACAAGCCAACCTGAATCACTGACATAAACAGCAACAGCACACAGCAGTAGCAGTGATAGTAGCAGCAGTCGTCACACCAGAAGAAGGCAGCCACTTTTGAGAAGACAGGATTTTGCTGGGACCAGGCAGTGAACAACAACAGATAATAGGGAAACATCTAAATGACTGCAAGCAGAAGAATCTACAACAAAGTAAACTAGTACAAGAGGCTGATTCCAATCAAGGTAGGGAAAGTGGCAACAAAATAGAACAGCAGTTTCAAAAAACTCCAATTTAAAAATAATGCATCAAAACATTCAATATGCATCTAAAAAATCGGAAGAGTTAGAAAAGTTTTACTAGATGCTGAAGTACCTAATATTTTTATAATGACAAAACATGGTTTAAAAGATAGTGAATTAAAGGTTTTCAATCTAGAGGGATACAAAAATGTAGCATACTATTGCAGAAATGAACATAAAAATGGGGGAGTAGCAATTTTTGTTGACAGCAAAGTAGGGGACTACACCCCTCGACATATCCCAAATTGCACAGATTTCTACTTTGAAGCAGCAGCATTACAAATAAAGTTCATGGGGAAAAATGCCTTATAATAGGAATATAGCGATCACCAAGCATTGAAAACTTTTTACTGGAATTAGAGGTACTACTTCAGAATGTCATGAAGAAATATACTTTTAATATTAGCAGGTGACTTAAATATAAATATGCTAAGAGACAATGACTGCACAAGACGTTTTCGTGACATACTGGGGTCATAAATCTCCAGTTGCATGTAAAAAGCCCAACAAGATGTACAGAAACATCAAGCACATTAATAGATCATATGTTTACAAATATACCTACTGACAGACAAAAAGTTCAGGTTATAAATACTGTTATCACAGACCATTGAACTGAAAGATTATGCAAAAGCTGAAGACAAGAAAATGATAAAATATAGACGAACAAATATTGCAAATTTAAATAGCCTAGAAATTTTAGTAAAAGCAGAAGAATGGGATGATGTGTATAATGAGCACAGTGTAGAAAAGAGCTGGGAATCTTTCTGTCATATATACTAAGACACCACATAAATGTGGCTTGTCCTGCAATATGTAAAACTGTAAGTGCCAAGCAAAACAAAAAATGGATCACCAAGGAAATTAAAAAAGCAAGAGAGGAACTGATTAAACTCTATGAAGATTACCAGAAAGATAAATAACAGGCCAGTCAAGAGGCTTACAGGAGCAAGAAGAAATCGTACACGAGGATGATAAGAGAAGCAAAGGCTAGCCAATATAAACATGAAATAAACACTTCTACAAATATTTCTAAAACTGTCTGGAACTTAATAAATGTTAATGGAAAAAGAGTCACAGACCTCAAAAGATACAAATATAATACTGGAAATGGAGGAGATTAAAGTGACAGACCCACTACAAGTGGCAAATAGCTTAAATCAGCACTATGTAGCTATAGTGGAGAAACTACTAAATCAGAACAGCCCAGTAACAAAGAGCATCAAAAGTCCTAAATGGGTGGTTGAGAGTCTATACCTACTCCCTAAAATGAATTGGAGGTTTCAAAAATAATTGGTGCACTAAAAAATAAAAATACAGAGGGTCTAGATGGCATATCAGCCAAAATAGTAAAACATTGTGCTAAATGTCTTGCAACACCTTTGACATTCCTGATAAATCTAACAATGAAGGAAGGAGTTTCTCTAAACTGTCTAAAAAGGAGCAAGGTAGTGCCAGTTTTTAAAGGAGGTGATAAAGAAGATCCTGGAAACTATAGACCAATCACGATCACAACTGTTCTGTCTAAAATAGTAGAAAGAGTGATTAATGATAGAATTGTAAATTTCATAGACAAACATAACATGGGTTCAGAAAGGGGAGATCAACTAAGACAGCAGTGGCAAATTTTATAACATACATAGCAGAGGCCCTGGAACAACGAAGGAAAGTGTTTGGTATATACTTAGACCTTTCCAAAACCTTTGATTGTGTCTGCCACAAAATTCTTCTAGAAAAACTAAACTGTTATGGCATAAGAGGAAATGCTGCAGACATTATAAAAACATTTGCTGAAAAGAGACAACAGTGTGTGGAATTAAAACACAAATGTAGGGACAAAGAAGATAAAGTCTATTCTGAATTCCAGCAGGTAAAGTATGGGGTAGCTCAGGGTTTGATATTAGGACCTCTGCTCTTCATACTGTACATAAATAAATGAAAAAGTAATAATGTATGCTGACAAGACAACTTTGTTAGTATGTGGTGACACAGTGAAGGATTTGGAAAAGAGAGCCACTGAAAACTTCTAAATGGCAGAAAGGTATTTTACAGAAAATAATCTACTGATCAAAAGAAAGAAAACAAAATGTACTAAATTTGAAACAAAGATAAGAAAAAGCTCAGAGGTTTTTACACTGAAGATTGGCAGTACAGAAGTAGACTGTAATAGATTTCTGGTAATAGAGGTGGACAAGCATCTGTCATGGGAAAATCACATTGATAAGTAATGAGAAAAATGTGCTATACAGTGGACACAGAAACCCTGTTAAAAATGTATTATGGACTTATCTTCCCACACTTATCATATGGTATACCACTATGGGGAGGAGCAGCTGATGTACACATACAGAGACTTTTAAAACTTCAAAAGAAAGCCATCAGATGCCTAGCCAAACTATCACCAAGGGAATCATGCAAAAACAAATTTAAAGAATTTAAGATACTAACTGTACCAAGTCTGTATATATATGAGACAATAGCTTTCCTTATGGTAAACTGTACAGCTCCACTAAACAGTGATATCCATAACCACAATACAAGAACTAAAGAACAATACCATTTTTTTTTTTCAGCAAAAGGCTAAACATGACAGATAGGGATCATATAAATGCAGATTCTTCAACAAACTGACTCTTAGCATCAGGCGCATAAAGGAACGTAGTGCCTTCAAAAGGAAATTAAAGGAACATCTCATCTCTCGATTCTGGTATAAGGTGAAGGAATATTTGACAGAAAATTTGTAATTTAAAGGTGAACTGATGTAGTGCTGGAAACAGAGAAGTGGACTGTGTCTTTTCACTAAATTTCTAATAATTAAGTACCACATGTTATATTTATAAACGATAAATTTGTAAAATTTTCTTTCTTTCTTATGTTACATAAAATTAACAACATGACTTGTCTAATATCATTGTAAATATGATCTACAGACAAATAAATTATTATTATTATTATGTCTTTTATTATAGTATCAGATTAAGCTGTGTGATTTCTGTTACTTATTTTATGTTTCTTTAACAGCTATTCTAGTGAATATAATCACGATTTGTGTTTTTATTAGGATATTCAACTCAAGAAATTGATGTTGAAATACTCCTGCAAGTTCCCTGATTGTTCATCTGGATACTACGTTTGTTCATCCGAGAAAGTTAACAACAAGCATTTCTACAGGTTTCCCAGGCAACCTCAAGAGTTACTTAAAAATTGGAAAAGTGTTTGTGAGCTGTCACCTGATGTGGACTGTCCTAGTTTTCTTGTTTGTGAGGACCATTTTTGCGAAAAAGATTTTATGAATGCTACTAGGCATAGGCTAAACAGGGATGTGTTTCCAAAACATCTGACAACTGCTCCTTGCATCGCTACTAATACCAGTATTAGATCAGGTGTACCTGCTGCTAGTGATTTACGAAGCACTAGCTGTGCCATGTCAGAAGTTAATTACATACAGTCTGCTAATACTAGAAGCGAAACTAATGCTACTATTGAATTACCCAGCACTAGTTATGGTACACAGAGTAGCACTTTGAGTGATACACGTACAGTTTTCGTTCCCTCTCAAAGTGAATCTACAGATGGTGAGTACTCGTTCTTATCTGAAACATCTTTTAATGAGGAAAATGGTGTTTCGGGTACGGGGCTTTTGATAGCAGACTTAAGTCCAATTAAATCCAAAATGTACAAGATTCATAGGAATACTGTAGTTAGGCTAGCAAAACTTAAAGGAAAGCTACACCATGAGAAAAGTGTACTAAAAACACTCAAAGATTTATATGACAACAATATTTTCTGTTTCACAGAAAACAATTTAAATTCTGTAGCGAGAGATTTCATAAACAGCCAATTAAGAAACGCTCATCGACCAGCAAATGTAAGGCGATGGACAGTTGAGGATAAGGTATTTGCTCTGTCCTAAATAAGCGAAGCCCTCAGCTATACAAATATTTGTCAGTTCAGTTTTCCCTTCCGTCTGTGAGGCATCTGAAATCTCTGTTATCTGCTGTATACCTTTTGAGCCAGGATTGAATCCTGCTGTGTTGAATGTATTAAAATCAGAAGTTGATTCACTATCTAACAGTGACAAATATTGTGCTTTGTTATTTGATGAAATGTCTTTGGAAAAAGGATTGTATTATGATGCAAGCAAGCAAGAAATTTCAGGGTTTCAGTATTTAGGACACTTAGGAAAGTCAAATTTATATGCAAATCATGCAATTGTATTTATGGTCAGAGGCATACATAAAACTTGGAAGCAGGGTGCAAGCAACCAAAAAGCACTGAAAGAACTTTGCAGTGACATTTATCCTGAAACCAGTCCGTTTCAGTTTTTAGTCAGTGGTGAACCTGTTGCAGTGGTTTATGATGTTCCCCACCTGTTAAAGAATACTAGAAATGCTCTTCTGGGAAATAAAATACAATTTGGGTTTAAAAAAGAGGCCAGTTTTGAATTTATTCATAGGGCTTTTCTTCTGGATCAACAGAAGATGTTTAAGACTTTGCCAAAGTTGCATAGGAATCATTTTGATTTTAAGGATACTTTTACTAAAATGAAAGTTAAGGTAGCTGCAGCCCAGCTCAGTCATTCAGTTGCTGCAGTTATTGAAACCTTTGTAGCATTTAATATTTTACCTGCAGAAGCAATATATACTGCAGCATTTGTTGAAAAGATAGACTGTTTGTTTGGTTCATTAAACAGCTCCCATTACTATCCACAAGATGGAAAATCTTATAAGTGTGCCCTGTCTGCAGAATCACCACATGTTTAAATGTGGTACAGTGTATTAAAAGAAATGAATGATTGCAAGGTGTTGGAGCTAGGAACAGGCAGAGATAAAACGAAAATGTTCAGTTTCATAAGTGGTTGGCAAACTACAGGAAGAACATTAATGTTCATTTGAAATAGAGTAAAGAAAATTGGTTTCAATTTTTTAAGCATGAGGGCTTTCAGTCAAGACCCACTGGAGAATGTTTTTTGTTGTGTGAGGCAGCACGGTGTTGCAAACACGAGCCCAACCTGTTTTCAGTTCAAAGCAGCATTGAAAACAGTTATAATAAATAACATGTTTCTACCTGTAAAGTCACTAAGTAACTGTGAGAATGATAGATGCACACCATTGAGCAATTTAACGCGATTTCTGGGAGCTCATAACGATAGCTTTATTGACTCGACAGCTGACCACTGCACAGTTAATGAAAATGCTTTATACAGTGTCCTTGCAGATAGTGGTGACAGTGGTGTTGAGGAGGCCGATGTCAGGAATGACAGACAGGCACTGGCATATACAGCTGGTTACATTCTGAAAAACTTGGGTGTAACTTCTGAAACCAACTGTGGTGACTGTAAAACAACTCTGTTTTCAGCAACACCTACACAGGATCATATATATACAAATTTCAAGGAATTTGATACCTCCAACACACAATTAATATATGCAAGTGACAAACTAATGTCCTTTTTAGCAAATGTTCACAGTCAGTTGTATGCATTTTTAGATAAATGTGGTTGCCAGGAAAAATTGGAAGATGAATTCTTTTCACTGTTTATATTTCCTGAGGGAATAACATTTTGTGAAACACACTTTTCTGCACAGTATTTATTGAGGAAATGTGTACCACTTTTGATTTACAAGTATGTCAGAGATTGGAATAACACCACCTGTTGGCCTAATAACAGAAATTCAAAGGAGAAACTGAATAAAAATTTTAAGGCTGTTTGAACTGTCAATTTTTTTTATGTTGAAGAAATACAAAAGTATAAATTAATTTTAGTTTTCATTTCTTTAAATAAAATGTATTAATTATTTCTGCTTTTCATGTTGCAAAATAAAAAAAACACAGTAATTATGTTTTGTTTTCATCATACTAATTTTATCCCTGTTTCGTATTTTACTTTCAGTTAATTTGATGATTTATTTGCTTTTGTCTTGAATCAGTTACATATATTAAAAGATGTAGGAACATTTTGAAGAAAATCATTGGTTAATAGTTGTGTGTGTGTGGGGGGTGTGGTTTTTTTTTTTTTTTTTTTTTTTTTTTTTTTTTTTTTTTTTTTTTTTTTTTTTTTAATCTAGGCTAGTTTTCTGACATATAAATGTCTAATTTTAGATGACAACAAGCCTACATGCTTCACCAACGGTTTAGTAAGCTATGAAAAAGAGGATACCATATTTTTGGTGGCAGTATAGTAATTCTAACCATTAGTATAAAAATATGACACAATTATTATAGACAAAAAATTCCTTTCAGGAAATATTATATATAAAAATAGATAAAGATTACTCACCAGGCAAAGGAGCACAGGTGTGATAGTAGCACAAATAAATAGAACACACACACACACAAATGCAATCTTTCGCAACCCAGTTGCTTCTTCAGGCAGAAGGGAAGGAGAGGGAAAAGGAAATGAGTGTTTTAAGGAAGGGGGTAAGGAGCCATTCCAATCCCGGGACAGGAAAGACTTACCTTGGGGGAAGAAAAAGAAAGTAAACAAATACACACCCACCCAAACATTTACACAGACGCAAACACACCTAGGCAGACATACTAGAATTTCTCCTCCCTCTTCCAGCTGTCTGTCACCTTTTTCCTCTTCTCTGTTCTTACGCTTTTGCACTCCTCGTCTTACATTTCATTCTAAAGCTGCATAGCACATTTCCAGTAGATAGTACCTGCAGACACCATTACACAGTGCATATATTTCTACCCCCTCCCATGCCCAGCTCTGCCATCCCTACACTGCTGAATTGGCATTCGACCCACAACAGCCAGGGACGGCAGTCTTGAATGTGTGAGTTGTGACTGTGTGATTATGTATTATGTGTCCCCTCTCTTTTTCTCATGAAAGCTGTGGACAAAGTTGTGTGAGTATGCTTGTCTTTTCTACGTGCCTTTTTGTGCTCAGATATTGTTTTTACAGTGAGTTACAACCTTTCCTCATGCAGTCATATAATTTATATACATCTATGCATTTAGCAAAATAAATTTGTATGAAAATATCGGTGCAGTTGTCATTCTCAATTGTACATTTATGATGATGGGGATTGTCTGAAACCAGTCTTATATAATAATATATTACAGTCAAGTGTTCATGTCCAATAATTATTTATTATTAGTGTGGCATATCTACAGTATTGGCTAAAGTTTATTCTTTCATGTATTTAATGAAAGGCCAGAAGAGAATGAATGAATTTATAGTTCCAAAATTAAAGTTGTTGCCTTGTTCGATGTTTTTGCAAATTGATGCTTGCAATTATTATCAGATTTTTGCCAATATAGATTACTATATTCCTTAAATATTCAATATTCGTTTTGTTACAGAAGTGTTATTACTTTTTACAATACAAACTGATCTATTTACTCTCCCACATCCACCTACTTAGCCCCTATCACTTGAAACACCGGTATTGATCTTTTGCAATGTAAATTCCTTGTCAGAGTGCTGTGAGGAACAAAGGTGCTTTTTTTTCTGCACATATTCAAAAATGTGATATTACATAATATTTTTCATCAAAACGCAGCATGTGTGTCCTGCTGTCTCACTCTGTACACATAATAAACAACTGACATTCTGCTTTATTTCCATTATACATCTTGAGGAGCACTCACAACATTACTGCATCCAAAATGTAAGTGTGCCATTGGTCCATTCTAGCCTTTTACCTACATTTTTCACAAGTTGCAGAGCACCAAATATAAAAAGACTTTAAATTACTCCATACTGTTGTCAAACAAGCAAAAAACCTATATACTATGGCTAAGGACGTGATAAATTTTCTAGACCAAAATTCAGGACACATTACAAATTTTGAAAGTAATATATACAAAATATACCACATTAATTTGTTGCATAATGTGATGACATTTTTCCTTTTATTAGTACTGTCTATGATGGGTGTGGGCAGGCCATCCGTATATGAAACTTTCATGTTGGAAACATCCCTTACGCTGTGGCTAAGCCACGTCTCCACCACATCCTTTCTTCCAGGAGTGCTAGTCTCGCACGGTTCGCAGGAGAGCTTCTGTGAAGTTCGGAAGTAGGAGGCGAGGTACTGGCGGAAGTAAAGTTGTGAGGTGGCACCGCGAGTCGTGTCGGGATAGCACGGTCGGTAGTGCGCTCGCCCGCGAAAGGCGAAGGTCCCAGGTTCGAGTCCCGGTTCTGGCACACAATTTTAATCTGCCAGGAAGTTTCATATCAGTGCACACTCCGCTGCAGAGTGAAAGTTTCATTCTGGAATTTAAAAGAAAGCTAATTTTTTAAAAAAAGTTTCTTTCCTTTAAGATAATATAGTTTTACGATGCACCGTAAGAGGGGGGATCGCCAGAATATTTTTATTTGGAAGGCCGTTGCCAGAATATTATTATCGTACTCGGAATGGGGTCACATATTCGAAAAGGTTGAAAAACATTGATCTAGGGAATAAAGGACATGAAAAGAAGCCAAAAAAAATCAACAATTTTATGAAATGCATAGATTGTTACTTACCGTAAAGGTGACGTGCCGAGCCACAGATAGACATGATGAAAAGGCAATCACAGACACACAACTCAGCTTCTGGGCAAAGCTTTCCTCAGAAACAGAACACAAACACACATGCAGGCATAACTTGGATGGACATCACTGCTGACCACTGTCTCCAGCTTCTGTGAACCAAGTGCACAGAAATGCAGTCTGGACTGAGGAACCCTGCAGGGATGGGCACTTCACTATTTTCTCCTCCTCTTCTCTTCCACTCATAGCCTCCCCACACCCTCTCCCAGCCAGCAGGCCCCTGCTCACTTTGCCAGGTGACGCTGTAATTTCTACCCTCGCCTGTGCCCTGCATGCATCCTCCTCATTGCCCTGCTCAAGACTTTTTCAGAAGTGGCTTTTAGGTCGCAACAGCTAGTCGTGTATTCGTTAGTACTGCCTGCACGTCTTTTTTTTACTGAGCGAGAATTTTGCTGTAAATCGAGTTTTGCGATTGTCTTTTCGTTGTGTCTTTCTGTGGCTGTGGCTCGTCTCTATGATGAGTAGCAATCTCTCCTTTTCATAAGAAACTTCCATGTTTGCTTAATCAATGCCCTTTTGTTTTCATATTTCCAGACTGGTTCCACAGACTTTTTTTATTTTCAAATGTTGTCTTGTGACAGCTAAATTAAATGCTAAAATGTCTAACAGTACCTCCAATACAAGCTCGCACACATGAACTGCGTATACTGCTGAGAAGACACGTATTGGTTCATGCCACGCAGAAACAGACGATGAGAGTGCGGCACCAAATACTTTCCGCCTGTTGTCGGTACACCAGACGAGGCCAAGCGTTCAATAGAAGGCTCACTGTTGTGTTGCAGTGTGGGCTTGGGTAGGACAGGGGAGAGGCGGTAGATGTATCAAATGTTTTCATTTGATGGCTGCCACAGCCTGGTTTCAAAAGTAAAAAGCTTTGTCTAATGGATCTTGAGTGTTTTCTATTTGAAGTTTCCTGCTCACACTAGATGCTTTAAGATAAAAGTGGCCAAATATGAAAATAGAATCATTCAAGTGTTGGTAAAAAAAAAAAAAAAAAAAAAAAAAAAAAAAAAAAAAAAAAAAAAAAAAAAAAAAAAAAAAAAAAAAAAAGGTTAGAAGAGGTTTTACTTTTGTGGCATGAACAAATAAGAGCCAAAATTGTGCTAGTTCAGGTCCTCTATTTCGTCTAAATGTGATGACTTTTTATGTGCTCATTGAAGGAAAGGAGTACAAATTTCTCGGAAATTATGGCTGGCTGGATCGGTTCAAGAAGTGGCGTACTTAGCGGTATTGATACAATTCAGTGTGTTTCACACATGAAAACAGGAAACTTTGGTTTTATCCGAGATTTTTGTTATCCGTACCGACTGCCATACCGATCATTTCGGATAAACGATAGTTTACTATTTTGTATTTTATCCTTAACAGCGAACACTTCTTAAAAGCGGACAGTTTTATTTTCCCCATTGGTGTCCGTTATTCAGAAGTTTTACTGTAGTTACTTTTGATGTATAGTAACTATAACCATAAGTAAGTTATCTTTCAGGGAAGTAACTTACTTTAAAAAAGTAACTTTCCCACCCTGGTTCTTATACACACAAAGTTTTCTCAGGCTAAAATCATTCTTGATCAAACCTGAAAGTTTTTCAGATGGTGTGAAACAAACACTTAATGTCATATCCTCCAAGGACTCATCTGATTCCTGATGATTTGGCTGCAAAGTGCGGCAAAAAGGTCAAGATGTTGGGTGTCTTTGATTCTTCATTCTACTCCATGGATTGAACTTGCTTGGGCATGAATTCATTATCTATCTGTCTCTCAGAACAACTATTTTGTGTCTTCAAATGATGTATCTCACTCAACAGGCTTTCAGATCAGATATAATACACGTTCTATCAATGGTAGGTAGAGTCCATGGTCCATGTGACCACACCACAAATCTATCATCCACATACTGTAGTGCTTTTTATTCACGGTGCTCCATAAAATAACTGGCCACCACAGGAGGCAGAGGGCTTCCCATGGTGACACCACCCTTTTGTTCAGAGTATTGGACCTGAAATAAGAAGTATGTTGAAGTAAGCCCTTGTTTAAATAGTTCCAATATGTCCTCCTCAGACTTGTTGCTAATAAGCTCTAAAGAGACCTGCAGGGATACCTTTGTAAATAAAGGTAATAAATCAAAACTTACTAACAGATCTGATGATTGCTGTCTAAGAATTATTTAGGTGACCTAAGAAGTCTTCAGAGTTTCGAATATAGTGGTCTCAGTTGCCTAAGAGGGGTCCCAATAGTGATGTTGGATATGTATAAAAAATAATTTGGTGCACCGATGTTAATCGTAATGGGATAGAGAGGTGCCCCAGTCTTATGGATCATGGGTAGACCAAGGATTATTTCGGCCTAAGGAAATGTAGTGTGTAGAAGAACATTTGCCATCGTGGTGTGACATATATAGGCCAGACACGTCACACTGTATAAGAACCCTCTGATGTACATCAACATCATACAAACCTACATCAACCAGAGAATTCAGCAATCACAGTAAACCATCTGAATGCAGGAAGTTGCGTGTTTTATTAAAAGACAGAAATTTTTATCCCTGGTTTCCTCCTTTCAGTGCCACTTCATTAACCCAGATAGTGCTGCTGTTCTTGCAGAAGGACTAGAATGACGCTTACTTTTTAATTATTGTCTGTAAGAATTCGTACAGAGTGTCATATTTTATTTCTTTGAATTGCCTTCTCCCACTGCAGATCAATTTAGCTTGTATCGTTGATTGCAAAGTGGTTGGATACAGCTGCAAAGTTGAGGTTCATACACAAGATACTGAAGACTACCTCGTAGTTTGGTTTATATTTGAGATATTTATAAGTATATATTTCACCTTAAATGTTGTTTTAATAATAATGATTCATCAGATTAAAATTATGAAACATTCATTTTGACGTCATTCGTGAAAGAAGGGCAGTATTGCAAAACTAATGATGTGATTCTGAAAAAAATCACTTATAACAGTGCAGTCATATAAAGGGAATTAATAGCTTGTGAGAAAAAAATTAAACAAAAAATAAACCCACTAAACTATCTGGGTTGATTTGATTTGATTTGATTTTACCAGGGAAGCCAAAACAGTCTTCGACCAACCCGCCACTGCCTGCAACGAAACTAAGTTTATTGTGCGGCATCGCTCCCTGTATATCTAGTAAAGCCAACCACTGCCCTTGAACAGTGCAAGGAGTCCCTTTACCAATTCTTTATTAGACACAATTTCTTCGGGTCTGGTTGTCCCAAATGTTCTGTGCCTTTTACTCTCCAATGCAATGCATTCGAAGATTAGATGTGATGCAGTTTCATCACCGTCATCACAGATCCTACATTTATGGTCCTCTTCTGTTATTCCCATTGTATGTAGGTGTTTTTTGAAGTTCCCATGGCCTGTCAGCAATCCAACCATGAGTCTAATCTCTCTCCTGTTCAGGCCCAGGATTCCAGAGCTTCTTTTAAAACATGGCTTTGGCATCATTACCTTGCCATGTTTTTGTTGATGGACTTTGCTTCAATATTCTACGTGCTGCCCTCTGAGCCAGTTACGTAGCTCCAATTTGATCATTGCCTTGGTGATTGTCAGGACAGGTTCCGGTCCAATAAATGGAGTCTTTGCCCCCATCCTGGCTAATCTGTCGGCATGTTCGTTGCCACTGATCCCCGAGTGGCCAGGAACCCACAACAGATTTACTCTATTGCTTTCCCCTAGCTCCACCAGAACCCTGTGACATTCTGCAACAATTTTAGACCTTGTTGCAGGAGCTGCCAGTGATCTCAGGGCTGCCTGGCTGTCTGAATAAATGTAGATGCTACGATCTTTGTAGCACCTACGTAAATTCTCTTCCACACATGCCCTGATGGCAGTGATTTTGACCAGTTTCCCTAGAGAGATGACGCCCTCCAGTCTTGGCTGCACCCCATGTACCCCGGCCCTTGGTCCGATTTTGACCCGTCAGTGAACCAGACAATATCCCCTGTACAGTGCCGAACTATTTTCTCCCACTGCTCCCTACTTCCAATTGATATATTGAAAGGCTTGTTGAAGCAGTATGGGGTTATAATATAGTCGGCTGGCATTTCCCCAACCTTTCCTATATTTACCTTACTCACTATTTTAGTGTGTGATTCTGGATATCCCAAAGAGTTCCAGTTGTTACCAGTTTTGAGTCTGTAGGCATCAGCTGCTGCCTCCATCTTGACCCAAAGGTGTAAGGGGGGCATATCCAGCATGGTTTCCATCCCAGCAGTTGGTGTGCTGCTAATTCCGCCTGTTATGGCTAAGCAGGCTAGTCTCTGCACCTTACCAAGCTGCTTAGCAGCAACCTGCTGTTCTACCTTCTTCCACCACATGACCGCCTCATAGGTGATCCTGGATCTAATCACTGTGGTGTATATCCAGTGCATACCCTTGGGGCTCAGGCCCCAATTTTTGCCACAAGCTCTTCTGGTACTTACTAAAGTACCTTTTGCCTTGGAGGAAATATTCCTAATGTGAGGGGTCCATGTCAGTTTCTCATCTAGGGTAACCCCTAAATATTTCACTGTCCCCTTCACGGGTAGTGCTTCATTGAAAAGCTTTAAATTCCAACTTAAGTGTTGGATATGTTTCCTTGTGAACGGTACAACAACAGTCTTCTTAGGACTAACCCCCAGATCCTGTTTTCTGCAGCAGTCTTGCACAATGTCTAAAGCACCTTGTGCCATATTCTTCACTGTGTCAGCAAATTTGCCAAGTATTACTATGACAAGATCATCTGCGTATCCTTGGCAAAAGTACTGCCTACAGTTTAATTCTCCAATGAGATCATTCACCACTAGATTCCGCAATAAAGGGGAAAGGACTCCTCCTTGCGGGCAACCCCTAGTGGTGTTGATTTACCATTTTTTCATTCATCGTGGTAGCCTCTACCTTTCTTCCACTAAGCATGGCTCTAGTCCACCTACATATAGTAGTCCCTAGGTCATGCACCTCTGCTGCCCTAACCATGAAATCGAAGGTCGTGTTGCTAAAAGCCCCCTCATTGTCCAGGAAGATACAGAGGGCTATTTCCTGAAAGTGTAGTGCTTTCTCCACCTTCCCAACAAGTTGGTGGAGAGCTGTCTCACATGATTTACCTGGTTGATATGCATGTTGGTTTGAATGTAGAGGAGCCCTACTTAACCTCCTTTCTCCAACATGCACATTAACCAGCTTTTGCAATGTCTTAAGAATGAAGGAGGACAGGCTGATTGGTCTCATATCCTTGGCCGTGGTATTATCAATTCTCCCTGGCTTTGGAATGAAGACAACCTTCACTGCCCTCCAGGCATTGGGAATGATTCCTGCTGCTAGGCTAACCCTGAATAACCTGCATAGGAATCTAATAAGATTTTATCCCACTTGTTGCAGGAGAGCTGGATAGATTCCATCGGGGCCAGGTGACTTGAACGGTTGAAATGTTCCCACCGCCCATTGGACCTTACTGAAATCACACACTCCTTGGCCAGATCCCAGTCCTCTTTGCAAATACCTGAGACCCGTTGTCTCTCAGGAATCACATTCTGGTCTGAGTTATCCCCCAGAGTATAATGAGGAAAGTGAATCTTGAGGAGCAGTTCCAGCGTTTCATGTGCTGTCTTTGTATACTCCCCATCCTCCTTCCTCAATGTTCCTCCTGGATTAGTTGGTACCCTAGTGAGGATTTTATGAAGTCTCGCTTGAGCAGCCGTGCCCTCCACTTCCTCACAGAATACCTTCCAGGATGCCTCCTTTGCCCGTCTGATGGCAAGGTTGTAATTGACAAGGGCCCCACGATATTTTGCCCATTGTCCTTTGTGCCTCGCAAGGTTAAACAGTCTTCGTACCTGTTTCCTTTGCATTTCCAGGTTATTATTCCACCAAGGCACACTCCTATCTGTGCACTTCTTGGTGATTGAGCAGTTGTCCTGGTATGAAGTCACTATAGCAGAGGTTACGGCCTCTGCTACTTCCTCAAACTCTGCTGGATTCCTTATCGAAGTTTTAATTTCCGATAGGCTGAAGTCAAGGTCTCTCCTATATGTCTCCCAGTCCGTTTTTCCTGGGATTCCTATAGGTCATGGTCTGTCTGGTTCTCATTTCAAACCTTGAATTTAATATACATGTCATCTGATGAGGATGGCTCAGGACCACATGCCACTGTTTGACATAACTTCCCATCATCATAGAACCAAAATTTATGTCAATTACTTCTTCCCTTCTACTATTCCTGAATGTAGGTTCATCGCCCCTATTCAGGATCTCCAAGTTGTTAGATAGGATAAATTCAAGAAGGTGCTCACCTCTACTGTTTGTGTCCTTGCTGCCTCATGATAGATTGTGGGCAATGGCATCACATCCCACCAACAGTTCATCACCTTGCCGGTGGCAGGCTTCCGTCAGTCTCCTCACTTCCAAAGGAGGAGGAGAGCTGTCTTCGTAAGGAAGGTATGCTGAGGCCAAAACAATTTCCCTCTTGATACCTTCCTCACGTTGCTGCATCCTGATGGTCACCAAGTCCCTGGAACAAAAATCCATCATTGGTATGAAAGGTATTCCATTTCTAACATAAATGCATGTTCTGGAGTTTTTTAGATTTCTGGCATATATCAGCTTACCTCCAGTACCACTGAGGCCCGATACACCCCCTTTGTATAAATAGGATTCTTGTATCAGGGCCAGTCCACCTCCTGTCTCCCCAGGTGACGGCTCAGGGCAGCAGTGGCCCCTTTACTGTGCTGCAGGTTTATCTGCAGCGCTTCCAGTCCCCATCTTGCTGCCATTATTGCCTCTAAGGTCTTTGATTACCCTGACAGCGACCTGCGAGAACCCTAAAAACAGTTTCAGGCCTTGCTCTCGCATTGCCTTCAGGAACTTCTCTCCGATCTCCACCACCAGGGTTCGTCCTTCCGGAACGACCTTTTGGTTAATTACCCTCCAATCCTATGTCGTGACTTTTCATTTCTGGACCCTTATTTTCTCGAACAGAGTCTTTGGAGGGACATCCTTAAGGATCTTTGGTACCCATATTGATACCTTTGCGATCTGCAGGAGTTCAGCTGCTGTCTTGACCAGCAGCTTCGCATCCTCCCACGGGGATATCGTGGGCACCTTGTCCTTAAGCCATTCTGCTGTGTGCTCCCCCTCGCAGACAAAAATGAGGGCACCGCGATCTAGATAGACCCTCCTGAATTTGGGTCCTGGACCAGCGTCTCCCCCAATCTCTTCAAAGAGGGCCATCTGCACGAGCTCCTCCTGCTGCGAGGTGATGCTCACCAGTGGGTATCCTTCTTGGACAACTGCCATTCTAAAGACCGAGACTGCAGTACTATAGGTCTGTTTCCCTATTTCCTGCCTCAGCCATTTAGGATCACCCTTGTCCAGAGAGGATGGAGTCTTAGATTCCTCCCTAACCCTCTTGCCACCTGTCTTTGACGTCGAGGGGGTCTGTGTATCCCCTTTGACCTGAGGCAGTTTCTTTTGGGGGTCTTGGGCTCAAGCCCTTTTGATTCCCTCCACTTATGTTTAGGAAGCCATTCTTTTCCTTCCTTTTGCTTCTGTTCCTTGAGAAGTTTCCTCCTCTGAGCGCCAGACAAGGCCTTAATCCTAATCTGGTCCAACTTCTCTGATACAGTTCCCACTTCTTGCTCAGGTCTAGACCCTGATTCAGAAGTAAGAGTGCACTCCATCGGTCCTGATCCCGATGTCTGAGTATCTGAAGTCTCAGATTGCCCCTCTGATTCTTTTAAAATGCTTTCTTTCTCTGTGTTCATCTTAGTCTCACGAGATTTGGGGATTTATATGGTCCACACCACGATAACCCCGCGCGTTGCAAGGCTACTTACTCAGGGAGGTCGCCCAGTATCTCTGAGGCTCTGTTCGAGACACATCCACCCACGTGCCATGCACACCTCAGCACGGATCGCATCACACCTTGGGTTGGGAAAGGAATTGAGAAAGGACTGGGAGAGGATAAGGAAGACGGGACGTTGTGGGACACGCTTGGTCTGATCCATCAGCTGAGGCCTTTCCGGCAGTAGGTTCTCTACCTTCGGTATAGCCCTCTGCTTTACGTGGAGGACAGTGCTTCGTCAAGGTAGTGTCCCCCGGAGAGGAACTATCTGGGTTAAGAAAACAATACATTTTCATACAGGGATGTGGTATTTCAGTACATTGGCTACTATGAAATCACAATGAGAAAGCTAAGATATTTCAATAATGGCATCATAAATTTAGTTTTTAAACTAATTTTTTTATGTCTGGCCTATGCTAGTAATCACAGCATACAGTGCATGCACAGTCAGGTTGATTTGTGATTCCCAGCAGAGGATCCATATGTTTGGCACCCTCTGCCTGCAAATTATTGGGCATGCGTGTTTGCACGCATGGATATTTTTAGTTCAGTCACCTGAAGATGTTGGACAGTTGTTCCAAGGAAATATTGTGGGATTGGCACAATGTCATTCAGCTGCAATCTCATGAAAACTATTTACAGTTTTACCATGTCAAACAAGGGGAAACAATACTGTTTACTGATGGCAGTAGTGATGGTACCAATGACATTGCTGCTAAAGCAGGGTTACCAAATATAGCCTTCTGAAATTCCTTCAACAAAGAAGATGAAGTCAGTATTCCATATTTTTAATTAAGAACAGCTGCCAGCATGAGTAACAAAGAAGTACAACTGCTCGCTCATGAAGGATCTGTTTCCAAAAACATGCATATTGCATAGGTCATGCTAATATTCAAGAAAGCCAATATGAATAACCCACTAAAGTACAGTCCAATATCATTATCGTTGATTTGTAGCAGATTTTGGACATTATGAATACTCTGAATGAAATGATCCTATGACTCATGGCCAACATGAAACACATTCAGCTCCTTACTCTCATTAAGTGATGAGTGTTATTGACAAGGGATCCCAGACTGAGTTGATATTTCTAGAATTACAGAAAGCTTTCAACAGCTTTTAATCGAATTAGTGCTTATGGAATACTGTCTCAAATATCTGACTGGATTCGTCTTCCTGTCACAGGTCACAGTTCATAGTAACTAATGGAAAGGCATCAACTAAAACAGAGGTGATATCTGATACTCTCCATTGTAGTCCTTTTTATCTACATACAGGATTTAGCAAAAAATCAGAGTAGCCCTCTTTGATCATTGGCAGATGATGCTGTAATTCATCATCTAGTGCAATCAAAAGAAGATAACGAATTAGATAGGGTATCTGTATGATGCAAAAGTTTGGAACCATCCCTAAGTAATGAAAAGTGTGAAGTCGTTTAGATGAGTACTAAAAAAATCTGTTATAATTCATCTAAAAGAAAAATAAATAAAATCTGGAGGCTGTAAATATCTATGAGTTACTATTACAGCAAAACTTAAATGGGAAAGAACATGTAGAAAAGATTGTGGAAAAGCAAACAATAGGCTGTTTTATTGGCAGAGTACTTATAGGATACAACAGAACTACTAAAGAGACTGCCTACACTATTCTTGTCCATCCTCTTTAGGAGTACTGCTGCATTGTGTGGGATTATCAGGTGGGATTGACAGATGACATAAACAGAGTACAAAGAAGGGCAGATTGTTTTGTATAACGGTGTTACAGGGGAGAGAGTGTCAAAGAAATGATATAGGGGTTGGAATAATTAAAAACAAGGCAGTTTTGTTGCAGCAAGCTCTACTTACAAATTTTCATTGCTAACTTTCTTTCCAATTGTGAAAATATATTGTTGACTCCCACTTGTATAGGGAGAAATGATTATCAAAACAATATACGCGACACCACAGTTCAAACAGTGAGATAGTCATGCTTTCTTCCTCCATGCTATTCTAGAATGGAATTATAGATAAACAGTATGTAAGTGGTTTGATGGACTCTCTGCAAGGCAGAACAACCATGTACGCCATATGTAGACGAGTCATCGGGTGCACTGAGGGGCAAAGCTGCAGAAGCTCTCATACATGTATGCAAGTGAACAGAAAACAAATTGTGCCACATCTATTAGTTTCCACATAACCAGAACAATCTCCTGTATTGTATATTCATAAAATATATTAACTTGCATTCCATGGATGCATGATGACCTATACATTGAAGACATTGAAAGAATATCTACAGATAAATTTATATTTCACAATCAAACAATAATTAAATCGGCATGGGAAACTTTTTAGTTGTCACATGACAGCAGATAATGGTACTAACATAAACGAAATGTGTCAGAAATGCTCATTCTTAAATGAAAGACACCATCCTCTATCAGAAGAGGAAAGTGTTGGGAGCAATGAGATTTTCAAGAATGAAGTTTAAAGTCAGCCTGTCCACATAATGCAAGCCCAAGTGAGGCAGTCTGAGAACAGACAATCAAAAATACTGCTACACTAATATCAATATCATTTCTGTTCACAGTGTGCACTTGGCAAGTGTAAGCTATTCATGTTCTGCATTTCAGCTACAGCTTGTTTCTGCTCTGTCTTCTTCTCAAGTAAAAATTTAACAATTACTTCGTTTAATATTAAATGAAACTGTGCTTCATCAAAAGTGGGACTTCTCAAACTGTTGACATGGAATTGCACAATATTTTCTGGGTGTATAATTACCCCATAAAATGATATAACTTGTGATAACAGTACAATAAAATGTATTGTGAAAATAATTACAAGAACAAATACTACACTTTGCATATATTTAAAATGAGAAATTTTTTGTATACACATCAAAATATTTACATCATGGATGACAAGAACAATGAACAAGATATCAAAATACATGTACATCATTGCTTAAAGATTCCTGTGTGCAGTTATGAATATTATCTCTGCCCTTAATGCTGAAATACGAAATACAAAATGCAATAGAACAAATGTTTTATGACATTACCATCAATTGTTTATATTTCTTGATGTATACAATTTCCACAGTTCACTGTCTGGTGCATTTATCAGATAGTTTTGAAACAATTTTCTCTTACAATACTAGTGAAAGATAAATGGGTAAAACTCCAAATATTTTCAGTGTTGTTACAGTTACCTATTTACTGTTCCAACAGGCACAGAATTGCAAACCTTTTCCAAACTGGCCTAAATGGAAATGTTAGTTTTTTCTTATATCTGCAAACAACATTTTCAGAGTAATAATAATGTTTTAATGACATTTTAGTGTCCATAATTGAAAGCCACTGTTCATGCTTATGGCTTTAGTGGAGTGTCTGCATAAAGGAGGACTATTTATGCCCTCCCTTTCACTCCTAAAAATAAAAAAGAACCATACTTTGCTTTGTGTAAAATAAATACACACTATACACATACAGTGAGAAAAATAGTTTTTAGATATTTCTTGTCCAGTCAACAGTCAAGAATAGAGTAGGATGTTACTTAAGTGTAAAAGAGGTGGGAGGGGGACAGTCAGCACACTCAAAATGCATCGAGTGAGAAAAAGAATTCAAAGTAACATGCTAATCCACAACATTGTGAGGAAAACAGATTGTGAAAATGGCAGCCAGGAGAAAGTTTGCTCCACATAAAGTTCCAGCAGCAGTACGAATCTAAGTTTTGGAACTGCCAATGAGCAGTGTTCCAGTGTCCACAGTCCCTGAAGCTGCAGTTGGGCAATAATATGCAGAGATACAGACACATACCCTCCATTACTTCAAGACTGCACAAACATCAACACAAGTTTACTGTTGCTTCAAGAAAGTTGGGTAGGTCCACCTCTCTGTCACGAAGATGCAGTGATGGTGGTAAGAGAAGTCTACTGAAATAACTGCCAAGAGAATAAACTGAGAAATTCACAGAAGCTGCTGTGGTTAACACACCACAATGGTGACAAATGGAGCAGGAGTAACAACACTTTCTCATCACAAAAAAGTATTTAGTTTGTGTAAGTTGTGGTATGAAAGGAAAACAGGCAAATTATCTTAAAACTGCTACATAAACTGGGAAAACATAACATCACTGGTGCAAGACACCAGAGTAAATGCTCAGTACAAAAAAATGCCAAATGTGACACTACTAGATGAGCTAAGTAGTTATGTTAGCAAATTAGCTCTGAGTCAGAGCCTATGAAATGGTTCTTTCAAAATACTTTTAAGTTGCAATCAGGTAAATAATTTAGCAATCTCTGAAAACAATATTAATACTTTCTACAGCTATAATGTCCTTAACATTAATGGCTCATTAGGCTGTCAGTGTTATCCACAGTGTTACTGTCGCAGAATTCTGAAACAGCATAAATGCAGATATCATCAAGACAAAAAAGTCTTACTCAGATATGTCATAATACAATTACAACTAGTGGAATTTTTTTTGAAAGTGACTGTTTAATGTACCACCTGAGAGGAAGAAAGATAAGATTTTAATCTTCTGTCAACAACAATGTCAGTAGACACAATTCTTAGACTTGAAAAGGATGTGGAATGAATTAGCTAAGTCCTTTTCAAAGGCACTGTGCCAAGATTTGCCTTAAGTAATTTAGGAATCTACAGGAAACCTAAAACTGGTTGAGCAGGTCAACAATCCACCTGATTACAGACACACTGCTACCTCTCCTCTCTCTCCATGGCATTAAGAGTTAGTTGCCCCACAGTTAATTTTTGTCTAAAAAGTGGTGATTTGTAAAGTTTGGGGAAAAGTTAGGTGGTGAGCACTCCTACCTGTAATTGAGAAGTATAAAATAAATACTTAGCTTTTGATTCTTGTTCCCTATTTCAAAAGAAATATATATTGAGTGGGAGGCAGTTATAAATGCTGAAGAAATATTATGAGGGTTATTTACAATTACATGCACTGCTCTCCCAGTAGGTAATGTCCACAGAGAGCACATATGATTTCTGAGATGCAAATGAAGTACCATATAATCAAAGACAGAGTGCTACAGAAACAATTTATCTTTACCACTGTCAAATGAATAAAGAATTCATTAACACGATCTTGCTATGTATAGGTATTACAGCATACTACCGTCTATAAAGAAAGTCTATAACATGAAAGTGAGTAAGAGCTATTACAGGAAGAGGAATCAGATAACACTATATTTTTTAAAATATTTTCACTGTAGAGTAACCTGAACAAACAGTTGCCATATGAATTTGGTTTTAGGTCCACCCTCTAGTCCTTGCTGCCCTTGCCTGTGCAGTTGAGCTTGTAGATCTGGTAGTTGAGGTCAGTTGCCAGAGTCATCCACAAGAAGTAGGGAACAAAGAGGTAGCCAGCGATGGTGTTGATGCCGTAGAAGGACCAGCCGCAAGCTGCAACATTTGCCCACAGGAGGGTGATGTCGACCAGGCTCCAAGGAATGTTGCGCGCTCCGAAGAAGATGGGCCCCCACAGCCAGTTGAGTACCAGCTGTGACCCGTACAACATCAGGGGCAGCCTTGCTGGGCCTGCAAACATGAAGAAAATGGTGTTAGGAAAAGTTGGGATGTGACAATGCTTAGAAGCAAAATGACAGTAAAAGTCTACAAAGGGTTGTCCGTGTTAACACTGTGATGTTTAAATTGGTGATGCCTACCATGAGCGGTGTGGGAAGCTAATATGTCAGAACAGCTGATTTGTCTTGCTAATAATAACAATGTTTAAGTTTCAATTACAGGAGACACACACACACACACACACACACACACACACACACACACACACACACACACACACACACTGGAGTTTAATATGATCTGCTTTTCCCCAAACCATTTTTTCTGCTTTCACACTCATTGGCTTGCACAACCAAACTGTTGTCTCCAAAGCTTACCTTCATATCTGCCTATACTATAGATCAGCCTGTAACCACAAATATTTTCCAGCTATCTCATTGTCACACATGTAGAGGCATTGCCCCCATTTGTATTATATTGCAAACAAGAACAGAGAAACCCAGGGTCTGTCATTATAGACTTTAGCCAAAATGCTTTCCAATATCAAATGCATGACTAGATGATGGGAATAAATATAACATAAGCATATAAAAAAGTTAAAGAACACAATAGTATGTTAATAAAATATTAGTGATAGAACATCTTGGGCACAAAGCACTGTATTAGTATTTAGGAGTCATGTTAAGAAGCTGCATAAAAAGGACAATCTTGTAAAATCAGAATTAGGAAATGCAAATGGCATATACTATGGGAAAGTGCAGTGAAACTGTAAAGACACTGAGCACATCACAGTAGTGTAACTAGTTCCACAGTATACCCGTAGATTTTCGATTTGTTATCGTGTAGTCATGATAACAGGCAACAAACTAAATAACACACACACTGCCCAGATAATAACAAGTCAGTACAGCTCATACATGAATGTAGTAGAAATTCTGGGGCAACTTTCACTGAAATTCTCAGAAGAAGATGATAGTGCTTCATCATAAAGCTGTTCAGTAAATTTAGAAAACCTGGGTTCTATGGAGACAGTGTCACCACTATATTGTCACTATCTTATTTAGGAATCACAAGAGTAAGATGAAAAGGATCACTATCAGACATGAACAGAGGCATGGATTCATTCCCCCCACTCAGTAGATAGAACTGGTCAAAAATTAATTATTTATGTTGTAAATGGGAAAAGTTTGTATATATCTTTGTTACACCTTTAAAATGGGTGGATTTGGATGAAATATGCGATGGAGGTAGGTTGCAACAGATTTCACCTTCATTTGACTGATCACCATGATAGTCAGCATACACATATAATTTTTTATAGTTTGGGGGGGGGGGGTGAGGAGGAGGAGATGAACTAAAAAAGATGAAATAGGATATAGACAAAGAGAGTTGACATGGGGGAAGAGGAGATAGGCCAAAAGAAGAGAGTGTGGGAGGTGAGGAGATTGACACAGAAAGGGCAGAGGAGATGATGAACACGTGAGGGGAGGGGACAAACACAAGCATTGTTTGTAACAGAAAGAAGGGAGGAAGAGATAAAGGGAGGTGGGGGATGTATATATGGTGGGGGAGAGGGGAGATGGACAGAGAGAGAGCTGAGAGGAGTATTGGATCAAATAAATGCTGGGTTTTGGCTATTTTGTAATTCTTGTATTTACTACCTGCAGTCACAGCACAGTGGTTTATGGAAATGTAGTATGAAAGGAAATCATGATATATGAAAAAATCCTTCAAGATAGAATGAAATTTCTAGGCAATATGAAAAATCACAAATTTATCCATAATCTTCCTCAACAAGCTGCAGAATAGACAGTACAATAGGAGCACAGGTAGTGATAGTAGCACAAATTAAAAAAAAAAAAAAAAAAAAAAAAAAAAAAAAAAAAAAAAAAAAAAAAACCGCTGGCTTTTGCAGCCTAGCTGCTTCTTCAGGCAGATATATACATATATACAAATGCAAACACACCTAGGCAGACATACTGTAGAAACCAAAGAAGTTGGACAGAGATAACACTTGAGGCAGAGGCTCTGTCCAGAGAATCGAGGCAAAGATGTTCAAGATGGTGGGCGGGAATTTGAATTTAGCGGAGGTTGAGACCAGGTGGGCAACGGGAAGAGAGAATATGCTGAAGGGCAAGTTCCCATGTCCGGAGTTCTGAAAGATTGGTGTCGGTGGGAAGTATCCAGATAACCTGGACGGTGTAACATTGTGCCAAGATGTGCTGGCCATGCACCAAGGTGTGTTTAGCCACAGGGTAATCCTCATTACCAACAAACACTGTCTGCCTGTGACCGTTCATGCGAATAGACAGTTTGTTGCTGGTCATTCCCACATAGAATGCTTCACAGTGCAGGCATGTCAGTTGGTAAATCACGTGGGTGCTATCGCAAGTGGCTCTGCCCTTGATTGTGTACACCTTCCGGGTTACAGGACTGGAGTAAGTGATGGTGGAAGGGTGCACCCTATAGCAAGGTCTGAAGATGATCTAAACCTAGATCGAAACCGGTCACCTATATTAATAAATTCTAAAAATAATTTTGTGAACTGGACTGTTATTTTTATCATTAAATAATAAGTTCGCTGTTTCTTCCAAATAAGAAAACAATGTTTTCCAAACTGATTGACAATTTCTTGTTGAAATTGTATGCAACTAGTAATCCACCCCAACTTTGGTCAGGTAACTTGCTGATGTAGCAGTAATTTTGTATATGGGACACTATGAAAAAGTTTAATTAAATTTCAGAGAATAACATTAGATAACTGAACATAATTACTTTTAAATAACTGAAACCATTTAAGCAGAGTACATAATATGTTTCATAGTGAAGTTCATTGGCCTCAGCATCAGTATGGTGTGAGCTCTCTATTACCATATTTTCCTAAACAACCTCTTAAATGTTACAAACAAATCTGTTGTTATCAGTTTGATATCTGATAAGTCCTACACTGCAATTTATGTAGGAACATGAATGGTAGTTCCCACAGGCCTGGCTCGCAGCAAGGTAACATTTTCCACAAACCTTTGGTATTCACTGGTCGATGGCAATGTTTTCACAGCGGTGGGTAAATTTGACTCAAAATAATTCTGCCAATTTGCACTAAATACTTCTAAATTGTATACTAAAAACTTCCTTGGGGATTAGCCAGTCAATCAGTGAAAAAATAGTTTCACAATCCTTACAACAGTTTCTGAGATTTCCTTTGCTCAACAGAGGAAAGGTGACTCAGCTTGATGAGATACACATAGTAATGTGGCTAGCCCGTGTGCCAACCACATCAGCTGCCACCAAGGCGGGACCGTAAGGCGGGCCATGTACCAAGTAGAGGTCAGCCGGTGTGGTCTGCTAGGGAAACAATCACACATTGACTTACACCAGACGCAGCACCGGCTCCAACAGGGGTCGCTGCACAAAGGGACCTATTGTACCTCCGCAAACCACGTGACAAGGAAATAGGTCCAACTAGTAACCTGACACGTAATCTTAAATAGAACGGTGCCGCAGCCAACTGTGAGACACCGCCGAGCCATCTCTTGGACTCCTGCAGCACTGGACCATCAAAACCACCGCCGTCTCACTGCTCGGAACCACCAGCATCCGCCATGCCGGCCAAGGAAGTTCAGCGCCACATGGCTGACCACTCCAGTGCACGAGTGGTGACAGAAACTTTCTATTCGTAGGCTGAGGTTTACCACAAGCAATAACTCCCTGTTAAGGATACTACATTCCATTGTTTTTGACAGAATTGTGATTAGAGGGTTTTTATTTATTTATTTATTTATTTATTTTTTTCCTTGTCAAGCCCAGGATTTAATTTTGGTTACGTCAGACACTGGAGTAGCATTGTGAACTTACTCAAATAAATGCTATATAAGTTGTTCCAGTTGTTGTTTTTTTGTCAACAATTCGTAGGCATGTCACATAGGATTATGTGAATATCGAAGAACTTGCTTTCCTTCTAGCAGAGTTTTACCATAGGTTGCTGGACCAACAATGAATACCTAGCAACTGTAAGGAATCAGAAGGTGATTGTCATTCCCATTTCCAAGAAATATGCCTGAACAGCCGACCACATTGAGGTGCTACTTCCAGGATATGGGTTCTGGGTTAACGAGAGCTGGTGATGCTGCCAGCCTGCAAATGGTTTTTATATGGCTTCCCACATCCATCTCCCAATAGGTAAATACCTTCTGGCACCCTCAGTTCACCTCACATTTGCATGTGAAATTCATTCTCCATGCAGGCTGATGGGCACATGAGTTCAGTCAGTCCCAGGGGCAGTGTTCCTATTAGGAAGGCTATTCAGCTAGTAACTACCACTAAGGTTGCCACAAAACACATATAACAGTGCTGAGCTTGTACAAGAATGGAAAAACGTGAAAGGAGGGGAAGAACAGCCACATTCCAAGAACAAAAGGAAGATTAGTGTTTAACGCCATTTCAAGAAGGGTCATCAGACAGATGCATATAATAAGACTTCATCAGTGATGTCAATGTGTTGCAGAATAAAGGAACAATTTTAAAGCACTAGCATATTATTTCGTATTGGAAAAAAAACTATTATATCAGGAATAACATGAATTCTGCAAATACAATGTGGCTCACTGTATTTAACAGCGATTGTAGCTTGTCATAATCAACCTTACCGTGTGCCATTTACGAATCTAAAGAGAAAGGTTCCATAGAACATTGCCACTACTGCCAAGGCTCTCCATGCAGTGGAACAGCACCTCGACAATGGACACAGTGGAACATTCCTGCTAAGATGATACAAATATCAATTTATATATAAATTAAGAAACCCTGAGATGGTTTTTCTTCTTGAATATGTCCAAGAGTTCAGATAAACTGTACTTCCCCCCTGGTGTCATGATGTTGCTTCCACAGTACAGATGAAAATGTTAAAAAATGTATAGTTTCATTTAATAATAAACTTACCTTCACATCTTCAACTAATCAAAGTTGTGTATGTGTGTGTGTGGGGGGGGGGGGGGGGGGGGGGCAATATTATACGACGCGATTCCACCCGTCTGCTTTGACCCATGTCGGAAAACCCATAAACGGGATATCTTAAAGACTTCTGTTTTGTAGATAATAAATAATCCGTACTTATCATCGTAAATTACAGATAACAGAATGTACCATCGATCACAGTTCTCAGCCCAAAAATTCGCGACTTCGGCGCTCACATGCGGAAAAATAAAATTAAAATAAAAAACCTCTCTGTTAACGAACGTCTTACCATCAGAGGGAAGCTACAGATCACTTTCTAAACACAAAATATTAATCTATATTCTGTTCTGTTTGGAAACAAACTGTCGTCTTTAACTCAGCCACCGCATCATTACTCACGTCTTCTATAAACACGCACGCACCTCAAAACTACCGCGCTATGATGACGTCATGGGACAAAGCTGACAGGTGGAATCGCGTCCTCTAAATGTCCCGTGTGTGTGTGTGTGTGTGTGTGTGTGTGTGTGTGTGTGTTTTCCAAATCTCTTCCTAAACTACTGGACCGATTTCAACCAAACTTAGTACCCAAATTCCTGTCTATCAACCACCTACAACACATAGTTCAGGAGATATTACGCCATTAAGACTTAAATTTGCGGAAAACTGTCACATCCTGTTCCCACCTCTTCCTAATCTAATGGGCCGATTTCAACAAAATTCGGTTTAAAGACTTTTACGAAACTTGTCCTCGCTAACATTCCTAACAAAATTATGAAAAGAAAGAAGTTTATCGGTTACTACTTTTTCGCTGTTCATTCATTGAAAGTACGACATTCGTCATGCGTTACAATTTTCGCAGTTCTACACAACTTAGGATTTTCGAAATATTTTCCAGGTAATACGTGTATATACCACTGGGTTTATCTTAGAAATTATATCATTGTACGACACTTAGTTCACGAGTTGTTCTACATAAACATTAAAATGTATGAAATACCGCCCTATCGAGTACGAGGTTGTAATGTATTACATATTTACTGCCATCTCTATTCGTAATACATTTCGCAGATAGTGACCTAATTCTATATACTCTGAAAATTATATTTTATAGGACATATCATTAAGGAGATATGGCTTCATAAGGATTGAGCTGAAACTGAAATGTCATGGTTTGACAGAAGGAGATGGTCACAGGATACATGAGGATGAACTCACAGAGGAATGAAATAAATACGTACACTACGGTACTCGTGCAACACCAAGAACTAACAGTTCGTATAAGTTAGATGACCGTCTTTTGATACTGTAAAAATCAGTCTAATTCAGACCATACGCGTTTCGCTTTATTTAGAAGCATCTTCAGTGGTCAATTTTTTTTATGTTGCCCTCTTCATATGTTTTTTTAGCAGTCACATTGCCACTAATTCTATTTTTAATTAAACTTACGTAAAAAAGTGTCACTATTTTCAATTAAACTTTCGTAAAAAAGTTTAATTGAAATTAGACTGACAGCATATGTAACAGGTCTATAACATATACAAACTGTATAATTGCAGGTGCGGAAAAGGATGCCAAAAAAATAAAAAAATCATCGTGTATACTACGAACTAATCCTAAGTATGAAAAGCCTACATTATTTTGTGGGGTATTGATAGTTTCGAAGAATACCTGGACACGTTCTTGCCTTCAAACCGAAGGTTGGTTTGATAACTGCATGTTTCTCCCTAGTCAAGTGCCAGGTGTAGCCTATGCGCTGCCTTCGCCTGCCGTCGAGCTAACGCACCCAGTTATGAGCGACCTACAGTTTGAAGTTGATTCCTAAACACAAAACAAATATGGAGTTTTCAGATTCATAATTAAGTAATTGGCAAAAGCGAAAGAGATGATAACCGGAAGAGAAATTCGTGGACCAAATAAGAATATTCTTAAACTAAACTATCATATACTTTGATGTAGGGGAGAGTTTGAGGAAGGCCGGCGTGTACCAGATTCCGTGTCAGTGTGGAAAGTCATATATTGGACAGACGATGCGTACCGTCGAGGATCGATGGGTTGAACACCAGAGGAACACACGATTGATGTATCCGAGCAAGTCGGCGGTCGCTGAACATTGTTTGTCGGAGAATCACGCCATGGAGTATGAACGCACTAGGATTCTGGTACAGACATCGAGATACTGGGTCTGCGTCGTTAGAGAGGCCACTGAAATTCGCACAAGTGACGACCTCATAAACCGTGACTGTGGCTATAATCTTAGCAAAGCTTGGGAACCAGCGATTGGGTTAATTAAGAGTAAATCTAGCAAACGTAACGAAGTGACGACCACGGCGGACAGAGCCCTCACACCGACGTCATATCAGACGCCGTCGCAATCGGTGCCACTGCTCGACCGCGGCGCGGGGCGCGGACCGCGGAGGGGTCGCTCCGCGGGCCGAGGGTATTTAAATGGCTTGCTACCGGGCTAGATCCCAGTTCCCTTCGAGCAGCCGTAGCGTGTGGATCTCCGTGCCGGCGCATTTCCAGGAGCTCAGTCCGTCAGTTCACCTGATGATGGCGACATGTATGATCGCCGAAATATTGTGCCCACTATAGACCGGCAGTACACCCGTGGATATTTTGATTAGGGGAGAGTTGTTTGCCTGGAAGATAATATGTATAGAAAAATACCGTACGATGTTTCCTCGTGGATCACAAATGATGTGTTGGAAACTATCTGAAGGTCTGTCTTATGTCTGATTGTGGGTCCAGCAGATTTACAACAGACATATGACTTTTTCCGAATTCAGACGTCCAGTCATGTATATCCAATCATGGAGAAAAGCTTTCAAGGATGTAGAACGAGTCACGTTACATATTAAAAGGAATAAGTAACCACTGAAGTCTAGATGAGTAAAGTATACTATGCAACTGGCACTTAAGTCCTGGCAGAGGGTTCGACGAACCACTTTCAGACTATTTTTCTGTCCTTTAATTCTCGAACAATGCGAAGTAAAAACTAACACTTGATTTTTTTCCGCTCGAGCTCTGTTTTCTCAATTTTATTACGTTGGTCAGTTCTTCACTTATAGTTGGACGCCAACAAAAGTTTTAATGTTGTCTCCTACGTTTGGTAATATTCGAGGACCGTGACCAGGGGGTGATGAAAGGGATCAACCTCCCCCTAAATTATGTTGTTATGCTTTAAGAATTATAATTTATGTCATTATTTATAGTTTTTATTGTCTGGTCCCCTCCCCAAACAAAATTCTGGCTACGACCCTGTCATATCCCTGTCACCCTCTCCGCTATTTCGCGGTAGTACGAGACGAGGTACCCTTACTGGAAATTTTTGATGTCTTACATCAGTCCCACTCGCCAAGACCCTTATACGCGCAGGAATATTCCAAGAAGCGTGGTGCAAGCATTCTCTTCGAACACTTTTCCCCCTAATTATAATGGCAGTAAAACGCAGCCTTTGATTTCTCTTTTCCGTGATACATTTTTATCAGATCATCCCATTTTAAATTGTTTGTAAGCGGAGGTTCGAGTCCTCCCATGGCATGGGTGTGGGTCTTGTCCTTAGTGTTAGTTTGTTTCAGTACTTTGTAAGTCTAGGGACTGAGGCCATAGCCCTTTGGTCGAATAGTTTTACAAACATTTGATTTTAGTAACAGTCACAGCCTTTAAAAATTGTATAGTTACTGAAATTTAGTAGATTAGTTTTAGTCCTTTTATGGAGGACATCACACTTTGGTTGTTCATGACTAATTACCACCCTTCTCAACCAAAAACATATGTTATCCAAAACATTTTGTAATTCGTACTGGATCTTTTAATTACTTTAGTAGAAAGAAAACTTCATTATATCGATTAGAAGTAGTAAGGGCCTATATCACTTCGGTCGGGGAACGCCAGATATCGCTTGTGTTTCTGTGTCCTTTCTGACAATAAACAGTCTCCAGTCTTACAAGGGGGACGATACTTCAGAGGCATGCAATTTGATTAGAAGTCACCTGTGAAGGACGCGGTGTCCAAACTCGTCGAATATGTAGAAATATGGAATAAATATGGCACAAGATAAGAAGTCATCCAGATAGCAAAATTCTTGTTTTCATTTCATGACCAGTTTCAGTCTGGAAAGACCATCTTCAGAAGAATACCACTGCCTGCCAATGTGGTGGTATTCATCGGAAGATAGTGTTTATAGATTGAAACCTGCCATGAAATGAAAACAAGAACTTTGCGATTTAGACTATTTATTATTTTAACCATTTTCCATTATGCTTTCAAAGATTACCAAACATTAGATAAACTAGAAAGTTGATGCCATAGATCGCTTTTTTGCAATTTTATTTTATTTATTTATTTATTTATTTTTTGTACAGTTAGTTTCGGCAATCTAGCTGCCATCATCAGGTGCCCATTTACATCAAATAACACAAGCTTGTTGATGTTTATGGAGAGTGCTTAGTTTAAAAAACTTGCTTGTTTCTTAAACAGCGTCTCTGGAGTATGTTCGTTAATTTGGAAATGTCTTCTAGCATACTGGAGGTATTAGTGACAGGTATTTTAAAATATAAGATGAAACAAGCAAGTTTTTTAAACTAAGCACTCTCCATAAACATCAACAAGCTTGTGTTATTTGATGTAAATAAGCATCTGATGATGGCAGCTACACTGCTGAAACTGCTTGTGCAAAAATTTAAAAAAAATTGCAAAAAAAGTTATCTTTGGCATCAATTTTCTATCAAAGTATATCGTTAAAGATGCTCAAACTATATTAGATAACCTGTCGATAACACAGAGAGAAGGCATACTGGACTCACATTTGGGAGGGCGACGGTTCAAATCACTGTCCGATCACCCAGATTTAGGTTTTCAGTAATTTCCGTAAATCGCTTAAGGGAAATATCGGTATGATTCCTGAGAAGGGACAAGAACGAATTCGTTATTCACCATTCCCAAATCCGACGTTCTGCTTTATCCCTAATAACCTCGTTGTAGAGGGACGTTAAACTATCATCTCCCTTCCTTCCCCTGTCGATTGCACCGATTACTTAGCGAGTATAAAAGGGGAGAAGAAATAGATGAGGATGAAATAGGAGATACTATACTGAGAGATGAATTTGACAGAGCACTGAAGGACCCATGGAGTAGATGACATTCCCTTAGAGCTATTGAAGTCTCTGGGAGAACCAGCCATGACAAAACTGTTTCACCTGGTGTGTAAGATGTATGAGACAGGCGAAGTACCCTCAGACTTTAAGAAAAATGTTATAATCCTCATTCCAAAGAAAGCAGGCGCAGACAGGTATGAAAACTACAGAACCATCAGTTTAATAAGTCATGGTTGCAAAATATTAACACGAATTATTTACAGAAGGATGGAAAGGCTGGTAGAAGCCGACCTCAGGGAAGATCAGTTTGGGTCCAAGAGAAATGTAGGAACACGGGAGGCAATACTCACTTTACGGCTTATCCTATAAGATAGATTAAGAAAAGGCAAACCTACATATCTAGCTTTTGTAGATTTTGAGAAATCATTTGACTATTTTAACTGGAATACACTCTTTCAAGTTCTGAAGCAAGCAGGAATAAAATTTACGGAACGTAAGGTTATTTACAACTTGTACAAAAACCAGACAGCAGTTGTTACAGTTGAAGGGCATGAATGGGATGCAGTGGTTGGGAAGGGAGTAAGACATGGTTGTAGCCTTTCTCCAATGTTATTCAATGTGTACATTGAACAAGCTATAAAGGAAAGCAAGGAGAAATTTGGTGAAGGGATTAAAGTTCAGGGTGAAGAATTAAAAACATTGCGTTTTGCCGACGACATAGTAATTCTGTCAGATACAGCAAAGGACCTGGAAGAGCAATTGAACGAAATGGACAGTGTGCTGAAAGGTGCATATAAGATGAATATTAACAAGAGCAAAACTAGGGTAATGGAGTGCAGTCTAAGAAAATCAGGTGATGCTGAAGGAATTAGTTTAGGTAACGAAACAATAAAGGAGGTGGATGAGTTTTGTTACTTGAGCAGTAAAATAACAAATATTGGTCGTAGTACAGAGGATATGAAATGCAGAATAGCAATGGTTAGAAAAGCGTTCTTGAAAAAGAAAAATTTGTTGACATCGAATATTGATTTAAGCCTAAGGAATTCCTTTCTGAAGGCATTTGTTTGGAGTGTTGCCTTGCATGGGAGTGAAACATGGACGATAAACAGTGCGGACAGGAAGAGGATAGAGGCTTTTGAAATGTGGTGCTACAGAAGAATGCTGAAGATTAGGTGGATGGATCGCGTAACTAATGAGGAGGTACTGAACAGAATTGGAGAGGAAAGGAATTTCTGACATACCTTGACTAAAAGAAGTTATCGATTGGTAGGACACATTCTTAGACATCAAGGAATTGTGAATTTAGCGTTGGAGGGAAGTGTGTGGGGTAAAAACCGCAGATGGTGACCAAAAGATGGATACAGTAAGCAGATTGAGACAGATGTAGGGTGCCGTTCTTATGTGGAGTTCAAGAGGCTTGCTCAGGATAGGGTATTACGGAGAGCTGCATCAAACCAGTCTCCGGACTGAAGACCACAACAACAACATAAAAGGCCCAATTGTGTCTACAGAACAGCACTCTGAATGTATTTGTTCGTTGACCCGAGGACCAGAGCATACCTTGGAAGCCGTCGCCGTCTTTCCAGACCAGGTAGGATGCGTATCCCATGGCACCATACAGGGTCATCCACACGGGTGCGTACGCCCACCTTGGAGGCGTCCAGGACGGCTTCTTCAGTTTGTCGTACCAGTCGGAGCGCATCATCGCCCTGAACACCACCGACTGCAGCACCGGGACGCTGTACGGGACGGCGCACGCTATAACGGCAGGGCACGAGACGTGCATCTTCGCTGTGCGCTTCTCACAACTGCTCGGCTTCTGCTGGCTTCCACGCGCCGCGCACTTGCATCACACAGAAGGTGAAACCGATTACTGGCACGAAGCGTCCGCTGCTTGTTTCCGGCCGCACAGTGATTCTGCACATTTAACAGCTCCGTACGGCGTCACCGCATTAAGTTACAATACTGTTTGCTTTCCCTCAATTTCAAAGGCTAATCAGCCGTGATTGTTACGTAAGTCGCGCTGCAGCAGTTCGCGGGGGTCACCAACAGATGGCAGGCAAGGACATCATCCGACATCGTGCCAAAGCTTCACAGTTTGATGATTTAAATGTTTCGCCTCGGTAACTGACACAGTTGAACCGAAGTTAGTCTCACACGTTTTGCATCTGTAGTGTTTTGTTACGCTGAAGAGTTACCACGTCATACTGAGAGCAAACAAGGTTAAGCTAAAGAAAAGGATCGCTGTATCTGGCGTTAGCCATGACTTCTAGAGCCTTGAATGTTTCTTTATTAGAATTCGGTTATTCGGCTACGCAACCTTTTATGTGTAGGCTTTATTTGTAAGAAAAGAAGTTCCAGTACACTACCTTCTTGGGGGGGGGGGATCTTTTTGAGATCGAATCACATATCAAAATCTGTCTACTGATTTCTTTTTCGTCAGAGATATCGGTGCGGCCTACGGGTGCGTACCGTTACAATTCAAGAGCTGCCTACACATATACATGAAATACACATAAACAGTAAAAAATTTATCTTACAGGTTAGTTATTCATTTTTACTCATATATAAAGGGTCCACGGGAAAAAGGGGGTAAGTAAAAAAAATGAAATTTTAGATTATTACAGCTTTAGAAAGCTTTCAACAAGCTGCTTTTATCGGTTTTTGTTTCATGGAAAGAAGGGGGATAGTCTCAAAGTTACAGCGGTTTAAAAATATAGCGTCCACGGGAAAAGGAGGTAAGTCAATGCGAAACTAGGAAAAAAAGGGGGTTAGTCAATTAGCAGCACTGATCGCACCTGTCGTTTACGTTCCGTAGTCCAGGTGTTGAGCATCTGCTGTTGGCGGGGTTAAGTTGGTGCTTTGTGTGTTGTGTGAATTTGTTTAGTTTATTTTACATTTTAACTGAACTGTGGAAGTGAACATAAAAAATGAAGACGAGGAAAGTATCACCTTCAGTCAACTGTCACATTCAACGAAGAAAAGGAAGAGAATAGGTCGACTTTCCGACATGAGAAATAAACTTTTATCATCCACGCAGTGGCGTAGCTATCATAGGGCTAGGCGGGGCAGTGCCCCGGGGCCCCCGAGCTCCAGGGGCCCCTCGGCTCCGTGAGCAAAGTTCGGAAAAAGTTAGTAGAGCGTAGTTTTTTATTTTTATTTTTTTTATTTTTTATTTTTATTTATTTTCCCACCCTACCGTTCATCAATTCCCCCTCACGTCAAACTAAGCCGCAGTAGCCGCACTGGGCCACAGGGCGACAGAACATTGCTTCTAGTGCGGCCTGCTGACAGGCCAAGCCGACAGTCGCTGAGTACAACAATCGGCACACTCCAGTCGGCAGAAGTAGCGGCAGCATCAAAACTGCTCACAGCAACAGCTGCGCCTTCCAAGTGTTGCGGGGAACTTCTCGGCGCAATGTGAAGGATCGCGCGACTCCAAACACTGTATAAATACATTTACTGTACAGTACTTCTTATTAGCAAGTAGAAGAGTACAGTTCGATTATACGAATAATCGGTTTTCAAAATGTTCAAATGTTTGTTAAGCTTATGGGACTTAACTACGGGGTCATCAGTCCCTAAACTTACAAACTACTTATGAACTACTTACGAACTAGGACGGCACAAATATCCATGCCCGAGGGGGGATTCGAACCCCCGACCGTAGTGGCCGTGCAGACCGTGACTGAAGCGCCTCAGTCCCCACGGCCATAATCGATTTTCCGAACATCCATGTCCCCCAATTACACTTCGGATAATCGACGTTCTACTGTATATAAAGTTTTAGCTGAATGAAGGGTTTTCGACTTTTAACTTTTTGCACACTGCTAACAAACTTCAAACGCACGAAGTGAAATCCTAATATTATTCCCATCTCAGAATATAAACATAAAAAAGGTATTGCTTGTTCACTAAGACGTGCACCCTACCACCTGCTGAATTAGCAGTGTGTAACAATACTGTTCATGGTTTGATTCGCGGCGGGGGGCCATATTTTCGTGGTTGAATAAACCTTCATTGTTCAATTTTACTAGATTCTGCCTGCGACTTCATTCACCTAGTATGGTGCAACTTCGAAAACTATTCCATGGTAGTTTTATCTGTATGTCCTACCCAGGTCCAACTCTATTGTTCTCCAGAATTTCATCCAAATCCACCCAGTAGTTTCTGCTTGAAAGTTATAATTATATTAGAGAGTACGCTTAAATATTATCTGCTGCGTGACACACAGTAATTTACTTAAGAGTATTTAGGTTTGCTTTATTATGTCTTCCAGTAAGCGGTAAGGACTTGATGAAGTAGTATTGCATCTGTATAGTTCATAGGCGCCGATTACGGGTATGCTCGGTCGCTCAAGCATACCCCAAAATTTGAGTGGGTATGCTCGGTATACCACATAGAGAACTTTGGTATTATTTTTTCTTTATGTTATATTTCTTGATTGTAATTAAATTCGACTCTCTCATTCCACTGATGGGCGGCTGGCTTTTGTAATACACCGCTGTAAAAAGATTATCTAAAACAAAAAGGTAATTGAATTCTTCGGCATTAAAATTCATGTTGACATGTGAGTGAAGTGATCATTTTCTAAATAGTCCGAATGTTAATGGAATGCTGCTTGTAAGTTCAATATCGTAAACTGAAGGCGGTAACCTTTAATTGTTGTATTAAATAACTAGAAATGAAGTAGGTTTGGTACGATACGATGAAAATGTGCATACTACTAATTTAAAGTTCGTGTATTCTCTTAGAAGTCAATTGTCTTCCAGGAATCGTGTTAGTATTAAGTCGTGACATTTTTCATCCTGTTTACTGAACTGGTGTGTAATGTAACAATGGGTTGTAAACCTATTGGTATCGACAGACATAGTATGACAGCAGAACTGGTTATGGACTACTTTCGTAATACAGTATAGAAAATAAATCTGCAGAAGAAAGAAGACAGGAAGACCATCCGATGTTAGTTTTTGCGATAATGAACACAGTATTCACAATGCAGGCACATCATTATCTGATATGCATGTCTAAGAAGACAAAAACTCTGAAAATGATTTCTATACTTACTACGGGAAAACAGGTTCAAATGGTCGCAAAATCCGCCCAGTAGTTCTAAAATGTGAAATTGGAAAATGTAAATTGGAAAAATATAATAAAGATTTTTTTTTTAGATATACCTGTCTCGGGGGGGGGGGGGGGGGGGTGCTGCAGGCCGGCAACCACTTCCCCCCCCCTCCCCGCCCCTATTGGTAACACCACTGAGCATACCCCAAGATTTTCAAACGTCGACGCCTGTGGTATAGTTTTAGTTTAGAGAGGGCCCCAACGTCATTTTTGCCCCGGGGCCCTTCATGTAGTAGCTACGCCACTGCATCCACGCATGAATTAGGGCCAGATTGTAAATGTTCCACATTGAAATGTTTCAGAACGTGGGTATATTATATCTAATTATAACAAAATGACTGAGCCGAATGGTTACTTGGCAGGCCTAATTAATGCAAATATTATATCGCAAAGGAGACCTAGGCGACCGGAAAATGAAGCTAAATTTCGTGACAACAGTTATTCATATCGTGTAAGAGTGAAGAGGGAGAATTCTGTCACTGAAGTATATGTTTGTTCTAAAGTCTTTACATCTTTTCATGGAATATCTAAAAAAAAATGAAGTAATACAACGTTATCTGAAAAAAGGTGTGAATCCTAAGGATGGTCGAGGCCAACACTCTAATCGGAAACATTGTGCGACATCAGAGGCACTTGAGGCAGTTCGCCAACACATTAGTTCATTTAAAGGTGAACGAAGCCATTACAGCTTGAAAACCTCTAAGAAAGTGTATCTACCACCAGATCTGAACATCAGTAAGATGTATGAGTTATTTAAAATATCATACCCTACTCAATGTGTCGTAAGGAAAACACAGACTTGTTTTCAACACAGAATTTAACGTCGGTTTCGGATGCCCAAGAATGGACCCTTGTAGTTACTGTGATAGGCATGCTACCGAAATTCGACCTGTTGAACATGCTTTGAAACCGTACCCGGAAAATAGTTCAGAAAGGGCGAGAGCAGAAAAAAAAATCTAGCAACTGTGAACGGAGAAAAAAATTCACTTATTAAAATCTGATAAGTTTTATATTCGTAAAAGATGTTCTAAAGCAAACAGCAGGACATCAAAAGAATGTGAAAGCATTACTATGGATTTGCAGAAGAACTTACCTATCCCTAACATCACAACTAACGACGTGTACTACAAGAGACAGTTAAAGTTGTGCATGTTTAATATTCCTATATTGTCAACCGATGAATCATATTTCTTCGTGTATGAAGAAACAGTAGCCCACAAAGGGTCTAACGAGGCCGCTTCCTTTTTGTTTTATTTTGTGATGTCGATTCTTGATCTCTCTGTTAACGAGATTTACTGACATTCCCCGTTTCATAATGACTTACCCTCCTTTTTCCCTACAAAAAATTGACGTCATTCGATATAATATTTTCTTTAGCTTGGTACAGTACATTTACAGGAAAACCATGTAGAGGTTTCTAATGACTATATGTAAGGCTACACTAAACATAAATTTCAAGAGAATTTGCCAAAAATTGCATTTGGTATATAAGGTTTGGTGTTAAAATCTTCTCTCCTGAAAAATTGAGAAGAACTGACTTACCCCCTTTTTCCCGTGGACCCTTCATATATATATATATATATATATAGTAGAACCTCTCAAACTCGACACAATGTGGACTTAAAGGTTGTCGAGTTTTGAGGTTGTCGAGTTTTAGGGATCTTAAATAAAAATAACTAGGAATTGAATAAAAACTCTTATTTAGAGTATTAAAATTGAACATTTATTGATTTATTATAAACAATTATATATTTATATCAACAATTATAAGTTATAATCAAAAAATCAAAAATAATTTTGAGACAAAAGGCCTAGTAGAACCTGAAAATACAGTGTTCATTACAATTATTACTGAAGTGGTCTATGCTGCTTATAAAAAGTCTATCACAGTTATGGGAAGTTTTCTGAACACTCGAAGAAAAGTGTAAAATAAAACTTACTGAAGTCGTTTGAAAACCCTGTGATTTAAGACTACGTTTCTGTCTCCACATGGGTCCAGATATAGGTGTTCCCTTCTCCCTGTGCACACGGAACCATTGGTAAAGGGTTTCGCCAACTTTTTCGAACTTAGCATTTCTCATTGTTTTTCGTTCCGCGATGGATTCTGTACACTGTCTTTTCAAACACCATGATTCAATTACAGATTTCTTTTTCCTCCAACCGGGCACTGTAGACCTACCGATGTTCAAATCCAACGCTATTTTATTTACGCTTTCACCACGCTCAAGTCTCCTTAGGGCACCAAACTTTGCTTCCACTGACACTGACACTTGTTTTCTTCTCCGCCGTACTGTCACTCTATATTCCAGCACAAAACTCGTTTAAACAATTGTCAACCACTCTCGAACAAAGGCAACTGACCACAACTGTGTCTCAAGAAACACTAAACTTAACTCCCAGTGACGACAATGTAGCAAGGGTAGTTTGACCTGCCCGGGAATGCCAGGTCAACGTATGGCCTCACGATAAGGAAAGTGGCCACAGAAATCCCCGAAGGTGTGCAGATAACAGCCCGCCCCAGCTGGGCAAGTAAAGGGTGCGTTGAACGACCTTGGAAAGCCCAGTAACCTAGTCTGAGTCTCTAGCGATCTCGGGCGGCCTATGTACTTATGGAAAGATTTACGTCGTTATGGGCGATATATATATATATATATATATATATATATATATATATATATATATATATATATATATATATTAATTCACCAGCCCTGTCGAGTTTTACGGAATGTCGAGTTTTCAGGAATCGAGTTTGAGAGGTTCTACTATAGCTTATGGGACTTAACTACAGGGTCATCAGTCCCTAAACTTACAAACTACTTATGAACTAACTAATACTAAGAACGGCACAAATATCCATGCCGAGGGGGGATTCGAACCCCCGACCGTAGTGGCCGTGCAGACCGTGACTGGAGCGCCTCAGTTCCCTCGGCCACCGCGCCCGGCCTCATTCATCTGAAAGAAAACAGTGTACTGTTGAATATGACATCTACGTGTGATTAATATACTATAGAACCCTCTATGCTGTATCAGATACTACTTAAAACCGAAACTGCTAATTTTATAGCACCTTAAAGAACCTATTTTGGCGTTAAAGGTTATTTTTGCCTATTTCAGCTTTAAAATCCTAAAAGGCACCTATTTCTTCGATTTCCAATAGACGGTACCGAAGAATCAGAGGTAGAAGACAAGCACTGAAGTCGATATTTGACGAAACGTATCGCTATCGGTGTGTACCATCAGAGTTAATGGCACGTAAAAATAATTTGAAATCAACTTATAAGAACCCATTGCAAGGAATCCGCAAGATATACGGAGTCTTGTGTATGTGTTTCTGCCATTGATCTCTAGATCACTGGTTTCTGCAGATGGAACCCCTGATATGGGATGGAATTACTGACAATCGTGGCCAGGGTTGCCAACGAGGTCATGATAAAAACCACTGAAGTGACCGTAAAATCCCACCAAAAACCACCGAACTTTCCGAAGTTCCCATGCAAAAAAAAAAAAAAAAAAAAAAAAAAAAAAAAAAAAACACCCTGTCCATTCATTTGTTTTTGACCGATTGATTTGAAATTTGGACGCAACTATGCATTTTAAAGGAAGAGTTTTTATGTACCTGACTTATCTGTACACACACTAGACGGAAATACAAAAAACATGTTCAGTAAACATGTTATATATAAAACAAAGAATAATTACTTCGAGCCATTGCAATGCTTGTCGGGTACAGACAGCAAATTGTGAAATATTTGAACTTGACAACAGAAAGTAATCCAGTCTGGAAAGGAGGTCAGCGTCAGTCACACTATTATCTTTATTTTGTCAGAAGATCTAGATTTCAGCTATATTCCAATGTAATCACATCTGAGAAAACAAAGTTATCAATGGAAGTACAGTTACATATTAAGTGTCTGCAATGTTCAGTCATTTTCACAACAAGAAAAATCTGATAAAGAGCTGTAGCAACAAATACATACCATTAACACAATGTCAGTTCTTCGTCCTCTTGCCTTCAGAATACTACCACAGTAACGACAACGAGCAACCGTGTTGTCACCTGACACTTCTAAAATCCAGTTCTTTATTTCCGGATCATTTTTCCACTCAGACCAAACCGTTTGCACGTAAGGAACTTTGGGGATTACTTTCGCGGTGCAAGTACAACGCTTCCTCTCCATGGAGATTGGAGAATACAACATAAAACTAACAGCCTACAACAATGAGCAATGAGTCATATCATTGTTAATATCTTTGAACTCTTACGAATTTTGCATTTTATCCAATAATGTGATACATTTACTAGTCATTTATCTGTCCTTATTCGTTAATAATTTCAAATTAGGATGATATTACTTCTGCAACTCTTTTTTTTTTTTTTTTTTTTCTTTCTTCTTTTAGGAAACGATTTCATTGAAATCCACCAACTTTCCGACCTCCGGCTTTAAAAAACCACCAGATTCGGAGAGAAACCACTGACGTTGGCAACACTGATCGTGGCCGGCACATTTCGAAACTGACTGTTGGTAATCCAGAGCTTATTTGATTTGTTCAAACAACTCCAAAAGACTTAGAATAAATAATCGCACACTTTGTCAACACTGACATAGATGAAAATACAGTGCACTTGGCTTCCACAAATGCCGTGACACATGTTCGCAGTATTTCATTGCTCCAAGCGTTTTACCCTTTGATAGGGTTACCATACGTCCTCTTTTACCCGGACATGTCCTCTTTTCGAGGCAAGAAAATGTATCGGCCGGAATTTATAAAATTCTACAAAATGTCATCGTTTTTGGTTTCCGAGAAAGAAAATTTATTTTTGTGTCATTGGCGACAACATGTTCATTCGCACTGCCGTTCCAAATTGTTCGCAACAATTACGCGCATACAAAGAGTGAAATTGCCGTTCACAATTTCGCACTCCACATGGGTATGACAGTTGCAAACGATTCGGATCTTCTCTGCGAAAGAACCCGGTTGTCTATCCTGTATTCAACCAGTGCATTCTGTCTTCTGCATTACGTTCTATGGCGTCGCTTTTGATATACTTCGTGGTTTAGGTTAAAGCACTGTTGTGTGTTTGAGATCGTAGGTAGTCGTTTGCTTCAAAATGAATTACGAACTTAAATATAATACCGAAAAGAAAGTCAGTGTTGAATATGTGCTCCTGGAGAAATACAAATCAATCAAGAGATTGATCAAACGAATATAAGAATTAATGATACATTGTGCTCCGACCAGCTTATAATTTTATACAATTTTTTAAAGATTATCAAAGGAAACAGAACATACCAGCAGCAGAAGTGTGGTGTGCATATTTAAATCAGCCATCTAGTGTTGTTAGTTATTCTGAACTGCTGAAAATTGTAGACTTGTTTTTTTCTATAACTAGTCATAATGCCGACACAGAATCTGTTTTTTTTTTTTTTTTCCTTGTAAACAGTGTACAAAAGAGAAGAATAGATTTAAAATATACTGTATGTGTACAGTATAATTTCAAACATTTGAAATACCTTGTTAAAAAAACAAATGCTCTTGAGAGAGATTTCGTCGTCCACCAAATATGGTTGGTTCAAAAGTGAATAAGACAAGAAGGAGACAACTGAGAGTAGTGATAAGGAATAAACTGGCAAGGTTCATAATATTTCGTTTCCCAACAACCATACAGGATTACTGTATTAGTTTGTAGTAGTTTTACGTCGTTCATTAATAATGTTGTTAATTACATTATGTTAAAGATAAAGGGTCCTCTTTTTTTATATGAACTGTCCTCTTTTTTGGTGATGAACATATGGTAACCCTGCCCTTTGATGCTGCATGTAACTTGCATAGCATATGGTATGACCGTGTAGTAGTGCACATACGGTTAGAGTTCCCTAACGTATATATATATATATATATATATATATATATATATATATATATATATATATATATATATATATATTAAGACAGTTTGTGGTAATGCACCACTAAGGGCGGTGGCGGATACAGAATTTTTTTTTCTGGGTGGGGGGGGGGGGGGAGGCACAAGGCTGAGGAGGGTGAACAGGGCCTTCAGGGCTTTGTGAGACTAATTTTAAAACACAGACAAACACACTTATTACTTAGCGCCTTGGAGCGCACGGTTATTCCCGCAGGGCAGACCGAAACTCTAATAGCTTATTGCCACTCAGAACCGGGAGAAAGCGGAACTCGAACACATTACTGAAGTTTCGGCGGTTCTGATCGCAACTCGAATGAATCTAAAAGCAAATAACAATCTTTTTGGTCCCATAGCTTTACAAACATTTTATTAAAGAACAAAAATAAGGGTGGGGATTTGAATTTTATTAACTTGTTTCTTAGAACTGTTGCTCATTTTATTGTATAACATTTTTCATTGACGGCAATTATGCTGGTTCTTGTTTTCAGTCTGTATTTCGCGTATGCATCTTGTTTATTTATAAGTGTTGTAGTCTAACTAATAGTATTTACACTATGGCACTGTGGTGTCGCACAAGTCTAAAGTGCGCGCCACCTACTTTCGCCGCGCGCCGCCATGCACGCACGGCGCGGCGTTCTTACGACGTCAGCCACGAGCGCCCTCTGCTGCAACTCCGCTCGTGGCCACCTCTGAACGACATCGTTCACTTGGGACTGAGATAGGAACCAGTTAACACTTCGGAATCAGAAAGGCACCAGTGAAGACTTGGCTATCGGACAGGCACTAGGCAGGCCTCTAGCTCAACTAGGTATCAGCATTCTGCAGTCAAGAACTATGTAAAAGTTAAGTATTACCAAGATTCCATGAAATATATATGTCGTTCTAATTTACTCCTGTGTTTCTAGTTTCTGCTGTTCCACTGGCTGGTCACCTCCGTACCTGCACAAGCGTGCAATCTTTAGTCCTGTGTCGGCCTCGTTCTACTCAGCCACCGACACCAGGACCACCGGCGGAAACGAGACACAAAAGGCACGGCTTCTCAGTCTCGGCGTGTGTCTAAGAATCTCCTAAACAGCAGTGCTGCTAGCCCGCAGTATAGTTGTAAAAGTGAGACATAAATAGTAACAAACAGCTCTAGGAAAAGTACTCTTCAAATTTTCGACTTAATATTGCGTCCTCCCATGTACAAGTTAAAACGTTTAGTCAGGCGTCAAGCTTTTACAAAAACATATAAAAATTACCAGCTGGAGCCGTGTACATTATGATTACAGTGTTATTTCACATTAAGTTACCGCTTTACGGTATACAATTTTATGACGGTGGCAAATAAATGTGTCTCAGAATGGTTCGAGTTTCTTGTACAGCTCTATATAACATAGAGGCAATTACTACGTCTCATTGCTATATGTACGCGTTCACACAAGTCGAGTTTAGTTGAACGAGTTTGCTTGATCAACAAAAGCTGAAAGCGACTTGAATCAGTTTACGTACACACGTTTCTACTGAAATCGATCGAAATGGCTGAAATTAGCGGTGCGCGAAGTCGTTTTTGGGTGCGTTAGTGGATCTCAAGAATTAACAGACTGGGAGCGTCGGAGGCTTTGTTAAAGGGAACTATCATTAGGGGACATGGAAGAATATCGAAACCATTTGAGAACGTCGGAAGAAAAATATGTAACACCATTCAGAATATATATACTCTTTTATACCAGAACAGTTTGGACACAATACAATTCCCCCCTTCCCATCCCACTCTTTTTATTTGGACACTAGTGAATATTCTTTTTTGTACATTTGATTGTCTTTTCTTTTTTTCTTTTACGTTGTCAGTCGTTAAACCGCTAATGTCCATTTCTTTCATGATACCTCGCAAAGCATTTTCCAAATGTTCAAATGTTTGTAAATCTATCGGACCAAACAACGTAGTCATCAGTCCGTAGCTTACAAACTACTTAAACCTAGGTAAACTAACCTACGGACCAACACACACACACATGCCCCAGGGAGGACTCGAACCTCCACGGCGAGCAACAAGGTGCTTTAGACCGCTCGGCTACTCCACCGCGGCGAAGCATTTTCCCGCACATCTTTCTTTGTTTTCGTAAGTATCCATACGACGATTCCACAGGCATTCCCTCACTCTAGCACGGTTCTTAAAATAAAAAATAAAAAAATAAAAAAATTAATAATAATACGCTTTCTGACAGCTTGACGCTCATTCTGTGAGATATTTGAAAATGCAATACTTTAACAATACGGGAAACACCGGCAGTATATCCGCAATGCAGTTTTAAAACAGCTAGTGGGTTTACACGTGTAACTACGTGATACAACTCAAAGTTGAATCATCACTTGAACGGAAAAGTTTGACTCGGTCAATCTTTTCTTGATCCACTAAAAAGTTGATCAACTCAATTGAAACGAAGGTTCACACAAGGTTTTTCATTCAGCATTTATTGATCAAGTAAACGCGTTCAACTAAACTAGACCCGTGTGAACGCGCCTTAAGATTGGTTGGAAATTATGAGCGATCAACGAGAATAACGCGGACTCCGTAGTTCTAGATCGGCAGAAGTCGTTGGACTTCGGGCCATAAGTGTTCTGTTTCCGACCGCTGTCAAGCTCAACGATGAAGTACAGGGCGCTGTGAACAGAGCTTTGGCATGCGCCTGATTTTTGCTGTCCGTGTTGTGTTGCATCGCAAATAAATATCATCAGTGACGAGTGACGAATGCTTTCCAACTCAGCCAATCCTCGGACCCCAAGTGTCGGCACATTACGAAGTGGGACCATAAAAGTTATTAACAATGACGCTAAAAGCGCAATGTTCGCAATTATTGTCACTCTTTCTTATTACTACAAGGTAACTTATAATTTATGAATGTTTTAAAGTGGGATTGATTACGAGAACCGATGCGAAATTAGTAGCAGCAAGCACCTTCATTTCACATAAATCACGATTCTCGAAAGCTCTTTTATGCCTCTGTTTTTACTATCATCCCACATCACGTGATCTGGACTATCATCTTCCGGCCGTGGAAACACGTAGCCATTGTTATGGCGCCAACAGCTACGGAACTGGCTCAGAAGACAGCACGTAGAATATTGGACCAAAGTCCATCAACAAAAACATGGCAAGGTAATGATCCCAAAGCCATGTTTTAAAAGATGCTCTGCAATCCTGGGCCTGAACAGGAGAGAGATTAGACTCACGGTTGGATTGCTGACAGGCCATGGGAATTTCAAAAAACACCTACATACAATGGGAATAACAGAAGAGGACCCTAAATGTAGGATCTGTGATGACGGTGATGAAACTGCATCACATCTAATCTTCGAATGCATTGTATTGGAGAGTAAAACGCACAGAACATTTGGGACAACCAGACCCGAAGAAATTGTGTCTAATAAAGAACTGGTAAAGGGACTCCTTGCACTGTTCAAGGGCATCGGTTGGCTTTACTAGATATACAGGGAGCGATACCGCACAATAAACTTAGTTTCGGTGCGGGCAGTGGCGGGTTGGACCAAGACTGTTTTGGCTTCCCTTGGAAAATCAAATCAATGGCGCCAACAGTACCGCCTGGACGCCTTGGATAAAGACCTGTATGCAGGGCTGGTGCTTTACAATTGGGACATGCATTTATTTGTGAGGGCAAGTATGCTGCCAGCTCTGGGTCACGTAATGTTGGTTTGTTCTCCCAGCACGTCCCTCGACACGGCGGTGCTTGGTGCGTCGCCGCCACCTCTTTCCCCTCCCCTCAAAACTGAACCTCCCAGTTATATCCTTCTCTTTCTCGACAAAGAGCTTAGGAATAATTACGGATCAACACCTAGACTGGACTGAGCACAAAACGGCAGTAGGTGTCACAACACTCTATACAGGGGTACAGAAAAGTGTTTCCTCTTCACCGGAAACTCCTGAAGATACTAATACACAGGTGGACAGAAGTATTCACAGACTGTCCTGTTTGTAGTAGATCCTGCCTTTATAAGGAAGTTGATGAACTGGCGATTTTGTTATGTCCATTTTCACCCCATGTGCTCCAAAGCGCTGGTAAATAGTCAGAGACCGAAACGCTGATAGGTGTAGTTGACAAAAGTATTCATTCACACACCGGCGGTACAGTGCAAACACATCGCCGCCGGCCGCGGTGGCCGAGGGGACTGAGGCGCTTCAGTCACGGCCACTACGGCCGGGGGTTCGAATCCCCCCTCGGGCATGGATATTTGTGCCGTCCTTAGTTGTAGGTAGTTCATAAGTAGTTTGTTGTAAGTTTAGGGACTGATAACCCCGTAGTTAAGTCCCTTAAGCTTAACAAACATTGAACATTTGAACACATCGCCGCAGTTCCAAGTTGAATGTCGCTGAGTGAAGACAGCAGCCATATCAGCGTTCCGAACACGCAAATACGCCGTTGGCAACATGGGTAGAAAAGAGGACAACTCCAGAAGAGACGAAGATATTGGCACGTTACATGAAGAGGGTAAATCATATGTCGAAATAGCAACGGTCGTCAAGAGGAGCCGTTATACAGTGTGCAGTGTTGTTAACACGTACAAAAAACAATAACACTGATAGATGGGCATCGTGTTGGAATAACTCGTCACATTTCAGAAAGAGAAGCGAGGCACCATTGTAAGGATTATTAAGAAAACACCTAAAATAAGTTCATCAGATACTGCTGCACAAGTACCCGACCTTTATGGGAAACAACTTAATCTAGTTTTTATTATTGTCGAATATTGTTATTTTATTATTAGAGTAATTTTTTTTTCTAATATCTTTTTATGTGTTGTTTGTTGGTCAGATGTAAGAGAGGGCCTCAATGCTGTCATCTGGTGAGGGTAAATAACCAATAAATAAAATATGTTCTTCTCGATGCGCACGCACTTTAAACACGTTGGACCCACATACACTTGAGTCCTGTCGGTGTTTAGTTATTTCGTTATTGCTTGTCGGCCCAACAGCTCTAAGAGACAAGGGGCCGATGAATAAAACGGAATATCTACATTATACTCTGGATTGCAGGAAACATGCTCAGGTTCGCATTAATAAAGCGAGTCGGAAAATATATTTCAACCGAGTATGTTTCTAGCGCGGGTAAAAGGGCGGGGTAAGTTGTTCAGAACAGAGAACATTCTCCGATTTCGTATGAATAAAAGTATAGAAGTTTCTCACGACCGGAAAACATTCTCCGTTTTATGAAGTGAGCTCTCTAATATACTTCGACCTGAGCAACTTCTATTAAGATTACTTTGTACTGTGGTCTATAATAAAAAGTGACAAAATTTGTGTTGCTTAGAATGCAAAATAAGTTCCTTTATACGAGTCTGAAGACATACGAAGGGAACTAAAAAGTTAATGCAAATAGAGATATTTTGTTGGCGAGTAGCTTTCGTCAGAAAAATCGCGTGTGACACTTCAAGCATTTCATATTGTAACGAGAGAGATGTCAGGGGAGTATTTTCAATACCAACGAAGAAAAAAACAAGTAGATTCAGCTGCGTGTTTTACCATTTTTTATGAGTACATATTTAAAGCTGCAAACAGCTACATAGCGCCGCGGTGGAGTAGCCGTGCGGTCTACAGCACCTCGCTGCGGAACGCGCGGTTGCTCGCTGTGGAGGTTCGAGTCCTTCCTGGGGCATGGCTGTGTGTGTTTGTCCGTAGGTTAGTTTACCTAGGTTTAAGTAGTTTGTAAGTTACGGGCTGATGACCACGCAGTTTGGTCCGATAGATTTACAGACAAAGAACAAGAAGCTACATACCAAAATAAAATTGTATTTTTTTAAGTAGGGTCTATTAATAAGGCCTTATAACATTAGTTGCAAATAAAGTGCATCCCAGGATTTCACTGTAGGACAAAATAAATATTGCTGCAATACCAGATTCTGAAGTATTCTTTCTATCCAAACTGATAGGCCTATTTAAGATGCGTTTTTCGACTGAGTAATCGTAATTTGTTATGTGAGATGTAAGTAGACACGACAGGAAAATTAATAACCGATTAATTACATACCTAGCAGCCTATTTTTTGTAACAAAATCGCCTGGCCTATCGTTTATGAGCGTACCACTTGGTGTCACATTAACAAGTATCTCGAGTTAGAAAGCTCTAACAGCATTCCATGTTAAAACAGATGAGTATGTGATTCATGCTTAAAATTTCGTTCGCAAATTGTACTAACCCAACTTCAATAACAAAAAAGTTTCTAGCGTGACGAAAATTTTGTATCGCCGTCAAAAGTATACGTTTTCGTAAAAAGTGCATATTTAGTCTTGATAATATGCTGCTGCCCAACAAACTAATATCTAAACGTAGTACAGTTCTTTCCGAACACGTAGATGCCTACTCCATATTTGTACACTGAATAATTTGCCTGATTCTGATTGGACTAGTTTAAAGAGATACACGACTGAACAGCTGTTTTGTGCCACACACGACAAATGGAGAACTTAAGAAGGAGGGGAACTAGCGAGAATGAACTTACTGCTCAGAGCATACCGTAGGTGCTTCAAAGTTTTTATTGATATTTATTGAGACCTTACTCAGAGAATGTTCTTTTACTCTAAAGCCCTTTCTACATGGGAAGTGAGAGCTTAAGAGATTACCCACGATGCACCGGTCACGCCATCCGCGTAAAGTGTAGACGCGTCCACTTGCACAAGATGCACGCATACGATCGCTAGTAGACGGAATAGGATGGATCCTATTCTCACGCGTATGGAAGTGCTTCGCGCATGCGCAGACGACCGAATGGGGAACCCAGCTGACAAACGAAGCCAAGTCGCGAATTTGTTTGTGTACTTGTCTGCTGCTCAGAGGAACCTAGTTTTTCGACTCGTATTTTAGGAGGTGATACTATAGAGGAATTGCATTAAAAATTTCATATAACATGTGTACAATTTTTATTAATACAGAGATATAGCTGTTAATATGAAATCCAAACAAACGTAGAGCATATGTAAATCAAAAAATTTTCACTGATTTATCCGTCGGTTCTTGGTAGTACAACATCACACTTACTTAAAAGTAGAATTTTGTGAATCTTCTACACGTTCATTTGCACTAAGTTACCCCGTTTTCGGCTTACTAGGACATATTCAGACTTTAAACTGTGAAAACCGGTTACTTAAATAAGTCAATATGAGTAAGTTGATCTACAAAGAACCGACGAAAGAATGTTAAAATATCCAAATTTGCATGTGCTTTACGTTTGTTGTACATACAAAGAGCTGAATCTCTGTACCCAATAAAAATTGGACACACGTTATATGACAGTTTAACTGCAAATCGTCTTTATTGCCATCTTCTACAATATTTGCAATTTTTCCTGAAACATGCTGTAGTTAACGGATGAAATATTTGTTTTTGGTGAGCATTATTTGATGCTTTATCACAGTGAAAGGTCTATGTATAGACACCTGAGCTTGTTCATCATATACATAGGCACCTCAAACCGCAGGGGCTGGAAGTATGTAATAGTAATAATGAGCGACGTAGTTAGACAAGAACTGCACGAAAACAAATACAGTTTCACAGTGGCAGTCTAAACATAAAATAAATGATTAAATAATCACAATATATATTAGAGTTTCTAAAAGTGATCTTAACTAGGTGATTCATTTGCTGTAAGTTGACAACAAACCAAGTAGACACCTGAAACAGACGACTCGATAAATGCGTACCGTTCGAACCAAGGTGGTTAATCTAACCTCCTTGGTTCGAACCAAGCCCCCATAATCGCGTAAGCGGCCGACTGCGAACAGCGGACAAATTGAAGAGCGCCTCGGCGGCCATTGTGGTGGCAAACTTCCGCGCGAACTTTAATTGTGCTTAAGACTTTTGATTAGAGAGAGTGTTTATTTTAGTTAAATCGCGAAAACTATGTCTAATTGAAATATATAACTACAAAACAGCTTCAGATTCCTTGAACATACAGCAACTATCGGTTGTGTGTAAATTTATTCCACATACGGTGTAGAAATTGGCCAACAGCGTTTCCTCTTCCTAACGAAACCGAACTATGACATGTAGTTTTCTTGTGTTCTAAGGGCAGCATATGAACGGAATATATCGTCATACACGTTGTTTTGGCAGTTTCTCTGTATATTCTATGATGGTGAAACTTTTGTACAAACACTAATTTCGGAAGAGTTTCACAACTTTACCTCTTTGCTTTAGTGCTGTATTCTCCAGTATTTAACCATGTGAATACAGCAACCAGCCACTACCAAATTCTTTTAAGAACACAAAGTATGCCATATCTTTTTCTTAACTAATACAGCTAACATTATCATTAGGGTATCTAGCAAGAATATTAGCATTTTTAATGCTGTAAGCCAAATACCTCACAGTAGCGCGAACTGCTCAAATATCAACAACTATTGTCATAGGGTTCAACTTCAGAAAATGCATTCAGTGTGGGTTTGTGTCATTCATATGTGGAACTATACACAGTTCTGCAAACCCCGATATATAAAGCAGGTTAAATCCTCTGTTACAAGTTGATAATATTAATTTCATAAAAAAGAAATCGAACTGCAGTGAGGCAAATAATCTCGTGAACCTAATAGTTATTTTACACAATCATAAAATGAAACTTTTTGAACTTCCTGTCCACCAGTACTGCCTAAAGTAGCTCCTTTTTAAGAGCTTACAGTATGTAAAAGTCAGTTATTTATTTTATTCAATCCTATATTGTCTTGACTAACAGTCTGTTAAGTAAGAGTATCTCTGAACACAAGTTGTAGGGCTACATGTATTCCTGGAAAATGTAATGGGAAGACAGTATTCGTTCTTTTTATTCCTTTCTTAAATTGATTTATGCATTTAAATACTGAGAAGCTCTTCACCATCGTGTTTCATGTACACTGCAATAGTCAAACAGTACAGACGTGACTATCAATTGCCTATATATATTGCAGTAGCTATTTAATACAAGATTTAGCTGGTAACAGCACTGGTATTTATGTGACGCTTGCCACTACCATGGCGGCCGGCAGAAGGTTCAAATTATCCCGCGACAGCAGCGCCGTTACAGAGTCTATTTTTACAAGGTGTTTGGTTCGAACGGTTCTTTGTAGTACGATGGTCTATCGCAAGAAGCGCTGCAGCTGACATCGACGTTTTTGTGCGTGTTGCACGTCTCGTATAGAAAGGGCTTAAGAATAGGGATGGGAAAAACCGACCGGTTAAAACTGATACCGGTATTTTAGTTTTGAATAACAGGTTTTTTCGGCATTTATTTGGTGTCGGTTGTAACCGGTTTCTTTTAGTTATTTCCAAGAATCGGGTAAAAAAACCGGTACGTCCATTTCCTGTAGTAGTGGTTCAAAATGTGTTTTTTTTTTTATAATTTTAAAAAATTAGAACTATTAGACCCTAATATTTAGGGCTATTTCTAAAATTTCCACTGCTGTGAAATATTAGGACATCGCAGAAACTAATAAAAGCGATCAGTGATAATTTAAGAACAATCCCGGCAGTCAGAAACGCGTGGCATAAGAACTTAAGGACTGGTGCAGCTATTGAGTCATCGACGCACCTGCTGCCGTGTGGCGTGGCCTATTAGACGACGCGCGTGCACCGGCAGTGTACGAGACTTGCCTCCGTCTGGTCACGCGGCAGTTCCTTGCTGTCGTCGCGAGACATCGGTTGTGTCTTAAACGGCACCATCCCGACTATGGAAGTACTTCACGAAGTACGGTAGCAGTGAGGTGCAATGCTTCATTTGCTTTAAAAAGCTGAAAACGGCTGGAGGTACTATAAACATGCTATTTCATTTAAGGAGAAAGCATCCAAAATGTTTCTTAGAAGAGAAGGTAAATTCGATTTATATGCTGCCGCGGTGGCCGAGGGGACTGAGGCACGCCAGGCACTGTCTGCGCGGATACTACGGTCGGGGGTTCGAATCCCCCCTCGGGCATGGATATTTGTGCCGTCTTTAGTGTTAGCTTGTTCTTAAGTAGTTTGTCAGTTTAGGGACTGTTGGCCCCGTAGTTAAGTCTCATAAGCTATAAAAACATTTGATTTTTTTATCGATTCGTATACCTATTATGTAAGTGATGTACTCTAAGCTTGGAATACTAACTTTTAATGTATTATCATATTGTTATGCTAACAAGTTTTATTAATGTGATTCCTTGAAAGCGAGGGGCTTTTTTAATAACCAATATGCGTTTAGGTAACATTGATCATGTGGTGCCTCGCGAGGTAGCTGTGCGGTCTAAGGCTCCATGTCACGGACTATGCGGCTGCTCCAGTCGGAGGTTCGAGTCTTCCCTCCTCCCTCGGTCATGAATGTATTTGTTGTCCTTAGCGTAAGTTAGTTTAAGTTAGATTAAGTAGTTTGTAAGTCTAGGGACCGATGACCTAAACATTTAGGTCTCATAAGAACCCATTTGAACATTCTTTGATCATGTGGTACAGAGCTTTCCTAGCTCAATTTGTGTAAATTTACACTTACAACAATCATACTGTTAGTCGGAACTGTGACTTTATTTTTCGAAATACTTCTGCAGCACTGATTGAAGTTTATTTACTGACTGTAACTTATATATGTTGTGTGTATAACGAGATATTCTTATGCGTTGGCTCACAAGTCCAACTTACGGAGTGGTTGGCTCAATATTCGCAACTGCCGGATGGAAATACTAGGCAAGTAAATAGGTATGCTTCGTATATCGTCTTCTACGGACTCCTGGCTAGGCTTACACACACTCAAGAAGGCGTAGTATTGGGATGGGATCTTGCAAAATATGGAAAGACTAGTGATTTGTCGTATAACATAAATTTATCTAAATTGTAACTAAGTTCCGTAAGTTTCGGTTTCGGCCGAAACTAGAAGAACCGAAAATTCGATTACGGTTTCTGTTTCGGCCGCAAAATATGTTTCGTTCGAACTCCACTGGAAATAATAGCAATAAAAACCGAAAACCGGTTATTTAAAAAACCGGTTATCTTGAGCAGTTTTTACGGTGCGGTTCAACTGGAGATGAAAAGAACCGGTTGTTTCAGCTACAGCCGCCATCCCTACTTAAGAACCTTCTCTGGTGCATGTGCTCTTTTTTATTGATACGCCCAAGGCCTCACAACAGCCCGTGTCACGTCACACCCACCGAGCCGCCTGGCTGGCCACTAGGGCACATCCCACTTCTTTGTAGCGGTCAGCCGGCGGTCGTGGCCAACGCCCTATTAGTCCAGTCAAATAAGCCGAAAAAAGGCGTCAACCTCGGAATAAGAGGTAACAAGCTGAATATTTGCATGAGCCTTTGTTTTGGCATTCTAAATGATGTGTCAAAAGTCTCATAAAATCTCGTGTCCGCGTCTTAAGATGTTGAAGGTCAAAGGTCACGAAAATAAGTTTTTCGAAAATATCTCGCTTCCTATGCGTTAAATGGTATTTGCATCTCCGATAAAAGTTGTAGAGCATGAAATTCTCTACAATTTTTGTTATAAACATTTTTTTGTGCAATTCGTCGTTTTTTAGATAGAGCGCGGAGAGCGCACAGGTCACAGCGCTCAGACATATAAGACGTAATACGAGGTCAGCTGCGAATCACAGTCAATGGTACGTTGTTTAAAGTTAATAAATCATTGCAACAATTACAATAACAAACCTTCATTCTTTATGAATTATGTTCAATATTTCATAATATTATTCATAAATCAAAAAGATTTGTTTAATACTATTTACTTACTTCATGAAATTATGAAGTTATGAAGCCAAATAGTTCAAGCATATATATCTTAACTATGTTTAATGTAGAAAATAATAAAATTAACTATAATTAAGACTTAATTATATTTGAAGCAAAAATATATTAAATTAAAAAAACGAGGAAATACGTTTTATGTAAATCTTTATTTAGTAGTCATGTATGATTCATTTATTACAATTAGAAGTTCAAACGTGAGAAGGATTTTTATTCACTTTAATTATTAATCATACGTAGGTCTCAATTTTCATCTTCTTGATCATCGTCGTCTTCATCCGGTCGCTCGAAAACGTCCGTTTCATTATCATCATCCTCGTAATTGACGATCGTCGTCTCTAAACCTTCCAAGATTTCGGGGTCATATGCACTTTCTTCATCGAGATCGTTCTGGTGTGATGGCGCATAGAGGCAAGCTTGCCCATTACACTGGCCACAAGCTGAAAAACATTGCTTCCGCGATTTCCTGCACCCGCAGCGCGAACCACAACCATTTTTGCAAAATATTGTATTCAGGAGCTTGTCTCGTGCAGGTGATAATATTGTTGGTGTTGGCTCCAAATGTTCATTCTGCAGCACCCAACCCCATTCCTGGGGTTCTATATACTTTCTTAACCACGTTTGTACTTGGTAGTAAGCACGATTGATATGTTGATGAGCTGCTGCACTAGTTGGTGGCAGATTTGATAGTTGCACAGGTTTATTAAGTTTTGTCGATTTTACAAATTGCGTGTATCGTAGATGATCTATATTGTCTTCAGATTTTGGAGCGTTATATATTGTAACAAGATACGTACTCCATTTTCAAGTAACGTTTGCGCACGGCAATTTTCTTGTTGAAATACTTGAGCTAGCTGATCCAAATCTCCAATATTTTAGCAAAAGGGTTTTTTTTTTTTTTTTTTTTTTTTAAGCAATGCAGATGTCGTGTCACAGCCACTCAATGCGTGCAAAAGTAAAATGTGTTTTTTACAACGGGGATAATGTTCAAATCTTTTGGAGGAGAATATTTGTGTTTTAACATTGCCTTTACCAACTTTTTTAAAGAAAATTTCTTGTTGATGCAACTGAATACGTCCAATTAAAATGACAAGCAAAACAATATCTTCTTCTACGATGACGGCAGTCCTTTGGTGCTCTGATTCTTCAATACCTGTTTCGATTATACAGACATCAGCATCATCTCTGGCTTGTTTTGTAGTGATATTAACTGTTTTTAATTTCTCAACAAGCAAATCAATTAGCCTTTTTTTTATTATTCGATCGATTTGATAAAAATTTCTCTTGGCTGATTGGCACAATCGTTGTTTCCTCAAAGCAAACTTTATACGATTCTGTAAATAGAAATTCTTCTTAGTTGTTCCATTGCTTTAGTATTTCTACTGTAGTCCGAGTATCCGTCAAATATAACAACCATTCTTGAGCCATAATGTGTTTGTAAATACTTTATATATTTATCTAAAACAACGGTGAAAGTATCGTCTTTGCTCCATATGACGCTACACAGAAGAAATCCACCATCGATAATATATGTTACATTACTTTCATCAAGATCGATATCGATCGGTCTCAATTTGTCATACAATGTCGCTTTCGTGGTTATCCTCATACCATTATTATCAAATAAACATGTTGGATACGGACGTAGTTCGTATTTAAGATATTCTTGAAGATTACTTTCAAACATCTTGCCTGCAGCATTGTAATTACTTGAAATAATTATGTATTATTAAAATTGGGTTTAATTCGTAAATATTGAAATTTTATTTACAATTATAATCGTTTTATTCAACGCACCATTGACTGTGATTCGCAGCTGACCTCGTATTACGTCTTATATGTTTGAGCGCTGTGACCTGTGCGCTCTCCGCGCTCTATCTAAAAAACGACGAATTGCACAAAAAAAATGTTTAAAACAAATAATGTAGAGAATTTCATGCTCTACAACTTTTATTTGAGATGCAAATACCATTTAACGCATAGGAAGCGAGATATTTGCGAAAATCTGATTTGCGTGACCTTTGACCTTTAATAACTTAAGACGCGGACACGAGATTTTATGAGACTTTTGACACACCATTTAGAATGCCAAAACAAAAGCTCATGCAAATATTCAGCTTGGTACCTCTCATTCCGAGGTGAAACCCTAATTTGACTGGACTATATATAAACAACATAGACTGGCTAAGGTGCTGCCATATTTGAAGCAAATTGAAAGCTCGGCCGCCATGTTTTACAACTTCACGTAGGCGTAACCAGCCGTCTGCTATAGCACTGAATCCTATCGGTTTCACTTTGTGCAATGACTTAACAAACAATTTTTTACTTGCTTATTGTTATTTTTATAGCTAATCTAATATGAATAAAGGATAAATTATAGACAAACAGTGTGTGGTTGGCAATTCGAAAAGTTTAATTACAAATTTCACATACAATGGCTCGGCTAAACATCTTCTCATTCATACAAAAACATGCCTTTTCACTGTCTTTTAAACAATATTTTAATTTCGTGTTGATTTGTCTCTTTCCTCCGCAGATTTGGCTTTACATAAATGATGTAGTCTACAACTGAAGTAATGTTTTAATAACAGCTTTATTAGGCTGTGGTAACGAGATTCCTCCCAAAATTCCGAGAATACCGTTAAGTGCTCGTATTTGGGAAATGAAGTAGGTCTGTTTCCCAACATTCTAAATACATCTACATACATTCGCAAAAGAAAATTTTTCTTCCCTAATGACGTTTCGTGTTTTCTCAGAACCCTTTCTGCCACTTCGAACAGTTGTACAAAATCTTTAGAGGGATTCAACTGTCTTTTATATCTTTTAATCCGAGTAATCATGTTTTACTCTCATTTTTTTGGAGCAAGGAGAACTTCCAAGCAATCTAAACACTTTTTTCCAGAAATAATTGAACTACTTTTTTCGGAATATGTCAGCATTTCGTATTCTGAATAGGCCTACTTCTCTCTGAATGACTTAAATCATGATTTGCAATAGGTAATAAAAGAGTTTCCATGTCTCCTGCTTCGCTACATGACATATCTTCAAATGAAGCTGATTCACTATCTGACTTTTTTTGGAGATCCCCTTGCTGGCGTTTTTGTTGTTTGAATATGTTCAAGGAGCGAAAATATCGTCGGAACCGCTTTAGCCAGAAGCCGCTTTGTATCATTTCTTACTTGCTGAAAATACGATATTCCAACAGTCTTATTGCAGCGATTCGTTCAGTTATATGCTGCGCATAGACTCGGTATGATTTCAGCTTAATAAATAACGTTTCAAGCTTACTAGATACATAAAATGTGAAACCAAAACAGGAATATAGCGTCGGTCCATCTTTCCTATTCGGCGCACTAGACGTTGAAAAAAATTGCTGCCGCAGTTCCTGGTTACTGCCACAAGGAGCGCTGTATAGGGAAAGTATGGCCATCCTTTTCCGCGCCGCTTGCCGCCGTCTGCAGCTCGTGATTGGCTGAAATCGAGTCACGTGGTCTTTTCGCCATCTTGGTCATATACATTGCTTGGCTGCCATGAAAACCTTGTGAATATTCGTATGTTTTGGTTTCAATAATGCCACAGTGTTGTACTTTTGGGTGTTTTTAAGAAGCGAAGAAGGGAGGTAAACATTACAGTAGTTCCATTAGGTATCAGAAATGCAGGAAGATGAACAGCCTGGCTGATAAAGTAGTGAGAGAAAACTAGGAGTCCAGAAACGAACTTCGGTTCTTGTGCTGTGATGATTTTAATTCATAATGTAAATTAAAGATTAAAGATTCACTGACGAATGGATCACGCAGCAGATAGCTATATATTTTTAACTTGAATAAATTTGCGAAGAAAATTCCTGCACAATGTCGTGAGGTTAAATTATTCACGCGTCGTTGATTTTATCTGCAGGTAGTTGTCGAAGATATACAAGTTTATTTTACATATTAGTGAGTGAACTAGATTCCCGTTTAGATATGAAATTAACATACAGTTCCTGAAACAAGCTTTTCTCATTGGTTTTCGTGTGTTAGAGTGTGTAACAACAGGAAACAAAGAATTGAAACAAGACAAATATTAGACATTCAAATGTAATTGGCATTGTAAAGACACCTTTAATTTGTTTGTGGTAAAAGACATGTAGTGGGTATCTCCTTGCATTTTTCGTAGTTTATGTAAGATGTAAGTACATAATACCCAAGAAAATACTCATCAAAGACTTTTCCATAATCTCAAATTGTTTTCTTAATTTACACTATGCTCTGATGATGACATATTCGCGGTTTGTTGAAATATTTGGCTATGGTACAGGTCAGCCTGAATTATAGGTGAACTCTTTAGATATAGAGCCACAAACCAGTTTTCTTAAATTCGGACGATAAGTATTCCGTAGAGCAGCCAGGTCCGCATGAACAGAAGTACGCGAAGTTCCCGCATCTGTCCGTCGGATATAACAGCCTGTATCTCGAGTATGAAAAGAGTTATCGTTCTGCTCTGAACCTTAAATAAAATTCCGATATCTTAACTACATTTAGTCCGCAGCATTGCATCAGCTAAAATCAACCATACGCAAAATCTACGCAATGAGACTTTTCCTCTGCAAATTCTTCAAAATTTTGCGCAGTAGTTTACTTAATTTGATGTAGCACGGAAACTATAAGTAATAATGAACAGAAATTGAGATCATCATCGAGAGAATATATCAAACTATAACACGTGAAAAAATTAAATTGTTTTATTGGTTGGTTTTCTCGAAATTGGTTGATAAGTATTGTTAAGCGCTGGGAACTTCGTAGCGGTCGGTGTGTAAGCAGCAGCGGAATAGGCCCAACATGGCTGCCGTTGACTGTCTGGCCATACTTTCCCTATACAGAGCTTTAAGAGGTAGCCACTCTCTATAGTTTATATAGCTCGTTGGTCGCGGCCTGGTCGGTGTGACCAACACCATCTAGAGTGAAGGTGTTGGTGTGACGTGCACAGCTGTTGTGAGGCCTCGTCTCTGGGTGGTGCCGGTCGGGCCCGCTCGACTGCGCGTTCGAGTGTCGATTGTACGTACCGGCGAGTCCGCCGCCGTCGCGCCACACGAGGTAGGAGGCGTAGCCCATGGAGGTGTAGAGCGCCGTCCAGACGGGTCCGAACAGCCAGGCGGGCGGGCGCAGCGCGGGCTTGCGCAGCCGCTGGTACCAGTCGCTGGTCAGCGCCCTGTTGATGCACGCGCCGCCCAACACGCCGCCCGCAGCCGGCAGCAGGCACGCGCACAGCGCCGCCGCCGCCGCCGAGTCCGCCATCTTACCTCACACCTCCGGCTGCGACCGCGATAAGCGCCGCGATCGATCCGCCGCTCGAAGCGGCGATGTATCGATGCCTCTGGCGCACTAAACCCAGCTGCGTCAATTCGCAAGCACGCGCACGAATGCGCGGTCGAAGGAATATCGGATTGAGCAGGGAACAGATGTATCACGTGACACATCGAAACCGGAATGTAGCTGCAAATCGTGAATGGAAGCATCGGCGTTCATACGAAGGAGGGTACAATATAGGAAGCAGAGGCGCCGACTTTTGAAAATCAGTGTGGGTGCTCTATATCACGGTTCACAAATGTTCGAAACCAGCCCTCCTGAAAATCATGTTCATGCCTTTTTGAATGAGCAATACTTGATAAAAGTAAATAGGCAGTTGTCTGGCTTTTTAAAAATAGAAGGAAGAAGCAGGAGTAAGAAAGAGAAAGCATGGCTGCATTAGGACACTACAATAAAGCGATCTAATTGGCCGAAGTGGATATTTCGATATAAGTAACATCCCAAAACTTCTACACGACCAATGAAATAATTTTTCACTGTACACTAATCTGACACTTTTTGTGCGACTGCTATTCTCTCTGACAAAAGCGTTTGGTAGGACACCGTCACCAAGGTTTGAAGAAATCTTTGAAATATTTGGAGATTTTGAAGTCCGACATCGAAATTTTTTGGTCACTTCCAAGCAAGAGCTGTAATACTACATCGAAACTTGCATCACTTCGAGATAACTTCATGACATCTCTGACAGTATTAATATAGTTTAAAAGTCGTCATTATAAAAGGTGATTAAATACTTCCAGGCCGCGCAGTTTGAGGCGCCTATGCATATGATGAACAAGCTCAGGTGTCTATGAAAGTCGGTCTATACGTAGACCATTCACTGGAATAAAGCTTCAAATAATGCTCACCAAAAGCAAATATTTCAACTGTTAACTACAGTATGTTTCAGAAAAAATAGCAAATATTTTAGGAGATGATAATAAAGACAAATTGAAATTAAAATGCTATATAACGTGTGACCAATTTTTACTGGGTACGGAGATACAGCTGTTAGTATGTAACCCAAGCAAACTTAAAGCACACACAAATCTTGATATCTTAAATGATTTTTTCGTAGGTTCGTGGTAGATCATCATATTGACTTTTATTTCAATAACCGGTTTTCGACGTACTTTAAAGTCTGAAGATGACATAGTAAGCCGAAAACCGGGCAACTAAATGGAATGAACTTGTAGAATATACACAAAATTGTACTTCCAAGTCATTATAATATTGTACTGTCAAGAACCGACAGAAAAATCAGTGAAAACGTCTTCATTTTACATTTGCTCTAAGTTTGTTTGGCTTTCACATTGACCGATACATCTATGCACTCAATAAAAATTGTACAGATGTTATATGAAAATTTTAACTCAATTCGTCTATAGTATCACAACCTAAAATATTTACGACTGCTCATGAGACAGCATACCGGGTGATCAAAGAGTCAGTATAAATTTGAAAACTTCATAAATCACGGAATAATGTAGATAGAGGTAAAAATTGATACAAATGCTTGCAATGACATCGGTTTTCATTAGGAAAAAAAAAAAAAAAAAAAAAAGCATTGCTAGACACGTGAAAGATCTCTTGCGCGAGTCGTTTGGTGGTGATCGTGTGCTCAGCCGCCACTTTCGTCATGCTTGGCCTCCCAGGTTCCCAGACATCAGTCCGTGCGATTGTTGGGTTTGGGGTTACCTGAAGTCGCAAGTGTATCGTGATCGACCGACATCTCTAGGGATGGTGAAAGACAACATTCGACGCCAATGCCTCACCATAGCTCCGGACATGCTTCACAGTGCTGTTCACAACATTATTCCTCGACTACAGCTATTGTTGAGGAATGATGGTGAACATATTGAGCATTTTCTGTAAAGAACAACATCTTTGCTTCGTCTTAATTTTTTATGCTAATTATTGCTTTTCTGATCAGATGAAGCGCCATCTGTCAGACATTTTTTTGAACTTTGTTTTATTATTATTATTTGGTACTAATAAAACCCCATGTCATTCCAAGCATGTTTGTCAATTTTTACCTCTCTATCTACATTATTCCGTGATTTATTAAGTTTTCAAATTTATACTGACTCTTTGATCACCCGGTACATACATAAGTCGAACAACCACGTTCCTCTGAGCAGGAGACAAGTACACATTTCTCAAACAAATTCGCGACTTGGCTCCGTTTGTCAGCTGGGATCCATCCTATCCAGTCTACTAGCGATCGTATGTGTGCATCTTGTACAAGAGGACGCGTCTACACGTTACGCGGCCGGCGTGATCGGTGCATAATGGGTAATCTTGTAAACTCTCATTTACCGTGTAGAAAGGGCTTTAGTTTCTCGTTCAAGGAGTTAGAAGCCCGAGTAAAGCATCCGGAAGGATAGGTATAAAGAGGAGATAATCGCGATTGAAGAAACAGAAGACTGTGTGAAAGAAATAGGGTGTAGTAATGTTAGAGAAAAAGAATGGGACATGATGCCAGAAGATGTCTGCTAAAGCAGAGAGAAAGGGATTGAGGCACTGGTAGTGGGAGACGCAGACAGAAGAAAGTGCTGATGGGAGGAAACGAGTCAGTGGGACAGAGACATATCCAGACAGCGTCAGCGAAAGGGCGATGTGTGTGGAACGTTCTATACGATGAGACTTGGTAAAAGGGTTTGGCATGTTCTCTGTTAAAAGAAGGCAAATACACTGCCCTCCATAAGTTTGGAAACACCATGCTTCGTATTAAAACGGAGCAAGATGGAAGTGATCTATGTGAGTTACTGGTTACAATACGGAATAGCAATCTCAAATAACAATAATCACACAATATTGTACATATACATGCATATTGGAACATACTAGTATTGCTCCGTTTTATGTAAATTGACGTTACCTGTCCAAGCAGCTCTACTAAACACGCCAGGTGACGCGAGTAGACCGCATGGCTGTGTACAGATCACGCACTGAATCGTGCGGAGAATGTTGGGAGCTAAGGCTTGCATTCAGCGCGTAGCGCATTGACTATTAGAATATGGCCCGCCTTTTTCTCCCAGTGCCGCCAACTTACGGCCTGTAGCTTACAGGTTTTAAAAGAAGCAACATGTACGGGGGTTACAGCGTCACAGATGGAACACGAAATTATCACTTTAATGTTTCAATAATACAAAACTGGAACGTATATCTACAAAATGTTAATATTTTTAAGGGATTTACTAAGCGAGTGTGCAATGCTTTCTGCCTATTTTTAATGTCGTAAATGAATAACAATCGGAATTAACATTCCTTACACCACTTTCAAGGACAATATTCCTTTTTCTTAAAGAAGTCGTCGGGGTATGTGGACTTGGTTTAGCAAACAGCAAAGTGGAAGACAATAATCAGTACGAAGCACATATCAACAATACATTGACAATGTCTACGGTGTCAATTCTGTTACTAAGTAAGGTTGGAAGGGAGCTTTTTTTTTTAATTCTTTATTATGGCTTTTGGTGACAGTGACCATACAGCCAGCGGTTATTACATTGACAACATTACAGTAGAATTGAGATTCTTACAATGTACAGCACAATATTAATAAGTATGTTACATAATATAGCCTTAGAATAAAAGTAGAAAAATAACATGTAAAGACATTAAACAATACATATTTAACAGTACGACAGATATTTGTAATACAATAAAAGTGCAGAAAGCATAGGACCAAATGAGAGATGCAAAGACAAATAAAAGTCAAAATATAATATAAAATCACTTATGCAGTTTCCCGCTGTGCATGTTCAAGGTAAACACACTAGCTCTAAAATTAGAGCTGTATGCCAGTGACTTTGAGGTAGTCCTTCAGTAAAGTGTACTTAAGCTTGTCGAATCCATGAAGGAGGACAGTGACACTTGTGGGGAGGGGGTAACCCCTCGCGACCAGCGTTCGGTAGAATACACTTTGTGCGGCCGTGTACTTGGTGCATGCCAGTATGATGTGGTTGAGATCCGCCACTGCCGTTACATCTTTGTCGCAATGCCGAGAAGCGATGATTTTCAAACGGTGTAGGTGGGCAGGGTATAAACATTCCGTAGGCACACGAACTCAGCCAAATTCCGCCGATCACAGAAGGGCTATGAAAAAGTGCGCGACCCGTAGAGGTTACGTTGTTTACAGTTCTGTTCACTAGTAGCTGCGTTCGCATAAAGGTATAACACGCCGCGAAAGTAATTGAAATGGCCGTAAAGTGCTAGATACCTTATGATAATCACTTTGCACGAAGAAGGGACGTGTTCGACAAATAGCAACGAAACAGATTTCCCTCAGCGGAGTTGTCAAAACCATACACCGGCATCGAGAAACAGGTTCCTATAATGATCGCCCTGGCTCAGGAGCACCCAGGAAAATAGCAGAACACCAGGAAAAGTATTTTGTAGTGACAATTAAACATAACAGATTAAAAACTGTCCGTGAATTGACTGCCGAACTAAACGCAACAAGGGATACAACGGCGAGAGAATCAACAGTGAGACGACGCCTGGCAGACAATAACTTCTGAGGTTGTGTAGCATCAAGGGAGCCACTGTTGCACCCTGTTGACAAGAAGAAAAGGCTTCAGTGGGCTAAGACACGGCAACATTGAGCAGCGGAGGATTGGGAAAGAATCTTAGGAAGTAAACGCCGTTTACCCCATGCACGCTTGAGTCCTCAGTGCGTAATTCCAACTGTAAAGCAAGGGGGGGGGGGGGAGGGTTCTGAGATGGTATGGGGATCGTTTGGAGGGAATAAAGTCGGAAATTTGGTGAAAAGAGATGGAAGATGAACCAAAAGGATTATCATGCCAATCTCCAGCGAGATGCTAAAACATCTGGTTTGCGTTTGATTGGCAAAGGGTTTGTCTTGCAGCAAGACAACGACCCGAAACGTACGTCTCGCTTGTGTCAGAACTACGCGAAGTCTCTAGAGGTTCGTAAAATATAGAAAAACATGGAATGGCCTCCCCAATCCCCAAACTGTAACCCAGTCGAACTGCTATAGGACAGAAGGATCGGAAAACGGGAAATCATGAGTGGGATACAATTGTGGCAGGTCCAGCAGCAAGAATGGGGATTAAGTTCAACTGAAACCTTGGCAAAACTGACGCAATGAACCCGAGTGTGGAAGGCAATAATGATAGCAAAGGGTGGCAATTTTAAGGAATCGAAAATTTAAGAATTGAATTTTTCTGCGTACTATTTGTGCTTAATAAACATTTGGGAAACAACAAAATGCATTTTTATACTGTATTTCCTCTCCATTATCTATAATTAGTAGGTGTTTCCAAGCTTATGGAGGGTAGTGTACATGTTCGCTTGCCAAATGTTTTTGTGAGTAAGGCGGAATGAGGCTGCTAGTTCGCCAATTTTCGGTCAATGTTGTTTAAACCGGAACATATCTGCCTCTGTCGTGGTCCGACAGGAGCATTTTTCTGCTGGTATACATTATATACATATTTGAAAATGGGAGCAATTACTGACTTCCGACAAATTTAACACAGACCTTTAAACATTGACGAAACCTTATCTCGCTGATACTCTCCACAAAATGATAAAAAGTTTATCGCTTAGTACATTTTCGCTGTTCATCCAGTTGCACTTCTCCGCCAGGCTGTATTGAAAATATATTTTGCAGACAGTATCTACGTATACCACTGAATATGTCTGCAGAATTATACCTTTATACTAAACGTATTTCAGGTGATTGGTGTCATAACCGATGTGAAACCTGAAAATTTAGCTTTTGCTTAAGATGGAATGACAATTAGCCACACAATACTCCTCGAGTATTTCAAACTTAGAGCGCTTAGCAAATTTGAACAAACGTTAAGCATGATTTCAAAATGTTCAAATGTTTGTAGAGCTTATGGGACTTAACTGCGGGGTCATCAGTCCCTAAACTTACAAAGTACTTATGAACTAGCTTATACTAAAGACGGCACAAACATCCATGCCCGAGGGGGGATTCGAAACCCCGACCGCAGAGGCCGTGCAGACCGTGACTGGCGTGCCGCAGACCGCTCGGCCACTGCGGCCGGCTAGACATGATTTCAAATTTTTCGTAAACTTCATCTTGCTTATATACTTTATATCAAATGTTTAAAATATTAACTCATTTGTAAACTAATTAGAAGTTTGGCGCTGTTTTATGCGCAGGACTTCGATTCTTTCTATAATCGAGTAGTTTTTTGTCTGTACCTCTGTATATCCGATCTTTCAATCCTTTTGAAAAGGAAGAGACCTGCACTATTCTTTCAGAAACACGGGACTATTCTTGGCGCAAGAGTCTGGGAGAGGGATGTGGCTCATAGAGAACAAGATAGGAGTCTGGCGCCTTTTTTGCTAAGAGAACATTTACTCGTTTGAACGAAATGGTGTTTGTGTCTGGAGTCAGGAAAGTTGCGATAATGACGACGAAGAGTATCAGAAAGGAATACCGTGATTTTATTGGGATGAGCAGACGGTGCGAGACTGGGGCAGAAGAAATGAAAGGGTCAGCGAGCTTAACTAGGTCGCCTCTCTGCTCTCCGGGGAAGCCAGGCTATTAATGAGGCTATTAAACTAAAATAGCCCGTCCTATATACTCGCTGATAAGAATGGACCACATTCAAATTCTCCTAAGGGAACAAATAACCGATCAAACACCGTCTTTCTTCCCGCCTCCTGACCAAGACATCCAAAGCTAACTTTTCTAAAAAGAAACTAATTCTTCATTTTGCTTTTAGCGAAACATATTTTGATATAATTGTAGTTTCTCATCTCAGTACTCTCCAGAACCTGACTATAATTTTACTGTTCAGTTGTCTTCATCATAGAAGTAAACTACCACAAAACTGCAATTAATTCCAAATGTAAGTTTCTGCACCAACTAGAAATTAATACTTAATTTTGGCAATAGTTTTATTGTCAACTAGTTTAGCCCCTCGGTATTAACCCGCAGTTAAACAGTATTTATACATATTAAGAAAAGGTAATGCCGAAACTCATCATCCACGCACAGACACATCGCAAAAGTTATCTCTTGGAAATCCCGTTGTTTTGGGACGACTCGAAAAGTTGACAGAAGTCACTTGCGCGAAACTCACTAGTTTATTCTACGGTATAATAGTTAATTACAAAACGTATCACAAAAGAGAAAACATAATTTCGCGAGTATTTGCGGTTCCCTGTCCTTCTCCTCCCCCCCCTCCCTCTTTCTCTATATGTTCTCCCTCCACTTTAACCACCCCTCTATCTCCTCCTTACCTAATAAAACCGATGGTACAGGTAATTCACAGCAACATTTCCTAAATTCTGCATGCATTCCCATCTCCCATTAGTCAACTGCTTATGCCTCCTTTCTGTTCACCTAATCTTGAGCCTCCCTCCTCTGACTGTCCGTTTCTTTCTGCCCCTCTCTCTGTCCCTCTCTCTCGTTTTCACCTGCTCGTCTTTCTCTCGATCTCCTCCTCTCCCTTCTCTGTGTGCATTCCATCCCGCCAACCCCTTCTCGGCTAATCTCATCCTCTTTTAACGGTTCATTTTCTTTCCCATCACTCTTAGTCCATTTTATCCTCCTACAGATCTATGAAAAAACTCATATAACCCCCAATTTCATGGTGATGGCTCAGAAGTAGTAGACGTGTGTTGTAAGACACGGTTCACCGTTCACCATAATTTGTAATGTGTGTAAAGATAATACTGTTTTTGTATGTTATTCCAATGAAGATATTTGATTTTTGGCCCACTTTAGGTTACGGTAGTAACACTAAAAGTGGGACTTTGCGGTTGTCTTTTGACAGCTCGAAATTTAAATGAAAATAACGGCTTAACTATTCATGTGACACGAAAATTGAATAACCCAATTTGTAGAGGAGAAAATTCTCTACAACTTTGCTCTCTTATGTTTTTTTTTCATATCTCGTAGCGTTTGAGACATATTTGCAAAAATAACGGATATTTGACATCCTCCATCGAATTAACGAAAACCAGCTGTTCGGAGATGTTACGTTACATTCCTCGCGTATTTGATGATTTTCTTATTGTAACTTACACGTTGTCATTTCAAAGCAACGGCACACTGAGGAATTAACAAAAACACATCGTTCTACGTACGATATAGGATAATCTAATATCTACAAATGCCATATTAACATCAGTCAACAACCACCATGAACAGTATGAGATTAAAGAACTCCTGTTTTGATTTATAGTCGTAGCGTAGTGGGCAAGGTGCTGTACTGTGGTCGGTGGTTCGAAACCCGGCACTACTAAATTTTTTTTTCCTAAAAGGGTTACAGACACTCTTATTAATTAATTTATTATTATTTAGATTATTATTTTGGTCCACAATGTTTGAAAAAATTGTATAACTATAAATCTAAAGTGGGCCGTAAAACACGTCAGTGCGATTTTTTTAAACGCAAATTGGATTAAAAAAAGGCACTGCTTGCTTCATTACTGACCGTCAAGCAGTATCCATTATTTTTATCAATATCAGCGTTTTGTACATTACGGCCTTGAATGGATCAAGCATATTGAAAGGTCCGTTCTCCGTCTCCCTTAATAGTCATCATATGAACGCAAGCGGTAGGATACTGCGAAAATGCTTTATGCTAGGCAGACTGCTTATAAAACAGTTGTGTCAATCGTCCAAGAATATTGCGCAAGTGTTCCCAGCCCGTACCAAATAGGGAGGCAACTGAAGCACTGGATACAACCCGCCAGCTTTGACAAATGACGTCAAATCTTAGTCACAGACACGTTTATAAAATTTATTTGGGAATACTAATTTCTACCAGATCGTGATTCGGAAAAGTACTTCGGAAACCAGTCACTACATGTATATGTTTCGTTTACGTAACTTAAATTGGCCGCATTTCTTCAGTACAATATTAATAATTTCGTGTGGCTCATTGGCCTGGCGCAAATCTTTCAATTGGACTCCACTTCGGCGACTTGCATGTCCCTAGCCTATCCCATTTATCCAACAGAGGAAAGGGGAGCTACAGCTTAACATGGAATCTGTCGTTTCTGGCGACTCCTCACATCATTGAGAGGAGAAGGATGGGTTAAAACGCAGACTGAAAAAAATCAGAGGTCCGACCGGATTTCGAACCCGCGACCCTTCGGTTTCCAGTCAAGCGCTTTATGCCAAGAGCACCGTGCCGACATTTAATCAGTAATAACTTCTATTGCTATAACATCAATGGTCAAAGCCAACGGGTTGTAATCCCTGCTTCAGTAGTCATCAAATAGGGCTTTTGCACCTATACTGTGTTGGCTGGGATGAAAAGTGTGAGGCTTGTTTCAAGCCGCGGTGGAGTAGCCGAGCGGTCTTTAGCGTCTCGCTGCGGAGCGCGCGGTTGCTCGCCGTGGAGGTTCGAGTCCTCCCTGGGGCATGGGTGTGTGTGTTTCTAGGTTAGTTTACCTAGGTTTAAGTAGTTTGTAAGCTACGGACTGATGACCACGCAGTTTGGTCCGATAGATTTACAAACATTTGAATTTTTGAGCTTGTTTCAGTGACGGGCTAAGCCTGCCGGAGGTCAGGGACGGAAATACAAAATGAGCCCCCACCCCTGTGCACGTAAACTTTGTACTTTCTGTGAGATACATGCGATATTAATAAAAAGTTAGAGAAAAGTCGAACGGAATCCCGGTTGTTTAATAACTGCAAGGTAGATAATTCGATAATTACCAATCTGAAATAATAATGAAAGACGAGCGTCACTCTACCTTGACGGTCCGATAAGTAGTGAAATTGAGGGGTTCCTATGAACGCGAATCTAGATCTTGTTTTCCAGTGTTTTACACAGGAAAGATCTGGCCTCACTCTTTGCAAAAAAGGAAATTTAGTTTTATCAAAATTATGGAGGGCAAACGAATCTGACTCCTCAGTCGGGTGGTTGTTCTACCTGAGCTGAAAAAAATAGATACAGAGCTTGTGCAGATAACATTATTAGTAAGTAATTTTATTTCTTTGTTGAATTTTTATCACTTCAAATCAAACTAGAGCACACGTGTCGCATGGAACAGGAAAGATTCAAAATGTTCAAATGTTTGTAAATCTATCGGACCAAACTTCGTGCTCACCAGTCCGTAGTTTACGAACTACTTAAACTAAGGTAAACTAACCTAAGGACAACACACCCATGCCCCAGGGAGGACTCGAACCTCCGACGGCAAGCAACCGTGCGCTCTGCAGCTGCGCCTTATGCCGCTCGGCTACTCAACCGCGGCGAACAGGAAAGAATTTGTGCGTAATTGTGTCTAGAACAACAGATTTTATTCTCATTATTGTTCCATTATTGTTTTATGCATGCGTTGCTGTTGAGACACCTCGCCTTCCATTTGCTGAAAGCCCGTTGAACACACGCACTTCGCTTCTGCAGGGTGGTCCAGCGTGTGGCATTATTTAACCGTACTGACTCGATTCGGCGAATGGAATATAAGTAGTTTATGTTTCGAACACGTATGGGGCCTCGAACTCCAGAAGTCTTCTTATTTAACGGACGTATTTTGGCATTATTTAGAATTTGACTCAAAACGGTCGTGTCCTGCGGGGCCTCCACATATCGAATCTCTCGAGATCGATATTTGGAGGTCCCCCAGGACGAGAGATCCGTGACAGCCCCCCCCCCCCTCCCCCCGCTCAGTCTTCCGCTGGCCTGTTTGAAGCGCAAGAGACCGCCAAAGGATACGATGGAAAATCTTAAATGGCAGACGCTTGGAAAAAGCTGCCAAATACCTCACAAAAGCCTATTTATGAAGTTCCGAGAAACAGTTTTAAGTGACAGACCTCTGAATATTCTACATACCCTTTTTATCGCTCCGTCAAGGAGCGTGAAGAGGAAGTTTGACTAATAGCAGCGGGCAAAGACGCGTTTAAGCAATGCTTCCTCCTCCCTTCCCAGGGGCGGATTGAGGATTCAATTCTGGTGGGGGTTACAGATTTTCTGTCGTTGTCGTTACCCTCCCACTACTTATCCCCACCCTACCTGAAAATATACCTTGTTTATTTTCACTGTATCACATACGTATACGATTTTAATATCTGTAAAATATTTGTTTTTTAATATAAACATTAATATAATAAATTGGAAAGAACACGTAGGTAATATCGTGGGAAAGGCGAACCAGAGACTGGGTTTTATTGGCAGAACCCTTGAAACATGCAACAGAACTACAAAAGAAACTGCATACACTACGCTTGCCCATCCTTTTTTGGAGTATTGCTGCCCAGTGTGGGATCCTTATCAGGTGAGTTTGACGGAGGACATCGAAAGAGTCCAAAGAAGGGCAACTCGCTTCGTATTGTCACGATACAGGGGAGACAAGCGTCACGGAAATGATACAGGATCTGGGATGGGAATCATTACAACAACGGCGCTTATCGCTGCGGCGTGGGCTACTTGCGAAACTTGAATATGATGACTGCACGAAGTTGGAATAGCAATCTACAAAAATTCCACCATGTTTGAGAGACATTCCTCGTCAGGCAATCACGGCATATTGCGCTGTACCAGAAAAGGCGCTAAGTTTGAGTTGCAGAAATTTCAAGACAGTTACTATTACGGAAACATCTCTTTTATGCGTTATTCCTACCATTGTAAGTTTCCGCGGTTTGTTCAGTGCGTAGATTACATACGCGCTTGCACGTAATAGGATCCGAGTGCGACAATGTGACAGCGCGCTGGGGGCTCGCCGTGGCGCTCTCCTTAACCCAAATACACGGCTGCCTAGTGCCTCCCCCTCCCCACGACGCCATGTACGTCTGGTGACACTGCCGAACAGTTGGCGTCGAGCGCGCGCGACGCTCCCGTTCCCTGGGAACTGCAACTGCTCTCGAAAACTGCTTTCATTATCGCAGCCGCTCCAGCTGTCATTTAAAAGTCGTACTCGCGTTCGACACAGTTCCATCCGTCACAACAAGCTGCGTTGCCAACACAACCATTGTGTCGTCACCGCGAACGACCGCTCTACTTGCACGCGAAACGACTTCGGCCGGAAGCTTGTGGTAATTGCGCCTAATGCGTAAGTTGATTGAGCAACGTTACTCGCGACACAGATAGATTCAGTTGTGTCCTTTCCTGGACTCTGGGCTTACCGCGGTAGAGCGCCCGCAACTGTAACGTTGGCGACCCTGTGGCATCGTTCTTTCTGTGTGCCGTCTCTGGCCTTCTCGCGGGACGAAGCTGGGCTCTGCTGGCGGAGGGGCGAATTTCGCCCGAAAATCAATGCATTGCGAGTTTGATTCACCGATCCGTGAAATAAATTCGATGCGTTGTGAAGTCGTGCAGTGACATTAAGTGTGACGCCGAGTGTACCAGTTAACAAAGTGAGTAAACCGTAGATGAGGTTATCTTTTGTCTTTTGACGCTTGACAGGGTTGAATGTCCTTGAATTTTTGGAACAGTACAAATAACGAAAAATCCCTTTATTACAGTATAATAGAGAGCTATAATTTTCTTTAGAGGATAGCACGTAATTTGTACATGTCATATCTTTTTTTCACTGAAGCTAAATAGGGAATTGTGTCGTCTGTCGACTGCTGTCGATGTCAAGGTTGTGTAAATAGCTGTTTAATTCCATATGCTCCCCCAAAACCGCCCTTCGCCTATATTAATTGATACAAGGCAACTTAAAGTGATTTAATCGTTTGCCCTGTCAGGATTTCGGCGACTGTGTAATCCTAAACAACCAACGGAATTGCGGATCCCCAGACACCAGCTGACCTTGCATCAATCGTACTTGACCGAGTGCCATCCGATGAAAATTGTTCTATGTTCCGGTGAGTACATAACTGATTTTCAATGTGTATTATTGTTGAAACACTTTTGCCATATACTATGTTTTACAAAAGTCTATAAAGTTTGTTCAGCGAGGTCTCTGTCCCTAATTCTCGACTGCCGCTCTTTGCCTACCATTGCTCAAACAAAAAATTCAAATGTTATTTTCACTGCACCTGATATTTTGATATTGGTGACATAATTCATTCGGTACCCCGCGCATAACAAATTATGTATTGCAAAACAGTGGCATGAATTTTGATACTTGGGTGACAGAACAACTTGAGCTGTCACAATACTTGTTTCAAATACAATATTAGTGTGTAGGCCTGTCTCCCTGCATTTTTGTTTGGGGGCCTAATCATTGTTTGATACAGCCTCGTTATTTATACCCATAAATTTTGTGACAAAATTTTAATGTGCAAATTTTCATAAGTAGGCCTAACTCAGATTTCATTTTAGCAAATCTCTTAAATTTATTTTAGATGTTATTTTTGTCAGGCCGAAAAGTAGGTGATGTCTATGTATTTATATTAGCTTTAGAAATTTACAAAGAAATGAAAGTTTTTTTTAACGAGTGCCTTTTTATCCACTAAAATAAACAAATGAATGTTACGGTGTGTGATGTGTAGCAATGAAAACTGAAGTAGGTCGTGTGCTTCAGAACAGGTAAACAGGCTGCATGTTTTAGCGAAGGGGGAAAAGAAAAGAGTGGTTATATCAGGAAGGCTTAGAAAGTCACTGAAATAAGTCAGGACTATCAAAGTGTTTCTTTCGGTTCAAAACAGACTTCATTTCGTTTCTATCAAGTAATGTTAAATGTTCACTTACAAAGTGTTATGGTTGTATGTTCACTATTACAAGGTTGGAAATTTTAATACAGATCCTTACTGTCATCTATTTTCAATTTTGTCTCAGTTAATCCAACGCTTTTATAAGTACACCTACCAATGCCAGTTATTTGTTTGGGCCCTGTGAGAAATATGGTTGTGTACTCCATTTGGGGAACCTTGAAATCGACTTTTTAAGCAATAACTTTCCTTCTAACCTATTTGTTTACATACAGTCAGCAGACAAATCATGGTTTTTGGCTTTGTACGTTCCATTTGGTATATAATACATGTATGGATTAATAGTGAACCCCTTGTAGTGATGTAAAAACATGTGTTTATTATGAATGGTGTTTTTTTTACTCTTTCTCATTTTAAACAATATGTGCTGCTGGGCTATTTTGAGCATCGCTCTCCCCTCTCCCCCCCTCCCCATCCCAGCCCCACATGCAGTGATCTGGTAGCATTTATTTGTAATAAATTCATACACAAAAAGAAAACAAAAATTAAAGCATAACATAACTTTAATCAGTGACAACATACATATATTTTTAGATGTGCACATAATTTTACTACAGACAAATAGGACTATCTTCTTTGGCATCAGTAGGAATTCATTGCTTTTTGACATATTCTGTAATCTCTCACTAAGTTGGATACTGTTTGTACGGCTCACCTGTAGACGGGGATACAGCCTGTCAGCTTTGACCCATGACGTCATTGGTCAAAGGTGACAGGTTGTATCGCAATCTTCAATTATGCCGTTTTTGCGATGACCATGAAGTAAATAGTTAATGCTGTTCCTGCTCTATGGTCAACAGGTTCTCAATGTACCCTTGTCTGCTCAGTGAATTGACTATAATCACCACCGTAACAATTAGTAACAAAACTTTGGCTCCATACACTATCACATCTAAACACTGAACACTACAGTGCGACAAGGATTGGAAATTTAAACCGACCTTTTTTTTCATAACACGGCGAACAATTTTTTTGCTGATGACATTGACATAGTATGTGTTTTCTTGAAGCCCCAGTAGCATGTGGAAAGATGTATGAGCAGTCTGCAAGCGAATTGGAGCATGTTGATCTTTAACATAAGCAAATTTAAAATATTGAAAATACAAGGAAAAAATCTTTACTGTATGACGGCACAGAACAGCCAGAAGCAATTACATCCATAAAATATCTGAGATTAGGTGTGATGCAGTGGCAGTTCATCTTAAGATGCAACAGAGCAATGAACCCCATTAAAATTTGCAGGGAAAAAATTAGTCTGAATTACCTAAAATTTATGCTCCTGCCTCTACAATGGATAAGTATTTAATGATATATAAGAAACTTCCCAGTGATGTCACAATCGTGGTTGGATTGGTGGTCAGACCTTACACACTTGCCTCAGCCCTCATACAAAATTGGACAATACTGAAGGAACCGAAACCACCTGTCTGTGAAATTTTGCGACGCTTCTCGCCGGGCTCCAGTGCTTATGTTGGCAACAGACAAACAATGAAGTGTAGAATTGTGTTAATATTTTTCACGAGCTACAGAGTTACTGTTATTGCTGCTCGTTTCACTCACAGAAAAATTGACAGGTTCTTGTATGTACCCTTGTCCGTTCAGGAAAAAAAAAAAAATTCGTTTTAATTGAAGTTGTCACGAAAAAACATTTATTGGTCATCTGAGTTGCCGTCATTACCATTGGTGCCAACATAACCACTGCAGCCCAGCAAGAAGCATCGTACAATTTAAACCCACCTGTCTGCTTTGAACAATGACGTAATTGGCAGGATCATAATAAGGGGGGGGGGACCTTCCAAAGCGTACAAAAATATTCATAAAATAAAACTTTCCATTACACACAAAGAAACTTTCCTCTGCAATAATATTCTGCCAAGCAGTGGCTGTTTCAAAGGATCATTGTTTCAAGTGATTAGTGTTTTTTAAATTATTTATTTAGTAAAATGTGGAGTTTGTGTAGGTGTATGGGTGAACGTAAATCAATCCGTATGTATTACGAATAGTTATCACATTCATAATGAAAGGAAAATGAAAACAAGTCACTATACAACAGTAGATTAGATGAATACTTCCATTCCATAGATCGTATATAAGACATTTCGTAATGATGTTGAACGTGTCAGTTTAGTAAATGTTGTCTTTACATGACAATCAATGTGTTAAAGATTTTTTATTTTTATAATTGTTGTTATTTTTTATTTTATTTTTTTAAATTTTTATCTAAAAATTCATCTACATTGTAGAAGGAGTTACCAATCAGAAATTCCTTTAATTTCTTTTTAAAAACTAGTTGTCATTCTGTCAGACTTTTGATGCCTTGGTAAGTGACCGAAGACTTTTGTGGCAGCATAATTCACTCCTTTCTGTGCCAAAGTTAGATTTAACCTTGAATAGTGAATATCACCCTTTATCCTAATATTGTAACTGTGCACACTGCTGTTACTTTTGAATTGTGTTGGATTGATTTGATTTTCTCAGGGAAGCCAAAACAGTCTTGGTCCAACCCACCACTGCCCGCACCGAAACTGAGTTTATTGTGCGGTATCGCTCCCTGTATTTCTAGTAAATGCAATGCCCTTGAACAGTGCAAGGAGTCCCTTTACCAGTTCTTTATTAGACACAATTTCTTCGGGTCTGGTTGTCCCAAGTGTTCTGTGCCTTTTACTCTCCAATGCAATGCATTCGAAGATTAGATGTGATGCAGTTTCATCACCGTCATCACAGGTCCTACATTTAGGGTCCTCTTCTGTTATTTCCATTGTATGCAGGTGTTTTTTGAAATTCCCATGACCTGTCAGCAATCCAACCATGAGTCTAATCTCTCTCCTGTTCAGGCCCAGGATTGCAGAGCTTCTTTTAAAACATGGCTTTGGCATCATTACCTTGCCATGTTTTTGTTGATAGACTGGGTTGGATTGTTAATAACGAATTTCATAAGTGAATAGATATATTGTGAAGCTACAGTGAAGATCCCTAGATCCCTAAATAAATGTCTACAGGACTATCTTGGGTGTGCTCTAGCAATTATTCTGATTACATGCTTTTGTGCTATGAATACTTTTTTACTCAATGTTGAATTGCCCCAGAATATGATCCCATATGTAAGCAGTGAATGAAAATAGACATAGTAAGCTAATTTACTGAGATTTATATCACCAAATTTTGCAATGACCCTGATAGCATACATAGCTGAACTCAAAACGTTTCAAGAGATCTTCAACATGTTTCTTCCCATTCAATCCCTCGTCAATGCAAACACCTAAAATTTTTGAGTATTCTACCTTAGTTACAGATTTATGTTCAAAATTTAAATTTATTAATGGTATCGTGCCATTTACTGTATGAAACTGTATATACTGGGTTTTATCAAAGTTTAATGAGAGTCCATTTGTAGAGAACCGCGTAATAACTTTCTGAAAGATATCATTTACAATTTCATCAGTTAATTCCTGTTTGTCAGGTGTGATAGCTATACTTGTATCACCAGCAAAAAGTAGTAGCTTAACATCTTCTTAAATGTAGAATGGCAAGTCATTAATATATATTAAGTACAGCAAAGGACCCAAGACCGAACCTTATGGGACTCCATTTTTTGATAACTTGCCAGTTAGAGGAATTAATAGTTTCATCTGTATCATGTGAACTGCTTATTTCAACCTACTGCTCTCTTCCAGTTAAGTATGATTTAAACCATTTGTGCACTGTCCCACTCATACCACAATACTTTAGCTTATCTAGAAGAATCCCATGATTTACACAATCAAAGGCCTTTGAGAGATCACAAAAAATCCCAACTGGTGATGTCCGGTTATTCAAAGCATTTAATATTTCATCAGTGAAGGTATATATAGCATTTTCAGTTGAAAAGCTTTTTTGAAAACCAAACTAATAAGTGAAGCAACTCGAGAATACATAACTTTTTCAAAAATTTTGGATAAAGCGGTCAGAAGTGAGATGGGGCGGTAGTTATCAGATGTGTCCCTTCTTTTATGCAAAGGTTTAACGATAGACTGAAATATGCTATCTTGGGAAATACCCTGCTTTAAAGAGCTATTACAAATATGACTAAGAATCCTACTTATCTCTTGGGAACAAGCTTTTAAAACCCTGCTGGAAATACCATCAATTCATGTGACCTTTCACTCTTGAGAGAGTTTATTATTTTCCTAATTGCTGAAGGAGAAGTGGGTGGAGTTTGTTGTTTCAAATTGTACGGGTATGACCTCTTCATTAACTGCCTTGCTCCTTCTAATGAACATTTAGATCCTATTTTCTCTATAACACTTAAAAAGTAATCATTAAAAATGTTTCCAACTTCTGACTTTTTGTTAATAAAGTTTTCATTTGTTTTGATGGTACTACCCTCTTCCTCTGCTCTTGGTTGCCCTGTCTTCCTTTTAATAATATTCCAGATAGTAAAATTAAAACAATCAGTGGAACTAATCTCAGACATGATGCACATGCTTCTTGATTATTTTATATATATATATATATATATATATATATATATATTATAATGTAGCACAGTAGTTTTCATAATATTTTATTGTTTCTGGGTTATTACTCTTTCTTGCAGATAGATATAGTTTCCTCTTTCGGTTACAACATATTTTTATTCCTTTACTAAGCCATGGTTTTTTGCATGGTTTCTTACAATTATATTTAACTAATTTCTTTGGGGAAACAGTTATCAAATACCCTTACATATGTATCGTGAAGTAAGTTATATTTTAAATTAACATCATGTTCCTTGTAAACCTCATCCCAGTCTAACTGATGTAGACTTTCTTTGAAATTTCTAATTGTTACGTCATTAATAGAGTGCACAACTCTGGAGGACTGTTTCGAATTACTGAACGGAGCTATTTCATATACTGTTACTAGCTGTGAACCATGATTGGAAAGACCATTGTCAACGGGACAAGCATTTATGTTGTTAAACTTACCTTGGTCTATGAAAAAGTTATCTACCAATGTACTGCTGTCCTTTACTATCAGAGTAGGGAAATCAATAACAGATGTCAGATTGAATGAGCCAAGTAAGACTTCCAGGACTTTCTTCCTATTCCACTCTTTCAGTGAATCTACATTGAAATCACCAAAAACAATAATTTTCTTCCCCATATCTGACAGATAGCTCAACAAGGCATCCATGTTTTATAGAAATAAATGGAAGTTTCCTGAAGGGGACCTATATACTGTTACAGTTATAAGATAATCATCATCGAGTTTAAGCTGGCAGGCACATGCTTCAATATGTTGCTCTACACAAAACTTTTGTTTCTAAATTTTTTACACTGTGATAGCTTTTGACATATATGGCAACTCCTCCTCTTACCTTACATTAGAAGCTAATTTATATCCACTGACATTCAAATTTTCCATACTAGTGACAATGTGATGCTCAGACAGGCATATGGTCAGACAGGCATATGGTCAGACAGGCATATGGTCAGACAGGCATATGGTCAGACAGGCATATGGTCAGACAGGCATATGGTCAGACAGGCATATGGTCAGACAGGCATAGTATATCTATTACATTATCAGTTTCTTTATCATCTAAACAAACCAAAACCTCATCTATTTTATTCTTTAGTCGCCCAATATTCTGGTGAAAAGTGCTAACATTATTTTTTTACTTTACTTTTGTGAGAAATATTTGATTTTTCAACATTTTTAGCACCTGACTGCCTGAGCTTCTCACTGGACACTGATCTTAGCCTATAAAAGAAGTACTTCCATGATTTGCAGTGTCCTCCCTTAAGGATTTTGCTATCAACCCAGCTAGCTTCCCCTTCCCTTTCCTATTGATATGCAGGCCATGCCTAGTGAAATCCCACCTATCAATAGCATCAACAGGAACCAAACCTATGTCTGACAGAGTAGCACCCCTAAGCAGTTGTTCAATCTCCATACTGACCCTCCTGACAGAGCGGTTCAGTTAGGGTCGATCATACCACACTAAAGCTGGCAACAGTCCAACATTTGTCTGGGTTATTGCAGAAGCTATTTAAAGCAGGTCACATTCAATACTGTAGCCCTGATCCCTGTCATTGCTGTTTCCCACCCCACCCACTATCACAGCATGATCCTGTTTTGTGAAACCCTTACATAAGGAATCTATATCCTCTACCACCCAGGTAAGACCCGCCCAGGCTTGAAAAATTTTATGACCTGGTACCCGTCACCTAGTTTTTCCTGCAAAATCTGGCCCACACCTCTTCCACGGCTACATCTGAACAACAGAACTTTCCTCCTACTATCTACTTTTTTTGAAACCGTTTGTTTCCTAGTTAAAGTCCGCTGTTTGTTAACTACATCTACTTTTAAACGAGCCTCTTCCTCACTTAACTCTGGTAGCAAGGCAAATCTGTTGGTTGTGCCAGTTGTAAAGCTGTCAGAAACTATACTCCCTCTGTGGCCCCTGTTCCCTGCAACCACTATCACACCCCTGCTCACCCTTCTCCCCCCTTAACCTCATAAGTTCCTCCCTAGCACTATCCAGTTCAGCCTGAAGGGCTCTAATCTTCCCTTCCTGTTCAACTATTTTTCTGTCCCTTGAACACACTTTGCAAAACAAAGGAAGAGACTCATTTGCTTCCCTCTTTCCCACACCGCTACATCCCTCCCCAATGAAACCACTTGTCACAACAGCTGCATTGAAACCCAGCACGAACAAACCTACTGCAGCTCAAACACATTGCATTCATGATTGTTACTACGTGATATTGACAATATATATTAACTATAGACACAAAAGGTTACTAGGTTTGTTTAGGACACTAAAATATGTGTAAGCTGCTAGTAAATGCACTTAAAATTGTGGTATGACGCTAAATCTGTACACTCGTGAATTTGGCCTATGAATATACACAAACTACTTCTCACAATTACTGAGACAACGTGCAAAAAAAAAAAAAAGGGGGGGGGGAGAGAGAGAGAGAGAGAGAGAGAGAGAGAGAGAGAAAAGAAAGCTTTAATGGTGAGCTTGAACAGCACACTAATAAACGTATTCAATTAGTTAACTGTGTTAAATGCACTTAAAATTACGGAGAAACGCTAAATATGCACACTCGGAATTTAGGCCTAACAAGGGCTTTTGTAAACAAACCAAACTTTTAGCGATTACTGGATCAATATGTGAAGAAAAGGAAAACCTTTACTGGTAAGCTTTAAGAGCAGACTAATAAATGTTTCTAGCTACTTAACAGTGTTAAACTACGTTTTATTTCTACCTAAATTACGTATCTTTTCCGACTGCACTGACACTGCATGTTCGGACCTGTGCAGGGCTACCAACCATTCATTGAATGGTTCAAAGCCAACAGGTGGTATCATATGCTTCAGTTGATCCCAATAACCAGTTCTAAACCCCCAGAAACCTCTTTTCAGCCACTTAGTATGGAGGTGAGAGATTTAGGGAGCAGGAGGTTTCTCCTATCCCGACCATTGGAGCAACATATAGGTGTATATCTGACAGAGCCACTGCCGTTTCACTTTACCAAAGCGTGGTTCTGCTTCCTTCCCATTTGTTCTACCAACATGACAAATGGCACATTTAAACTCTAATTCATGTCTACACTATTCAGTATCATCATAATATATGTGGTCATTGATCTATGTTAGCAGTTAAATTTCTGAAATGATTTAACTTCATGATGCCATTTCACCCGTCTGCTTTGAGCCATGTCATAAACAAGTTGGAAAACTTTGGTTGTAGCCAACTGCAAATAATCAATGTTTCAATTGATACGTATTGTAACTAAAGCACAGGGCTCATTAAAATTTTACTAGTAATTTAGAAGTAGTTTTGCATATTGCAGTTGCGGCCTACTATCACTACATTTCCAACACATGAGCATCACAGTGCATTGTTACTTATTTACTTGCAACAATTTAAGCTGTATTCTTAGGTACCTGCCTAAGCACATCCTTTAACATTTTTTTTTACAAATACATCATAATTTTAAAATACATTTGCCAATCAGAATAGACATCTACAATCTAGTTTCTCAGAAGTACTTTGCATACAACACAACATGCCAATGCCACAGCTCAAAGCCTATAAATGACCTCCTGAAACTGCAACAACAAAACAAGCCTAGTCAGCAATGATAGGAGTTTTCTGTCGGTTGCAAGCACATTACCAATAATGCGACAACATTTTACCATTAGTCGTGGGGAAAGAATCGATATGTGATTGTGAGTTTGAAGGCATTAATCCAGGGCAGTGTCTACAGTGTAAAGTTAATAAGTGTGATAACATAGTAAGGTGGCTTATGGAAACTATTTTCTCTTTCCAGTCATTTGAGTATGAGCTCCATATCTAGGATCTTGGGAAACTATATGCCAGATATCAAGTTAGACAAGAAAATTAATAATACATATAAAGAAAATAAATTTCAGCCCACACATTTACGGTAAAGTGGAGTAGATAGTATCGGTTATGTTCCCAGCAAATAGTACTATAATAATGGAAAGTCCAGGTTGGAATTAATAATATAGTAAGGACAGTTTACAACTGACCACAAAGATGTGGCGACGAGCTGTGACAGGCACATACAAAAGACACACACTTACAACACTTTTTTCAGCTATCGGCCACAGCCTTCCTCAGAAAATAGAACACTCACGCAATCACACAGGCGCACAACACAGTCATACAACCATCACAACCTGCTGCCGCACTTGGAATTACACTCTGTGGCGAGTAAATCCGTGTGGGGAGGGGAGAGGGGATAGGCAGGCTACATCACAGTGGTGGGGATGGGTTAGATGGGAATAATGGGATGCAGCTTAGGAATGGAGTGGGAGGCGGTAAGGGGAGAAAAATATAATAAATGTACAAAATGCATGCACTCTGCAAGTACACAAGACTGCGCGCGCACACACACACACACACACACACACACACACACACACACACACACACACACACCACCCACACACACACACACACACACACACACACACACACACACACACACAGTGCGCGTAATTTGTGTTTGTTGTTTGCTCAGGAAAAAGCTGGGTATGAATTAACTTTGTTGCTAACAGGCATTGACGGTCTTTATCACAAAAGATAAAGAAACATGAGTAGTTTTAAGTCACAGCTAGGGCACAATCTTTTAGAGAAACACAATATTAAACAACTAGACAGTCTTTATTAGCAGTCAATTGAAAAGCAAAAATGATCAGATTCACAAAAACATTTACATACTTTTGAAAATTGTGGATTGTATTAAATATTGTGGTGTTTCTGTGCACTCACTTAGTGGGCATGATGAACACAGTGTCATCAAATGTAGGAACTTTTTATGATATAAATTTCACTGCTGAACTTGATGTTGTCTGTTAGAATGCTAATGTTTCCAAAACCATTTTGAAACATCTGGAAAATGAATTATCTTCTTGTACACTAGTTGTTTGTCTTGAGCGGGTAAAAAAATGAAATTACTGTAGCTATTTTGTGCCATCATTGCAGAGAAGGCAACAACAGTTGCTCAATTAGCAGTCAGTGGACATGTTTTGTATGAGGGTGAACCTGTAGAAATGTTTTGGACTTTCCTCACTCCTTGTGAACATAGTGCTGAAACATTAGCAGATTTTTTAAAGAATCTTTAGTGTGCATTTTGGATAATGCAGATAGTTATTTCTCATAGCTACAATGGTGCAGCTGCTATGAATGGCTGTCATTCAGGTATAAACTCTTCTTAAAGAGTATTTGAAACAAATGTGTTTCGTTGATTGTTAGATGCATAAATTGAATCTGATTTTATCTCAAGGGATGAGTTAGAATATGGACATCAGAATTCATTTTCCTGTCCTTAGTTAGGTTCCCAGGATCACCAGTCCCTGTACTTCACAGTGAACCACGATGTTAACTGATGTAGTGAACTGGATAGTCCCTTATATTTCCAACACCAGATGGAATTTTAAATAACAAAACTGTGTCAGTTACATATAAAATAGTCACTTGTGGGATACCTGGAGCAAATGGAGCTTATATATCGGCAAATCACTACAATTATTCAAGCTAGTGGGTTCCACCTGTAACTGGAACACCTAGCATTTTAGTTTTGGGTGCCTTTATTCAATCATATTATGCAGCACATTGACACATAGTGGAGTCAATTCTCTGTGCTGTGTTCTTTTTACTTACCTGAGCACTAGTTTGTATTCTCTCTCATTTCTCATGTTAAATGACAAACTACCCTTGTCCTGTTGCTGCTGTTGCAGTACTATTGCCGCCGCTGTCACCACCACCACTGCCACCAGCAACTTTTTAATCTTATCTGAATGGTTCCTATGGGAGGAATATATGGGGCACTCTAGTATGTTTTCACTTCTTGAATCTTTATGTGCAGGCTTTCAGGGGATATCTGGTGTCTCTCTTCAAGCATTTCACAGATTCAGGTTTTAGTCTTGTTTCATATAGGCCTTAAACAATTGGATGTTCTAGGATTTCTCTCCACAACTTACCCAAAAACATATACAGGTTTTTTCCCCACCATGTACAAACTCTAGGGATTGATCATCAAGAGAATATGGAACAAAAAGATGTAATGAACTTACATTCGGAAATACGTGGATTCTGTGCTAGAGACCATTTATTCACACTTTATTACAGTAACTGCAGTCCAAAACATGCTGTACCATGCAGCCACAGTTACGATGTGCACGGTTTCCTCCTTGAGGTTGGTACTTTTCCTCATATGTCGTGCCCTAATGCAATCTCCTGCCGTAGTAATCAGTAATGCTGTTCTATCCATTTTTCTTACTGACTCCTTGTAGTAGATGTGATATAGTGTCATGCACAATGGTTCGGTATTTGAGTCGAGAGCTTGTCGACACGGTGTTTTCTTGTGGAAAGCCAAATGGCAAAAGACAGCTGACGAGGTTGTAACGGATGACCTATCCCCGCCAGCAACAACTACAGCGTTCAATATTTGCAACTGTTTTGTCATTTTAGACTGGGTAATTGAAAGAAGCCGTACAGGAAAATGTGATTAACACTGTGGAAGGCAACCACCGTGTCAGTCACACGAAGATGGCCTGCCAGTAGTGGGTGAGCCAGGTGATTGGAACATTCTCAAAGACAATTGTGCTATCTTTATCCCTTAAAACATATGCAGGTCTTACTAGTGACAGGCTTCCCACATCAGGAGCAGTTTTTCCACTGGCTTATTCCCAGGCAACCACGATTTCTTGATTTGTCATCCATATTATTCACAGCTGCGGCCACTTTTACATGGAATGATAATTTTAACTTTCATGGCAGTCATCTTCAAAACCCCCATGGTATGGTGACCGCAAATCACCAGCATCAGTGCAGCCAGAATTTGTGAGCCAGGATAATTGCTGACCATATTTGTGGGGCCAATCTTCCTTCCATGTCACCTAAAAGGACCAAACAATCAGTGTTTCTTATGGGTGACTTTGCTTCCCCTGCTGCAAGTAGTGCCATTGATTCGAAGGGTTATGTGGCGGGCTACATGTCAGTTGTATCTTCCCTAGTCAATGAATTGGATGAGGTGGTCCAGTTGCATTGCCTGTTTGTTCACCAGATCTCAACCTGTATGATTTCTGGTTATGGAGCCTTCTCAAAAATATTGTGTAAGCATAACCCATTCCAGATGTGGACACACTGGAGTAGCATATCCGTGCTGTTCAAATGCAGCCTGATCAATGTGAATGAGTACACACGTGTTGAGGCATGTGGAAACAATTTTCAACAGACAGTGTAACTGGAACTGAATGGTACAGTGAATAGTTGACCTCAGTGTGTCTAACAAAATATGATTGAATAAATGTTCTCTAGCATTATCAGACATAAGTTCATTAGACCATTTTCCCTATTTTCTCTTTGGTCAATCCCTAGAGTTGTCCACTTGGCTTCTCTAGTCTCCTCCAGCACCACATTTCAAAACTTTGCAAGTATTTTTTCTTCTTTTTTCTTGAAGTCCATGTCTTGGCTCCATACAGTGCAATGTTCCAAATGCAGCACTTCACTATTTTTTCTGTAATGCCAAGCCTATCTTGCTGGTCAGAAGAGTCCTCTTCTTGTTGAAAGTGGCTTTGTCAATGTCAATTCTTGCTCATATTTCATTTGTGCATTGGGCATCCTTTGTCAGGAAGCTTCCCAAGTACTTGAACTGCTTCACATTCTTAAGTTCTCGATTCTCGACTGTTCTCCAAGAGTTTCTTCCATTTTGATATCTGCATCACTTTTGATTTCTCGATGTTTACTACCAGTTACATATTTACTACCAGCCAATTCATCATATGTTGCAGTTGTATTTGATTTCTGGCAAGAACTAAGAGGTCATCTGCATACTGATAGTGTTGATGTGGCGCCCCTCTACCCTGAAGTTTCCACACCCTTCCAACACCCCCCCAGGGGGCCCACAGTTCTTTTGTGGGTACGTGTGTGGCGCGCACGGGGCCCCGAGCCGGAGCAGCCTTTCTTCTGCCCCAGGCTGCTTCACTGTCCCTCCCGGTTTATGCCTTCGCCCGGAGACGGGCATATTTCGTGAGCTACGGTGGTTCTTGTTGTGGTTTTTCTTCCTTCGTTCCTTCCTTTCTTACCCTTTGTTTTCTGTCTTTCTCTCCTTGTACTCTCCTAGCCTTCTTCTTCTCATTAGTCTCCGCTTCGGCGTTTGAGACACTTCTTCCTTCTTTCTCTTCATTTCCTATCCTCTTCTTCTTTTCCTCCCTGTGCGTGTCTGAAGGCCGACCCACGCATTATCGTGCGTAGCAGGTGACGGGGTAACGCGTAATTCCCCGCCCCGGGTAGACAAGTAGGGCACGTACGTACCCCCTGGTAAAGGCCAGGCCGAGGGAGGGGTGATTACCCGAGCTGGTACCTTCCGAACGTGCCGATTGGTCCCTCCGTCAGTTCTCGGGAGGTGTGAACAATCACCTAAGGCGGGTAAGCCCTCGGAGAGGGCCCCCACTAGGAAGGAGCGTGCCATCGGAGACGCCGGTAATCACGGGGGACACTTCCGCGATGACTTCCTTATCTTCTACCGTGACGTTGACCCACAAACGTAAGTTAGACTCGCCTCAGCCTAAAAAGACTCTGCCTAATGTACCTAAATTTCTGGTTGTCTCTCGCACCGATGGAAAGGATTTCAATTCTGTCAATCCTTTCGTTATACAGAAAGGTGTAGATGCAATTGCTGGCCCTGTTAAAACCTGTTCACGTCAGCGCAATGGCACATTGTTGCTGGAAGTGGAAAGTGCCTTCCAAGCCCAAAAACTGATACGTACTACGTTGTTGCACACGTTTCCAGTTAAGGTAGAAGCGCACCGCACACTCAACTCGTCGCGGGCGGTAGTTTTTACGAGATCCCTTGACGGGTTGTCTGATGAAGACATCCAATCGTATATGTCCGATCAGGGTGTGACAGCCGTCCACAGGGTGATGAAAAAGGTCGATAACCAATTGACACCGACTCGTACTGTGTTTTTGACGTTCGACAGAGTTGACCTCCCGTCGAAGGTCAAAGCAGGGTATGAAGTCATCTCCGTCCGACCTTATGTAACTAACCCAACGCGCTGTTTTCAGTGCCACTGGTACAACCATACCCGTGAACATTGCCCAAATGCAGCAAAGTGTGTCACTTGTGGTAGGGACGCCCATGAGGGGGATTGCCCACCTCCGTCCCCTCACTGCCTAAACTGCAACGGTGACCATGCGGCTTCCTCTCGCGACTGCCCTGTATACAAGGATGAGAAGGTAATCCAGCAAATTCGGGTTACGGAGAAGGTATCAACATCTGCCGCTCGAAAGTTGTTGGCAAGTCGAAAGCCCACTGTCCTCCCAGCGGGTACATACAGTAAGGTACTCACCTCAACTCGACCTACCAAGGATTCCAGTACCCAGACATGTGACTTGACTTTCGCTGACACAGTTGTGCGATCCGCCAGCCCGAAGATTGCCCGTTCCACGTCCCCGCTTCCTCCTGCTGCTTCTAGGGTACAGTCTTCGTCAAACTCTAGTAAACCACGAGCACCTAAACAAGATGCCCGGACCTTGAAAAAGGAACCCGTCCGTGAGGATTTTCTGCGTTCTCAGGCTTCCCAACCGTCAACTGCCTCTTCCCGCCGTCACTCTTCCAGAAGAGCTGACAAGAAAGAGAGTTCCTCTCCTTCCCCGCCGAGGCGTGACCCATCCGTCACGCCGTCCAACAGTTGCCGGCCTCGGCCGTCTTCTGTTTCACCGGGTCGCTCCGTCTGCCGGGCACCCGGTCCTCTACCGGCGGCGGAAACTGCCCCTCCTGATCAACTCAGGGAGGTGGCAGGCACGTCGGTCGAACCTATGGACCACGACACTTTGCCCCTGGATAGCGATAGCAGTGCTCCCTCGAAATCGGGTCCTCAGCGGCCGTCGAGGTGACCCCGCTCGCTAGTTGGTTTTTATCCTTATTTCTTCTCTCATTTTTATCATGGCGCTCCTTCAATGGAATATTCGCGGCATTCGTTCTAATCGGGAGGAGTTAAAACTACTCCTTCGATTGCACTGCCCGCTTCTAGTCTGCCTCCAGGAAACTAAGTTGCGTCCACGTGATCGTGCAGACTTTCCACACTACACCTCTGTGCGGTTCGACCTGCCACCCGTGGAAGGTGTCCCAGCCCATGGAGGGGTTCTGATGCTCCTTCGAGACGATGTCTATTTCCATCCCATTTCATTGCATACTCACCTACAGGCAGTTGCCGTCCGCATCACCCTATCCACATTTACCTTCTCCCTCTGTAATATTTATTCGCCATCGTCATCTGCCCTTACTAGGGCAGATGTACTACACCTTGTTGATCAGCTCCCTTCACCCTTCGTGTTGATAGGCGACTTTAATGCCCACCACCCCTTATGGGGCTCTCCGGCACCTTGTCCGAGAGGCTCCCTTTTGGTGGACCTTCTCCAACACCTCGATCTTGTCTGCATCAACACCGGTGCACCAACCTTCCTTTCTGACACAACACACACTTACTCCCATATAGACCTCGCAATATGCACTCCTCAGCTTGCCGGTCGGTTTGAGTGGTATGCACTTTCTGACACGTACTCGAGTGACCATTTCCCCTGTATCATCCACATTCTGCATCATTCCCCATCTCCTCGTCCCACCAGTTGGAACATTTCTAAAGCCGACTGGGGGCTTTATTCTACCATGGCTGTTTTTCACGATCGGGATTTTCCCACCTGTGACAGTCAGGTCGACTACCTCACAGAGGTTATTCTCACAGCTGCCGAACGTCCCATACCTCGTACTTCCTCTTCTCCACGTCGTGTCCAGGTCCCTTGGTGGACTGCAGCCTGCCGCGACGCGCTTAGAGCCCGGCGCCGTGCTTTACGCACCTTCCGCCGCCACCCGACTTTGGAGAATTGCATACATTATAAACGTATGAGAGCGCAATGTCGTCGTATCATGAACGACAGCAAGAAAGCTTGCTGGACTGCTTTTACTAGTTCTTTTAACCGTTTTACTCCCTCCACGTTTGTTTGGCGTGGCCTACACCGTCTATCCGGCATTAAGGTCCACTCCCCGATTCCTGGCCTGAACGTGGAGAATGCAGTCCTCGTGGACCCCTATGACGTTTCCAACGCATTGGGCCGTTTCTTTGCGGAGGTTTCGAGCTCTGCCCATTACCACCCTGCCTTTCTCCCTCGTAAACAGGTAGAGGAGGCCCGGCCGCCTTCTTTCCACTCTTCTAATCGTGAAAATTATAACGTCGCCTTCACCATGCAGGAGCTAGACCGTGCTCTCGCCCTGTCCCGATCTTCTGCTCCCGGGCCCGATTCCATTCACATTGAAATGCTGAAGAACCTCTCTCCTGCGGGCAAGTGCTTTCTTCTCAGTACCTATAATCGCATATGGACTGAAGGTCATGTTCCCACAAGTTGGCGTGAAGCCACTGTTGTCCCCATCCCCAAACCAGGGAAGGACAAACATCTTCCTTCCAGCTATCGTCCTATTTCTCTGACGAGCTGTGTCTGTAAGGTGATGGAACGCATGGTTAACGCTCGGTTGGTCTGGCTCCTCGAATCTCGCCGCCTCCTGACTAATATCCAATGCGGTTTTCGTCGACACCGCTCTGCTGCTGATCACCTCGTTACGTTGTCGACCTTCATTATGAACAACTTTCTAAGGAAGCGTCAAACAGTAGCAGTGTTCTTTGACTTGGAGAAGGCATACGATACCTGTTGGAGAGCGGGCATTCTCCGCACATTGCACAGATGGGGCCTTCGGGGCTGCCTTCCTCTTTTCATTCAAGAGTTTTTGGCGGATCGCAAGTTCCGGGTACGGGTGGGTTCTGTTTTGTCAGATACCTATTGCCAGGAGAATGGGGTACCACAGGGCTCCGTCTTGAGTGTGGCGCTCTTTGCCATTGCAATCAATCCGATCGTGGATTGCCTTTCAGCCGACGTTTCCGGATCTCTTTTTGTTGACGATTTCGCAATCTATTGTAGCGTCCAGCGGACGTGCCTCTTAGAGCGTTCTCTTCAACGCTGTCTTGACCGTCTATATTCCTGGAGCATCGCAAACGGCTTTTGATTCTCCACTGAGAAAACTGTGTGTATAAACTTCTGGAGATACAAGGAATTTCTTCCACCCTCTCTACATCTCGGCCCTGTTGCTCTCCCTTTCGTGGAGACTACGAAATTCTTGGGACTCATGTTGGATCGTAAACTTTGCTGGTCCACGCACGTGTCCTACCTGGCTGCCCGTTGTGCCCGATCCCTTAACGTCCTTCGGGTCCTCAGTGGCACGTCATGGGGAGCGGATCGTACCGTCCTGCTTCATCTTTACCAGGCCATTGTTCAGTCGAAGCTCGACTACGGAAGCCTTGTATACTCCTCAGCACGGCCGTCGATTCTCCGCCGTCTCAACTCTATCCACCATCGGGGATTACGTCTGGCGACCGGTGCATTTTATACTAGCCCTGTTGAAAGTCTGTATGCCGAGGCTGCTGTATTACCCTTGACCACTCGACGTGACATACTCTTGTGCCGGTACGCATGCCGCCTGCGGTCGATGCCCAACCATCCATCTTACCGATTATTTTTTGACGACTCACTCGATCGCCAATATCAGTGGTCTGCGATTGCCTTGCTTCCACCTGGAGTTCGGTTTCGCCGCCTACTACAGCGACTCGATTTTACCCTTCCTTCCACCTTTCGGTTGAGCGAAAGCCCATTGCCACCGTGGCATAAGGCCCCGGTTCACACTCACCTCGAACTTAGTTCGCTCCCCAAGGAGAGCACTCCGGATTTGGTATACCGCTCGAGGCTTGTCGAACTCCGTTCGCGGTTGGATAATGCCATATTTATTTACACTGATGGTTCCAAGAGCACTGCCGGTGTCGGATCTGCCTTCATTGTAGAGGACAACCGTTTCCAATACAAGCTCCCTGACCGGTGCTCGAACTTCACGGCTGAGCTTTTTGCCCTCCACCAGGCCATTTTGTACACCTGCCGCAACCGCCAACCTTTCTATGCCATCTGTTCGGACTCCCTTAGTGCCCTGCAGAGTCTAAAGGACCCTTTGTCGCACCATCCTCTCGTGTATCGGATCCAACGCTCCCTCCAGTTGCTAGCAGATGACAGCTGTCACGTTTCTTTCCTGTGGGTCCCTGGCCACGTAGGTGTGCCCGGGAATGAGACGGCCGACATAGCGGCCAAGGCCGCAGCTCTTTTACCTCGCGTGGCTACCTTTTGCGTCCCATCTGACGATGTTCAACGGGCTCTCCGCCGGAGTATCGTGTCGCAATGGCACAGTGCGTGGTTTTCAATGTCCAACAACAAATTGCGAACTGTAAAACCGATCCCGACCGCTTGGAGGACCTCCTCACGCCCCTCTCGGCGGGAGGAGGTCATCCTGGCCCGGTTGCGGATCGGTCACTGCCGTTTCAGCCACCGTCACTTGCTGTCCGCCGACCCTGCACCGCTGTGCTCCTGCGGTGAACTGCTGACCGTGCGACATGTTTTACTGTCTTGCGTACTTTTTAATCATCTCCGTGTAGCCGTTCACTTTCCGTCTACTCTGGAGGAAATTTTAGCTGATGACACACGAGCAGCTGCTAGAGTTTTGCGTTTTATCAACTTGGCCAACTTATCCAAGGATATTTAACCCTTTTAATTGTCTTTTATCTTTCGTTTTTAGCCTCTTCTGGATGTTCTGACAGTCCCAAATTTTTTTTTTTTGAGGCCATAGCGAATCTGTTTTTGACTGGGCGCTAATGACCATAGAAGTTGTGCGCCCTAAAACTTAAAAGAAAAAAAAAAAAAAAACCCTTCCAACACTTCTCTTGCCAGCCACTCGTTGTACAGATTGAAGAGACTTGGTGACAGAGAACATCCTTGTCTGACTCCCCTAAGTCCTATTTCCAAGCTGCTTGATTCTCCATATTTCAGTTGCACTTTTCGAAGGCCTCCTGTCAGTCTATGAAACGAGCACAAACTTCTTCGTTAACAGCCAAAAACTGTCTCTGGTTCCTTTTCTTTTCCTAAATCCAAACTGCTCACCTCCCTTTGCTTCTTTAATTTTATGTTCCAACTGTCTGGAGAGTATTCTTGCAATGATATTTCCCACATGTTAAAATTTATTCTAACTGTTCTGTAATCACTACATTTCTGTGCTAGCTGTTTCTTCTCAAGAGCAACCATTGTGACACCCAAAAAGTCCTTGGGGCCATTCTCCAGTTTCACAGATTTTGTTGCAGAGTTGCATCAGCGGTTTCAAGCTTCATTTTCGATTTCTTTCAACAAGTCCACTGGTATGTCATCACTTCCTGTAGCTTTCCTTCACTTCATGTCCTTTATCGCCTTCCCTACTGCTATTGACAGTTTTCATCATCATGCATTTCTTCCGTCTACAATCTTCCTTATCGTAGAGTTCCTTTACATATTCTTCCCATATTTTCAGCCCCTCCAATTGTTCCGTAACCATTTTTCCTCTAGAGTCTTCTATTCCGTAGGTACTTCATCTTTTGTTCTCGCTCTGTTCCAGCTCCTTCGTTTTCTGGTACATGGGGTAATACCTTCCTTTCCTTTGTAGTACCTCTATTTCCTCGTATATTTCTTCTATGTACTTTTTCTTCGCTTTGTCTGTTTCTCTCCTCAGAGTACTGTCAAGTCTTTTGTAATCTTGCTCATTAATATTTTTATACTTGCTCCTTTCCTCCATCTTCTCTAGCATCTCATTGGTGATCCAAGGTTTTCTCCCTTTCTTTGCTTCCCTCCCTACTTCACTCTTCAAAGTATTTAACAAGTATTTAACATTTTGCCACTTCCATGCTTGCTCTTGTATTTACATCTTTCATTCCATTAAATTTTTGTTCCAAAGAATCTCTTATCGCCTGACTGTTTTCTCTTAGCTTTTCCATGCTGTTGGATCCTCTTCAACTTCGTGCTGATGTCTGCAACCAACATGTTATGATCAGAGTCGATATAGGCTGCTGGCATAGTCTTTGCATCTTTGTCACTGCTCCAAACCTCTGTTTGACGAGTATATAGTGTATGTGATATCTGTTCGTATCTCGTGGACTCTTCCATGTGTAAAATTTTCCTTTTCTTGAACCAAGTGTTCATCACCACCATGTTATTTCATTGACAGAATTCAACTATCATGCCGCCTCTGTTGTTTCTTTTTCCTAATCCATATTGTCCCACGATGTTTGCTTCTCTACCTTGTCCAATCTCACTATTTCAGTCACTCATGATTATGGTATGTACTTTTCCTCTACCTTCACAATGGATGATGTCTTCTACTTCATCATTTATTTTCTCCACTTCATTGTCATGGTCTTATGTTGGCATATACACTTGAACTATTACATTGTCCACTTGTTCTGCACAAACATTAATGATCACTATGGCATACCACTTTAGTCACACTTTGTACTAGTTCATTTCCCTTCACTATTGCTACACCACTGTCAAAAGTTTTTCCACCGGAATAAAACGTGGTGTAACTACCTGACACCATTTCACTGTCTGTCCACCTTATTTCACTTAAACCTATTATGTTCACTTCACATTTGTCCATTTCTTTCTTCAGATTTTTCAGTTTTCCTGCTCGTCGAAGTGTTCTTACATTTCAGGTCCCAATACTGAAGCTAAAATTGTCATCTCTTTTGATGACTCTTCCTGAGGTACTCCCCACCAGGATATCCGAACGGGGGAGTAGTTTATCTAAGGAATGATTTACTCCAGGAAATTCCATCATTATTCTCAGTTTTCCGATGTCCAGGAAAGATAATAATATAGTAGCATTTAGATTTCCTTTCAGCAGCGCAGTGTCACGGTTGAAGAACCAGTCTATGATTGGTTTCACCCACGAGTATTCGACCTTAATGCATTTGAAGCATCATTTGCTCTGTGCGTAAGTTCAATACTGGTGCCTGCTGCTGCCTGGTATCAGCCTACCCAGCAGTTAAGTTGTGCCACCCCTACAACCTGTAAGTTGGGTTGCAGGTTGCCTTTTCTGCTAGTTCTGCCGCAACGTCGATCTTCATCTCCGCCTTCACTGCTGTTGAGGTCTTCACCGTATCTGTACACAGTGGGAGAAAATCACCGTGCATGTTTTAAGTGGTATTGTACATTAGTGTGCCTTTTGACATCTCCATGATAGGAATCACATCTCTTCCTCATAACATTCCATAAATTTCATTAGAGATACTGGTAAGGATCATATATCACAAGTGCAGAAAATACAATATTATCAAGGAACTTGAATATATTATTTGTTAGTGACTTGATTCTACTTGTTCACACATGTTTCTTACAAATTCAGTGGCAGCTCACTTGTTGAGGGATTAATGAAGGTGTTGTGGTGGGACCTAGAACATTTAGAATTATTATTAATTATAAATGAAAGACAGTAAATATTAGAACATTTGCAAGTCATGGAAGCTCTATTTTGCATGTAACAGTAATATGTTCTCTTTACCATAACACTCTATTGAAAATAAATGGCATTAGTAATGGAAAAGCTCTTTCCGCAAATGCATTAAAGATATGTGGACTGTGTTCAAAGTGTGAAGTACTGACAATATTATCTGCTCTGGACAGTCATTGATCACAGTCCTGTCAACTATGTTTTTCCAGGTTAAGCTTTTTAAAGTAGTAATTCTCAATGTGGTACTGATAAGTCTTTAGTCAGTGGTGAGTCCAATATCAGTCAGGCCTATGAAACTAATAATTATATATAAAAATAAAGATTGGTTGACTTACCCAAAGCACAGGCTCGCCGATAAAAACAAAAAACACAAATAAAAACACACACAAACATTCAAGCTTTCGCCACCGCTGGTGTGTGTGTGTGTGTGTGTGTGTGTGTGTGTGTGTGTGTGTGTGTGTGTGTGTGTGTTTGTTTGCCTTCCTTTTTTCCACTAAGGTAAGTCCTTCCACTCCTGGGATTGGAATGACTCCTTTTCCACTTCCTTAAAACCCGTATCCTTCCCTCTCCCTCTCCCTCTCCCTCTCCTTCCTCTTTTCCTGAAGAAGCTGCCAGCAGTGTGTTTTTTGTTTCTATCGGCAAGCCTGTGCTTTGGGTAAGTCAAACAATCTGTATTTTTATACATATTTTTCCCACCAGGAAAGTCTCCCTCTATAATAAACTAATAATTAGTTATAAATTAATAAAATTCAGCAACCATTTGCTTGTAAGCAACTGGTTGCTGAATTTTATTAATTTATAATCTGGGCAGTTGCTGAAATGGATAAAGTACTTTAATTATTAGTTATAAAAAGAATTGTTGTCTTAGGCTAAACAGTGCAGCCATTTTTATGAAGGCTCATACATTGTTTACTGATTTATTTATTGTTTTTTTTTCCTTGACCACCAAGAGTTGTGAAGGTGACAATGACCATTGATGAATCCTGTCGTTGATTATAAGATCTTGTAAAAACTTTCTTCAATGGAGCAGGTGATTTTAAGAATGATTTGTTGTAAGAAGCTGAATGGTATAATGGTTGACATTTTTTATTTAGGGGGGGGGGTGTTCAAAGAGATATTCACAATAATGGTTCTGAATGAAAAGATCTCACACTCATACCAAGTAGTTTCTAAGAAACAAAAGTGATTTGTTAGCAACAGAAAAAGAAACTTTGCTTCATTCAGTGTATGGTCATTAGTGCGTAAAATTCCTTTGGATTCTAGCTAGTGTCACTACATAGATAAACTAATAAAGATTACTGTGCCACATTATACCCTTTGATTATGCCATTGTTTACCTGCTTATTTTATTCTCACTCTATTACTGTATGTCATTATTTTGTGAGTGAATGGACCTAAAGTAAATAATGCCACCATAACAGAATGTGAATTTGTCACACCATTAAAATCTTGCATCGTGGTTCTGTAGATCAATATATGCCATGATTTCAATTATGAATTCAGAATTATATGCTAACTGTAAACGAGTGTCATACTCTGAACCCATTTTGCTTCTCCAACTGTTATTTGTGCTTTATTGCTCTGTACAAATCTTAATTTGCCAGAAGTTCGCACAATCACATTTGCTTCATTTTTAAATACGGATAAGATAATTGCTCCCCCCCCCCCCCCCCATATATGTTATATTTATTAAATAGATCTGCCAGAAGTTCTGAAAGTTCTGAAACTGCTGAAGGAGCTATCATTGGGAGTTCCATAGGTAATTTCTCAAGCCCCTAGTTTGCCTATTTTTTATTTTTTGGATAGCTGTACATACAACTGCCAAATATACTGTTGTTTGCTGTGTGTTCACTTAGGATAGTTATCATAATGAACTGTCTGTTCTGTCCTGTTTTACATCAGGAGATTTTCGTAGTAGGTTTTCTACTGCTCTATAAAGTTAATTTTCATTTAAGCAATTCCTTATGTTACAGTCAAATTACTTTATTACTTCTGATGCATATTTTTCTTGAAATATACCATGTACATAGTGTATTATTAACAGCTGATAAACACGCTTTGCATAGATAAAACTGATTTGGTAGTGGCTTTATTTTCGAAAGTGTTAGCTTTTTATTTGATTTACTTGATTAGAATTAACTACCATAATTATGTTGCACACTAAACAGTATAGTGTTAGTTTCCTGCTAATACAGTACCTAGATTAAGCTTGTGTGAATTATTTGTCTTTTGTTAAAATGTATCTTCACTGTTCAACATCCAGAAGGTTATCATCCTTTGTTTGGCCTTTTGAACCCAATGAATAGCCGCAATGGGGTAAATTTTACTTACTGTCTCAGCAGATTAGTGTGCTAATGTTGGCAACAAAAGTTTGATTTACGATAATTAAATTTACTTACTGGACAAGGGTACATACACGAATCTGTCAACCATATAGCAGGAACAGCAGTAATTATTTATTTCACGGCCAGCACCAAGAATTATTCCCACTTACTGTGTGTGATTGAGTTTTCAAAGAGCATTCAAAGGTCGTCGTTAACACCAGCACACTACACTGCCAAGATGATAAGTAAACCTTTACCACAGTAATGCTGTGTCAGGAGATGACGAATCCCTAAGCTGCAGAGGTAGTATAAAGCACTGGACAGGCAAGTGACAACACACTGCTTGTGTATCAAATTACAGAAAAAGAGGCAATTTATATCATCACCATATGAAAGTATTGACTTTACAGGACATATCACTGAAATGTCATTTAGGCAGTGGATGATAGTATTGTGGTTAAAAATGGTTGAGAGACCAAGGCTTGATTACAGTATATGGTTTTAAGTGAATACTGGTCGTGTTAGTTCTTCAGGGATGAAGAGGCTTGCATGGACTAAACCAATGGTATTTTTAATAGTTGTTTTAATATTGATACCATGTGGTGGAAGTTAGAGCTTGTGGAACAACTGTATGAACATCTTCCTCACATATATTATTCACTACCATCCTCTACACACATGCAGGCAGAGCAAACAGTCCATCAGGATTATTGACAGTGCAAACCAGCAGTAATTATCTAATAACTACAACACTGTCACTGTATTAATAATAATTATTAGAGGCAGTAGTAGTAGGCTACTATCAGCTTTTATGACCCAGCTTCTACAGTAAACTGTTCCTAGTTCGTCGTTTATTGGGTGAAGGAACTGGTGATCTCATGGTTTGCTGCTTGTGATTCCATCCATCTCTCCTTGCAGCTTATTGTATGTGGCAGATGGTACTTTTGGTAGCCGAACTGTAAGTCTAGGAGATGTGGTGCACATTTTAAAAATCACATATGTGAAGTCCCACGGTACACTGTTACTAAATCTTCTTCGTATGCAAATAAACACACCAGTTTTCTGTGGCACACAATAATATGTGTTTTCCGTGTAACACATAAATGTAATATATCAAAAAGAATGTCGAATACTTTCAGAGGTGGTAGTACTTACTGAAACAAGAAAATTAATTTTAATAAACGTGTATCCAGAAATGCATACTTCCCATGATACATGTTTCAGTTGTTCCACACGGTGTCCATTTATGGCAAAGGAGTACTTTTGCCATTCGGCATTTAGGGGATATGAAGTCCAGGAACAGTGGAACTGAAATGTCCGTCTCAGGTGTCGATGCACACTGTGACCAAAGTGTGATGGTGCGCTGTCGTGCGAACCACCTTTGTAATCGCTGCTGATGTGGCACGTACACTGGCAAGATAAGCAATAAATTAGTAAGACAGTCCGGATAATGCACACCCATTTAATCTTTGCGGTAGGACATACGAGCCTATTAATATGTCGCCTAGTATGTTAATATCTGCAACGGAGCATTGCACAGCCCATCCTATAAACTTGTGTTTAACTCTGAGTGTGGGTTCCCAGACCAGTGTCGATTAGACTCAATTTTGTTGTTTCGATGTGTAATACCACCACTCAGACTATTCGACACTTGTTTTGAACACCCTGTATATGTGGTTCACTTGTTTACACAGTAAGTTTACTGATTGATACTCAAAAACACTGAAACTAAGACATATATAGAATTTACTTTTAATCAACTCCTCAGTAATTTCTTGTGAAAAAGAAATTCAAAAACAAAAGCAAGATTTAGAAAGAAAACCAAATTTGGTAGTTTTTATTTTCTCAGCCACAGTCGACGTGAAACAACAAAATTTGTGGCACCTTGGTATGTTTGTTATGGTCTTCAGTCTGGAGACTGGTTTGATGCAGCTCTCCACCCTACTCTATCCTGAGCAAGCCTTTTCATCTCCTCATAAGAACGGCAACCCACATCCACTTGAATCTGCTTACTATACGAGTCTCTTGGTCTCCCTCTGCGATTTTTACCCCACACACTTCCCTCCAATGCTAAATTTACGATTCCCCGATGTCTAAGAATGTGTCCTACCAAGCGATCCCTTCTTTTAGTCAGGGTATGCCAAAAATTCCTTCGCTCACCAATTCTGTTCAGTACCTCTTCATTAGTTATGTGATCTACCCACCTAATCTTCAGCATTCTTCTGTAGCACCACATTTCAAAAGCCTCTATTCTCTTCCTGTCCGCACTGCTTATGTCCATGTTTCACTCCCGTACAAGGCAACACTCCACACAAATGCCTTAACAAAAGACTTCCTTACCCTTAAATTAATATTCGATATTAGCAAATTTCTCTTTTTCAGAAATGCTTTTCTTCCCATTGCCAATCTGCATTTTATATCCTCTGTACTGCGACCATCGCATGTTATTTTACTACCCAAGTAACAAAACTCATCTACCACCTTCACTGTTACCTAATAGAATTCCTTCAGCATCGCCTGACTTTCTAAGACCACATTCCATTATTTTTGTTTTGCTCTTGTTAATGTTCATTTTATACTCTCTCTTCAACACACTGTCCATTCCTTTCAACTGCTCTTCCAGATCCTTTGCTGTCTCTGATAGTATTACAATGTCATCAGCAAAACGCAATGTTTTTATTTCTTCCCCCTGAACTTTAATCCCTATTCCAAATTTTTCCTTGCTTTCCTTCGCCGCCTGCTCGATGTACAAATTGAATAACATCGGAGAAAGGCTACAACCCTGTCTTACTCCCTTCCCAACTGATGCTTCCCTTTCATGCCCTTCGAGTCTAATAACTGCGGTCTGGCTTTTGTACAAGTTATAAATAACTCTCCTTTCCCTATATTTTAGCCCTACTGACTTCAGAATTTGAAAGAGTGTATTCCAGTCAACATTGTCGAATGCTTTCTCCAAATCTACAAAAGCTAAAAATGTAGGTTTGCCTTTCCTTAATCTATCGTCTAAGATGAGACGTAATGTGAGTATTGACTTCCAGGTTCCTATGTTCCTCCTGAATCCAAACTGATCTTCCCCGAGGTCAGCTTCTACCAGCTTTTCCATTCTCCTGTAGATAATTCGTGTTAAAATTTTGCAACCATGACTTATCAAACTGATGGTTCTGTAATTTTCACACCTGTCTGCGCCTGATTTCTTTGGAATGGGGATTATTACATTTTTCTCAAAGTCTGAGGGCATTTCGCCTGTCTCATACATCCTACACACCAGTTCAAATAGTCTTGTCATAGCTGGCTCTCCCAGAGACTTCAGTAGCTCTGAGGGTATGTCATCTACTCCTGGGGCCTTGTTCCGACCTAGGTCTTTCAGGGCTCTGTCAAATTCATCTCTCAGTATAGTATCTCCTATTTCATCCTAATCTACTTCCTCTTCCCTTCCTACAACATCGTCTCTAGGTTCATTTCCTTTGTAGAGCTGCTCTATGTACTCTTTCCACCTTTCAGCTTTCCCTTCTTTGCTGAGAACTGGTTTCCAATCCAAGTTCTTGATATTTGTAGAGTTGCTTTTCTTGTCCCCAGATGTCTCTTTTATTTTCCTGTAGGCGGTATCTACTTTTCCCCTTCTTATACATTCTTCTACAGATTTGCATTTGGCTTCTAGCCACTCCTGCTTAGCCATTTTGCACTTCCTGTCAATCTTATTTTTTAGTCGTCTGTACTCCATTTTGCCTCTTTCATTTACTGCATTTTTATACTTTCTCCTTTCATCAATTAAATTTAGTATTTCCTGTGATATCCAAGGATTTTTTGTAGGTCCAACCTATCCATTTCCCTTTTTAAATTTTCTAATTTTCCTACCCGATAAAGGGATCTAACATTCCACGCTCCGATCCGTAGACTGCCAGTATTGTCTTTCCTGATGACAACATCCTCCCGAGTAGTTCCCGCCCGGAGATCCGAATGGGGGACTATTTTACCTCCGGAATATTTTACCCGAGAGGATGCCATCATCATATTTCCATACAGTAGAGCTGCATGTCCTCGGGAAAAGTAACGGCTGTAGTTTCCCCTTGCTTTCAGCCGTTCGCAGTAGCTGTGTGGTAAAGCCACATTAGCTGATGTTACAAGGCTAGCTCAGTCAATCATCCAGACTATTGCCGCTGTAACTACTGAAAAGGCTGCTGCCCCTCTTCAGGAACCACACGTTTGTCTGGCCTCTCCACAGATACCCCTCCGCTGTGGTTGCACCTACGGTATGGCTATCTGCATCGTTGAGGCACGCAAGCCACCCCACCTCGTCAATGTATGTGGTTCACGGGGGTGGGGTGCATAACAAAAGTTAAAAGTTGCCTACCAGAGCAAAAACATTTTTTCTTTTTCTTTTGTTGTTTCCAGGTGTAATTCTTCGCACCACTTACACATATGTTTCTTTTGTGAACCTGAGCTTTCGATCTGACAACTTTCAAGTTTTTTGCGGCCTTTTTTTAGTTCTTAATTTTCCTTGGGTGTTAGCAAAAAAAATAAAAAAAAAAAATGCGTCACATGTATCGGATTTTATTGCGGCATGTATCCCGTTCAGTAGAGAAGAGACGCCGCACCTTGCACATTCGTGAGCGTGATAGTCTAGGTGCCGCAGTAGAATCCAAACACGCCCATTAGAAGTTACTCTTAGTACAACTACTCTAGTATTTCGAAATATTTGACTCTTAAGCATACACTCAGAGGGGGCGTGCAGTGAATATGCTCGTTCCGGATTTACCCCACCATTTCCCGCAATTTTCCGTTCCATTCGCAAATGACGAGCGAGAGTGCCACTAAACCTCAGTGTAAGCTGCAATTTCTCAGATTCCGTCATAGTCAAGTGTGGGAGGAATTATATTACAAGACTCCACGCAGACCGCTTGCCACAAAACCTCGACGGTAAGGTTCTGTGCGGTGCACGCCGCCTGCTGCTGGCGTTTGCAGAGTGCCACGGTTGCAGCACTGCCCCATAGTGTTCTCTAGGTCCCGTGTTATAAGTGCGCTCTGTGAACCGAATGGCTCGGCGGCCCAAGTCGTAGCTGGCAAGTGTAGCAAACAGAAGGTTCCGTTTTCAAATTCTCAGCCTGGGATTCTTTTCATTATTCCGTTTTTTGAGATTAATCGATCAATAACGTTAGTTGACCATAATAATACTTACATACGAAATATTGTTAACAATTCGTGCTTCGTATCTTCAAAGTATTTATTTGCCTTTTCTTTACTGAAAAATAACTATACAACCGTGCTCAAAATGAAAACGTGTGTTGTTTCAGCATGTTGAGCGTTTCCGTCCCATTTATTTCCTCCACATATTTCTGATTCACTCAGTGCTCTGCAGACCATTCGGCACCTGTATCCAGGAGATAAGACCGTCCAGAATATCCAAGACGTCCTTTTGCAGTTACAACGGCAAGGAAAAGTGGTGTCCTTCTGCTGGGTAGCTGGCCATGTGGGTATCCGTGGAAACGAGTTGGCCGATAGCGCGCCAAGGCGGCCTGTCGGCTTCAGAACGTAGCTGACTGTCCTATTCCTCTCCGTGCCTCGCTGTCATTTCTTAGGAGCTCTGTCATGCGCCTCTGGGACCGAGGATGGTTCGCCGTCGTGGATAATACGTTGCGGTCAATAAAAGCCACAGTAAGGCCCTGGCGTACATCCGTACAGCCTGTCCGGTGTGATGTAGTCTGCTTAACGAGGCTTCGAATATGACACTGCCCCCCTGACGCATAGATTCCTCCTTTGTGGCGACGAGCCCCCTACTTGTGGTGTGCTGATAACCGTTCAGAACACTTTAACTACTGTGTTTCCTATGCTGCTGTCGGATGACCTCCGCTCCATTGTAGGTGATATTCAAGTGACAGTGTCACGCGTTATACGATTTTGTGTGTTGGCCGACCTCCTACCAAAGATCTTAGGTCGACGGTTCTTAAGATATAGATAGAGGAAGATAAGATCGTTCGGTCCATCCCTCTGTGTTTAGTCCACCCCATTTGTCTGTTTTGTCTAGTTTCTTATTAGTGCCACTGAACCTTACCTTATTATAATATGATGTAGCGGGAATAGCGTACGTCCCTTCGTTTTCTCTCCCCCCTTGGCTGTCTGCTGTGCCATTTAGCAGTATTGGACTCATCTCTTCCTACTGTGGACGCTAAACTCCAATAACAATAACAACATCCTCCACATATTCATTCCTTGTATACTGACAACTTTTCGTTTCTATTACGGATATTATATATTCATCATACAATACGAAAGGAAATATTTGAAGGAACTAATTTGGACGGAAAAGTTCAAAATGTTGAAATTACGGAAGCTTTCAATGTGAATGTGGTTGTATAGTTTTCAATAAAGAAAATTAAATGTACTTTGAGAATACGAAGCACGAATTGTTAACAATATTACATAATAAGTATCATTATAGTCAATTAAGCTATTGATCAGTTAAATGAACAAGAATCTCAAGAAAACGGAATGAGGAAAAAAAAGAGCTCGAGATGAGGATTAGACTACGGAATCTTTGGATTGCTACATTTCCACCTACTACCTCAGCTACCTCGCTATTCCATTCACAGAACGGATGTACGGGTGTATAACATAGGACCAAAAGTTTCAGAACGTTTTTCTCGTTATTGGCTGTCCATCTGGTCGTATGGGGTAGTGCTGCAAACACGCACCGGCCAGCCCGAACTTCATTTCCCAACCCTAGCACTGCCCTCGTTAGTACAGTTTTGTAATGCGGAGAGCTATATCCCATCGCGCAGATTCACGCTCCATAGTACTTTGCCGAAATCCAACAGGACGTAAACGCTCGAGTAAGTGAATAGCTTCGCAACGTGAAATTTCCGCCTTGTAACATCGCAACACTCTCCCCTTCTATGGCCACGTCAGTTTTCACCGCTCGTGTCAACACAAGGTATCTTGCATAGCGGGCACAGCTTACTGCTCGTGTCGCCGACGTCAAATGGAAACTGCCACGTCTGTGCGGTATGTATCTGTCTGTGTTTATATGTTAGACTAACGTTAAAATTTTAATGTTTACCATTTTCCCTGTTCACACATTTGTGTGTTACAGCAACGGTCTTTTGATGCAGATAAAAACCTTTTCTATTAAAACTGTAAATTTTTATTTGTGTAAAACTGTTAGGGGCCCCTTCACACGCTCCGACATGTACGTAGACTTTGTACAGACCTCGTTTGCGCAGACATGTCGGATCGTGTAAATCACTCATCGACGGATGATCTGGTCTGCACTACTGATCGGTGTCCGGTCTGCGCAAAGTCTGGCACGGTTTGTAATCACACAGTCGGAGCATGTAAACGGTATCTCAGACGAATTGCACAGTCAATTGTTGCTGTAGCCAGCGTACAGTGTAGTATTGTAGTTGTGACAGTGAGAAGGCTAATGTAACAATAAAATTGAATGTCAGCATGTCGGCCGCGGTGGCCGAGGGGATTAAGGCGCTCCAGTCACGGTCTGCACGGCCACTGCGGTCGGGGGTTCGAATCCCCCCTCGGGCATGGATATTTGTGGCGTCCTTAAGCTTAGCTAGTTCATAAGTAGTTTGTAAGTTTAGGGACTTTAGGGACCCCGTAGTTAAGTCCCATAAGCTGTACAGACGTTTGAACAATTTGAGCTGTTTTTTTTTATTTAACAATGTTTAGCTGTTATAAAATTTATATCACTTCATGTATGCATTAGGTACACAGAAACAGGAGGGTATAACATAGCAAAGTTGTCAAAATTTCAAAGCATTCGGTCACGAACTTTCAGAGAACTAATACTCTGTACATAACAGTAAATAAGACTCTAGGTTAGACAGAGTTGCAAGACGAAATACAGGAGGAGGGAGGGGACTTGACGTAGAGAAGGGGCAGGAGATGGCGAGGGAGACAGAGGAGGTGGGACTGGAGGGAACGAGAGCAAAGCTTTGTCAAATAATACGTATTAGAAATGTTTGCTTCCTCTTTTTTTCTGTTTCAATTATTTTTTAACAGCCCACGGTACATTTTGATATATTTTTACTGAGGAGAAAACGTCACTTTTCATAGGAAAGCACCACTATACTCTTGTCCATAGACATTGCTTCAGTAAAAGATCCTATAAAGGCTTGATTTCGCCGGGCTGATACGTGACTGAAAGGCGAAGGTGAGGCGGCTCAACGCCACCTCAAATGTGAGAGTCGTACCTGTGGAGGTGGACCAGCAGTGGGTGACTGATACCAAGGCCTGTGCACTGCCTGCCAAGAGTAGTCGCAACACGAGCAAACCGTTTGTCTTGCGTACCGTGCTACTGAGTTCCGGAATACGTGCACAGTGCAGTGTGTTTCCGAATGTTCTTAATGTTACGTGGTTTGTGTTGGTATAAGATATTTATGGACTACTAGCTTGTGATAGATAATACGTGAAACGTCAAATCGACTTTTTTTAAAGAGCAGTATTAAAATTTTTTCACTGTTTTATTTATTTATTCTTATATTTCCTTAATCGTAAGCTTATCCTTACAGAGAAAGAGCTTAACACATTGTAGCACGCATAGACGAAAGATATGGACTGTGACATCACGTTTCGCTGTGTGTAACCTCCTTGCTATACAGTCGTAAACGTCATCGCTGGCCTTCAGTCCGATTTTTTTATAATTTGACGACTTTCAACCACCATATCTTCCACCCCCTTATAGCTATCGGCATGGCACTATGGCGCGCGCGCATAGAATTTTATATACACCGATAACTTCCCATCCCAATATACTCCACCCTTTTATCATTATGAACCCTCAAGCAACAATGCTACCAATAAAACAATTTTCAAAGAGTAAATATAATTTTCAAAGAGTCATTATTGTTCCGCATTTCGCGTTATATTCTTCAAATTACTAAATATCTATCAGATCGCTATAAAACCGTGCCTAAAACCTTCCTCAGGTATCAATTAGTATATGTTCAAATATTCAAGTCTCTGCGTCTTGTCGTTCGGACGTGATAAGCGTACATCGAACCGATGTTCACATTAATATATATGAATAGCTATCCGATCGCCATAAAACCGTGCCCAAAGCCTTCCCCGGGTAGACATTAGTAACTGGACAAATTTTTAGCTCTTTATGTCTTCTGGTTCAGACGTGATAAACGTACACCGAACAGACATTCACATTTATAAATTAGTAAGATATTTACCAGTATTGGAATCGGACTACTAATATTAGGCATTTTGTGTCATACCAGGAGAATCACAAAAATATTAGGAACATTCTCAAACACACTGTACAACGTGCGCGTATTCCGAAACTCATCACAACGCTACATAAGACAGATAGTTTGTGTTATGACTACTCTTGGCAGGCATCGCACAGGCATTGCCGTTAGGGCTTGTCGCGTCAGCCAACATGGTTTTGCTACTATGGTATTGTAGCGTGGCTGAAAGCAAGAGAAAAGTATATAACACAATGGCGAGCAGCGTGCAAAAAAGATTTTGACGATTGCAGAGTCTCTGAAACATACATTTAGAATGGCTGGCGTGAGAAGCGTCGAAACGGTGCGGAAACTGCACACGGTAAAGTATGAAAATTACCTGGTTGACACGCCAAAAGTTACGGGTCAACCGGTCGGCGGAAACTGGAAAGAAATATGCGTGGATATCAACATCGGGAAATCAAAAGTAATGTGTTTTACAAAACGGGAGACAACTTTGTCAGTAACAGTCATGGAGAATTGGAGAAAGTGAAAGAAAGTACTTTCTACACATGCTAATAAAGAAAATCCACTGTACAAATTACATTCGAGCAAGAATCGACAAGTCCAAATTCAGCAATTGGTACAGGAAAGCAGATTGAAATAAAATACATTGCTTCTTGAAAAACATCTTCCACTCGTTTCTAACACTAAACGTAAGTGTAGACGAGATGTGGCTCAAATTCAAAGAAATGGTATCGACAGCAATTGACAGTTTTATACCAAATAAATATACTGATGCAAAAGCAAAGGAAAAGGCATGCTAAATTTAAACAAACGCGAAATCCCCAGCATATAATTAATGAAGAAACTGGTGAAGTGACACTTCAGAATATTGCGCTGTACAAGCAGTGGCATGGCCCATGAAAAAAAAACTACCGATAAAGATTGATAGTGCGGTTCTGGAAAAGAATAGATACCTTGTCGACAAATCGGACGGTAAGTGACGATGTTCAGAGAAAGTAAGAGAAGGGGTATGATGAATATGAAGGGAGAATAATTCAATTTCTGAATGACTAAAAGATGTAAGTAGAAACATCAGACTAATGGAAGAAGCTGAAAACATATGGCGTTGTAGTCAGAAATAATGCGCACGAAGAAACGAACATGCCTTAGGCAGATACCACATAATGAAAATGCGGAGTTTTATGGTCCACCGTTGGCGTACATTCGGATTTCCGGCCAGGTACTGACAAGCACTGAAATAAGAACCAAACTAGCTCCGGACTGAAGACAAACACAATAGGGTCTTATATTTTCGCGACAAGTTCAAAAATATTAAAATGTTTGTAAATCTGTGAGACTTAACTACTGTGGTTATCAGTCCTTAGGCTTACAAGCTACTTAAACTAACCTGAGGACAAAACACACGCGGGTGAAGTCCGAAGGACAAGAACTTCCAACGGGAAGCAACCGTGCAGTACGCAGCAAGGCGCCTTACAGCGCTCGGCCACCCCGGCACGCGATAAGTGTTGTATAAATTCGTTAGTGTTGAAGTGTGGTGCTAGTGAATCCCTTGAATGTATGAACGTTTCAAGAGTATTTCACCTGCAGGTAATTTCTTTGGCAGTCAGTCGTCTCCGCCACAACACACACATCCAGGCCGGCGTGCATATTTTCACGCAACAAGAATCTGTTCTAATAGTTCCTATCTCGTGAAGAATTGTTTATTTGTAAGAGGTAATCAGCGAAACTATCGTTTTTAATTACAAATAGATTGGACTGGTTCCTAGCCAGCGTGTGTCAGCAGGAGCCGTTATAATTGGAGGTCTGCGCGGATAAGAAAAGTGTTATCCGCAAGGCCCATATCCGCAGATATTAACATTTTGAATTGTTAATAGTTATAGATAGCAGTATTTAAAATCATGGTATGTAATGATATAATTATTGGTAGTGTGATTTCTGCTTCAAGTTAACTACTTTTGACTTGTCAAATCACGGTAACTGTTCTATACCTACTCCGAAACAGACCATTCCAAACAGGAAAAAATTGGCGCTCTGGACACGCACAGTAGCGCTTCGGAGCCCGTGTGGTCGGAGCACTGCGTCAGCTGTTTAATACTGGCATCTTCTTCTTAAATTTCCGAAAGGGACACTTTTTTCCCCCATATTAACGCACAAGAGGTTATGTGACACAAACTAAAGCATGTCATTTGAAGTGCCGACTACTTCTGATTGGTATCTGTCGGCAAAAAGATACGCCGGGCGCAGTGGCCGAGCGGTCTGCGGCGCTCCAGTCTCGGTCTGCACGGCCGCTGCGGTTCGCTGGGGGTTCGAATCCCCCCTCGGGCACGGATGTTTGTGCCATCTTCAGTATAAGCTAGTTAATAACTAGTTCGTAAGTTTAGGGACTGATGACACCGTAGTTAAGTCCCATGAGCTCTGCAAACATTTAAACATTTTGTGAAAGAGATGGGAAGATTAACTTTTTGAAGAAATGAACCGTGGGGAATGAAGAGGAAAACTTGGGCATTAGAGACTGAGCTCATGCTCGGATTTTTGAATAAGGAGGGGAAGGAAATAGACCGGACTTTTACAAAGGAACCATTCCAGCAATCACCACGATTGATCTAGTAAAATCACGGAAAACCTGAATCTGGATGTCTGGAGGTAGAGTTGAACCACTGTCCTCTCGAATGAGAATCCAATGCGTTGCCACTTGGCCACCTTATTCGGTTTTTATACTCAAAAGTCGAACTTTCTGTACACAACATATATTACTAAAAAAGAGAGAGAGAGAGAGAGAGAGAGAGCCAAATGTAAATAAGAGATCCATTACTGTGTTGCGTGTGTGCATCAATTCGGGTGTTAATATCTGCCTTAATGAATGACATCAATGCCGTATTCGCTTTAAGAGATAAAAATCGTGCTGATAACGCCGCACGTAAAAGCAACATTTGGTTTCATAATCTTTGGTTCCCGTGTGTGTCCCGTCTGGCCACCCTAGTGCATGACCCGCGCCATCTAGTGCCCGGCCTCTGCTTGCCGCCGTGTGTTGCATCACAGCTGCTCACGCGTGACGGGCTGCACCCTCCTCCACCCCTACCTTCCAGGCCAAGTTTCACATTATTATTAAACTAGATGACCCGGTGAAATTCGTATTACTTACCTCTTAACATAAACCATATTGATTTAAACCATATGTATTTTAGACTTAGTAACTTTATAAAGGCATCATCAGATAGTCCAAGTATCGGCCCGATAGTGGGCGGAAAGAGTGGGCAAACACGCACACATGTCCAGGATAATGTTCGTGTCACATTCGTAGAAGTTCAGGGAAGGTTTACACGGTGATAAAATATGGAAAAATTGCGAGGAAAATTAAGATTTAAAACATGTAAAATAATGAGTTTCTTGTTGTTCTGGATGCGTTCAGAAATATACTTTGAAAGAGTAAAGTTCGCTTTACACGATCTGAACCCGTATATGAACTGTCAAAGATAAAAATGAATAGCTGTTGGTTACTCTCGCTATAACTCGAGAACGGCTCAACTGATTTGGCTATATATATCATTACATAAACCACTGAATCTATTATTAAATATAGTGTGGAGATAGCTTGAGCGCTGAAGTACCGGATATGATACTTTAAAAAGTGTGTAATTGAACATAGTTTTTGATTTGAAGTATAAAAAGCGACATATCGAACAATAAATATTCTCTGGAAAAGCTATTTACCCTAAGACTATTTTTCAGAAGTTATAATTACCTTTTAAAAATGCAGTGTTCCTTTTGTAAGAAGTGGTTATACCGGCAGAATAACAGAAGTAGCTGTCAGTTTGCCACAAATTTTCGTATTTTCTGGCCAACTATACGAAACTTTCACTTCACTCAAAGCTTTTTCTCGCTCTGAACGTACATGCAAAATTTTATCGCAATCAGATGATTGGTATCGATATTTCATAGAAAAATCTTTTTATTTCGTTAAGCACGTTACCCTTGCCCAAACCCCTCTCCATCGTGCGAATAGTCAGTTATAGTGGTGAATTCCATCAAATACACATTGAAAAACGGACTTTGTTCTCAATTTTTCCAATTTTCCGGTAGATTTTCCAAATGTTCAAATGTCTGTACAGCTTATGGGACTTAACTACGGGGTCATCAGTCCCTAAACTTACAAACTACTTATGAACTAGCTTATACTAAAGACGGCACAAATATCCATGCCCGAGGGGGGATTCGAACCCCCGACCGTAGTGGCCGTGCAGACCGTGACTGGACCGCCTCAGTCTCCTCGGCCACCGCGGCCGGCTATTTTTTTAACTACTTAAACCTAGGTAAACTAACCTAAGGACAAACACACACACCCATGCCCCAGTGAGGACTCGAACCTCCACGGCGAGCAACCGCGCGCTCCGCAGTGGAGTCGCTTTAGACCGCTCGGCTAGTCCACCGCGGCAGATTTTCCAAAAAAATTTCATATAAACCTTGTCATATCAATCCGTACTCAAGTGATGCCCTTACAACCACGCGGCATTTAATTTTTATTCATAGAAAAAATCGCTTTCGGTTTTCCTAAATTATCCTAAATTTTCCTACTTTCCGGGCGACTTTTCCAAATTTTTATTTGATGCGAACCTTCCTCTTTCTTTCAACATGAAATTTACAACATTTTATGGACGAACGGTATTGATGGCTCACTGGAAAAAGCTGTTTGTTTTTCCCGATTTTCCTCTTTTCCGAACAACTTTTCGATATTTTATCACCGTTTAAACCTTCCCTGGACTTACACGAATATTTAAAGACTAAAATTAGCCAAATAGGTTCAGCCATTCTCGAGTTTAGCGAGACTAACGAACAACATACAATCATTCACCTTTGAGTTATAATTGACCACAAAAGGTGCAACTCGACTTTGGGAATGGGTTATTTTTCTAACACACAACCAAGCTGTTCTACTTATCTCGTGCTGATGATGGTAAGTAACTCTTTCTTTTGCCAGATGAACTACCCAGTCCAAAATTTAATCCTACAACTTTTTCTTTGTACAATTCTTGAACTTGTCTAGTTAATTGGTTCATTCTTTTAACATGCTGACGGAATTTCACCTTGGTTTTTTTTCCATAACGAAATGTCAGCATACTTCACAATTTCCTCTTTGCTTTCACTCTCACTTCTTCAGCTGAATATCTACCTAAAATTTTTTCGATTAGCTATCTTTCTTTCTTATTTCTCCAACGCCTCTCTTTCTATTTAAATTGAGTTATTGATTCAGTTCCGTTACGACACTCTGGATTTATGATTCTGTTATAGAGTTCGTTTTGCGAATTTTTCTGTATTTTGATTGATAAGAGTATTTCCACTTTGTGTAAATGAATTTCATGGATAATATTTTCCCGAGTCTTGAAAATAATTAAGTTGAATTTCGTTTTTAGAGGTTTGGATACCTGGTTGTCACTACAAATCTATTTTCTTTGAAAAGAATTATATTTGCCCAATCCTTACGCTGTTTCCCTTAAGAATCTTTTTTGGTTTTTGTGCTGTTTGATGTCCAAACATGTAGTTGCCAGTTCATGTGTAAAGCTAAGAAGTCCGTCCGAAGATTAGGTGTACTTTTTGTTTCGCAGGTGCTTAGTGATAAGAATGCTAATTATTTATGTCAAGTCTTAAGAGTACATATTTACAGGAAAAGAGACACTGATACATACTCTTATGGTCTCAGTGGACGTGAATGAAGTAAAAAATTGTGGACTTGCGTTAATAGGTTATCACTAGCTTGTTACTAAACAAATGTACACACACTGAGATAACGTGTTTGTTACGATGTGTCGTCAGTCATTTGGTATTTTACATTGCAAACATACCTGTCCTGAAAGTATTTAGAAGTCGGACTACTTAATACAAATGCTCTTTAACATTCGCTAAGATACACGTCTGTTGTAATTAGTTCTTCATTGGAGGAGAAGTTGTTTCCCATTGAATCTTAAACGCTCCGCTTATAATTGAAAATTAAGTAGCAAATATTTATTTCTGCTGGCAAGTTATTAAAAATGTATGCACCTAAATAATGAATACGTTTATGGACCCAGTTAAGTTCCACATATATTTTATGTAAGTTAGTGTTAAGATCAATCTTATTGGTTCTGCTCAATTGGTTCGTCGTAATCTCCAATTTTAATTTTCATCACGCTTGGGATTCGTACAGGCATTTCTTATAAATAACAGGGTGCCGCAATCAGATTGCATCGTTGCCGCGGTGGAGTGGCAGAGCGCTCTGAGGCGCCTTGCTAAGGGGCGCGCGGTTGCTCGCGTCGGAGGTTCGAGTCCTCCCTCGTGTATGGATGTGTGTGTGTTGTCCTTACGTTTAAGTTAAAGTAGTTTGTAACCCTAGGGAGTAATAGTCACAGAAGCTCCTTCGATTTACAAACAATTCCGATTGCATTGACAGCATTTGCCTGTCAACAGAGATCCTCAGAGGTGGCGCAGTGCTTAGCTAGCCGTACTACTTAGAATAGCTTGCTCCTTTCGTGTGGGCGGTATAGCAATTTGTGAGTAGAGAGTAGGTGACTCGTAGCGCCAGTTCGCCGCAAGTCTCCCTCGCACGAGAAAGCGACGGTGACGGTCGCGTCGCGCTAGAAGGGAACTCGTCTGCTGCTCAGCGTACAACGAGCTGTATGGAGGAGAGTGGGGAGTTCCGGTGACGGCTGGCGCCTGCCACGTGTCCGCTAGGGGTGGGCAAAGCCGATCTTTCCAGAGATCGGGTCAGAAATAGTCATTCACTGGCTTCAACTGGTTCCTTTTCATGGTTCACCGACCCACCAACTGATAAAAAACGTAAAACGATGTCACATTGCTTTTTTGTCACTATACTTTTATCTGATTTGGCCATATTGTGAAAGAAGAAAGAAGAGTAATGATTTTATCGTAAGTCCAGTAGTTTCGAGAATTAAAATTTGTTAGTTACACCTACATTAAAAATTAAAAATGTCTTAACAGAATTTAAATATTTTTGCAGTTGAAATAATTGGAAAAAGAAAAAAAATATTATTTTTATACTTTCATTAAAAAAAAATACAATATTTTGCAGAATAAAAATACTAGTTCCGTATTTATACAGTGCGTAGTTCAAGAGAGTTGGATTAAATGGATTAAACGTGATATATCGCGAGAGTTCCGTGCAAAACGTGGCAACTGCCGCAGCGGAATAGCCGTGCGCAATAAGGCCGTGTCCTACGTGAGCGACGAAAGCGAGCGACAGCGCGCAATATTCAGCGACGCGACACGGCAGCTCAAGCGATATTCGGCGACGCGGCCGGGTGTCTTACGTGAGCGCGACAGATTCTCGCTACGAGATGGCCGCTAGAACCGATCACCTGTTTCTAAAGTCTGACACCCATAAACAGTAAAGAAATGATAACTGCAGAGTAAGCAATAAAGTTTATTTAATTTAGGAAATAAAGCGTCAAAAGAGTAATGTCCATTAAATTTACAAAGCGAGGAATGTTCGTGGACTATTTCATTTGTAACTTCAAGTACGAAAAAAATACTGTGCAAATCTCCAGCCAAATTCTCCGAAAATACGACGACGAGTACAGATACTTTCGACTATGTCCTCAATGAGTTTTCTTTTGTGAGTACAAACCATCAACAATTGATTAAGTTCGAAGAGAGTCTTAGCTAAAGAAATAATTAGGTAAATAACTACGGTGATACTCTTTCAGTCGGCGTAGTACAGGGGTAGCGTTCTGGGCTCCTATATTCTAAGTTTTGCAGTTGCTGGTAAGATTTCCGTTCCACCTTATATTTTTAGTTCCTGTAACTACAACCCTTTCACCTGTTGTTTGTGCAAAGTTTTATATATTTTCTATACAGAGCAATGCGAATTATTTTTTAAGTGCTTCCCAATATAGTTTATCTTTAACTGCAAACACACACATCCTACTGTACCAAACACATTAAATTCGTAATGACATATTGTAGCAAGATATTTTACTCAGAAACGTAATTATAGACATCTCGTTTAACATCCTAGTGTTCTCTCTCTCTTCGAAAACAAGTTTGTTGTTACTGTCATAGATTTTACGCCAGCAGCAAAAATTTCAAATGGACACATACCCAAAACTGAATGGTTTCAGATATAGTAAACATTAATGCACATTGTTGTTTTCTTTGTTATTCGATCATATAGTCATTGTTTTCAACGTGACAAAAAATGTAGATGCATAAAAGACGCATAATTTGTTACAGGACACTCGTTTATCAAGTCAGGAAACTGCGTGATATGGGCTTACAAAATTTAAGCAACAGAATGCACATTGCACAAGACTTTGTCACTCTTGCTCCTTTCATGCAAACTACAAGTGTTCGAGAAAAATGGAGTAGGATCTTTTCACAGAAATTTTATATAGTTTAATTTTGTACTGTAACGCGTTTTTGCTACCGACTGCAGATTTCCTGTTATTAAGAAAAAACATGTAACATTAAATAAATACGTTTCATCTCGAGTACTATTCGAAATAGGAATTAGACGGTTTCCGTTGCTTCAGATGATCGTTTCTGTAAGTGAGCTGCAAGCTTTATCAGAACACAGGAGTCGAGAGAACAGAGAGATGCGCGGAGTCGCTTTGTTCGGCACCGTGCGGTTCGCCAGAGGAGTGGGGGGAACAGTGAGCAGCGCGCCACACGGGCGGAGTCGGGAGAGTGGTGGCGATGGGTGAGCCGGTGAACCAGCTGACTCACCGACTCAGCTGGCGGTCGGATCGCCCCGATCGCCGGAGTCGTATGGAGCAGCGAGCTCACTGAACCACGCTGCTTGGCTGACTTGCCGACTCTCGACTAAACGATTCTCGACTTGCAGCACGGAGGCGCTGCACGTGTTAGGCGCTCATTTTTTGCGTTTTATACTTGCACATGGTCTACAGCACATTTATTTTGTAGCTTAGGAAACTTCTGAAGCATGTGGCAAGGGGTTTAGGAAACTTCTGAAGAAGTGGCAAGGGGTGCTTATGCAGCTCATTGCTGTCACCAGAGCAACTTTTCGGATCAGATGAACTACCACTCTTTTTTTCGGATTCATCCATCACTCACTCCTCTTTGAATCAGTTCAGGAGCAGATTGCCCATCTCTAGTGTCCACTGCCTCGGCAGGTTGTGCACACTACCTGTCGAGGCCACCGCAAAGACGAGACACTACGCGACGAGCAGGGTGCTTCTGATGACGCTACGTGTGGGGCCGGCGCGAGCCCGAGTGCCGCTGCGTGCGAGCTGCTAAATTGCCGCCCCCCCCAGTTAATTTTTTCAAAACGTTTAAACAGAGCTGTAGGAAATGTCAGCAATCAATCGCAATTTTTGTTTTTACTTTTCAGATCTACCTAGGTTTCAAGCCACTGAGTGACTGGTATCGAAGCTTTCAATATGTCCTTTTATCTAAACCGTCATGTTGACAGTTAGGTTCATCGTGACGGTATCGATGTAAGCATAACTCGAAGCACTGAGAATAGTCACACTGTGCCCAAAATCTATGTACATCTGGAAAATAAAAACAAAAATTGCGACTGATTGGGGACATTCACTAACAGCTCAAAAATGGAGTCAGACCTGATTGAATAAATCTAGCTAATTTTAATAAGTCTTATTAACTTACAAAAATATTCAAATGTGTGTGAAATCTTATGGGACTTAACCTAAGTCATCCTAAGGACAAACACACACAACCATGCTCGAGGGAGGACTCGAACATACGCCAGAACCAGTCGCACAGTCCATGACTGCAGCGCCTTAGACCGCTCGGCTAATCTCGCTCGGCATGAACTTACAGTTAACGTAAATAAACATTTTTCAGTGGTTATGAACAGATAATGTATTCAACAGAAAACAAAATATATTTACAATTTAACGATAATTTTGTTTGAATAATAATATTTACAATAACTATTCAGTGTTAACAAAATGGGAAACAACACAGTAAATATCCAACACTGATCATAAAATAAAAATTTTAAAAAAATACTAGACAAATCTAACCTGTCTTTTGCTTGTGCAAACTCTTTCACACGGTCTGTGTAATGTAAGTTCTCTGCAAGCTCGTGCCCAATCGATATTGTTGCAAGATGATTCAAACGAGTTTTGCTCATTGTTTATCATCAATTTCAGTTTTGAGAAACCCCTGTCTCCAGTCGCAACTGTCACTGGGAGTGTTAGGAGTATTCTCAGAGCAATGTTAACATTAGAGCAAAAATTATGTCTTCCTATAAACTAAAGTGGTAGTGTGTGAGAGTCTCTTTTGGACCTATTCCAGGTTTCAACAATGTTGAAAGCACTTTTAGTTCTCCCCTCAACTCCTCTGCGTCTCATGATCTTGCAAAATCTCTGCGAGGTTTCTACACGTTCTGTCCAGGCTGTCAGGAGGTGCATTCTTCAGCTCGTCCATGTCGTAGAGAAAATCAAAATAATCACAATGATATTTCAATTGATTGAATCTCTCATCCAAAGATGTGGTTACTATATGTAAAACGTACTAGTAGAATACAATCTAGTAACGTTGTGTTGGGTCATCTATTGTCTCAACCCCGCCCTTCATAGGTAATATAAAGTGTATTGGCTTCGTACTTCGACGCCGGTAAACACTTATCCGTGGTAACGTTAGATCTTCTACCAACTTATGCCAGGCTTACTACCAATGCCTTTATCACTTGTAATTACTCGCAGCGTATTTACCCATACGGAATACTTCTAGCCATTGTAGGTGTTGGACATATTTGACGGAAGTACTGTTCAATTATTTTTTTCCACGATGCGGGAAGAATAAAACTCTCGGAAATTGCCATTGAAGGGCCTAGCAAAATTGCTTCAAGGTTAACATGTAACCGCAGTATCGGACATTTCATCCGAATTTCCAAATTACATTTCGTCCTCTGCAAAATTAGTCGAGAGTGAATGCACGGCGCGGAACAGGCTGGCAGCGCTCCTCTCATAAGAATACTGCAGTGTTGCCAACCTGGTTCCACGGAAAGAAGTAGACGCGAATCGTAAAAAGAAGCAGAAAAAAGTAGAATTTCGAATGGCAATGCTAAAGCGATCTCAAGGATGACGACTAAAGAAATCGAGTGTTTCATCAAATTTCCCTGACACATTTTAAATTCCCTGACATTTACCTGAATATCCTTTATTTACAGCTTATCTATCATGTCTCATGAAAATCACTTCACCATAATAATGAAGATGACTGACTGCCTTCCTTATCGGCTGCAAATAACCCTTAGAAATTAAGTAGATTTTCGCGAATATTAAAAAAGTCTTGCATTTTTGTAACAAGTAGATGCCCCCCCCCCCCCCAATAGGAGATCTTCTCCTAAAGAAGTAGACATAGCGACACTGTAATACTGGCATGTGAGCCGGCCGCAGTGGCCGAGCGGTCTGCGGCGCGCCAGTCAATCTGCAGGGCCGCTACTGTCGGGGGTTCGAATCCCCCCTCGGTAATGGATGTTTGTGTCGTCTTTAGTGTAAGGTAGTTTGTAAGTGTAAGGACTGATGACCCCGCAGTTAGGTCCCTTGAGCTTAACAAACATTTGAACATTTTTTTGGCGTTTCATCCAGACTGCTTCCCCTCTCTGTTCTTCCGGCGTAAACACGACGGTGCTGCCACAGTGGGGAGGAAGACATTAGCCCTCCCCCCTCCCCTTGTTCAACAGGGGCGTCCGGCAGGTAGTCGAGGCGCCATGCCACAGTTCCCGAAGCCGCTCCCTACGCCTCTAGGGTATGAATGTTGCGTTTGTCTTAAAATAATAATAAAGGGGGGCGTGGCGGCAGATTTGCCGCCCCGTGCGGCCGTACGTTTCGCACGTGCCTTGCGCCGGCCCTGGCTACGTGGGATGGCTCTCATGAAAAACAAGTGATTGTACGTCAACGAAACTGTGTGAAATTGCAATCTATATACATAAAAATGAATTGCTGTCCGTTAGTGTCGCTAAAACTCGAGAACGGCTGAATCGATTTGGCTAATTTTAGTCGTAAAATATTCGTGTAAGTCAAGGGAAGGTTTAAACGGTGATAAAATATGGAAAAGTTGTCCGGAAAAGAGGAAAATCGGGAAAAACTTTTTCCAGTGAGCTATCAATACCTTTCGTCTAATTGCGATAAAATTTTGTACATTTCATGTTGAAACCAAGAGGAAGGTTCGCATCAAATAAAAATTTGGAAAAGTTGCCGGGAAAGGAGGAAAATTTAAGAAAAACCGAAAGATTATTTCTATGAATAAAAATCAATTGCCCCATTGTTGTAACAGCAGCTCTTCAGTACAGCTCGACAGGACAAGGTTTGTATAAAACAAATATTTTGGAAAATCCTCCGGAAAATTGGAAAACTTTTAAAAAAGTTGAAAGTTCGTTTTTCAATGTGTTTTTGATTGAATTCAGCACTGTAACTGACTATTCCACGACTGAGAGGGGTAATTGTTCATTGTGATCTTCGAAAACTTTTCAGAAAAAAGTAGGGACAGTTAAAAAGGAAAGTCGCAATATTCGAACCAAGTTCCTTTTTCAATGTGTTTCTAAATTTACTCAACATTGAGAACCGTTCATCCGATTGCGATAAAATTTTGATCATTTGACGTTCAAAACTTTGGGAATGTTAACCGGAAAAATTTGAAAATTCGCGAAAAACCGAAAGAGCTTTTTCCAATGGGATATCTATATCATTCGTCTGATTGCGATAAAATTTTGCATATTTGAAGTTCAAAGCAAGACTAACGTTCTTACGAAATAATAATTTGGAGACGTTTCCCGGAAAATTGGAAAATTGAGAAACAATAGAGATTTTTCTATCAAATATCAATACCATTCACCTGATTGCGATGAAACGTGGCACATTAGACGTTCAAAGCGAGAGGAAGGTTTGAGTGAAGTAAAAGTTTGGAATAGTTGGCCAGAAAATAGGAAAATTTGTGTAAAACTGACTCTTTCCTTTGGGATATCAATATCATTCGTACGATTGCGATAAAATTTTGCACATTTGACGTTCAAATAAGAGTAGATACATTTTAGCAATTGCAAAGCATTGCTGGGTCGACTAGTAACGAATAAATCATCGAAAAAACAACTTCCATTTGCACGAGAAAGGCATATAATTAGTAATGGCATACTGTGTTGACGTTCTAGGTTACGTGCGTTGCTCCTCGTTTCGACAGCCTATAACGGCACAAGATACTGCTCTACCGCTACCTGCAAATATCTGGTGTGATGTGGGCTACTGACCACGCTATGCCCATCTTCAGCACGCGACGTGTGATAAAATCTGGTCTTAGGGTAATTCCAAAGCCACAGAAATGACACGGGTTGAAATGTAGCATGGAACGACTGGTCAACTGGTGATTATCTTCACAAGTGATATAACAGAATGATCTCACAAGCTGCCTGGGTGAAGCTCTATTGTAGTCAAAACGGATGAGACCAAAGCACATATTTCCCCGTAGAACAGAGATCACACGTTGGTGAAGCTCAAGGTTAAGAGGCAGGCGACTACGATGAAATTAATGGGTAGTGCTGCCGATAAGCTGGTTAGGTCGTAAAATTATTACAGGTCACCCTTCAAACACAATATGACTTCAGTTATGCGTTTCGGACATATCGATTATCAGATTTGTATCCGTTTTGTGACGACAGCCACATGTGTGCATGTACATGGGTTTTTAAAATGTTTCTTATGCAGAGTAATATAATGTGTGTGTGTGTGTGTGTGTGTGTGTGTGTGTGTGTGTGTGTGTGTGTGTAATAAACATTTAAGAAATCCATGTACATGCACACGTGTGGCTGTCGTCACAAAACAGATACAAAACTGAGAATGGAAATGTCCGAAACGCGTAATTGAAGTCATACTGTATTTCAAGTGTGACCTGTAATCAAAACGTTTGCGACCTAGCCAGGTTATCGGCAACACTATCAATTAACAAGACTCTTTAACAATGACTGACACGGTGTTTGTTCTTTCGGACATGTCCGAAAGGACTGACACCATTGATTGACATTAACGGGAGGAATATTATGTTGCCCAATGCAGTGTGCGATAGGTTAAGAATTTGGGCAGGGCGGGAAGCGTGTTTGGATACGGCAGTTGGTTGAGCCGACCTCTGACCCGAAGCGGGAAATCAGGGTTCGAATCCCACTCCTGCACGAAATTTTCAACTTCGACATTGAATTTATTTCAGTGCTCTGCAACGGCCGTGATGTTTGAAAATTTCGAATAACTAATAAAGCTGAAGGCTAAGCGCCATCTCCTTCTACATTTGTAAATAAGCATTGATATACTGAACTTGGCGAAACAGATCATAGTAACTCGGTTTGTTCACGTTGCATGTTCTGTGGTCATGGGACCAGAGTCCTCAAAGACAGAGGGACTCGTCTACGACTGACGGCAAGTCATGATATTAACACTAACCACTAAAGAAACACTGTAGCGCACAATCTGAACATCACTCCTATATAGTTGGATACCTATCTGGTAAGTACACACACAAAAGTGTGTTGCATCACCACGATTACAGAGTTTAACCCATTACGTAAAATGGAATAGAGATGTACAAAAACAGCATTTCAGCACCGTTATTGCTCATGAAAACAGAAACTGACAAATTGAAACTTCCTGGCAGATTAAAACTGTGTGCCGGAACCGGGACTCGAGCCTGGGGCCTTTGCCTTTCGCGGGCAAGCGCTCTATCGACTGAGCTATCACGACACGACTCACGATGCCGCCTCATAACTTTATTTCCGCCAGTGCCTCATTCTGGAAACATCCCTTAGGCTGTGGCTGAGCCATGTCTCCACCACATCCTTTCTTCCAGGAGTGCTAGTCTCGAAACTTTATTTCCGCCAGTACCTCATTCTGGAAACATCCCTTAGGCTGTGGCTGAGCCATGTCTCCACCACATCCTTTCTTCCAGGAGTGCTAGTCTCGAAACTTTATTTCCGCCAGTACCTCATTCTGGAAACATCCCTTAGGCTGTGGCTGAGCCATGTCTCCACCACATCCTTTCTTCCAGGAGTGCTAGTCTCGAAACTTTATTTCCGCCAGTACCTCATTCTGGAAACATCCCTTAGGCTGTGGCTGAGCCATGTCTCCACCACATCCTTTCTTCCAGGACTGCTAGTCTCGAAAGGTTCGCAGGAGAGCGTCTGTGAAGGTTGGAAAATAGAAGGGTGAGTCGTGCCGGAGTAGCTCAGTCGGTAGAGCGCTTGCCCGCGAAAGGCAAAGGTTCCAGGTTCGAGTGCCGTTCCGGCGCACAATTTTAATCTGCTAGGAGGTTTCATATCAGCAGACACTCCGCTGCAGAGTGGAAGTTTCATTCTGAGTTGACAAATTGCTCGACAGTAACCTAGACGTTCTGAATTTGTTCCGTGTAACGGCACACGCCAGTGCCCCTAATACCCAGTAGCACGTCCTCTCGTACTGATGCACACCTGTATTCATCGTGGCTTACTGCCCACTAGGTAAAAGGGACTGTTGGTCCAGATTGTCCCGCTTCTCCACGGTGATTCCGCGTAGCTCTTTCTCATCGGTTGGAGGCTCGTTTTGTCCCAAAACAGCCCTTTCCATTGTATCTGACGTATGTTCGACAGGGCTCATGTCTGGAGAATGTGCTGGCTGTGCTAATCGTTAGATGGCGTTATCATGAAGCAACGCGTGCATGACGACCCTGGGAAGTGCTGCCGATATGGTCGCAGGAGTGATCACTGTACCGTGTAGCCGTTGCCTGCCGCCTGCCTTCTACGACCGCCAGTGGCCTGCGGTGCCCCCACACGTCACACCGAAGCATCAGAGGACCTCCAGCTTGCTGCACTCGCTAGGAGTGGTCTTAACCTCCAATTATTATCCTGTGGGCCTTTTTGATCCCACAATAAACATACTTATGTCTGCAGTGGCGCCTCTATTGAGTCAATGATTTTATGTCTTCTAGAGGTGAATTGTCTTCAAGGAAACGTGTTAGTGTAAATTGTGACACTGTTTGTTCTAAACTGAATTTTAGGGTCACTGAAAATCCCGGACAGAACTTACGTGCACATTATTTCTCAGTATTCCATTGTCATTAATGATTTTCGTGTGTGATCTAATAATGAGTTTGAATCTATTTGCATCAACGGACATGTTATGACGGAAGAGGCTATGAACTATTTACATAATATAGAAAATTAATCTGCAAGACAATTTCTGATTTGGATGTCTCAGAAATGTCTGAAAAGGATTCTGGCAGTTGCTACTATGAAAACAAAAGGTTCGAATGGTCGCAGAACCCGCCCAGTAGTTCTATAACGAGAAAATCTAACATTATTCATGGCTGTTTTTCTTTACTATGCATTAAAAGTGACATTCACCCTTTCAGAGATTCGTTAGGGCGGTAATCAACGAGGCAAATGAAGCAAAAAAGAGGAGTTCTACTAAAATGAAAAATTTTTATTTGAAAATTATCTATTCTACATCTACATCTAAATACATACTCCGCAATTCACCGTAAGGTGTGTGGAGGAGGGTACACTATACTAGGCATTTCCTTTCCTATTCCACTCCCAAATTGAACTAGGAAAAAAAGAATGCCTATATGCCTCCGTACGAGCCCTAATTTCTCTTATCTTATCTTTGTGATCTTTACGCGTAATGTAAGCAGGCGGCAGCATGATCGTACTACACTCAGCTTCAAATTCCGGCCCTCTAAATTTACTCAACAGAAATTCACGAAAACAACGTCGTCTTTCTTCCAGCGATCCCCAATTGAGTTGCCGGTGCATTTCCGTGACACTCGCGCATTGGTCGCACCTACCGGTAACAAATCTAGCTGCTCGCCTCTGAACCGCCTCTATGTCTTCCTTTAAACTGATCTGCTGCGGGTCCCAAACACTTGAGCAATACTCAAGACGTGGTCGTACAAGCGTTTTATACGCGGTCTCCTTTACAGGTGAAGTACATCTTCCCAAAATTCTCCCAATAAACCTAAGTCGGCTGTCCGCCTTACTCACAACTCTCCTTACATGTTCTTTCCATTTCATATCGCTCTGCAATGTTACGCCTAGATATTTGAACGACGCGACTGCATCAAGAAGCTCACTACTAATGCTGTATTCGAACATTATGGGATTGTTTTTCCTACTCATGCGCATCACGTTACATTTTTCTACATTGAGAGCTAGCTGCCATTCTTCGCACCAACTACAAATTTTGTCTACGTGTTCCTGTATGTTATTACAGTCAGTTACAGACGACACCCTCCCATACACCACAGCATCATCAGCAAACAGCCGCAAATTACAACTTACTATGTCCACCAGATCATTTATATAGATAGAAAATAATAGCGGTCCTATCACACTCCCCTGGGGCACGCCTGACGATACACTCGTCTCTGATGAACACTCGCCGTCGAGAACAACGTACTGCGTTCTATTACTTAGGAAGTCTTCCAGCCAGTCACAAATCTGTGAAGCTATTCCATAAGCTCGTATCTTCGTTAGCAGTCTGCAGTGTGGCACCGCGTCGAACGCCTTTTTGAAGTCGAGAAAAACACAATCCGCCTGTTGCCCTTCGTCCATCGCAAGATATCATGTGAGAAAAGGGCAAGCTGAGTTTCACATGAACGATGTTTCCTAAGCCCGTTCTGATTCATGGAAAGAAGCTTTTCCGTTTCAAGGAAATTTACTATATTCGAACTGAGAATATGCTCCAAAATTCTACATGAAACTGATGTCACCGATATTGGCCTGTAATTGTATGGGTCAGTTCTCTTTCCTTTCTTATCACGGGAGTCACCTGCGCTTTTTTCCAATCACTAGGAACTTTGCGCTGAATTAGATTCGCGATAAATGCAAGCTAAGTAGGGGGCCAACGACGCAGAATAGTCTTTGTAAAACCGAACTGGTATTCAATCCGGACCAGCAGACTTTATCGTATTTAGCTCTCTCAGCTGCTTCTCTACACCGGAAATACCTATTGCTATGTCCCCCATTTCGGAATTAGTACGTTGATCAAATGATGGTACATTTGTGCGGTCCTCCTGCGTGAAAGATTTCTTAAAGATTAAATTTAGAACTTTAGCTTTCCGTTTGCTTTCTTCTATTATTGCCCCGGAATGATCAACGAGTGACTGGACAGTGGGCTTTGACCCGCTTATCGATTTTACATAGGACCAAAATTTTTTCGGGTTCTCGGAAAGATTTTTTGGTAAGGTATGGCTGTGATAATTATTGTATGCTTCGCGCATCGATCTTTTTATAGACACACGAATCTCTACTAACTTTTGCCTGTCATCATTTGCGTGTTCTTTTTTGAATCATTGAGACTTGAGAAAATGTAGACATTACAGTAAACATGTTTTGTGTGAGTGTCTGGCTTTCTTATACCTAGTATTCACATTAAGCATTTACAATAAAGTTGAAATGAATATCTACAAAACAATTACCATAAAATTATATCCAATTAAGTGGAAGTACTAATAATGGTTGGGGTCACTAATAACCCCACGCCAGTAGTTGTGATAGTGAAAAATATCGATAGTAACTCGGTGTTAAGATGTTCAGGCTACCTCTGGTTGAAGGCAGACGCGAGTCTCCCCTTTGAATAGCATTTGATGCAAATTCTGACGAGCCGTTCAGCATGCTGTTGTGCCCATGTGTGCCCTCGTCATGGCCGACAGGAGTGAAGTTGCTTGTTATGCAGCCTATTACGTAGGGCGAAACACGATATCCTGTAACTCCACGAAAATCATCTTCCTCCCAGGGTTCCCTAAAGTAGCAGTCATCAGCCGTTGCGGTAGCCTTGGAGCGGCCACAGCGAGCCAAGTACTCGGACAGTTCCTGTATCTTATCTCTGTTCCTCCTCTACGTCCACACAACATCGCTTTAGTTCATTCCGAGAGGTCTGGAAACTTCTCTGGATGAGTCCTTCCCGACAAAAAGTAACAAAGCGGATACGATCAAACCATGAAATTGACCTCCTACCCAAGGCAGAACTATCTTACATCTTACAAAATAGGCTGTGTGTATGTTCCACATCTCCTAAACTACAGGACCGATATCAACCAAACTTGGTACACATGTTCCTTAATATCAGGCCACAATCGCTGAAGGGGTAAGAATCACCTACGACTAGGGTACCTAGATATAGACGGGCATGCTATAGCGACAGCTCCCGTCGCCATTTTTGTTCCAAGCGGTGACAGCACGAGCATGCAAAAGGCGGAGTTTTGCTGCTGTTATTGCTTTCAAATGTCGCTTGCTTCATTTCTAATACACATACCAAAAAGAAAATATATATATTTGGATCAAAAGTTAATCTCGTCGTAATAAGTTATCGTAACATGGTTTGACAAATCGTTAAGTATGTCTTCTGGTATTTGTTCACTTGGGTGTGTATTGTGAGCAACTATTTCACATTCGACAGCTCACTTTTATGGGATACCACATGCACTACCAATTCTGCTCTAACATGCAAGAAATCTCCGTTATCGAATGCCATAAATTTGCTCCAGAATAGGCCTACAGTCTCAGGTTGCTACTTTTTTACGACGTATCTTTCAGAATTCATATAAAATACTTTTTCAATGCACAAAATATATCACCATGATGAACTATGATGCAGTAAACGATTTATATATACGAGACATTTTAATTTCTCATCTAACAATTTTCTTTCTTATTGCTCAATTTTACTTACGGCCTCGGCGGCATAGTGTACTGATGTTGGCAACGACATTTGAATGCTCTTTGAAAACTCTAACAGGTAGAATGAGAGAAAATAATTTTTCATGTTTACCATCTTCTTATGTGTACACTTGTCCGGTCAGTAAAGTAATTGTTCTCCTAAAGCGAACATTCTCTTGCCAACATTAGCAAATTACGCCGCCGATGCTGTAACTAAAATTAACATCGCAGTAGCTTCAGACATCGTTACGAGGCATATGAGCCATTATAACTAGTAAAAAACAGTGTGCAGCATTTAAACGTAATTAGTGTTATTGTCTAACTGTTGCTACTGTATTAGTAGCGTCGAATCCTTCAGTGAAAAAAAAAAATAATTAAAAAGTGTCGAAACCTGTAGTTTACAACGTGTAGAAATTTTGCAAAACTACAAATGAATTAATCCACCTCGCATAGTTTTGAAGATCTTGTTGTTATCCATTTGTTACAATTTATTAACCATATTTTACGACCTTCAGGATCCATTGGAAACGAAAAAACACGAAAACCATTTTCTGAACGATTAGAACAATTCGGAGCTGCACAGCCCACCATGCTGAAAGTGTACTGACTGTCCTCTTCTACGATCGCGCGTCGAAGCGAAGGAACAAAAATGGCGGATGCGCATGCCCGTCTATATCCAGGTGCCCTAGCTACGACAGATACGTAAGAAGATATGACGTCAAAAACAATGAGATGCGCAAAAAAAATTGCTGCATCAAACTACAATGCTGCACATTTTTTTCCTAAACCATTGGACCGATTTCATCCAGATTTGGTACACATATTCCTTACGTAAGATAATTGCTGTAGGGGTATGAGCCACATACGACACATGGTTCAGGAGATATAAAGTCATGAACAGTAGGAATCGCAAAAAAACTGCTACATAATGCGATGAGACTTTGCACATACACTATATGATATTGACAGTACTTGGCGACTTGCAACAAACTTCAAACATAATTTCAAACCTTTATTAAACTTCCTCTCGCAGCAACCACTTCAATATAATGAAAGGAAATTTTTTTCTCACTTGCTAGTTGTCCGCTGTTCATGGAGCAAAACTATGGCATTCGGTATAACGTTACAATTAATAATATCTACACTACCAATTGTGCTCCAAAGATATTTTGCACACAGAGTACACACTTAAAGCTGAATGTACGTTCGAAATTGTATCACAGTACGACACGTAGTTCATGAGGTATGAGGACGTAAAGAGTAACGTTAATAGAAAATCGTCCCATTAAGCATCACGTTTTAATCTATTACTTCTTTACTACTAACCATATTCGCGACAGATTTTACCGCCAAAGAGCACTTACACAAATCAATATATTCCTGCAAAATTTTACAGTTGTACAGCATATTTATACTAATAATAAATCTGTAAATGTAGGCCTGTCGCTGTTCGCTTGAATCTTCAAAACTACTGGACGAAATTTCATGCGGTTTACACAGGAAACATGAGCGAAGATTGGTTCAGGATCTAGGCATGATTTCATCCAAATAGAATCACGAAGTATTTTCATAGACCATCGGTCTGTCTGATCATCTATTAGAAACCACTTCTCCAAAACTACTTCACGAATTCGCATGGGGTTTCCACAGGTAACTTCAGCGTATCTTGGGACAACATATAGACTTAGTTTCATAAAAATCGGATCACGGAAAGATGAACATCACAGTTTAACGTTTTTCAACAACTACTGCCATGTCTATCTTTCTCTTTCATCTCCAAAACTAATACACTATTTATATACATGTGGCGTCTGTTCCGAGAGAACAGACGTCACTCCTGATCCTGCAGTTATTATTATTCAACATTCATAGAATATATGACATCAACTGCGATTGGCAGGGCGAAGCTGGGAATTTGTATCTGACGGGAGGCGTGCATGGGTAGTCCTTGCAGGTGCGGTGATCACTGTGTCCCCAGTGGTGTAGGGGTCAGCGCAACTGCCTAGAAAGCAGGAGACCCGGGCTCGAATCCCGGCTGGGTACACATTTTCAGCTTTGCCCAATCGCAGTTGCTGTCATATATTCTATGAATGTTTAATAGACTATTTTTCAGGTGTTTTTTTACAGGAAACGTGAGGGTATCTTGCGGTTACAGAAACACTTCATTTCACAAAATCGAATTAGAAAAAGATATCACAATTTAAACATTCCTCTGAAAGCAATCACATGTCTATTTGTAGAGAGTAATCTCCAAAAGTACTAAATGAACATTTATGGTGGTATCAGAGGTAGAGAATATCCTGGGGCGACATATAGGCTTCATTTGCCGGCCGCGGTGGCCGAGGAGACTGAGGCGCTCCAGTCACGGTCTGCACGGCCACTACGGTCGGGTTTCGAATCCCCCCTCGGGCATGGATATTTGTGCCGTCCTAGTTCGTAAGTAGTTCATAAGTAGTTTGTAAGTTTAGGGACTGATGACCCCGTAGTTAAGTCCCATAGACTATACAAACATTTGAACATTTTAGGCTTCATTTCATCAAAATCAGACCAGGAAATTAAAAGGTATCGTAATTTGAAGTTTTAGGTGTAATTAATGCTTGGAAAGAACGGCATGATGGAGCAAAGAACTAATAGATAGCGTTGTGGGTGTTCGTGTGAAGTTCGGGGGTAGCGATCGCATTATTACCCTTTGAAAATACTACTTACTATTTGACTTTTCAAATTTACCATATTTCTAAAAATCGTTTTCATGGTCGTTATGTTGTACGAAATATGATTCAACGCAATGAATATAAACTGATACAATCCTCGCCGTGTTTAATCCACATATTTACATATTGATATCACAGTCTAACGTATATGTACAACTGCTATGGAAGTTTGTCTCACGCTTGGAGTGACAATAGCGCATCTAACGAAAAGAGAGCCAACCGTAAAAATAACAATTGTGTTCAGTGATATTTCTACTTCATTAAGGAAATACTTATTTCTTATTATATTTCAGCTTTCCATGCCTCAGCCCATTGTCCAGAGATGTGAATGATCATGAAATAAATATTTTAAATGGCGAATATAACAATGTACAGTATGATGTTAGCTACATCATATTCATGAAGATATGCCTATTTCTAACACGTTTCACAAACGTATTAAAAAAAAAAAAAACTACTAACACATTTCCATGCGGTTTTCACAGGATATTCGAGCAAAGATTTGGGAAACACATAGGCATGATTTCATCAAAATCAGATCACGGGAAAAAAGATACATCGCAATCTTAAGTGTTTTCAGTAACTGTCTGTTCATCTATTAGAAATACGTGACGTCCTAAACTACTTTACGGATTTGCATAAAGCAACTTCGTTTCATAAAAGTGGAATCAGGGAAATTGTTTTAAATGTAGGTTATGCTTAAAGTATGGATTGTGTAATACAGCAAACAAGCGATAGAGGCGCTGTAGTGCACCAAAGAACTAATAAACAACGCTGCTGCATAATAAGTATTGGGTAGTACAACAAGGAAGCGAACGTCTGTGACAGAATTAAGCAATCTTATGTCTACGAACACCAACAAACATTGAACATAGTGTTACTGATTTCACTTGTGTATTTAACGATATTTCTTTGCTTATTTTGGCACGTTTCACCCTTTGTATCAAAAACTTTGTGAAATAGCTACATCGTTTCGGACAGTGACTTTTACTCACATTTGACATCTTGGCTAAGACAACAGTGACAGCGATCCAACAAGGATTCTATTTTTACTGACTGGGATCCGGAACCCTCAAAATCCATGATACACACAGGCCCTCCTTCAACAACCGTTGCGAAGCACAGGCATATAAGCTAATAGTCAATAAAAGTAGTGTACTTCCTTCCTGATTTTATTTATTTTTTGACCTCTCGGTCGTCTTATCCACTCCGTCGTATTGACATTGGCTCATACGTAATTGTTTACATGTTTGTGCGGGTTGAGTGATATAGATAAACTAAGGAATTCTGTTCTTGATGCAGTACACACATTCATCATTCTTCAGGACACTTTGGAACCAGTGTGATGCAACACTTGTTTGATGTGTGTAGTCATTAGACTACACAGGCTGACTTTGAATTATAATGAACCTGCGCTATAGTTGAAGCTAGCTGTGCCGCACTCTCTACCCTATGCTACACATGCCCTCGTCTGTACAGTGGTGCAAGGTAGCTGACGAATGTGCGCCACTTACTTTGCGAGGACAGGACAATTGACTGTTTTTAACTTTAGTTATTTTTTCAGCAGAGTGAAAAAACTGAATGAAGCTAGTTTCTACATCCGGCCGCTGGACTTTTTCTTCCAGTCCCTTTCTTCGAATTCTATCCTACTGACTTAAGTCTTTGACTGTTACGTCAGTTGAGTAAATGTTTTCACTCACTCTCCGGACCTGACTGGTTTCACTTACATAATAGCTCGTCATATTGGATTATACGTGAACCGTGACTAGGATTGCCAACGTTTGTAGACACACAGTGCAAATTTCTTCTCGGAGAATTAAATGAAATGCTTGTGTCTGAATTATTTTCAAATTTGTGTTTACTTAAATACGATTTGTTAAGACTGGGCATTAAATTTTAATCATTTATTGGTTTTAACAGTTTAATACCTGGTACAATACCGGTATTGTAAAATTTTCAAATAAGTAAACGAATACTTCTTTTAAATTTTGATTTATTGAAGCTCTACCTTTCTTATTGTCGGCTTGCACTATTCACTGGTAATTCTCTTTCGGTAAATGCTGAGGTGACGCGAACACAGAGGATAAAAATGCAGTTTAAATCTGTTTCGTTACTTAATTACTTCACCTGCAAACATATACTGACTCTCCTCAACAGTATTTTCTGCAGTACGGACTGAGGTTATAAAATAGAGGGGCTATTGCTTTAAAACATATTATTTCGATCTCCTTCTCTCTTCTATCCCCACTTGGAATTTTCCAGTGATAGAATCAGACTTGGACATCTTTCTCTGTGAGCCTTTTCTTTCACCCCTTCCAGAAACTGAAATCTGGTTCTTTCTCATCCATATAAGACAGCTACTGCTAAGGTAGATGAATGAAGTGGTTGGTCTAACACTGGTATCATGTACTTCGCAAGAAACCTCTTAAAGAGTCAGTGTTTGAGCCGGTGCCTAGTCCTAATTCTTTAGTAATGACTTGTTTTTCCATAATTCGCAATTTTTTTTCTCTTTTTTTACGTGGTTGAGTAATAATCTCAATGTTTACAGGTGGATCAATATTTTGCCCTCCACGAATCCAATGAAGGTAAACTATTATATGGATATAGAAAAACCAATCATCATAGCTTTGAATCCTTATTTGCTCATTTTTTTCCGCTATAGGTGAAGTTGGGCCCCTGCAATGTATGGATTAGCACTTAGTTTCTGAACCATAGATGAAACACCTAAATTCGTCACATTTTATCACTCTTTCCAAGAAATCAGTCTCACTTGCTGTGCCATTCAAAGTATCATTGCAAATATAATACAGGGCAATTAAAAAGAATACCACAACTTTGAAAATCGTGAACTTCGCCAAGTAGAAAAGGACAGCTAAGTTGTTTCTATCGTCGATTTAAGGAAGCTGTGACGATTCATTTGGTTGCTCATTGGACTTCAAGAGCGCTGTTGGGCCATTTTTGCTGTTAATGCAAAGATGGCGACTGCTCAACAAAAAGCTTTATCAAATACGGCAGTTGCATTTCAAGTATTGTGTTCAACATCCTGATGAGTAGTGTATCAGACATTTGTATAAAGTTCTCATAAAAATATTTATGCAAAAGGAAAAGTTCCGACGACCACGCGCAAGTGAAGATAATCGCATTCGGGAACGTTTGCTCGCAGTCTAAGAAAATAGACTTGCGGAGCTAGCAGAGAGCTGTAAATTCCACAACCGACCATTAGGAGAGTGATTAAACATTGAAATTGGTTCAAGCCCTTTCCGACACTAAGGTGAAAAGACTCTGCAAGTTTGTCCTTGATTAAATGCAAACGGATGAGTTCATTTCGAAACGCCGGCCACAGTGGCCAAGGGGACTGAGGCGCTCCAGTCACGGTCTGCACGGCCACTACGGTCGGGGGTTCGAATCCCCCCTCGGGCATGGATATTTGTGCCGTCCTAGTTCGTAAGTAGTTCATAAGTAGTTTGTAAGTTTAGGGACTGATGACCCCGTAGCTAAGTCCCATAAGCTATACAAACATTTGAAACATTTGGAAACTAGTGTGTTTCGATGAAGCTTCATTCCACACAAACGGGAACGTCGGTCGGCACAATTTACATTTATGGGGCACTGAGAATCCGCAGGAAATAATTCAACATGAACATGATTCACCAAAGGCAACGTTTTCTGTGTCATTTCAGCCAATAAAGTTTTTGTTCCTTTTTTGTTGGAGGGTCCAGCTATAACTGGCCAAACCTGTCTGGAAATGATTCGTATTCCAGCAGGATCGGGTACCACCCCATTGGTGCTTACGTGTCCGCGCCTGTTTGAACAAAAGGTACCCAAAGCAATGTATCGGCCTCAAACAGCTCGTAATAGAGCACTTCGTCGTTGGCCTCCAAGAAGTCCTGTCCTTATCCCATTTTTTCCCTGCTTCTAGGGACATACGTTAAATATACGTTGTTTCGACCACCTTTACCAGCTATCATTGGGGAACTAAAAGAAGAAATAACTGCTGCTATCCAAACTATTAAGCTCGAAATACTACAAATAGTATGGACCATGTTCGAAAAGTTAAACGATGCCATTTGTCTGTCGGGTGCTATATTGAACGCTTATGAACTTGTTTTCTATTGGAAAAAACTTTAAGTAATTATTTATTAGTTACGCAAGGTTCCATCATGTTTGATTAAATACAGGTTGTCAAATTAGCGGCATACTTTTTTGAATCACCCTGTATTTTTAACGAACTTTGCTGGGGAACACGAAACTTTTCAATGATTGACTTGGTTTTGTAAAACGTTGATTGCAGATTTGCAATGCACGAAGTATGTATGCCGAGGTGGAATGGCCGTGCGCCCTAAGGCGCCTTGCTGCGGAGCGCGCGGTTGCTCCACGTCGTAGTTTCGACTCTTTCCTCGGGCGTGGTTTTGTTTGTTTGTTTGTTTGTTTGTGTGTGTGTGTGTGTGTGTGTGCGTGTGTGTGTGTGTGTGTGTGTAGTTAGGTTATTCCAGTTTAAGTAGTTTGTAAGCCTAGGGTCTGATAAACACAGTAATCGTCCCATAGGTTTACAAACATTTAAACGAACTATTTGCTGGCATTTACGTGTCATCTGTTTTGTCACGATACGGCACGCAGTCCATACATTCTCAAGTTAACCGGCTTGTGAACATTTGGATTTTTAGGATCCTTTTTCTTTCAGTGGGTATGATTTGCGCAGTATAATGCATTTTGGATTGGGCCTCTATGTTTACACATTGAATTCTCTGAATGATATTCAGTTTGCTTGTAGTATTCACTATCTGGGGACTTCCTTTGGAAGTGGCGTAAATTAACTCGTTTATATTTTCCCTTTCTTATCAACACATTCAGTGAAGCGATGGTAACTTTCATTTAGTTACGGGGTGCAGCTTCTTTGTAATCGTCTGTTACTGTTGAAACTATCGCGAGTACTTTTGTAATTAAAATGGTCATTACATCGTTAGCGTAGGCGTTCACGTGAATCGTTGTGCACCATCATATACATCTGCTTTTGAGTTGATGACTGTACAAACTCGTGATTAATGGAGAGATAACGAACATGGATGGAGGACAACTTAGTCGAACAGAACGTTGGCTTGGGAATGATTCCTTAAATCTCTGTATATCTATCTCAGATGGATGACGGGACGACGGCGATGTATTAATTTAGCAAATGAAAAACCTTCTGCTGTTATTTTTTACAGATTTCAATCAATTACATGTTTCGAGATTCCAATAATCTTATTTTCAGACCCTTATAAGATCCACGCAGTAATATGAGAACTAGCCATCCATTTATAATCATGCATATGCCCTGTCACCCCAAGATGTAGCCGACAACTGTCATATCAGCCATGTCACGTGTAGTTGACAACTGCCATGTCACATGGCAAGTATGACAGTTGTCAGATACATCAAGAGGCGAGCGGGTAAATCCAGGATTATAAATGGATGGCTAGTTCTCATATTACTGCATGGATCTTGTCGATAGCACTCTTCACTTCGTGTGAGTAAAGAGCTAGTTGTTTCGCATGAACGATAATTTCTAAATCCGTGTTGACCTTGTGTCAATAAATCATTCTGTTAGAGATAATTAATATTTGAATACAGGATATGTTCCAAAACCCTGCTGCAAATTGACGTCAATGAAATGGGCCTGTAGTTTAGTGCGTTACTCCTACTGCCTTTCTTGAATATAGGTGTGACCTGTACATCTTTCCAATCTTTTGGTACAGATCCTTCTATAAGAGAGCGGTTGTATATGGCTGTTAAGTAAGGAGCTATCGCTTCATCATAATCAGATAGAAATCTAATGGGTATACAGTCTGGACCAGAAGACTTGTTCTTGTTAAGTGATTTTAGTTGCTGCACTACTCCGATGATATCTACTTATATGTTTCTCATTCTGGCCTCTGTTTGTAATTCGAAATCTGGAATATTGGTTTCGTCTTCTTTGGTGAATGAGTTTCTAAAAGCTATGTTTAGTAACTCTGCTTTAGTAGCGCTGTCATCGGTAGGATCGCCATTATTATCACGTAGTGAGGGTATTGTTTGTGTTTTGTCCCTAGTATATTTAACATATGACCAAAAACCCCTTGGGGTTTGTCAAATTTCGAGAAAGATTTCGTTGTGATATGCTATTTATAAGACGACAAATGCCACTCCCGTCGTTTTATGAGCTTAAAACCGCTGGTGAGGGATTTAGTAACCGTTCGATACACTTTCTGCCAGGGAGATACAAAGATTTCTGAACTATAAGTAAGTGGACACAGTTGTATTCACCTAGCAAATAAAATTTTGCGAGGTTGCTGTTCTCCCTGGCGTAACAATTTTAATGGACAGCAGTGTATTTACGAATGAAGAGATTAAGGTTATCTGGGAGATACAGTACCATCTACACCATCATCATTAGAGACTGATTATGCCTTTCAGCGTTCAGTCTTGAGCATAGTACCGCTAATAAAATTCCTCCATGATCCCCTATTCAATGATAACATTGATGCATCGTCTGATGTTATGCCTTTTACTTCAAAATCATTCTGAATCGAATCTAAGTACTTTCTTCTTGGTCCACCTCGACTCCTCTTACCCTCAGCCGGCCGCGGTGGCCGAAGGGACTGAGGCGCTCCAGTCACGATCTGCACGGCCACTACGGTCGGGGGTTCGAATCCCCCCCTCGGGCATGGATATTTGTGCCGTCCTAGTTCGTAAGTAGTTCATAAGTAGTTTGCAAGTTTAGGGACTGATGACCCCGTAGTTAAGTCCCATAGACTATACAAACATTTGAACGTTTTTTTTTTTTTTTTTTATTTCCTCATTACGGACACCCTCCTGCCATTGTTCCCATCTATTAGTATCTGCAATCATTCTTGCTACTTTCATATCTGTAACCTCCGCCTTATGAATAAGGTAACCTGTATCCACCCAACTTTCACTCCCGTACAACAAAGTTGGTCGGAAGATAGAGCGATGCACTGCAAACGTAGTCTTGGTACCTACTTCCTTCTTGCAGAAGAGAGTAGATCTTAGCTGAGCACTAACTGCATTAGCTTTGCTGTACCTCGATTCCAGTTCTTTCACTATGTTACCATCCTGTGAGAAAATACATCCTAGGTACTTGAAACTGTCTACCTTCTCTAACTTTGTTCCTCCTATTTGGCAGTCAACCCGTTTGAATCTCTTTCCCACAGACATTACTTTCGTTTTGAAGATGCTGATCTTCATATCATAATCCTTGCACTTCTGATCGAGCTCTGAAATATTAGTTTGCAACCTTTCGATCGAATCGGCCATTACAACGAAGTCATCCGCATATGCAAGACTGCTCACTTTGTTTTCACCTATTTTAATCCCGCCTTGTCAGTCTACTGTTTTCAACATATGATCCATGAATAGTATGAACAACAGTGGTGACAGGTTACAGCCTTCTCTTACCCCTGAAACTACCCTAAACCATGAGCTTAATTTGCCATCCACTCTAACTGCTGCCTGACAGTCTGCGTAAAGCCCTTTAATTGCCTGCAGAAGTTTGCCTCCTATACCATAATCTTGAAGAACTGACAGTAGCTTCCTCCTAGGAACACGGTGATAAGCCTTTTCCAGATCTATGAAACGTAGATACAATTCCCTGTTCCACTCATAGGACTTTTCCATTGCATGCCGTAAGCTAAAGATCTGGTCCTGACAGCCTCTAAGAGGCCTAAACCCACACTGATTTTCATCTAACTTGTCCTCAATTAATACTCGCACTCTCCTTTCAACAATACCTGAGAATATTTCGCATACAACGCTAATTAAAGAGATACCTCCATAGTTATTACAATCTTTTGTGTTTCCATGTTTGAAAATTGGCGTGATTACCGCTTTCGTCCAGTCAGACGGAACGCCTTCTCAATTATCCTGTGTAACCATTTGAGATCTGATATACCACTGAATTTGACGAGTTCCGGCTTAATTTCATCCACCCCACCATCTACACTGTCGGGGAAAAAATAGTTGACCAGGAAAGTCGTCGATTTTAATGATATGACGGGAGGTGCTCCTGGTGGATAGCAGGCGTTCCGATTACGGTTTCAGTGGTCATACGGAGCAGTCTCTCGTGAGATTGGGAGTACAGATTGGAGGGATGACTATTCGTCGTGGCCGTGATCAGGTTGGGGAGTCGAGAGAGAGCAGGGCAGCCACCTGGGGAGCGGTGGCTGGCTGGATATTGATTGTAGCGCCGGGCCGGCCGGGCAGCGGGGCAGCCGCGGCGAGGCGAGCCGAGCGGGCTGCTGGACTCACCCGTCATGCTTACACAGGATCATTTCACGCGTTTACTAATCCGGCAGACTCACATTCGTCTGCACCTCCTTTCAGTAAACACAGTGTTATCTGATCTCAGGACATAATTATGGATTATTAGAGCTCGACACAGGCGGCGGTGGGGTAACCGAGCGGTCTGAGGCGCCTCGCTGCGGAGCGCGCGGTTGCTCGCCGTCTGAGGTTCGAGTCCTCCCGAGGGGATGGATATGTGTGTGTGTGTGTGTGTGTGTGTGTGTGTGTGTGTGTGTGTGTGTTGTCCTAAGGTTAGTTTACCTTAGTTTAACTAGTTTGTAAGCTACGGACTGATGACCACGCAGTTTGGTCCGATAGATTTACAAACGGTAGAACAGAACATTAGCTGTGTTCTACACAGCGAGCACAGAATAACAGAGAGAGGCAATAGCGCCTACATCAGCCTATAGCCAGTGGAGCCCGGCAGCATCTTGGTTGGGTGTAGAAACTGAGTTGGGCCGTTCTTCAAGTGGCGCTCACCTTAATTGCATCGTCATTTGAACCCCTTAGGATAGGAAAAAAATTACAAAAATTTTCACGTAGACAGGTGACTGCTGAAGGAATGCAACAGTGTTCTTAGCAAGTACAATATGCATTGTTTGTATAAAAATAATAATTGAAACTATTGCTTTTATATGAAATAAATATTGTGACATGAAAAAGTTAGTCGCCTGCCACTTTTCGGCCCACTTTACGTTACGGTAGTAACACTAAAAGTGGGCCTTTGCGATAGTCTTTTGACAGCTCGAAATTTAAATAAAAATAACGGCTTAACCTTTTACCTGACACTAAAATTGAATAACCGAATTTGTAGAGGAGAAAATTCTCTACAACTTTGCTCCCTTATGTTTTTTCATATCTCGTATCGTTTGAGAGATATTTGCAAAAATAACGGACTTTCGACACCCTCCACTGAATTAACGAAAACCAGCCGTTCGCAGATGTCACGTGACATTCCTCGCCCAGAACTCTCTCTGGCATAAGTCATCTCGCGTTGCGTATTTGATGATTTTCTTATTTTAACTTAAACGTTGTCATTTCAAAGCAATGGCGCACTGAAGAATTAACAAAAACACGTCGTTCTTCGTACGATAAATGATAATCTACTGTCTACAAATGCCATATTAGCATCAGTTAACAACGGCCATGAATAGTATGAGATTAAAGAACGTACCTTCTGAGTGTTGGCCGTAGCGTAGTGGGTAATGCGCTAGACTGTGATGCTGAAGGTCAGTGGTTCAAATCCTGACACTGGCTATAATTTTTTCCCCTAAGGGTTTCAGACACTCTTATTAATTAATTTTTGTTTACATTATTATTATTTTCGTCCAAAATGTTTGCTAAAACTTATAGAACTACAAATCTAAAGTGGGCCGTAAAACACGTCAGTGCGATTTTTTTGTTTTGGGGTCACAAAATTTTCGTCAGCGAGAAAGTTGTAGATAATGAAATGAACTTTTCTTTTTATTTAAACAACTTTTTTATACCTCCCCTGGTTTTCTCACAAATTTGGATACAATAGAGCGGTAGAACTTTTCTAATTCTACCTGTTACTTTCAGCGAGCTTGCCCACCAGCGAGCACAGATTCTGTTGCCCACTCACCTTGTACCTTGTGACCAATATTGACAAACACTTGTAATTTGGGATACAATTTACGGTATCCAATAATTATAACTTAACACTTACTGAGCCGCTCCGGCTTTGCACGGGTAATCTTTAACCTTCTTTAACTCGATAACTGCAAAACGTAAGTGATGCTGTTTCTTTCAATTTCTTCGGTATAAACCTGTCTTCATTGTAGGCTATATTAAATGCCAATACGAAAATGAGAAATAATTGAAATAAGAATAACAATGTAGATTGGTTTACCACTTCCGCACTTTCGTGCCCTTTGTACCGTAGCCTAAACTACGAGACATTCGCCAAAGTACACAGTATACAATTATAGAATTCTGCACTTGCCTAGCTCTTATAGTTTAGGCTCCAGAGATGACCAAAGTGCAGAAGCGGTAAACGATTCTACGTTATGATTCTTATTTTAGTTTTTTTCATATATTCGCATTGACATTAAATATAGCCTAAGACCATCCCAGGATTCTAAAGAAGAAATTAAAAGAAACCGATGGTACGTTCGATACTCCTCGAGTTATAAAAGGTTAAAGGGACAGACAGAGGAAAAAATGTGGTCTATAATAGTATGATTTGCTATCCCTAGCTAAAATTTATAATTATGTATGGCAAACATAGATTGTCAAAAAGGAGTTAACAGACAGCAATCTCAGTGAACTACCCTGTGCTCGCAGCTGTGGCCGCCATGTTGGTTGGGTGTCGCGCTCTCAGCCGGCTTCATTTCACTGTCGTTGTGTAAGGCCTCTCTATGTTGTTCTGTGCTCGCTGTTTCTACACTGTTGCCTACCTTGCAAGATGGTGAAAGCTTGCTCTAATCAACAGAGGTTCCGTTACCCACTGAACGGGTCTCGACATTGAAACAATTTGAAGTCACAGGCATCGATTTTGCTGGTCCATCATACATCAGACATGGACACACAATAAAGAAAGCGCATATTGCTGTATTCACTTGTGCCTTACACCTGAAATTACGCACCTTTCATTCCACCGACACAGAGCTGAAAAGGAGCTCTGGCAGGCTCTCAAGCCTAGCAAAACACACAATTACCTTGCCTAGCAATCTATAACATGGAGGTTCATCCCCCCCCCCCCCCCCACACTCACACTCGCGCATCTTTACAAAAATTTGAACATAGCTCATATGAGCGTAGCACATGTGATGCTGCTTTATTTCTGCACAGGCTTCATTGGTCGTAGTGATTGCGCGCAAGTCTCTAGCAACCACATGACCACATTTTCAGTGGGTGAATGTCTGGATAACGTGCTTGTTAGGCCAAGTGAAGGTCTTATGTTATTGTACTGAAATGTAACTGCACAGCGACCTCGAGAACAGGGCACAGGTATAGGTCTTAATGCAACATCAGAAACATTAGCCTGCTATCCGAATTACAGGCTATATGTGAACTGGAGGTGATCGTGCTGTATAATCAATGGCATTTCATACTATTGCCACTAGTATTGGGCTTCTGTGGTGGTAGAAAATCCAATCAGTAACGTTCGCACTTCTTGGAGGGGTCTACGAATGCGGATACATCAGCATTAAGCTTAACGCAGGACTGCGACTCGTCTGAAATTATGACACAGCGCTACTAAAGCAGCGATTCTAAACACAGCTTTTAGAATCTCATTCACCAAAGAAGACGAAACCAGTATACCGGATTTCGAATTACGGACACCTGCCGTAATGAGGAACATTGTAGTAGATATCCTCGCAGTAGTGAAGCAGGTTAAAGCACTTGACAAGAACAAGTCTTCTGGTCTGTACTGTGTACCCACCAGATTTCTATGTGGTTATGCTGATGCAATAGCTTCTTACTTCACAGCCATACACAACCGCTCGCTCAAACAAGGATCTGTACCAAAAGACTGGAATGTTCGCCTGGTCACACCTATATTCCAGAAAGGCAGTACGAGTAACCTACTAAACTACAGCCGGCCGCGGTGGCTGTGGTGAGGGGACTGAGGCGCTCCAGTCACGGTCTGCACGGCCACTACGGTCGGGGGTTCGAATCCCCCCTCAGGCATGGATATTTGTGCCGTCCTAGTTCGTAAGTAGTTCATAAGTAGTTTGTAAATTTAGGGACTGATGACCCCGTAGCTAAGTCCCATAAGCTATACAAACATTTGAACATTTTGAACTAAACTACAGCCCTATTTCATTGACGTCAATCTGCAGCAGGTTTTTGGAACATATCCTGTATTCAAATATCAATTATCTCGAATAGAATGATCTATTGACCCAAGGTCAACACGGATTTAGAAAATATCGTTCATGCGAAATACAACTAGCTCTTTACTCACACGAAGTGATTAGTACTGTTGACAAGGGATCTCAAACTGATTCCGAATTTCTTGATTTCCAGACGGCTTTTGACACCGTACCTCAAAACGGCTTTTAATCATAACAAATAAAAATTGTGTTCCGGAACCGGGACTCGAAGCAGGGACCTTTGCCTTTCGCGGGCATGCGCTCTACCGACTGTGCTATCCCGACACGACTCACGATGCCGCCTCACAACTTTACTTCCGTCAGTACGTCGCCTCCTACTTTCCAAACTTCACAGAAGCTCTCCTGCGAAAAGTAGGAGGCGAGGTACTGGCGGAAGTAAAGTTGTAAGGCGGCATCGTGAGTCGTGTCGGAATAGCTCAGACGGTAGAGTGCATGCCCGCAAATGGCAAAGGTCCCAGGTTCGAGTCCCAGTTCCGGCACACAATTTTAATCTGCCAGGAAGTTTCATATCAGCGCACACTTCGCTGCAGAGTAAAGTTTCATTCTGGCTTTTAATCAGTTTGCGTGGTTATGGAATATCGCCCCAGATATGTAACTGGAGAAGGGATTTACTGTCACAGAGGACATAGTTGTAGTAATTGATGATAAGGCATCGACTAAAACAGAGTTGATATCGGGCGTTCCACGGGATAGTGTTATTGGTTCTCTGCTGTTTCTTATTCACATAAACGATTTAGGACAAAATCTAAGAAGCTCTCTTTAGGTTGTTTGTAGATGACGCCGTCATGTACCGTTTAGTAAAATCATCTGAAGATCAAAACCAACTGCAGAAGGATCTAAATAAGATATCACTACGGTGTAAAAATTGGCAACTGACTCTAAATAATGGGAAGGGTGAAGTCGTCCACATGAGTACGAAAAGAAATCTGTTAAACATTGTTTACAAGAGAAATCAATCAAACGTGAAGGCCGTAAACTCCACACAATATCTGGGAATTACGTAAACTGGAAAGAACACGTAGATAATGTCGTAGGAAAGGCGAACCAGAGACATCTTTTAATTGGCAGAAAAAGATGCAACAGAATTACTGAAGTCATACACTACGCTTGTTCGTCCTCATTTGGTTTATTGCTGCCCAGTGTGGGATCCTTAAAATAAAAAAAGTCAGCAATCCGAAGATTAGTTTGAACACCACAGTGCTTTACTAGGCACGGTCCTGTTTGGAGGTGGTATGCCGTTGCCTTCCTCCGACCTTCGAACTGACTTATCCAGCCAGTTACAGGGGGACCTACAGTTTAACGTGGGTTCCGAACCACGGTGCTACTCGGTATTTTTCACGTGAGCAATACTGCCAGAGGTGAAAGAAGTGGAAAGTGACATAAAAATCCCAGTTCCTGGCGGGGATCGGACCCGCGACCTTTGGATTTGTAGTCTGGCACTCTACCACTGTGCAACCGAGGCGCACCGTTTGACAGAGGACATCGAAAGAGTCCAAAGAAGCGCAGCTGCGGCATGGTCTACTTACGAAACTCCAATCACGAAGATTCTCCTCGAATGCGGAAAGATATTGTTGACTCCCCACCTACATACGTAGAAATATCATCAGAATAAAATAAGAGAAATGACTGCAGAGTATCGGATGTAGATGTAGACGTAGACTTACTTCTGTTCGGCGCATCACTGTCAGCTCATCTGTCTGCTGCAGCCCAAAGGTGGTCGTCCAACTGACAGTTCGTGCTGCGCAGGCGCCATCGTACTGTCCGTGTGTCGTTTGTGTCGATGCGAGCGAGCTAGTTTCCTGAATAGGCTACACGACGTAGTTCCGCGATTCTGCACGCCTGAGCCAACAATGTTTGTCCTCTCGTGGCACGGGTCTACGGAGACCCTGCGCATGGCATTGAATGTTGTTCTCGTGAACATCTCCGATGTAGACACTCTTAACATTCTTGAGATCCTGACAAAGGCAAGCAAGAATAGCGTCCTGTGTAGATGGCTCCAGTCCTACTTACTTTGTGCGGTTCCGCTGAAATGCTAATGATTTGTATTTGTAGGTGCAAAGTACCCATCATTACAATTTGAAGTCAACATGACACCTTCGTGCTGAAGATTTTAATGGCCATCAGTGTTGTCTAAAGAGTCTCAGAAAATTTTGTTGCGCGTAAACGAAGCGTTTTCAGACCCACCACCATTGGGCACATTCTATTTTTCCGGTGTTACGGAATGTGGTGGTCACACCTTACGGAAGAGCCTCGGTGCACGCGTGGCCACGTTCACGGCAAAGGCTTTCCCGACGCGCGGGAGTTGCTAGGCCGGCGGTGCTGATTCGGCCGGTTCCAGGCAGAGCAGAAAAAGCACGTTGACGCGTGTCCATCGATCGCTGCAGCCTGCAACACGGCTGACCTTTGGTGTCCCGCGACTGCGGACACGACGCGACAAAACACGCGAGTCGACAACACAACACAAGAGGCCTGTGTGTGTGTGGCAGTACGTGCTGATTAACATTATCAAGTTGCACTGCAGTTTACCCTTTGAGTCCCACACACACTTCTAGATATAATATGCACGGAAATTTGGTTTTATCCTCCTTTATTGCCTTACTGGACCACATTACAATTTAAAAAAATCAATTCTTATGAAAAATATAGAGGTATTTTCACTGTGAAATCACGATAACGCAAGGGATTTTTCAATGTCTTTCGTCGAGTCCACTAAATTTTAACTTTTAACATTATTATTATTATTATTATTATTATTATTATTATTATTACTGTTACATTTTCTTTCATGTTTTAAACTGCATTCAAAATTAATTTTTCCTTTTCGCAAAATTCGTGAGTAGGCCTACATTACATAGAGTACTTCTTTTTGTTTCTTATGATGTACCAAAAGTCAGAATGAAACTTTCACTCTGCAGCGGAGTGTGCGCTGATATGAAATTTCTAGCATATTAAAATTGTGGTCCGGAACCGGGACTCGAACCTGGGACCTTTGCCTTTCGTGGGCAAGCGCTCTACCAGCTGAGCTATGACTCACGATGCCGCCTCACAATTACACATCCGCCAGTACCTCGCCTCCTACTTTCCAAACTTCACAGAAGCTCTCCTGCAAACACGCAAGACTAGCACTCCTGGAAGAAAGGATATGGTGGAGACATGGCTTAGCCACAGCCTAAGGGATGTTTCCAACATGAAACCTTCACTCTGCAGCGGAGTGTGGGCTGATATGAAACTTTCTGACAGATTAAAATTGTCTGCCGGAACCGCGACTCGAACCTGGGACATTTGCATTCCGCGGGCAAGCGCTCTACCACTGACGTACCCGACACAGCTCACGGTGCTGCCCCACAACTTCAATTCTGCCAGTACCTCGCCCCCTATCAGCGCACATTCCGCTGCAGAGTGAAAGTTTCATTCTGGAAACATCCCTTAGGATGTGGCTAAGCCATGTCTCCACCATATCCTTTCTTCCAGGAGTGCTAGTCTTGCGTGTTTGCAGGAGAGCTTCTGTGAAGTTTGGAAAGTAGGAGGCGAGGTACTGGCGGAAGTAAAGTTGTGAGGCGGCATCGTGAGTCGTGTCGGGATAGCTCAATCGGTAGAGCGCTTGCCCGCGAAAGGCAAAGGTCCCAGGTTCGAGTCCCGGTTCCGGCAGACAATTTTAATCTGCCGGGAAGTTTCATACCAAAAATCAGTTTTTTTATCATTTAAGCAAAATACATCTCCTCGAATGTGGCTTCTCTTTCGAACTACGATTTAGACATCGTTTCGATTTCCTCTGAATAGGCAAAGGCGGTTCATTCAATTGTCTTTTGTCCATAGAGTCTTTCATTCTAACAGTCTTTTTAGGGCTTTCGGGTGGTTTCACAGAGTCACGTATGCAACTAGGGGATACGGCACAGCAAGAGGTGGTTTCGCAGTGAAACCAGTGTGACGCAAAGGGTTGATGAAGATATTGGAACCATTGTTACTAACAGAGTCGCAAGCAGCAGAGCTTGCGTGCCAGATGAAGTGCCTAGTTGACGTTTCAGTAGCAGCTGAGGAAGGGTTTTCTGTTCTCCTCAGTCCCAGTTGGTATGTACGGGGAAAGTGGCGTGTCTGTAGGTTACTTACGCATCATCCGACACGAGAACAAAGACGGCTCAACAACATCCACACGATCCATTTCTGTTAGTGTACATATGGGGTTCTTCCAGAGGAAGTGGTCAGGTACAGTTGTTCTCAAAGTCGAGAAAAGCTCAGATGAAACTCTTGTTGAAAAATCTTTAGTTGTCTTCAGTTTGATAAATGCTACTAGCCTCGGTCATAGTCCTCTTCCATTTACTTCTCCTACGCTTGAAATTGACATAGGACCGAAACTAATCCCCAAACCTTCGGACGTTAGTCCGTCAGATCGGTACCAAGCGTCGTATATCGATGGCATCAAGCGAAACCTTCATGTAATTCTGCTGTCGTCCAGGACAACGTGCATCAACTGTAACGATAAGTAACACCTCATGGAAAGCTTAACTGCGAGAGCCTATCATGTCGAGCTGCTGTGGGCAGGTAGTCAGTTTGTTATTCCGAGGGTAATGGGTCCATGCCATGCTCAGAGTATCTATTTTTACTGAAGAACGTTAGTAGTTGTTATATGGGGCAACTTGTTCCTGACATGTAAAAGGAGTCTTCAGATTTTATAGCGCTGTGATATCGGCAGTTTGGTTTTGATTTGTTTATTCGAAAGTAGCAAACCTGTAGGATTTATTCAGTTTCACAGAATAAACACACACAAACGTAGTTCCCACAAACACAGCCTCCACCTGTCAGCCACTTTTTTTTTTCTTTTCAGAAAGTACAATCATATGGTTCGCAAGAGTTTCGATGCTGCTCGGGATTCTTCCGAAGAGATTAGTCTTCAACAACCGATTAATCTTCTTAACCCTTTCAGTCCCACATTATGAATTAAGCTTTGGAAAAATTAAAATTCAGTGTTTTCTGTATTAATACACAGCAGTAAACATGAAAATGTGTGTTTTAAAATTTTTGGTCGTTCTATTGATTTTTTCATGTCATGCATTTCTTGCACAACACTAAACAAAAATAAATCTTCCGGGCCAGATTGTATACCAACTAGATTCCTCTCAGAGTATGCTGATGCAATAGCTCCGTACTTAGCTATAATTTACAACCGATCACTCAGCGAAAGATCCGTACCCAAAGACTGGAAAGTTGCCCAAGTTACTCCAATATTCAAGAAAGGCAATAGGAGTGATCCCCAAAATTACAGGCCTATCTCATTGACGTCGATTTGCAGTAGGATTTTGGAACATATACTTTGTTCGAACATTATGTACTACCTCGAAGAGAACGACCTATTAACCAATAGTCAGCACGGATTCAGAAAGTATCGCTCTTGCGAAACACAGCTTGCCCTTTATTCACATGAAGTGTTAAGTGCCATCGACAAGGGATTTCAAATCGATTCCATATTTCTGGATTTCCGGAAGGCTTTTGATACTGTACCCCACAAGCGGCTTCTAATGAAATTGCGTGCTTCTGGAATATCTCCCCAATTGTGTGATTGGATTCACGATTTCCTATCAGAAAGGACACAGTTCGTTGTAATTGACGGTAAGTCATCGAGTAAAACAGAAGTGATATCTGGCGTTCCACAGGGAAGCGTTATAGGTCTTCTACTCTTCCTCGTGTTTATAAACGATTTAGGAGATAATCTGAATAGCTCGACTGATGGCCATAGCAGTCTAGACCCCCTCAAACCCCCCATCTGAATAGCTCCCTTAGACTGTTCACGGATGATGCTGTCGTTTATCGGTCAGTGAAGTCAACAGAGGATCAAAAGCAACTGCAAAGCGATTTAGACAAAATTTCTACTTGGTGCGAAAATTGGCAATTGACACTAAATAGAGAAAAGTGTGAAGTAATACACATGACCACTAAAAGAAATCCGCTGAACTTCAATTACGCGATAAATCAGTCAAACCTTAAGGTCGTAAATTCTACCAAATACCTAGGAGTTACAATAACGAACAACTTAGACTGGAGAGAACACACAGAAAATATTGTGGGGAAGGCGAACCAAAGGTTACGTTTCATTGGCAGAACGCTTAGAAGATGCACCAGCTCCACCAAAGAGACTGCCTACATCACACTTGTGCGTCCTCTCCTGGAGTACTGTTGCCCCTTGTGGGACCCTCACCAGGTGGGACTGACGGAAGATATTGAGAAGGTTCAGAGAAGGGCAGCTCGTTTTGTTTTATCACGTTACGGGGGGGGGGGGGGGGGGGAGAGCGTCACGGAAATGTTGCACGAATTGGGGTGGAAATCATTAAAAGAAAGCCGTTATTCATTGCGGCGTGATCTGTTTGCGTAGTTTCAATCACCGACGTTTACTTCTAAATGTGAAAATTTTTGCTAGCTTTTACCTACAAAGGGAGACATGACCATCCCAGTAAAATAAGGGAAATCAGATCGAAAACGGAACGATTTAGGTGTTCTTTCTTCCCGCGCGCTATTAGAGAATGGAACGGTAGAGAAAAGTTATGAAAGTGGTTAATGAACCCTCTGCCAGGCAGTTGAATGTGATTTGCAGAGTATCTATGTAGATGTAGATGAACACAGACGTTTGTATCGAGGTATTACTTGGACGTTACTTTGTTGATAGTTAACACTGTGAGATCAATAATGCTAGCAAAATCTTCGGCACGCCACGGAAGACGAGACAATTCACCGCTGGAATAAAAGGAACCGCACTCTCACTCGCAGCCACGTACAGACGGCAACGAAACGCGACCTCCAAGACGGACAGGTTAATGCCTCACAAGTGGATACGCGCCGTAGCAATGGCAAAATGTCTTTTTAGAGGCTTTAAAGACTGATGCACAAAATACGGTAAAAATCAACTTTTAATACAACACTGGGAATGAAAGTGTTAAGCTGTAGTCGCTCCAGTTGTGTTCTCCGCGTTTCTATAGTTTTTATCCTCAGGTATGGATATTGGCTTAACTCGTTGACGAATCCAGACCATTTGAAACGTCGACGCAATTATGTCAGATGCTCAAATATGGGATTCATAAAATGTGCTTGGTGCGCACACTACTTGTACACATCCACTGTTGTGAAACGTTCGTTCCTGAATGAACGGAACTGAGCGACTGGTGGTGTTTGTGTTCATGCTTGAACTTTAAGTAATTATTATTATTGCTAATTATTACTTTGTGATTATTATTATTATTATTAATATTATTATTATTGGTGGTGCTATTAATTCTGCTGCACGTGGTGGACGTGTGATGCAGTTGTTTCATTATTTCTGTGTTGCGATTGTTTGTTTATTCGTTGAAACTGCGACTAAACCCTACAGGTTTGCTACTTTCAAACAAACGAAGCAAAGGCAATCTGCTCATAACACACTGCTGTAAAATCTGAAGACTCTTTATGTGTCAGGAACAAGTTGCCCATATTAAAATTGGCAACGTTCTGCAGTAAAAGTGGATTCTGTGGGCACGCTTGCATCCCTTACCCTCGGTATGACAAACTAACGCTCTAGCAACTCGCCCACTGGAGCTCGACATGACATGCTCTCGCGGTTATGCTTTTCCGCTACTCCGTAGCTCGGGGGGTGGGGGGTGCCTTCAATGAATACGCTGGTCCTTCCATATGCCACACACCGTCTACTACCCACGAGTATTCTTACAGTCCATTGTGTAATCTCCGCACAGAGGCGTTCGTTACAAAATGTGACATGCCTCTGGCATCAAGGACGAGCAGTGTCGGTATTCAGCAGTGTGATGGATGTAAATGCTCTTCTGCTGTGTGTGCGTGCGTGCTTTTCCCAAAAAATGGCCACTGCAGCGACTACAGCTGCCAGCAATACAAGAAATGCATTCGTAACCGACGGCTGTTCCTTGTTGTCGCTGCTGTTAGCAACATTACAAGTGGTCGTGGTGGGCTGCTGGAACGTGACGTAGTGTTTTCCTGATTAACCTCGATTGTTCTATCTGCCTCAGCAGCTACTTCTCCTCTAATATCTGGCGGCGCTGTGCCAGCGATATGCTAGAACAGCGGTCGGCAACAAGCGGACCGCGGAAGGCCAAAATCTGGACTGCCAAAAGTATTTGGAAAGTATTAGTTACACATTCAAATCATTTAATAAAGACTTTTTTTCTGTAGATAAAACTTCGTGTAAGAGCCACGCTTACAATTTTTCTAGAATTTTACAATTAAGTGCTGAATAATTAGAACCCTTAATGATTATTATAGGCCGGCCGCGGTGGCCGAGGGGACTGAGGCGCTCCAGTCACGGTCTGCACGGCCACTACGGGCATAGATATTTGTGCCGTCCTTAGGATTACCTAGTTCGTAAGTAGTTTGTAAGTTTAGGGACTGATGACCCCGTAGATAAGTGCTATAACCTCTACAAACATTTCAACATTTTTTTGATTATTATAGGTAGATCAAATAAATGGTTGTCATGACGTGCAGCGCTGGAGAGTACGCCGACGAGCGGCGGAAAAATGGAGAAAACTGGCCGGTGATCGGCTTAAAAGCCCTGTACACACGACTGCAGCAAGAGACTTTGTGTAATTAACAACGAAATTCTGTAAATATTCATACTCTTACAGTCTCTGAACCTCTAGTTAAGCCGCCAGGGCATATCCATTTAGGCACCATTTTTGTGCTCTTAAAATCATCTTTTGAGGTTTCTCCAGCAGCAGAAAAGACAGATGTGGCTGGGAAATTGTTCTACTTTTCAAAGCGTTTACTCCAAATGGAGATAAGACTTGAAGGACAACGTTCCCTTGCAAACGTATAAAAATGAATCCACTGACGAATTGTGAATATGTCCCGGAAAAATATATAAATTGCAAAACATTAGCCATCTACCTGGCTACCATGTATCGCTCCACATATATTTGTCAAATTTCATTAAAAAAATTAATTTCTTGAAGAATAAGTATCAGTCAAGCTTAACTGCCGCCCACCTTGAAGGCACTATGAGCATACTCTGCTCCGCTTGTGAACCTAACTTTAAGAAACTGCCTAAAGACCGCAAATGTAATGAAACAATTTGTAACACAAATTCGTACATTTCATTGTATTTCATACCTTTTAGTGAAAATTAAATAAAAATAGTATTTTTAATGTATGACGTATTACTGGATTTTTAATAGAAGTTTGACTGCACGTTTCGTACTTTTTGTGAATGAAAATAAAAACAAATAAATAGCGAATAATATAAGTTTTACTGGATTATTACACATTTTCATTCACATCTTTTGTATTTCATCTTAGTTTGAGACTGAAAGTTAAAATAAAAAATTGATAAGGAATATGTGGTTTTACTTCTGGACCTGGATAAAAATTTTCAAAGATATCCGGACCCCGTCCAAGATTACTTGCCGACTGCTGTGCTAGAACATTACATGCGGCGTAGAATCCAAACAGCAGCAAGTCATCAGTCGCCGCACTCGCTTACGATGCATCTAGTTCCGTCGCTTGACGTTTGTTTTTCAGAGTTTGTAAGCAGCCTTTCGTTGAACAGCAGACGAATATCTACGAGGGTCTGCCAATTTAGGTTTCTCACTATTTTTGTGACGCTCTGTCATGGGTCAAACGTTCCTCCGAGCAGCCTAATGAATAGTTGCGCGGCACAATAATCACGGGATAAAATTCTAAAGCCACAGCAGAATGTTTTCCATACGGTTTCATGCCATCCCATAGCATCACTTCTACGTAAATACTCTGCAAATCACATGTAAGTGCATGACAGAGGGTTGATAAAACCGCTTGTTTGATATTTTTCGAAAAATGTTCAAATGTTTGTAAATCTATCGGACCAAACTTCGAGGTCATCAGTTCGTAGCTTACAAAGTACTTAAACTAAGGCAAACTAACCTAAGGACAAAACACACACACACACACACACACACACACACACACACACACACACACGCGCCCTAGGGAGGACTCGAACCTCCGACGGCGAGCAACCGCGCGTTCCGCAGCGAGGCGCCTTATACCGCTCGGCTAATCCACCGCTTGTCTGATATTTTTCTATCATTCTACTCCCTAAAAGCGCGAGGGAAAAAGGAACACCTATATCTTTCCGTTATCAATCCGATTTCTCTTATTATGATGATCATGGCTTCATATGTTGTGTGCTAACAAAATATGTTCACATTCGGAGGAGAAAGTTGGTGAAATAAATCGCAAACAGATCTCGCCGCAACGAATAAAGCTTTTCTTTGAATTATTTCCTCTCCAACCCGTGCATCATTTTCGTCTCTCATATCGCGGTAATACAAAACTAGCTGGCCTTCTCTGAACTTTCTCTAAATCGTCCGTCAGTCCCAGCAAACTAGGTCGCACAAGTGTAGTGTAGGCAGTGTTCAGGAAATCCACGACAACTAGATCCAAAGCACACGAGAACGGCGTCTATGAAGGAGCATTGTGAAGCTGGGCCCTCGGTGGCCGATTTGACAATGAAAATGTTATGTCCCAAAAATGTATACTCTTTTATGACTGGAACACCAACATGTGGATAAAAATGAGAACGCAAAATATTATGAACAAATGTAGAAACCAGCCAGCCATTTATGAAAAATGTTATTTTGTTTTTGTGCTTCATAGACAGCTGATATCGCTAACCGACAGGACCCTACAGTTGGTATTTTAAGACATTCCTTTTTCAACGGCTACGTTTAGCTCTTTGATTATAGCTGGTATTGTGCTATAAACTTTGTTGCGTATGTTCCCATAGAAAGAAAATTCAATAGGCGTAGAGTTACCAGATATTATTCTTTTAAAAAAAAGGTGTCATTTCGAGATCCATGCAACAGTTTAGATAGTGTTATAATTTTAATCTGATCTTTCGGAAATCCGAGGGATCTTGCATCGTTGCATATGGTAATCCTTCTAACGAGCTGCCTTGCGGATAGTATTTCACATTAACTGCCATGTCAGTTATTTTCTCTGTAATTCTAATATGAGCTCGGCTCTGCGGCAGAAACGTCTGGAATAATAATAGCAACGCTGGATGAAAGGTTAACTTCTTTAGATTCTATGATTGCGATAGTTCAAAGTGTTGCATTACCGCGCTTTCAGGTTGACGCAGCTATATAATAAAAAATACGATAGTTCCTCGTTTTGCTGAAAAAGTCGCTCGGATAGTTTTTAGGGAACAAAAAGGACACGTCCGGATATGAGGACTTGTGGTAACGGTACAGAGGCATCAAATCTGATAGGGGGTGGTGGATACTCTGTACTGACTTCTGTCCGATTCGCCCGTCCGGTAGGTGTTAGGGTTGGCCCTTATGCTACTATGGTAGTGGTAAGGTGCTTTTTCCTGCTGGAAATGCCATCTTCTCCTTTGCGAAACCTCTCTTTCGTGCGTGGTATAACGTATGACTGTAGTAAGTTCAGGCAATTTTCACTAGTCATCGTATGTTTAAAATGTTCCACTGTTTCAATATGCTGATTAACCACACCACACTGTAATTCCAAATAGGTTCGCATGGTGTTCCACTGTAACATGAGAATACTCAGTTGTCCAGTAGGTACAATTTTTAAGATTAGTTGAACCATTTCAGAGTGGCCTCCTCGCTCCAAACAAGAATGTTTGGGACTTGTTAGTCTTTTGCACAGCTTCTTTGATAACAGTCAAAACGACTATCGTCGTCGTCGTCATTCAGAGCAAGGAGAAATCTGGGAATAAACTTGCATTGGGCGCTCTTCAAAATGCGGTAGTCGCTCGATTCTGGAACTCCTGTCTCGCGACCCGAGTGCCACACATACTTATCTCCACTAGGTGATTAATAGAATGCTTTCGGGTGTTCTGCCAAATTATTGTTGTTTCCATTTGCTCAAACCTTTCCATCTCTGTCTCGTGATACCGGGGGATGAGCGTTAAGTCTTGCGGCATGGTTCTCTTGGGCATTCTAAAAACATTTCTTCTTCCTCAAACTAATCTCGCAGCCGACTAATAATGAGTTTCGTCAGTACATCTCGTCGAAATTTAAATTTAACGTTCTGTGTCTTCCAATAGCACTTCAGAATGAGCTTTCTTTGCTTCACAGTTCAGCCATTTGTAAGCAGTCATACTTGAAAAGAAACAACGGCAGCGTATTGTAGTTACGAACCGTAAAAGAATGCATACATTTTTGGGTCACCTTGAACATTAAGAACGGCAAGTTACTTTTACTTCGTTCTGTTCCTCTCAATTCGAGTTAGCCTAACATTTTCCGGTTACCTATTTCACAATATTCTTCTTCCTCTGTGCTACAACCACATTAAAATTACCTCAGATTCTAATTCTTGCAGTCCTACTCTTATTTCGTGTAACTCTACTCTGTTCTACTTTACTACACAATGTAGTTATGTAGTATACCACCATCCCCACTCTCACCCATTGCCTTACATTCTAATGTCTATGCGTGGTTCCTCAAACTTTCCTTTCCACACCCCCACCCCAACACCACCTCACTCAATCATCAACTACTTTCTACCACTGTAGCCCCCTCCGTCTCCATAACTATTTGGATACATATGCCAGTTGTAATTTCTAGTAAGTATTCCCTCCTTCCTCTCTCCCCCCCCCCCCCACCCCACCGCATATTCAAGATAGGTTATTTTATGCCTCCACTTTGTTAAACTGTACAATGCAATAGTCATTACCATTATGATAGAGACTTGTTTATTTTTATAAAACCAGCCAGCACTTACTCTTATTGTGTCTGAGAGCGCTATGATCTGCTCTACATGATTGTCCTCTTTGGTATATTTCTAGCAAGTTGACTGTTTAACTCTTTTCAGTTGTCTGACTAGATGTACCAATTGTAACACTGGGTTAATATTACTGTAACCATTCACATTTCTTTGCACATTCGTTAACGCATCTTAAAACTTATAACCCACATCCTTATTTGTTGTATCAGAATCACTTCTCAAACTATGCCCATTAATATTTGAAGCCATAGACACAATGACAATTTTTTTGTATTGACAGATGCCCTGACAGTGGCATTCTAAGCATCCTACTACTGTGTCAGCTGCTAGTTCCGAAATATTCCGCCACTTATCATCGTACTGCTTATTCTACTGGATATTAATCTGTTAAGCGACTGATTTATCAGTCACCTGCTCCTCTCTTTACGCTTTTCTTTTAAACTACATAAAGTATTTCCCATAGCCCTCCTTTTTTCCTTATTTATGTTTACTCTTTCACTATGAGGCTCATCCATAGGCCTAGATACTTTGTTAGCAGCCGATTGTTATTCATTGCATGATCTCTGCACTTAGCGTTCATTCTCCTGCTAGAATGTACATTTATTAAGCAACAATACTGAAATGTAAGTGTTAATTTTATCCCACTACACGACCATATCTTTTATTACAATCTATTTGGTTCAAAACTGCTTCAAATTTCTGTAACCGACTTTTATACGTTTTATAGCCTTTACTGTCTACCAATGCACTTGTCTGTCTGTATAGAGACCAGAAGAAGGGCACTCAAGCGCCAGAAACCGGTCGTCAAAAATAAATAATCACAAGCAACTGGTTGCTGCATTTTATTAATTTATATTAATAAATCCTTAATTCACTGAGACCTTCCGCTTACACCCCAGTACATTCGCGGTTTGATAGTAAAAAGGCATTGTTGTACTATAAAAATATGAACAGCTGTTGCGAACAGTTGATTTCGCTGATGAAGCTATATACTGTGGCGAGCGCTGTACAGTGGGTCTGGTAGTCATCCGTTCCGCCGCCATCGCCGTGAACTTGGAAGGTCACCGTGGTGCCGGCCGTCTATTTCCGTAGGGACAGCCCGACCACGCACGCGGCCCGCTTCCTGCCTGAGCCAGCGTACCTAGGCAGTGTGGCCAAACGTTGAAGACCGGCGAAAAAGGCGCCATTCCACTATTTTGGGGGGCAGCTACACATTCACGTTTTCTGTAGCATTGTGTTGTCAATGTGGGGTTGTAGATTCGCCTTGATGCAAAACGCTTATTTTCTTTACAAACCCGAACTAGTTTCTGCGGAAATCCCGCCATTTGTATTTAACCCTTTCAGGCTCATGAATAAACTTAGGAAGAAAACTATAACAGTTTCTTCCAAAATCTACTTTTACTGTCTCAAAAAGCAATAATATAGTGTAATAACAATAAAATTGGTATTTCACAATAAAATATTCTAGGTGGTTTCGTAGAGAAACCACTGGGCTGTGACGACAGTTTTCAGGGGGGCTTGATTTGTTAGAAGGGACAATTGAACTACAGTCCTGCGAGAGCTCAGTTCCTTCATTTGACAGGGCTGCATCTGTTGCAACCATTAAGTATGCTCTTTCAGCTCTGTATTGTCATCACACGCATCACATCGTCCTGTTGCCACTACCAACTTTCAGCACACTCTTTCATTGACAACCTCTTAAAATTCAGCTACATACTTATCAGGTGAAAGAAGTCGAAGTTGTCCATCAATTCACTTCCAATATCCGAAGCAGCTGACTCAGTATCACTTGGAATTTCAGCAAGTATACATTAGCATGTTTGTGCTAAGGTCACAAGATCTGAATTGCTGCTCTACTCTTGATGGTCGTCCATTATCCATGCCGCCACGCTGTAAAGAATAAAATAAAATGCAACCTCCAGATTTACCGTTACTGAAGGTCGTTATGTTCCAGTGGTTTCATTCTGTAACCACCTACATTTTTGTAAAAAAAAAAAAAAAAAAAAAAAAAAACTTCACAATACGGTTATCAGTGAAAACATATTCCAAATATCATAAAATGGCTTATAAGAATAATGCAATACCTGAAATTCCAATTATCTGCTCTATAGAAGTCACGAACTAATTTTATTTTGAAGTCTGGGTGGAAACCACCGGTACCCGTCGCAGCGCTGCACTAAAACGGCTTTTACGCAACAGCTATCACTTCGCTGCTGTAACAAGTATCTGGCGCTGACGCTAGATGTCACCAGCAACCAATTACTGGTGGTGGTTTCAAGAAGGAACCAGTGGGCCGGAAAAGCACGCAAAGTAAAAACGTGGCTTCAGGCCGAAACCACTGGGCCGGAAAGGGTTCTCTATCAACATTAGGCTGTTGTACACTTCCGTACTGTTTCTTGCCTGTAGTGTACAGGAGTCATGTTCGTTGGCCGGTCCTCCGGATGGATTTGATAGACGTTGTCGTGTCATAAAGGTAAAAAAAAAGCAGTCATCAATCCGAAGATTGGTTTGAACACCACAGTGCTTTACTAGGCATGGTCCTGTTTGGAGGTGGTATGTCGTTGCCTTCCTCCGACCTTCGAACTGACTTACCCAGCCAGTTATAGGGGGACCTACAGTTTAACGTGGGTTCCGAACCACGGTGCTACTCGGTATTTTTGACATGAGCAATACTGCCAGAGGTGAAAGAAGTGGAAAGTGACAAATAAAAATCCCAGGACCTGGCGGGGATAAGGAAACATATTGCACCTATGGTATTTGTTTGAAATTTACGCCATTTTTGTGTGTCTGGGGGCCAGAACGTCTATCAAATCCAAACCAAAGGACCGACCAATGAACATAACATGCTGTACGTCACACAAAAGGCAAAAAACAGCATGTAAGTGTAAAATAGCGTAATGTTGAAAGATGAAATACAAAACCCACTGATGATAGCGGGATTTCCGCCGAAACTAGTTTGTGTACGAAAAGAAAATGAGTGTTTTGCATCAAGGCGGATCCACAACCCCACATTGGTAACGCAAACATGGACGAACAGATAAGATTCAAATCACAGTGATTGTGTTGCGTTTTCCCCATTTTTGACGAAAAGTAGGCCTGTTGCTGAAGTGATAAAATGGACAAATATACCAGGTGATCAAAAAGTCAGTATAAATTTGAAAACTTAATAAAACACAGAATAATGTAGCTAGAGAGGTAAAAATTGATACACATGCTTGGAATGACATCGCGTCTTATTACAACAAAAACAAAAAGTATTGCTAGACGCGTGAAAGATCCTTGTGCGCGTCGTTTGGTGATGATCGTGTGCTCAGCCGCCACTTTCGTCATGCTTGTCCTGCCAGGTCCCCAGACCTCAGTCCGTGCGATTATTGGCTTTGGGGTTACCTGAAGTTGCAAGTGTATCGTGATCGACCGACATCTCTAGGGATGCTGAAAGACAACATCCGACGCCAATGCCTCACCATAACTCCGGACATGCTTTACAGTGATGTTTACATTATTCCTCGACTACAGCTATTGTTGTGGAATGATGGTGGACATATTGGGCATTTCCTGTAAAGATCATCATCTTTGATTTGTCTTAATTTGTTAGGCTAATTATTGCTTTTCTGGTCAGATGAAGCACCATCTGTCATACATTTTTTAAATTTTGTTGTATTTTTTGCTTCTAACAAAACCACATGTCATTCCAAGCATGTGTATCAGTTTGTACCTATCTATATTATTCCATGATTTATTAAGTTTTCAAATTTATACTGGCTTTTTGATCACTCGGTAATTCCCTCTCTTTATTGTGGAATTTCTTTTCCAGCCTGTGAACTGAAGATCCTTCATCTAAATGAAAACATACATAAGTCAAAAATAATGAAATTGTCATAATACTATTGGAAACATCTTGACGTGATCATGGTTAGATACGTCTGCAGATACAGAATATAAAACATACTCTTTTCTTCTAGTTTTTTGATACGTACTTTTACAGAAAAGGACGCTGCTATATTGGTAACAATAATTGCTGTTGCTTTGGTCCGTCCTAGAGATATGTTTTTCCCAATATCTGAATCTGAAAATATTACTGTGACTAGGTTAGGGTCGCAGTCGTAAAAACAATACACGTCGTGAAATACGTTGGTTACTTCAAAAGTAGTCACGATGTCTTAATGGACTCCACTACAACTGGAACCAAAAAATATCGTATTGTGGAGGTATAAGCTGGCTGCTTTCTGATATTCTTAGCTTTTGTACTGTCTCGTCATGTCGTATAATTTTCCATGAAAAATACTGAACGTCTTCTTGCAAAGTATACAGAACGCCTTGTGGACGTTACTTAGATCACCAGAAAAGTATGATTTATTGATGTCCCACCTATGCGTTTCTTTTCTTTTGCCTTCGCGGTTTTAAATGATGGCTTTCGTTTTTGTGTTGAAGTATCCGACGCCGAATCCAAAAAGTCGAAGTACAACTGGACCATTTCTCCAAAGATGCTGTAACGGTGTTATTTGTACTCTCGAAGATCATACTGTTCCTGACGGTTACACTATCTTTAGGTGAAGCTAGATGGCAGGACTGTTTCGTATTATAAAAATTTGTACCGATGACAGTGATACGAAAAAAAGGTCAGTTCTGAAACGAAGCAAATGATTTCCAGCGCGGGACATTTCCAGACTACCGTAAAATGCTGGACGGCTGCTCGCCCTAGCACTGCAGCACTGTGCGGGTGTCCACTTGAACCATAGACCAACATCTGAGTCACGCGACTCCCTAATCCTGTTCACCATTACAAGCAATGAAATGCAGCTGAGTCGCACTTCTCCTTGCTGGTGGAAATTATGCGTCGATTTCGACAATAGAACGTCTTACCGTATCTTATTACATACTCAGTAGTACAATGTGCGTTAGTTCTGCCTTTCGCCAGTTTCGCTATAGTTGAAGATAAATGAGACGAGTATTGTACTATCGCTCAGCAGTGAATGTAGCGAGTGGTGAGATTAACGAGGTAACGCCGAAGTCTGCACTGTGTTAACTTCAGATGGCAGAGCTCCTTCTGTCCTCGGTCGGCAAATGGCGGGAGACTTGGGTCGACAGTCATTTGGTTTTTGGCTCCAGACAACATTACTGGCTGACGGTACTGTGTGAGGCTGCCATTGTTACTGTTCTGCATGCAACTGATCTGAGTTTATTGCCCAATAGATAAGATTGAGAGTACATAAATGAAAGTAGCAAGGATGACTGTGGTCCTAAAAGAGGGGAACAATGGCAGGAATGTGTCCAATAATGACGAAATGGAAGAAATCTGGGAGTGAACACCATAGCAGAGCAAGCAGATGGTTATCTTACGCGCATGGGAGAAATAGTTACCGAAGAGTGTCATGGTTTCGCCAGTAGAGGGTAAGGGGAGCGAGATAGACCAAGAAGAAAGTACTGTGATTCCGTCAAAATGATTCTGAAATGACATCAGATGAGGCCTCTATATTACCATTGAATAGGGCAGGGGTGGGCAATTGTTTTGGCTTTGGGGCCACATTATAGACACAGTGGTTAGCGGAGGGCCGCACCTTATAAACCTTTCACTTCTAATGCCGCATATATACTGGCGGCGTATTCCCGAAAATTTTATGAAATTGCAAGTTTTCTTTATTTCTAATCACATATCACACAGTTACAATGTCGGTTGTACCAGTGAAAGCGTTAAAATGCATTGATTAGTTAGGTTTAAATTTCATAAAAATCATGAGATATAAATGATAGTCAGAAGCAAAGGAGTATAAGTATGCTTCTTATAATTTTCATGTGACTAAAGTCAAAAGTTCATAAGGTTCACGGGTACCTAAGCACAACGAGAGTCCACTTCTATCGCTCTGCCGCAATAATTACACACGCTGTAACGTGATATAGTTTCACTAATCTCATTTTTCTGAGAAATGTCACTTGTCTGTCGGTAGTAGGCACTACCAAGTAGCGGAGACGCTCGCGGATTTTTTTAGTCTCGCGGGGAAGGAAAATTTGTTTTTCCTATGATTTTTGTAAATGTCTTGGCGAGCCACACACAACCCCTCCGCGGGCTGCTATTTTCCCACCCCTGGAATAAAGTATAGTGGAGTGATTTTATAAGGGGTAGTATGCTCCACACTGTACGCAGAAAAGCATACTCGACGACTTCACAGCACTGTGCACGGCTCGCATTAGAGGAGCGCCTGGGAAACTGGGGCTGTTTCTGATTAGTGCGATGGTGCATCCTCCCTGAAGGATTTGTGAGGCGACGGTTAGTGAACAGAAACACTCCCGACGTCTGCCTGATGCAACATCTCCGACATAAATTACGATGCTGACTTCGGTCCAGACGCCAGCGCCCAACCTGGGCACCTACCTCGGGTTCGGGTTCTTCAGGGAGACTCCTCTCTGAAGCTGTCCCCAGAACAGTTCAGGGCGTCATAAGGGCGAATGGTGGAACGCCGCACTGATGTCCACCAAAGGTCCTCGGGTTATTTTAATGAGTTACGTACCGGATGCGGAGCACGCTGCAGTGAGTACTCGGTGATAGTACAGCCGGGGCCACGACAGATAATGCCGGCCGCTGTGTGCGAGGTAAAGCAAATATGCACGGCTGATTAGGGCGCCGATGGTCGGCACGGGAGCGTCCGCCGCGTCGCCTCGTCGTCTCGTGACAGCCGGAAGAGCGCGCTCACTACACACAGTGCAAAAGAACTGAGTTCATAAGCGATGAAATCACGGGACATATCTCACAAGTTTAGCAACTCCCACAAGTCTAATTTTTAGTTTAATAAGTGCGGCGACTAGTGGCGGCGGATCTAGAACGCTACTGAAAAAGCTACGTACTTGGTGGAGAAGTAGAATGTAAAGTTACGAACGGTCGGGGGTTCGAATCCCCCCCCCGCGGGCATGGATATTTGTGCCGTCCTTAGTATTAGGTAGGTGATAAGTAGTTTGTAAGTTTAGGGACTCATAACCCCGTAATTGAGTCCCATAAGCTATACAAACATTTGAATTTTAAAGTTACGACTACTGTCCATTGTAATCTTATATAATAGAACAGCCGCCGCCCCCAGCATTAACGAAGCAGTCGACGCCACCCGGCGATCAACTGCAGCTGTCGATACCAGACACATTTTGTCCACTTCTGGCTTACACAGACACTTTCTGAACTCCGTCAAGTAATGTGAGACAATATGCATGCGAATTACCGTAACAGATTTAATTATCTTGATAAGGGTGATAAACTGAGTGATCGTCAGGCTAAACAAGATGTCACTACTTTTTATTTCAATTTGCAGATAATATCTTTGATTGAATAACATCGTTAAATTAAAAAGATATTAAAATGATTCATTAAAATGTTCGTCTTTAAATAAACGGAGAAATTAAAAAGCGTCACTATTATTGGTTTAACAAAAATATTTCTAGAAACTTGGAGAGCTTCCAATAAGAGACAATTGCATTAAACTTGATATGATGTAAATAAATACCCGTCACCCGTCATGGTTAATAGACCCTGTAACTTCACTTAACACATTTAAATGTCGCATAAGGAACTTTATTAGTAGCGATCTCGATCAATTATACTATCATTTGCAATTAGTGTTTCTGTAATCAGGCAAATGCGAATCAGTAGCAAACATCAGATATTAAGGTTTTGTAGATCTTTTTATACAGGGTGTCCCACTCAATTTTCACCTCATATCTCTGGAACTGCACGAGATATTGAAAAACGAGTTCCACGGTCATGAACCTACGGCAGGGGCTCACGAAAGTAGGTAATATGAGACAGTCTAAAACGTAAAGTATTATTTTCAACGCAAACTTCCATCTCTTTGAAATGGATACCCCATATTACTTCTTAAGCAATCAATAACATGAAAAATCTCAAAAGGAATGGCGTCGGTTCCATCGCGATGCGTCAATTACATCTGGATAAACTGCGGAATGAAGTTGACGCTTGAAACACACGAGGCGCGCAGCTAGGCCCGCTCGAGACTCAGCCGTGAGTCTCTCTTGAGCATTAAAGAAATGAAGCGGCATCCTTCTGAAGGACGTCCGTGCCATCTGGGTTAATAATTCAATGGTCCGCGATGTATTCTGTTATGCGCGTTATGTTGTCATTCCAGAGAATAGCATTTAGTTGTTTTGTGGCTCGCTGGCCAAATTTGTTGTTTATATCATCCATATTTCTACAGTTGGTCGATATTGTCACTTCAAAGTACTGAAAACTTACGATCCCCTTTAACAGTATCAGCACCAAGATGTATGACAATATTTTCTCCCACCTTCAGATATTCAGCTTCACATGGTAAAACTGAACTCGCTTATGTTTTTGTTTTTTTATGTTTTAATATCCCGCATCGTTTCAGAGATATCTGCAAAAATAACGGCGATTTGACACTGTTACATGATTTTACGTAAACCAGTACAAGCAAAGAAAATAAACTTGGAAAGGTGGACATACTACCACGGCTAAAGATAATGAAAATATGGGAGAGAGATTAAAATAATTGTTTACAGGGGTAAAAATTCAAAAAAGTGATTGTCAATGGTAAACTGAAATATCAAATAATTTTGGCTGTTTCTTAAAATACTGTCAGAATATTACATGTTCAGTCCAGAGATATTATCGCACTGGTGGAGTCGTAATCGTATCGTCGATATTTCTCATTATTAATTATATTCTTATTTTTTGTCCTAAACGATTACAAACAACCATAAAACTAAAGTGAGCCGTAAAACGTGCCAGTATGACTTTTTCGTATTCTTCTTTTAATTTAGAGTCGAAGGGCAAGAAAGGGACGCAGAGCCTTTCCCCAATGTTGTTCAATCTGTCCATTGAGCAGGCAGTGAAGAAATGGAAGGAGAAATTTGGAGAGAGCATCAAAGTGCAGGGAGAAGAAATAAAAACATTGCGGTTTGCCGATGACATACTAATTTCGTTAGAGACGGCAAAAGATCTGGAAGAGCAATTGAATGGGATGGACAGTGTCTTGAAAGGAAGATATAAGATGAACATTGGTAAAGGTAAAGCAGTCAACAATCCGAAGATTGGTTTGAACACCACAGTGCTTTACTAGGCATGGTCCTGTTTGGAGGTGGTATGCCGTTGCCTTGCTCCGACCTTCGAACTGACTTATCCAGCCAGTTATAGGGGGACCTACAGTTTAACGTGGGTTCCGAACCACCGTGCTACTCGGTATTTTTCACATGAGCAACGCTGCCAGAGGTGAAAGAAGTGGAAAGTGAAAGACAAAAATCCTAGGACCTGGCAGGGATCGAACCCGCGACCTTTGGATTGTAGTCTGGCACTCTACCACTGTGCAACCGAGGCGCACTAACATTAACAAGAGTAAAACGAACGTAATGAAATGCAATGTCAGAAAATTAGGTGATGCTGAAGGAATTAGATTAGGTAATGATATAATAAAAGTAGTAGATGAATTTTGTTATTTGGGTAGCAAGATAACTTCTGATGGCCGAAGTGAAGAAGATATAAGCTGCAGAATGGCTATGGGAAGAAAAGCGTTTCTAAAGAAGCGAAACTTGTTAACATCCAATATTAATTTAAATGTTAGGAAGTCCTTTCTGAAAGCATTTGTGTGAAGTGTAGTATTGTATGGGAGTGAAACGTGGACGATAGAGAGTTGAGACAAAAAGATTACAGAAGCTTTTGAACTGTGGTGCTACAGGCGAATGATGAAAATTAGATGGGTAGATCACGTGACTAATGAGGAGGTGCTTAATGGAATCTGGGAGAAAAGGAGTTTCTGGCATATCCTGATAAGAGAAGGGATAGATTGGTTGGACACATTCTGAGACATCAAGGAATTGTCAACTTAGCATTAAAGGGAAGAGTGTGGGAGGTAAAAATCGTAGAGGGAGACCGAGGGACGTATACAGTAAGCAGATTGAAAAGGACGTAGGTTGCCGAACGTTTTCTCAGATGAGACTTACACAGAACAGGGTAGGATGGAGAGCTGCATCAAACCAGTCTGCGGACTGAGAACTAAAACAACAACTTTTAATTTGTGAAGAATATAATTAGCACCTTTCACATCACCCACTGCTAATAGTTGGTCTTCACCGAAAATGTAAAGTGAACATCTTATCGTCTACGGGCATACCCATTCCTCCGTTTTTTCTTTTCCAGGATTTCTATGCCGCCTCTAGGTGGATGTTAAACGACGTAGGGGTGAGTGTGCATCGCTGGCGTAGTGCTTTTGTCATCTCAGACTCTCGAGATAGTTATTTCTTCTCATTTTTAGCGCCGCCGTACAGCCTTGCATTAAAGCGTGAGAGGTTTGAAACGGACGCTAAGGCGCTGTCAACGGTGCGGGTCTCTCCTCGTGACAGCAGAGAGCGCTGGCTGCGATACGTGGCGCGGCTATAATTATCTCCTCGCGACGGGATGGCCGAGAGGAAGTCTCCTAGCCGCCGGGAGGGCCTAATCTCTCGCTCTGTTCCCACAGCTGCACTGTGTCCGTCCGTCCGTCTGTATAGGGAGAGAGAGCTTGGAAATTGCAACATCAAGAAGGAAACGCACCAATTCTATGAATTTAACACCACAGCTTAGGTACGTCTACATGGGATACTCTGCAAATCACATTTAAGTGCCTGGCAGAGGGTTCATCGAACCACCTTTATACTATTCATCACCCATTCCATTCTCGAATAGCGCGCGGGATGAAAGAACACCTGAATCTCTCCGTTAGAGCTCTGATTTCTCGTATTTTATTCTGATGGTCATTTCGACCTATGTAAGTGGGAGTCAACAAAATATGTTCGCATTCGGGGAGAATGTCACCGGCCGCGGTGGCCGAGTGGACTGAGGCGCTCCAGTCACGGTCTGGACGGCCACTACGGTCGGGGGTCGAATCCCCCCTCGGGTATGGATATTTGTGCCGTCCTTGTAAGTTTATGGACTGATGACCCCATAATTAAGACCCATAAGCTATACAAACATTTGAACATTTGGTGAACGTTCGCGATTCGAGTTTCGTAAGTAGCCCACGCCGCAGCGATAAGCGCCGTTGTTGTTATGATTCCCACCCCAGATCCTGTATCATTTCCGTAACGCTGTCTCCCCTGTATCGTGACAATACAAAACGAGCTGCCCTTCTTTGGACTCTTTCGATGTCCTCCGTCAAACCCACCTGATAAGGATCCCACACTGGGCTGCAATACTCCACAAATGGACGGACAAGCGTAGTGTATGCAGTTTCTTTTGTAGTTCTGTTGCATCTTTTAAGGGTTCTGCCAATAAAACGCAGTCTCTGGTTCGCCTTTCCCACGATATTGTCTACGTGTTCTTTCCAGTTTCAGTGTGAAGTAATAGTATTTCCTAGGTATTTTGTGGAGTTGACGGCCTTCACTTTTGATTGATTTATCTTGTAAACAAAGTTTAACGGATTTCTTTTCGTACTCATGTGGATGACTTCACACTTCTCATTATTTAGAGTCAATTGCCAATTTTTACACCATACTTCTTTCTTTCTTTATCGTGTCCGGACTATTTAAAGGTTATCGGCCCAGTACTGGGCTACGTCTATTCCATTAGTATTCGCGAGCCACAAATCTTCGAGGGTACACCGGTATGGACATTTTTCACATCTAAGAAGGTGTTCCATATCTTGACTTTCTCCATAGTCACAGTTTATATCGGTTTGGTCGATTATACCCCACTTAAGCATATTTACTTTTACTGGGGCGACCCCCGTTCTGAGCCTATTCAAGGTTCTCCAGGTTTTAAAATTTAGGTTTTGACCGGTCCACTGAACTGGGAGGAGAGGGAAATTTTCAGGCGGTTCGTCCTGGACGGTTACAAGGAAACTTCTCCTAGTCTTCAGTCGTGTCTCTGGTGGTCGAGCTCTGTAGAGGACATGCCGCTCATCTGCGAGTTGTTTTACTTTCTCTACATGTTCTAAAGCGTTTCTGCGAGCTGTGGGATCTGCAAAACCGGCTGCCTTGTACAAGAGTCTGACCGGCGTTGGTTTCATGCACACTGTCACTATCCTGCAGGTCTCATTGAGGGCCACATCTACTTGTTTCGTGTGAGCGCATCTATTCCATACAGGGCACGCATACTCAGCCGTTGAGAAACAGAGCGCCTGTGCCGTTGTTCGTAGCACACCAGGACATGCACCCCATTTGCTACCCGTTAGCTTTCTAAGTATATTATTTCTCGTCGTTATTTTCTGTCTCGTTTTGATTCAGTGCTGTTTATAAGTTAGAGACCGATCCAGAATCACGCCAAGGTATTTAGGGTGGTCCGTGTGTTCTAAGGTGTTCCCGTTCCACGTAATTTGGAGTTTCCGTTTGGCTTCTTTCGTGCGAAGGTGGAAAGCGCAAACTTGAGTTTTGAAAGGGTTGGGTCTTAAGGAATTTTTATTATAGTAGGCAGTCATCGATTTTAAGGCATTTTCAAGTTTTTCCTCTACTTCTTCAAATCTTTTTCCTTGAACGCATATTTCAAGGTCATCGGCGTAGATGAACTGCTTAGTGTGGGCCGGTGTAGGTTGGTCATTTGTGTATATGTTGAAGATTGGAGCTAAGGCGCTTCCCTGAGGCAGGCCGTTCTTTTGGTCCCTCCATCTACTCATTTTGCCCTCCAACAATACAAAGAACTTTCTGTTCTGTAACAATGAATGTACGACCCTAACTAGATGGTAATCACTGAGTGTCTCATAGATCTTATGGAGTAATATATTGTGCCTGACGGTATCGTAGGCTGCTGTCAGATCTACGAAGGCTGCCCCTGTTATGAGCTTCCCTTCATACCCTTCTTCAATATGCTCTGTCAGTGCAAGGACTTGGTCGGTACAGGACTTGCCAGGTCTAAATCCTCCTTGTTGTGGAATGAGATGTTTGTCAACATATTTTCCTATTCTGGACAAGATAAGTCTCTCATACAGTTTAAAAAAGTGACAGAGCAAGGAGATGGATCGGTAGCTACTAGGATTCTCTGGATCCTTCCCTGGTTTGAGTAACGCTATTACTTTAGATTTTCTCTAGGGTTTTGGGATTTTGCAAGTTTTGCAGCACGTATTGAACAATTGTAAAATCCAACTCTTGGCCCTTTGCCCTAAATTCTTGATTTGTTCAGTGCATATGTCATCCACGCCAGCAGCTTTCCCGTTTTTTAACATGTTCATGCCATCTTGAAGTTCTTTCATAGTGAAAGGTGTCCCCAAGTGGTTGGTCTCCCGATTGCTGTTTCTGGCAATTTTTGGGTACTTTTGTTGTTTCTTGATTTTCCCGTTCAACAGTATTTGGGTGGCTACTTGGTTTGCTGTAACCTTGCATGGTAATATTTGTTCCTTAGGGTCGCCGCTCAGTTTCTTAATCAAGTTCCACGCTATTTTGCTACTGTGTGTCATGTCCATTTTTTCCAGTGTTTCGGTCCATTTCTCCTTCCTTCCTTGGCTTAATTTTTGGAGTAGGGCTGTTCCACAGTCAACTGTTTCTTCGCTGAAAGGATCAGCAGTATAGAGTGTTTCGTATTTTTTGAGAAGTTCTTTGGATTCAGTGGACATTCCAGCGACATACTGTTGTCTGCACCCCCTGGGAATAACTTTCCTAGACGTATTCTTTATTATTTCAATAAGTTGTTCATAATTTTCTGGTCTTGGTTCAACATGTTGTATCTCAGAATCTATCATAGATGCATAGCTTTCCCAGTTTGCCTTCTTAAAGTTAAATCTCCTCCTGAATGGGATGGTCTGTGGTCTAACTGCTAGATAGATGTTAATACCAACTGGTGTATGCTGTGTCTTTGGTATGGTGCCATATACCACTTTGGTACATCGGTCCTCAAGATCGATATTTGAAAAACATATATCCGGGTTGTATCCCTTTTTCCAGACATTACTTTGGAAGGATGGTGGGAGTTTTGGGTCATGAATTAGTGCTAGACCACTCGTTTCTGCCCAGGTCTCTACGGCATCACCATTTGCATCCGATTCTGCATAACCCCATTGTCTGCTGTGACTGTTGAAATCTCCCAGAATGAGCTGGTTGGGTTGTGACTGGAAGTTAGGTGGAGGCGAAAAGGTAAAGGGTTGGTTTGGGGGTTTATATACCGAGGTTATGGTGCATTTTCCAATTTCGATGGTAATAATTTCTATACCATTTAGGTTAGTTGTTCCCACAGAGGAGACCACAGTTTAAGATTTCACGAACACAGCGCTCCCATGCTTGTTGTGTGGTATTTCTGCCGTTAATTTCATACCTGAAATGTTCGGTCTTCTGGCAGTTAGGTCTCTGTGAGTTTCTTGAATGCACAATACATCGCACTTCGAGGTCTTACAGAATTCCGATAAGATTTCTTCTTTAGCTGTGGTGATACCCTCGATGTTTATGCTCGCTACTGTCAGTGTTGGTTCTGAGAAGAACATTGTTGCTTTATGTTACTGCGCGTCATCTTTAGTCCGGTATTGGAAGGATTGGCCGTCTACTAGTAGACGTTACCAGGGGACGCCGCCGATAGTATTTGCTAACTGACATTAATGTGGTGCTATCGGCCTCGTGGAGGCTCCTTCCTTGTTCCCCTACACCATACTGATATCTTATTCAGCGGGACTCGTCCGAATAGATCACATTTTGCCACTCAGCACCCCAGCACAGACAAAAGAATACTGAGACCCCAGTGACGGCGCTCACGTGCCGAGAACAGGGGTGGGCTGGGGGACAAAATGCCCGGGGCCCGGGCTTCTGAAATGAATGAGACAACGTAGAACGCTACAAAGTGACACATACGGTATTAGCGCAATAATGCTAGCGTCGTGTGATACTATTGCTCGGTGGTGGTGTTAAACGGACTCTGCTTTTTGCGGTTAGCAGCTCGTCCGTATATCGAGATCTTCGCGAACATAAAGCTAATCACACCTTGAAATAGACAAATAGAGACTGATCTCGCAAGGAGAAAAATCAATTGGAACATATGTAGAATCGGGAACTGCTTTCGTAAATAATGCTGCTTATAATGCTTATCTTCAGTAAACAAAACTATTTTAAGAACGCTATCATATGTCTATATTACTCTGAACTGAAGGTCATTGAACTTGTCTGGGCTCAGATTAAGAATTGAGGGGTTTGGTGCAAGAAGGATGCAGCTTAATTTGTTGCCTTATCGTTTTGGTTATCTTATCAGATATAGAAAAAAAAATCCGCTTCGTTTGGTGAAAGGAGGAGTCAGTTCCACCCGCTAGTTCAAGAGAAAAGCATATGATGAGGATCTGCCTGTACTCAGTTTGCTCCGGGAGCAGCCTCGTTCTTCCCCCGAACGATAGCAGGAAGAGGCAGGAGGTCATGATACGTGGTGTTCAGCAGACGCGTTCTCTGTGAGGGATGTTTTTCTTCAGGTTTTTAGTGATTCCATAGTCTTTTTATTTCAAAGTTTCTGCCAATATGAGTTAATCAGAACAAGAAGGTCTGTTTAATTGTGACTCTCCATAAAAGTACGAACCAGATCAATAAGAGGCCTTCTGCTACAGAAAAGATCCAAGAAGCAGGGACACAGTTGTTCCACAACTGAAGAGGAAAACAGGATCGCACAAGCAGCAAGGGGAATGGAACAGAATAAATCAGCAAAACGTTGACGATTAAAGCAATACCAGAGCACGAGTGGAGAAAAATATGCCTCGCCAGACTATGAACAGCCATACATCAGTAAAGAGATTATTGAATGCACAGCGACTGTAGGAATGACTGTCTTCAATAATACGCAAATTTGCAACCGAGGACCTGCGAGTGTCATGGAAAGGGACTACCTTCATGAAGCTTATGATTGTCTCCTTCCGATTAAAGATCAATAGTTGAAAGGAAACAGAGCTTTTCAAAGTAATGCTTCCAACAATCCTGAAGAGACTGAGGGGGAGTTAGAAGACTGAAGAAAAGTTTAACTGAAGTATTATGCCTATAATATTTTACTTTCTTTATTAATAAATGTTTTCCAACTGAAATATGGTTAATTATGGAGAAAATGGTCCTACAAAGACTTTTTCGTTCACTTTGGAGCAAAAAGAAGACAGCTCCAAAATTCTAAACTCCATTACACGTATCTGAGTGCATGCATATGTGTGTATTCTGGTCATTATTATTACGAGGGTAAGTTCATTATTATCCGCAAAGTATTATAAAATTTTATTGTAATAAAATACGAAACTTACAAGAACATAATTTTTCGACAGTCTCCTTGCTTTTCAATGCACTTCGTCCATCGCTCTACAAGCTTCCTCATGCCCTCATAAAAGAAGGTTTTCGGTTGAGCTGCGATCCAGGATTGCACCGCTTCCTCCACTGCTTCGTCCGAGTCAAATCGACGGCCCCTTAATGCCTGTTTGAGTGTACCAAACAAGTGTTAGTCAGAAGGGGCAAGATCAGGACTATATGGAGGATGATCCAGTACTTCGAATTTGAGTTTCTAGAGCGTTTCAGCAGTGTGGACAGCAGTATGCGGACGGGCATTGTCGTGCAACAACACACCTTCTGACAGCAATCCTCGGCGCTTGCTTTGAATATTGCAAGCTTTAGCCTGTCAGTAAGCATCTCACTGTAACGTACACTGTTTATTGTTGTGCCCCTTTCACCATAATGTTCCACTACAGGACCTCGTGTATTCCAAAAAACCGTGAGCATCAGTTTTCCTGCAGACGGTTGGGTCTTGAACTTTTTCTTGCACAGCGAATTTGGATGTTTCCATTCCATACTCTGCCGTTTACTCTCCGGCTCGTAATGGTGGATCAATGTTTCGTCACGAGTAATGATTGTCTAAGAAGTTGTCCCCTTCGTTCGCATAGCCATCCAAATGTTTGTTTGCAGATGTCGAGGCGCGTTTGCTTATGCAACTGTGTGAATTGTTTTGGGACCCATCTTGCACAAACTTTACGAAACCCAAGTCTCTGTTGTGAATGATTTCGTATGCAGAACCATGACTAATTTGAAGACGATGAGCCACTTCATCAATAGTTAATCGTCTGTCTAAGAGAATCATTTCACGTGATCGCTCAATGGTTTCTTCATTTGTGGCGTAATCGGTCGTCCGGCTCCTTCATCGTGCTTAACACTCTTGCGACCATTTCGGAATTTTTCAATCCACTCGTACACACTTCGTTGTGGCAAAACACTGCTCCCGCACTGTACTGAAAGTCTTCTATGAATTTTGGCTCCTGATACACCTTCCGACCACAAAAAAACGTATCACTAAACGTAGCTCTTCTTTGGTGCAAATAGACAGCGGAGCAGCCATGATTAACAGGAAGCAGCGACAACGAAACTAACGTAGCAGCTTGAAAATTGCAAAGATATAACAACAAATAAACAAAGCATGCGTCACCAACGTAAAACGACAGTACTACCAATATAAACAAAAATATAACTAAATTGCGGATAATAATTGACTTACCGTCATAGATAACAAATACTCTAACGCAAGACTATTTCTTGGAACATAGTTTTTCTTCGACTTATATACATACATACATAAAGGTTACAGTGGTATGATGGGAATTTGAGACCATTGGAGATAAAGGGTTAAAAACGACGTAAAACCTTGTTAAAAAAACTGACTGCTGTATTTGTAGTTGGGCCCTCCTTGCTTCCTGCCCCGGGCCCGATGCTGGCTCTCAGCGGCCCTGTCGTTGCCCGCTGCAGTCGGAAGAGTCTGAGGTTTCTAAACGATGGAAGCCGGCCCGGCGTGCATGCAACCAGTCCAACCTGCAGCGAGCGGCGACCAACCGTTCACACCTGCTGCCTGCTGCCTGCTGTCTGCTGCAGTGCTACGACACTGCGGCCATGCTGACGGTCATTTCCCCCTCTGTACAGCACTGTCGTAGCAGCATGCCCTGTGCCTCGTTCGGACTGGCTCACATGTCGGCACGGTACTGTGGGAACCTCGTGTGACAGCTGTGCAGCGACTGCACCGCTCCTGCCAGCACCACCTGCAGGCCAGCTGAGTGGCTGGCCACGCCTAGCAGCGGCACCAATCTCTGCTGTAGCGGCAGCTCCCGCCGCCATTTTTGTTCCAAGCGGTGAGATCGTCAGCATGTGAACGCGGACTTTATCTGCTGTTATTGCTTTTGAAATATCACTTGCTTCATTTCTAATACACACAACAAAAAGAAAATATATAACTGGGTTAAAATTAATCTCGTCGTAAGAAATTATTGTTATATGTTTTGACAAATCGTTAAATGTTTTTTGGTATTTCCCCACCTGGGTGTGCATTGTGAGCAACGTTTTCGCAATCGACAGCTCAGTTTTATGGGGTACCAGATGCGCTACTAAAGCTGCACTTTAATACATTCCGTGCGCCAAAATCAAACGAAAGCATCGATTATCATCCAAGACGAAAATAAAGCATTTTCACAAGTTATAGTTTCCAAAAAAAAAAAAAAAAAAAAAAAAAAAAAAAAAAAATAGTTAAGGGAATTTTAACAGCTATCACGGCTTTAATAAAATTCTATCTGTCATAAAATTGGTCAACTTTACTTGCGGCCACGGCGGCGTAGTGAGCTCAGGTTGGCAACGACCTTTGAACGCTCTTTGAAAACTCGGAACAGGGAGAATGAGAAAAAGTAATTTTTCGTGTTTACCAACTTCTTGTATGTACCTTTTCCGGTCAGAAAATTATCCTCGTAAAGCGAACTTCCCCCCTCCCCCCCCCCCTCAACATTAGCTATCTACGCCGCCGATGCCTTAACTAAAATTAAAATCGCAGTAGCAGTAAGTAAAATTAACATCACAATAGTTTCAAATATCGTTACGAGCCGTATGGGCCATTACAACTAGTAAAAAAACTGTGTCCATCATATAAAAGTAATAACTATTGTTTGTCTAAATGTTGACACTGTTTATCGCCAATGTAAAATAAGTCTAGCGTAGCGTCGGAACCTTCGCTAAAAAAAAGACACGTGTCGAAACCTGTCGTTTACAACGAGTAGAAATTGCGCATGACTACAAATGAACTAACCCACCTCGTGTCCATTTCTCACGAAGACAGTTTATTAACCATATCGTAGGCCTTTCAGGATCCATTGCAAACGAAAAAAACATAAAACCATTTTCTGAACGATTAGAACAATTCAGAGCTGCACAGCCCACCATGCTGAAAGCGTACTGACTGCCCTATTCTACGATCGCGCGTCGAAGCGAAGGAACGAAAATGGCGGACGCGCATGCTCGTCTATATCCATGTGCCCTATGGTCTGTGTGACGTGGCACGGCCTGTTGTGAAGCCTTGTCTCTAGGTGGTGCTGACTCTGCTCAACTTCTCGCGGCAAAGCGCATCACTTACTTCTTCCACACCTGTCGCCACTTCCACCAAGTGTGGCGCTATGCACAAACGGCAATACATAGAGCGAATGAATTATACAATTCTAGAGACAAATTGGTAACCCATTGGTAATTACGTTGCCAATACTCACAGACAACACGAAAAGCAAATGAACAGATGAAAACAACATAGCGACACTGGGGGGGGGGGGGGGGGGGGAGTGATAAACAAAACGAAAGGCATTCCACTTAAATCCTATGATATGCAATCTGTACGCAGTTTCAAATAAGTTAAAATAAAACGGAAGAAACGACACAAAACAGGCGAAAATCCCCCCCCCCCCCCCCCCGAAAAAAAAGTCAGGAACCAACCAACTCCAGCCAACATGACGGAGAAACAGCAGTGAGATGTAAAGAAGAGACAACACCGTCAGTAGACCGAATATCAATTTAAAAACACAAAAGCGTAACGCGCACAAAGCTTATGTATATAAAACAAATAGTACAAACCTTTGTATCGTTTACAGACCACAGGTGCTTTAAAAAAATCGATTCGCGTGGTGTAAAATAAATGTCTGAACTGCAGTCAGCATAAGACGGATTATCTCTAACAATCAATTTTAAGAGCTAAGATGGCCTCACGAGCAAACGTAGGATAAATTTAAGTGTATTCTCTTACGTTCATTTTACTTTAATACAGATCTCGGGCACGTAAATTCAATGCTCCATTTTAGCACCTTTTTCGGGTTATAGCGAAATTAGCATCTCTTTTTCAAGTTTGTTTTCCCAAACTGTAAGAGACTAAAATCCTAGCTTCTTGTAAACTGAAATCGATAGTTGTTTTAAGATGAGAAGCTTGAGCTCGATTTAACAGGTAGGCCTTTCTTATATTTTATTGTATTTTTTACTTTTTGATTTTTGTTTTTTGTTTCGGCCTTGCCTAGTGCCCAAGTCTGAAAATAGACGAACATGTTCTATCTTTCGCTTATTATCTTTTAAATGCTTGGTGATACAGTATTATGTTGCCTTTGCTTTCTCCCGCATAGTGAAGCAATTAAAACACAGATTTAAAGAGCCAGAACTGGACTTTGTCTCGGTGAACAACGAATCCCACAAAATAATTAATTTTCAAAAATTTATTACGAAATTTGTTATTCTCGTGTTGGCAACTGCTGTGTGCATTATTGTGGGAACTACGTTAGGACGCAAAACAATGTAACATTATTTGCTAGTTATATCTTGCTCCCACAGTGTTACAGATGTCATAAATTGACATAATTATGATTAGTTGGTCCAGAACAGTACAATATATGTATTTATTTATTTATTTATTCACTAGAATATCTTTCGACAAAAGTGCCGTCTTAAAGTATCTTTGGTATTCAGAGGCTGTACCGTGCTTTGACTGATAATGCGATATTTATGAGGTGTTCTTTTAATGCTAATTCGCAGATGGAAGTATAAGATTAAAAGAGCATCTTATAAATATCGAATAGTCAAGCAGGGTACAGCCTCTGAATACCAAACAAACCTGACGACAGCACTTGTGCTGAAAGGTATATCTAGTGAATAAATAACCAGCTGAAAAATGCCCCTGCCGGAGCACAGAAAACGGGAATGTGTTCTGTGGAACCAGCTGCCTCAATCCTCATTCAGACTGCCTCACCAACAATTTCGGCATGCGAACATATTCGCGCACTTTTAGTGTATAACTTTGTAAATACTTTCGCCCAGTTAAGCCGTCATAGTCAGCAATGTCGTCTCACTGTCAGTGTCTATATGTGTGTCTTTCCGTTTGTTTGCTGTCTCTCCCACTGCCGCTTTCTGTCTGTGTCAAACTTTCAATGTCTTCATCCCTTTCTCTCGCGATTCCTCACCGCTGTCTGTTTCTGCCACTTTCGTCGTCTCTCTGCCCCACTGACGTTGTCCCATCCACTTCCTGTCCTATTGCCAGTATCCTTTCTTTCTCGCTTAGAGTCGGCTTTCATTGTCTTAAGTCACGATTGTCCATGGGGATGCTTTGCTTGGGGTTTGATCCGTAGACCGGAAAACTTTAGCACGCTGGTACTGGGGATGGGAAAAATGGGACAAATTATTTCGTCCTATAGTATTGGAGAGCCGCACGCTCATGCTTTATGTATGGTCTCCATTCGTCTCAGTTTCCCACAGTTTTCTCTTTTGCTCCAATTGCTACTATCTGCATCTGTCTTAGGTTGTTGTTGCCACTGTTCCTGACTTCCGACATCTCGTTTCGCTTCCGACAGCTGTTTTCATGCATAGCCTTTCTCCTGAACTGACACTTTCTCTGTCCCATCATATATGTCTCTCTCTCTCTCTCTCTCTCTCTCTCTCTCTGCCTGTTGCACTGTCTCTGTCCTACTCACATTCAGCCGAAAAAAGCGCGATATGTTCGCATGACAAAAATTTTGGTGAGGAAGTTGGAATGAGGATTGAGGCAGCTGGTTCCACACTTTGTCAGAGAACATATTCGCCTTTCCTGTCTTCCGGCGGGAGCATTTTTCAGCTGGTTCCCGTCTTTTTCCTGTTACATCAGAGCGTACTGTTTATATAACATGAAATCAATGGTGAGTAAAATTTGGATACTATTTTACACTTCAAAGCTTTCCGGAATCATAATATTAGAACACATTGTAAAAATTTCGAGGATTTGCCATGAATAGAATTGTAGATTTGCCAATACTCGCAGTAGGATCTTTTGATACAAAAAATTATGATTGTAGCGTATCGCGATAACGAATACACATTTCCAAAAACGGGAAATGGATTTTCCAGATAAACACCTAAACAACATACACATAACATTTTAGTCATTTGCTATTCCTCAAGATACGTTATCTCACATTCACGGACTGATATCTCAAGAAGCACGTAAGATATCATTCTGCTCTAAACTTTAAATAAATTTCTATTTGTTATCTACATTTCATACGCAGCTGTGTGTAACCTAAAATCAACCATACGTTATCTCACATTCACGGACTGATATCTCAAGAAGCACGTAAGATATCATTCTGCTCTAAACTTTAAATAAATTTCTATTTGTTATCTACATTTCATACGCAGCTGTGTGTAACCTAAAATCAACCATACGAGAAGTCTACGCAATGTGTTTTTACCTCTGCAAACTCTTTAAAATATGTTGCAATAGTTCACTAAACCGGATGCTGCATATTAACTGTAAAGTAAACGAAAACAAAAATCACCCCTTCATCGACCAAAGATTTCAATCTTGTACAAAAATCAAATTTTTCGCCGAGTAACTTTTTTCAATTCACATGGTAAATTTCAGAGCTGTCCGAAAGCCGTCTTTCAGCACAATACGCACTTTTTCTAGCAAAATATCACGGTTTTTCGGCCGTATCTTGCTAATGGACTAAGATTTACGAAATCTGAAAAATGTCTATCTATAAATGTCTACAGGATGTATTGTAAATATTTGAACAATTTTCTATGGTTAGTTATTTACATATTTGCGATTCACGGTACTTAAATGGCTAAAAATCGGTTTTGTGATTTTGTTCAAAACTATGATTAGTTTCAACCTCTGGATCTCGGTAGCGGATAACGATATCGAAAAAATTTAAAAACGGCCTCGAGAATATCATCATAAGAAATAAGGTAAAAATGTTGAATATTTTCAATGAATAGAAAGTATGGAAGTGACTATCCCCACAATTCCCGCCCTCGCATGAATGGTGCTTTTGTAAGCCGTTTAAAGCCCACCATAGACTACACGTCATGTACAAAAGCCAACTGATTTGCTCAATTTGGATGGGCTGCAGGAAGTGAGTAACTTTGAAAATTTTGACGATCTACTGTATGTTAGCTTTAGTATACCCATTCTTCTAATATGTACACAAATGATCACTAGGCCAACATCTATGCAGAACACTTTACCCCTTCACTCTGAGATGAATAAAACCTGAGATATGGTCCCCTAAAGAATCGCAAATTCGCACGCGCCGTTTACGAACATACTGATACCGCACACTGCGGTATGATAAATAAAAATATTGTTGAGTGGTCTTGACCAACCAAGCATTATTTGCTAGATTTAATAAACATGGTAATTTTATGAGTTTCTGCACATGCCAAAAGAAATATATTTCATAAACCGTGTTGCAGGTTAAAGCAAGATCCCAGGCGCACCCATAAAGTAAGTTTCCCTATTTAAGAAGAGAAAACAAAGTTGTTACATTGAAAACTTTATTGGGAAAAGCAACGTTCGCGCTATTTTTCGATATAGTCGCCACATGAATTGAGACATGCGTTAGATTGTACGATCAGCTTTTGTATTCCTGTGTGGAGCCGGCGTGTGGCAGTCTTCAACTCTTCGCCGTTGTCAATACGCTGGACGGAGAACAGCGATTTCTTGACTGCAAGAAAAGACGGAAAATGCTTGGAGCGGGATCAGCACTGTGTGTTGAAGGGTCTGACAGATCCCAACCGAATCGACTGCAAAAGGTTTCGTGTGCGTCGAGTCGTTTGGGGACCAGCAAGCCGAGTAGCGGCAGCGTTCCACAGCTCGCAATTTCCGCACTGTTTAGTAGAAACGCAGCTATGTCAATTCCCCCCCCCCCCCAAAAAAAAATCACTTGGCTACCATTAAGCATTCACTATGCTGTTCGTAGTGCCTTATCCATATTCCATTTTATTATTCATTATTAGAAGTACCGTGGCTGTATCCTAAAATTATTTTGTATTTGTAACACTATATCTAATATACCACACCTCCGTTGGTAGAGTGACACATTTTATTCACCCTCTTACGTAGTCCCTGCTCGGAAATTTGAATGACGGACTATTTTATCTATGGAATATCTTACCCAAGAGACGTCTATCATATTGTATCCATACAGTAAAGCAGCATATCCATGGGAAAAGTAACGACTGTAGTAGTTTCCCCTCGCTTTCAGCCGTATGCCAAAGCCACGTTAGCTGATGTCTGTAACAGTGTGGCAAAGCCACACTAGCAGACTTTACAAGGCCAGCTCGATCAGTCATCCAGACTGTTGCCCCTGCAACTACTGGAAAGACTGCTGCCCCTCTTCATGAACCGTATGTTTGTCTGCCCTCTCCACAGATAACCCTTCACTGTAGTGGCAACATACACATATTTACTAGTCTGAAAAGTCAGTTATTACTGAAGTCTGAAGTCACCGTTTTACCGTCACCAACACCAAGAACTTTTTGTACGATTCTTACACAACTTTTTTAATTTTTTTTTATTTTTTTTAGAGAAATGACGTTGTTTTAAACAATTTGTTGTTCAAATTAACTGCGGGGTCATCAGTCCCTAAACGTACAAACTACTTATGAACTACCTTATACTAAAGATGACACAAACATCCATGCCCGAGGGAGGATTCGAACCCCCGACCGTAGCGGCCGTGCAGATTGTGACTGGCGCGCCGCAGACCACTCAGCCTCTGTGGTCTGCGGCTTCTGTTGTGCAGCTAACGTTTGCGTAGTAGCTGTATTGATCATAAATTGTGTTAAGAGACGCACGTCAGCTAACATCAACACGTTTAAAGCAGATTTTATTGTCGTAAGGTCACTTTAGACGAATATATATATGTTGTTCTTGTGGTCTTCAGTCCGGAGACTGGTTTGATGCAGCTCTCCACAATACCCTATCCTGAGCAAGCCTCTTTATCTCCACATAAGAACGGCAACCTACATCTCTCTGAATCTCTTAACTGTATCCATCTCTTGGTCTTCCTCTGCGGTTTTTACCCCACACACTTCCTTCCAATGCTAAATTCACAATTCCTTTATGTCTAAGAATGTGTCCTACCAATCTATCCCTTCTTTTAGTCAAGGTATGCCAGAAATTTCTTTTCTCCCCAATTCTGTTCAGTACCTCCTCATTAGTTACGCAATCCACCCACCTAATCTTCAGCATTCTTCTGTAGCACCATATTTCAAAAGCCTCAATCCTCTTCCTGTCCGCACTATTTATCGTCCATGTCTCACTTCCATACAAGGCAACACTCCATACAAATGCCTTCAGAAAGGACTTCCTTACGCTTAAATCAATATTCGATGTTATAAAATGCAGAATGGCAATGGGTACAAAAGCGTTCTTGAAAAAGAGAAATTTTTTATCCTGTGTACTGCGACCATCATTTGTTATTTTACTGCCCAAGTAACAAAACTCATCTGCCTCCTTTATTGCTTCGTTTCCCAATCTAATTCCTTCAGCATCACCTGATTTTCTTACACTGCACTCCATTACCCTAGTTTTGCTCCTGTTAATGTTCATCTTATATGCACCTTTCAGCACACTGTCCATTCCGTTCAATTGCTCTTCCAGGTCCTTTGCTGTATCTGACAGAATTACTATGTCGTCGGCAAAACGCAATGTTTTTAATTCTTCACCCTGAACTTTAATTCATTCTCCAAATTTCTCCTCGCTTTCCTTTATAGCTTGCTCAATGTACAAATTGAATAACAGTGGAGAAAGACTACAACCCTGTCTTACTCCCTTTCCAAGCACTGCATCCCTTTCATGCTCTTCAACTCTGACAACCGCTGTCTGGTTTTTGTACAAGTTGTAAATACCCTTACGCTCCCTATATTTTACTCGTGCTTGCTTCAGAACTCGAAAGAGTTTATTCCAATTGACATTGTCAAAAGCCTTCTCCAAATCTACGAAAGCTAGAAATGTAGGTTTGCCTTTTCTTAATCTATCTTCTAGGATAAGCCGTAAAGTGAGTATTGCCTCCCGTGTTCCTACATTTCTCCTGAACCCAAACTGATCTTCCCCGAGGTCGGCTTCTACCAGCTTCTCCATCCTTCTTTATATAATTCACGTTAATATTTTGCAACCATGACTTATTAAACTGATGGTTCTGTAGTTTTCACACCTGTCTGCACCTGCTTTCTTAGGGATGGGGATTATAACATTTTTCTTAAAGTCTGAGGGTATTTCACCTGTCTCATACATCTTACACACCAGGTGAAACAATTTTGTCATGGCTGCCTCTCCCAGAGACTTCAGTAGCTCTGAGGGAATATCATCTACTCCAGGGGCCTTGTCTCGACTTAGGTCTTTCAGGGCTCTGTCAAATTCTTCTCTCAGTACAGTATCTCCTATTTCATCTTCATCTACATCCTCTTCCCTTCCTACAATATTGTCTCTATATACTCTATATACTCTATATACTCTTTCCACCTTTCAGCTTTCCCTTCTTTGCTGAGAACTGGTTTTCCATCAGTGTCCTTGATATTCATAGAGCTGTTTTTCTTATCTCCAAATGTTTCTTTTATTTTCCTGTAGGCTGTATCTATTTTCCCCCTATTTATACATTCATCTACATCCTTGCATTTGCCTTCTAGCCACTCCTGCTTAGCCAGTTTGCACTTCCTGTCACTCATTTCTTAGTGCATTTTGCCTGTTTCATTTACTGCATTTTTATATTTTCTCCTTTCATCGATTAAATTTAGTATCTCCTGTGATATCCAAGGATTTTTTGTAGGTCTTGCCTTCCTACCTATTCTGTCCTCTCCTACCTTCACTATTTCATATCTCAATTTTACCCATTCCTCCTCTACTGTTTTATTTTCCCCTGTTTCTATCAATTGTTGCTTAAATCTCCCTCTGAAATTTAAGAATTTCAGGTTCCTTCAATTTATCCAGGTCCCATCTCCTTATTTTGCTACCTTTTTGTAGTTTCTTCAGTTTCAGCCTACAGTTCATAACCAACAAGTTATGGTCAGAGTCTATATCTGCCCCTGTGTATGTCCTACACTTTAAAACCGGGTTCCGAAATCTATGTCTTACCATTATAAAATCTATCTGGTATCTCCTGGTGTCTCCTGGTCTCTTCCACGTATACAATCTTCTTTTGTGATTCTTGAACCAGGTGTTTGTTATAACTAAATTATGTTCCGTGCAAAATTCTACCAGGCGGCTTCCTCTTTCATTCCTTTTGCCCAGACCATATTCACCTACTATCTTCCCTTCCCTTCCTTGTCCTACAACCGAATTCCAGTCTCCCATAACAATTAAGTTTTCCTCTCCCTTAACTGTCTGAATAATTTCCGTTAGCTCCTCATATATTTCTTCGATTTCCTCATCATCCGCAGAGCTAGTTGGCATATAAACCTGTACTGCTGTTGTCGGTGTTGGCTTCATATCTATCTTGACAATGATAATGCGATCACTGTGCTGGTCATAGTAGTTTACCCGCATTCCTATTTTCTTATTCATTATCAATCCTACTCCAGTGATACCCCCAATTGATTTTGTATTTATAATCCTGTACTCTCCTGACCAGAAATCCTGTTCATCCTGTCACCGAACTTCACTAATCCCCACTATATCTAACTTCAACCTATCCATTTCCCTTTTTAAATTTTCTAATTTTCCTACTCAATTAAGGGATCTAACATTCCACGCTCCGATCTGTAGAATGCCAGTATTGTCTTTCCTGATGACAACATCCTCCTGAGTAGTCCCCGCCCGGAGATCCGAATGGGGGACTATTTTACCTCCAGAATATTTTACCCGAGAGGATGCTATCATCATATTTCCATACAGTAGAGCTGCATGTCCTCGGGAAAAGTAACGGCTGTAGTTTCCCCTTGCTTTCAGCCGTTCACAGTAACTGTGTGGCAAAGCCACATTAGTTGATGTTACAAGGCCAGCTCAGTCAATCATCCAGACTGTTGCCCCTGTAACTACTGAAAAGGCTGCTGCCCCTCTTCAGGAACCACACGTTCGTCTGGCCTCTCCACAGATACCCCTCCGCTGTGGTTGCACCTACGGTACGGCTATCTGTATCGTTGAGGCGCAAGCCACCCCACCTCGGCAATGTTTGTGGTTCATGGGAGTGGAATATATATATAGTGTGTGTGTGTGTGTGTGTGTGTGTGTGTGTGTGTGTGTGTGTGTGTGTGTGCGCGCGCGCGCGCGCGCCGCCAGGTTGCACGTGACTGCACCTTAAATTTGCAGTAATGTCAAATATAAATTAGTAACGGTTAGCCGGAACCGTATCGATTTATTCAAAACACACACGCATGTTGTCACGTTTATAAGTAGGAGCTGACGGTAGAGTTAAAAATAATTGACCCCGACGTGATTTGAACACGCAACCTTCTGATCTGGAGTCAGACGCGCTACCGTTGCGCCACGGAGTCAAGCGGGGCTTCGCCCTCGCTCGGCGTGTTATCTGTGCGACGCGCAGGTAGCTGGCGGTACGGAATGGCGCGGATATACACTAGCACACGACACGGTTTATTAAATTCCGAGGTTTGCCGTGAAAACGTATGCGCGTATAACAGGCGTCTTTTATTTATTTATTTTTCTCCCTCGATGTCTTAGAAGTTACGGACTCTGCCCAACGGAGCTATCTTATACTTCGTAATAATTGAATTCTGAGCACACTGGTATGAGGTGTCGATGATATGAATATGTGGATTACCTTCGCGGGTACGTGACTGGCTTTAAGGATTTTTGAGTGACTGATTCAGTACGTTCCACAGGAAGAACGGACCCTGTCTCAGACAAACACTTAAGCTGCAGCTCTACTCTGCGACCAGTGTGGAGTGCAAGGTAGAGGGTACGTAGGACTCACGGACTTTTCACGTTCCATACACGGGTGTGGCACTGGAAGAAAGATTGATTCTCTCTGCGCGGTAATTGATCTAATCTTGTGTTAACGGTCGCTATGGCCGTGATACGCATGGGGTGCAATATATTCCTAGTGTGTGTTGTGGAGCTGTAAGTATGTTTTCACAATGTAGTTTGCGTCTATCTTACAGCGTTCTCATGTCAGTTGTTGAATCATCATTACACTCTCACGCGTTTTTATTTTTCATTTTAATCGTGACTGCGCCACAGCAAAGCCCAACAGCCGCCCCATTGTCACATTTATGTCACCATACTATGATCCATGAACTAATCAAGTTTGTGTGCATCTGAGAGATGAACACACAATCATTTGTATTTAAAGGGTATGCGTTAGTTAGCATATTTTTACAATTGACCAATGTAATGTTTGTACCCGTAGCTTCCCTCAACCATCTCCCCCCTTTTAATCCAAATATTCCAGTTGTTTTACATGGTTGTAAATTCAATATTAGTTCCTACACCGGATACTTAAGCCACTAAAATGATACGTTCCACGGCGCATACTCCACCGATCCTAGTATGCACGCTCTCAGCTTCCCATCAGTAGGCGTGAATGCTTCCAAATGCGCCGACGTTTCTTGTAATCATTTAACTGACATTTCCATCATTGTAGGGATGTTTCAGCTACTGTGATATGCAACTATAGTAAGTACCAGTTTCATTCTCATAACTGTATTTCACGATATTTTAAACAAAAGGCTTGGTGTAACGCATATCATATATGATAATTATGACTTTGTAATTTATGGTGTGACATTATCTTCAGTTATCACATGTATTTCTAAAGACTGGTGACTGGTACATTTACAGGCCAACGACTTGCTATATAATAACTGCTTCATTGTATATTCAACTCTGTATTATTTTCCTATATAGATGTCGTTCGTACCACCTCCGAAGATTATTCAATGTAGATTCGTCTTTTTAACAGACTATATAACGAGGGCAGTCAGTTAATATAGAGCCAATGAATTTTAGTTTTAGCGACTTCATATGGTGGTTATAATGTTGTTTATCCTGTTGCCATCACAACCAACGATCACAAACATATTAGTTTACTTTTACTGCGCGAGCGTTAATAGTTTTTGCTGTCAATTTTTATGGCAATTAAGTTTTTTCAATAATCTTTAGATTTCACTAACAAGTCTCTTGGATCTAACATTAAATTTCAGTTGATAACTATTTACTTCGAAATATATTTTCGTGAAAAGTTTACAGTCATAGATTCTTTTACCTTGCCGTTGCGCAGTCAAGTTATCTCTGGTTTCTTTACACACAGAATTTTCGAAATATCTTCAATTAATTTTAACCAGCTAATTTGTAAAAGTAAAACTTCTTCAAGAAAATCATCGTAGTCACAGAAGAAATTATTGAAATCTTCTATCTACAAATTCACAAGTCTTCTTAAGTTCGTAGAAATAGTTTTAACCAACATTTTTTTTCTTGATGACAATAATGCTTCTCGTAATAACACAACCCGTTATATGAATTGTACATACAAAGATCTGTTTCGATCCGTGTCATAACATGAACTAACTTTTTACAATTCAAATTTCCAAACATTTTTTTCCATTGTTAAAAAAATAACCGCAGTCGGGAATCGGCGCGCGAGGCACCAGCCGAGTAGATGTTGGTGTCGACCAGATCTCGAACAGATTCTTAACCTGCTGCTTGTGCTTGAAGACTGCCGTCGTCGTGGAATCCCTCTTGCGATATACTTGTAACAAAGAAAATTACATTTTGCAGCAACAAAACTTTTAACATAAACATACACTATTTTGAAGTACACGTGTAACACGTATCCATTACGGTCCGTGTGCCTTTTCGCGGCTTCTGGAAACCATGCAATGGGGTCCTTTTGTGTCCCATTACACGGGTTTATATCCGTCGAAACCTTGCTGAGAGTTTATTAAACTACTATTGTTGCAACTGGTTGGCTGATTATTAATTTGCTACTCTACCGTTTCGCCGTTTCTTTCTGTCTCCTCTCTGCAGACGTCCTTGCGGATGAATTAGTCGGGCTTCTAAACCGTACGCAGACACGCTTTAGTACATGGGGCAGGAAATCGAGGAAAGCGGCCACTATCTCTTGTTGATGTTCGGCGGTCTGCCTGATGCAGACGCCTGGTCTCCACTCTCCTCTCTTCCTCGTTCCATTTCTGCCCTCTGCTTTGCTCCCACTGCCAACATCTCTATGCATTTATCTTTTTTACTGCCACTGTCTCTCTCTCTCTCTCTCTCTCTCTCTCTCTACCACGATGACTGTGTCCTCTCCCTCTCCTACTAGCATTGTCTCATATCTCTCTCTCTCTCTCTCTCTCTCTCTCTCTCTCTCTCTCTCTCTCTCTCTCTCTCTCTCTCTCTCTCTTCCACCGCCAGTGTCTGCTATTCTCTTTCAGCCCAAAAAAGTGTGAATAGTTTGCATGCCGATTTTTTTAATGAGTAAGACGGAATGATGACTGAGGCAGCTCGTTTCCCACTTTTTGTCAGAGTTTTCTAAAGAAAAACATATTTGCCTTTTGTGTTTCGACAGGGGCATTTTTTCAGCTGATTCCCTTCTTTTCCGTGTCACAGCAGCGTCTACAGCTTATCTGTGACAAATTCTACTGATCTCTGTAAACATTTGACACTTCGACACATTTATATACATGCTATGGCGGATAACAAAAGTAAATTGTCATTTTTCGGGAGAAGCTATGAGACTACGATGGCCAACATCAAATTTTTCACAGAATAGAATGGTAAGCAGAATAGAATGGTAAACAGTTCGTAACGACCGCCTAGTCCACTTGGACAAACAGTCCGATTTCGTCCGCCCGATACAAAACCAACATTACAAGTATGCACTGATATATTGTTGTGCTCTCAATTTTAAATAAAATTTCTATATTCACTTTGGATTTGTACGCTGCTATACAGGGTGTTACAAAAAGGTACGGCCAAACTTTCAGGAAACATTCCTCACACATAAAGAAAGAAAATATGTCACGTGTACATGTGTCCGGAAACGCTTAATTTCCACGTTAGAGCTCATTTTAGTATTTCTCATGTTCGTCCACCTACGCTCACTGGAGCACGTTATCATGATTTCATACGGGACACTCTACCTGTGCTGCTAGAACATGTGCTTTTACAAGTACGACACAACACGTGGTCCATGTACGATAGAGCTCCTGCACATTTCAGTCGACGTGTTCGTACGCTTCTCAACAACAGATTCGATGACCGATGGATTGGTAGAGGCGGACCAATTCCGTGGCCTCCACGCTCTCCTGACCTCAACCCTCTTGACTTTCATTTATGGGGACATTTGAAAGCTCTTGTCTACTCAACCCCAGTACAAAATGTAGAGACTCTTCGTGCTCGTATTGTGGACAGCTGTGATACAATACGCCATTCTCCAGGGCTGCATCAGCGCATCAGGGATTCCATGCGACGGAGGGTGGATGCATGTATCCTCGCTAACGGAGGACATTTTGAACATTTCCTGTAACAAAGTGTTTGAAGTCACGCAGGTACGTTCTGTTGCTGTGTGTTTCCATTCCATGAATAATGTGATTTGAAGAGAAGTAATAGAATGAGCTCTAACATGGAAATTAAGCATTTCTGGACACATGTGCACATATTTTCTTTCTTTGTGTGTGAGGAATGTTTCCTGAAAGTTTGGTCGTACCTTTTTGTAACACCCTGTATTTGAACTGCAATCACCCATATGCAATGTGTGGGGGGATGTTCTTTTTTTTACCTATGCAAACTACTAAAAATATGTCGCAATAGTTGTCTTAATTTGATGTTGCACAATTACTGTAAAAGAGACTAAAATAAAATCGTTTCATCGAGAGACAGCATCAAACTGTCCGGGTGTGATAGCGATCAAATCGTCAGGAATGTCACAGTACGAATGAAGAGGACAGCATTGGACCAAATGTTCGGTCGTCTGTTCTTCCAGGCTACACTCGCACATCGGTGAATTGATCCAGCCCCACTTGTGCCTGAAGTAACTGCAGCAGCCGTGTCCAACCCTCAACCTCTTGATGCGACACCAGAAACCGTTTGTCTTCTTTGTGGGATTGAGATGGTGGGCACTTGTTCCCAGTGTTTCTGTTGACGACTCGTGCCTCCAGCCTTCATTCAGGTCAAATGCGTTGCCCTGCAGAGTGTGACATTTACTGGTCTTCTTGATCGCAGTCGCTGCTGTGATGGATGGCATAATTTTAATTTAATTTTAATAAATTATGATTTTTGGTGCAGTGGGTGAGAGGGCGATGCGTTGTCGCCTCTAGTAACCGGTCGGCAACAGTTGCTGACACTTTTGGGCACACGAACCCTCGTATCTCTGTTGTGCTAGCTGGACGAACGTGTGTGCAGCATGCCATCGACGAGGGATCTCAAATCGATTCCATATTTCTGGATTTCCGGAAGGCTTTTGACAATGTACCGCACATGCGGCCTATAATGAAATTCCGTGCTTATGGAATATCTCCCCAATTGTGCGATTGGATTCACGATTTCCTATCAGAAAGGACATAGTTCGTTGTAATGGACGATAAGTCATCGAGTAAAACAGAAGTGATATCTGGCGTTCCCCAGGGAAGCGTTATAGGTCCGCTACTCTTCCTTGTGTTTATAAACGATTTAGGAAACATTCTGAATAGCTCCCTTAGGCTGTTCGCGGATGATGCTGTCGTTTATCGGTTACTGAAGTCAACAGAGGATCAAAAGCAACTGCATAGCGATTTACACAAAAAACTCTACAGGGTGCGAAGATTGGCAATTGACACTAAATAAAGAAAAGTGTGAAGTAATACACATGGCCACTAAAAGAAATCCGCTAAACTTCAATTACGCGATAAATCAGTCAAACCTTAAGGTCGTAAATTCTACCAAATACCTAGGAGTTACAATAACGAACAACTTAGACTGGAGAGAACACACAGAAAATATTGTGGGGAAGGCGAACCAAGGGTTACGTTTCATTGGCAGAACGCTTCGAAGATGCACCAGCTCCACCAAAGAGACTGCCTACATCACACTTGTGCGTCCTCTCCTGGAGTACTGTTGCCCCTTGTGGGACCCTCACCAGGTGGGACTGACGGAAGACATTGAGAAGGTTCAGAGAAGGGCAGCTCGCTGTGTTTTATCACGTTACGGGAGGGAAAGCGTCACGGAAATGTTGCACGAATTGTTGCGGCGTGATCTGTTTGCGAAGTTTCAATCACCGACTTCTGAATGTGAAAATATTTTGCTAGCACCCACCTACTTAGGGAGACATGACCATCCCAATAAAATAAGAGAAATCAGATCGAAAACGGAACGATTTAGGTGTTCTTTCTTCCTGCGCGCTGTTAGAGAATGGAGCGGTAGAGAAAAGTTATGGAAGTGGTTAATGAACCCTCTGCCAGGCACTTGAATATGACTAGCAGAGTATCGATGTAGATGAACGACCAGAATCTCGTCTAAGAGTGTGACAATGGAAACCGGGTCGCTGCCAAACTCGGACAGCACGCGCAACTTGTGCTAGTTCTCCGAAACGACCATCCCGCCTCTCGGAAGACTAGCGGCCGAGCGCATTCAGGCGCTATGTCCCGATACGCTAGGCCGTTCCCCGTCGGGGGTTCAAATGCCCCCTCGGGCATGGACGTTTGTGCTGTCTTCAGAATAAGTTAGTGCATAAGTAGTTGGTAAGTTTAGGGGCCTGTGACGCCTCAGTTAAGTCCCATAAGCTTTACAAACATCTGTACATTTTTGGACCAGTAAATGACTCTTTTGAAACTAGTTCTGTTGGCTGTAGGAAGCAGCGACGCCGTGATGGCCGCGCGGTCTGACGCCGTGTCACGGATTGTGTGTGTGTGTGTGTGTGTGTGTGTGTGAGAGAGAGAGAGAGAGAGAGAGATAGAGAGAGAGAGAGAGAGAGAGAGAGAGAGAGAGAGAGAGAACGTAAGCCTAAAGTGAAATATATTTCATGTTAAAATTACGGAGTTCCGTGAGTAACATTGTTATGAATTGATCATAGATTGGTTTATAATACAGTGTGTTAATGATTAATAAGTGCAGTTTCAAAAGTGTTTTCAGGATCCAGTCGATAAGTAAAAGAACATGATAGCATCAGTGATTCTGAAAAATTCGTTGCCGGCCGCGGTGGTCGAGCGTTCTGCGGCGCGTCAGTCACAGTCTGCACGGCCACTACGGTCGGGGGTTCGAATCCCCCTCGGGCATGATATTTGTGCCGTCCTTAATATTAGCTAGTTCATAGGTAGTTTGTAAGTTTAGGAACTGATGACCCCGTAGTTAAGTCCCATAAGCTATACAAACATTTGTACGTTTTGAAAAATTCGTTAAAAATCTACCTCGTTTTAAATTTGTCTGTTATAAATTTGTCTCACTTTCTTAGTGAGCATAATTCGCTTCAGTCTTGGCTGAAATGCGAAACACTAGTTAGGCCTGTTAGCTTCACACGTTGATCACACACCGAGCCTGATGGCCGTAAACATTCCCTGTTAAAGGGCACACAGCTGGCGCTTGTGCAGATATGCCACTGCGCTATTTGCAGTCAGAATACGTAGATGCTCCAAGTGGTATCTTCCGTCATGGGATGAAAATCAAATCAACGTCGCGTTTCCAGGCCTACTAATTTTTCTTGGCGGCAGAGTAGAGAGAAACTGAAAAACCCCTTATCAGATTCTATTTTTATACTCAGCAAAACGTGATTCTGTAATCACTACATTTCTAGCAACCGGTTTCCGCTATACAACACGCCAGTATCAGGCCCTATGCCCGTGAAAACAAGTAGAAATGTCTGACAGACAGAGCGTGTTAAGTCCCACAGAAGTAACTTATTGATTCATCTTATCAGAATATACACAGATGATATCCTCTCGGGTAAAATATTCCGAAGGTAAAATAGTCCCCCATTCGGATCTTCGGTCGGGGACTACTCGGGAGGATGTTGTCATCAGGAAAGACAATACTGGCATTCTACGGGTCGGAGCGTGGAATGTTAGATCCCTTTATCGGGTAGGTAAGTCGTAAAATTTGAAAAGAGAAATGGATAGGTTAGATATGGTGGGGATTAGTGAAGTTCGGTGGCAGGATGAACAGGATTCTTTGTCACATGAGTTACAGGGTTATAAATACAAATTCAGTTGGTGGTAACGCAGAAGTAGGTCTGATAATGAATAAGAAAATAGGAATACGGGTAAGTTTCTATGAACAGCATAGTGAACGTATTATCGCAACAAAGATAGACACGAAGCCAACACCGACCACAGTAGTACAAGTTTATATACCAACTAGCATGGCCGATGAAGATGATCATGATATCTAACAAATGTATGAGGAGGTAAAAGAAATTATTCAGAAAATTAAGGGAGACTAAAACTTGATTGTGATGGGGGACTGGAACTCGGTAGTAGGAAAAGGAAGAGAAGGAAATGTTGTGGGTGAATATGGACTGGGGAAAAGAAATGAAAGAGGAATTTACTTGATAGAATTTTGAGCAGAACACAATTTAATGATTACCAACACTTGGTTTAAGAATCATTAAACAAGGCTGTATACATGGAGGAGACCAGGAGACACTGGAAGGTACCAAATTGACTTTATAGTGGTAAGGAATAGATTTAGGAACCAGATTCTGAACTGTAAGACACATCGAGGGGCAGATACAGACTCTGACCTTAAGTTATTGGTTATGAACTGCAGATTAAAGCTCAAGAGACTGCAGAAAGGTAGAAAAATTAGGAGATGGAACCTGAACAAACTGAAGGAACCAGAGCTGCTTGAGGTTTCTGAGGGAGAATTAGGCAAGGATTGGCTGAAACGGGGGAAAGGAATGCGGTAGAAGATGAATGGGTAGCTCTGAGAGATAGGGTAGTGAAGGCTGCAGGGGACCATATAGGCAGAAGGACAAGGTCTAATAGAAATCATAGGATAACACAGGAGATACTGAACTTAATTGATGAGAGGAGAAAATATAAAAACGCGTCATGTGAAGCAGGCAAAAGGGAGTACAGACGTCTGAAAAATGAGGTTGGCATGAATTGCAGATGGGGGCCCCCCCAGGGGGCCCGCAGCTCTTTTGTGGGTACGTGTGTGGCGCGCACGGGGCCCCGAGCCGGAGCATCCTTTCTTCTGCCCCAGGCTGCTTCACTTTCCTTTCCGGTTCATTCCATCGCCCGGAGACGGGCGTCCTTTGCGAGTCAAGGTGGTGTCTTGTCCTAGTTTCTCTTATTCCTTGGATTCTTCCTTTCCTAACCTTTGCTTCTGTCTTTCTCTCCTTGCTGTACTTTCCTAGCCTCTGTCTCCTCCTCATTAGTCTCCGCTTCGGCGTTTGAGACACTTCTTTCTCTTCACCTCCTCTATTCTTCTTCTTTCCTCCCTGTGCGTGTCTAAAGGCCGACCCACGCATTATCATGCGTAGCAGGTGACGGGGTAACGCGTAATTCCCCGCCCCGGGTAGACAAGTAGGGCACGTACGTACCCCCTGGTAAAGGCCAGGCCGAGGGAGGGGTGATTACCCGAGCTGGTACCTTCCGAACGTGCCGATTGGTCCCTCCGTCAGTTCTCGGGAGGTGTGACCTGAGGTGTGAACAATCACCTAAGGCGGGTAAGCCCTCGGAGAGGGCCCCCACTAGGAAGGAGCGCGCCATCGGAGACGCCGGTAATCACGGGGGACACTTCCGCAATGACTTCCTTCTCTTCTTCTGTGACTCAGACCCAAAAAAGAAAGATCGATTCACCTCAGCATAAGAAACCTTTGCCCAATCTTCCGAAATTCCTAGTTGTCTCTCGAACTGACGGTAAAGATTTCACTCCTGTAAATCCTTTCGTCATTCAGAAAGGTGTTGATGCAATTGCTGGCCCTGTTAAGACCTGTTCGCGTCAGCGCAATAGAACATTGTTGCTGGAAGCGGACAGTGCTTTCCAAGCCCAGAAACTAATCCGGACTACGTTATTATAAAAAAAATACACGTTTCCAGTCAAGGTAGAAGCGCACCGCACTCTCAACTCGTCACGGGGGGTAGTTTTTACGAGATCCCTTGACGGGTTGTCTGATGAAGCCATCCAATCCTATATGTCCGATCAGGGTGTGACAGCCGTCCACAGGGTGATGAAAAAGGTAGATAACCAGCTGACACCGACTCGTACTGTGTTTTTGACATTCGACAGAGTTGAACTCCCGTCGAAGGTCAAAGCAGGGTACGAAGTTATCTCAGTCCGCCCTTATATTCCAAACCCAGCGCGCTGCTACCAATGCCACAGGTACAACCATACCCGTGAATCTTGCCCAAATGCAGCAAAATGTGTCACTTGTGATAGGGACGCCCATGAGGGGGATTGCCCACCTCCGTCCCCTCACTGCCTTAACTGCAACGGCGACCATGCTGCTTCCTCTCGAGACTGCCCTGTATATAAGGATGAAAAAATCATCCAGAAAATTCGGGTTCGGAGAAGGTATCAACATCTGCCGCTCGAAAGTTGTTGGCGAGTCGAAAGCCCACTGTCCTCCCAGCGGGCACATACAGTAAGGTCCTCACCTCAACTCGACCTACTAAGGATTCCAGTACCCAGACTTGTGATTTCACTTTCGCTGACACAGTTGTGCGATCCGCCAGCCCGAAGATTGTCCGTTCCACGTCCCCGCTTCCTCCTGCTGCTCCTAAAGTACAGTCTTCGTCAACCTCTAGTAAACCGCGGGCACCTAAACAAGATGCCCGGACTTTGAAAAAGGAACCCCCCCGTGAGGATTTTCTGCGTTCTCAGGCTTCCCAACCGTCGACTGCCTCTTCTCACCGTCAATCTTCCAGAAGAGCCAACAAGAAAAAGAGTTCCTCTCCTTCCCCGCCGAGGCGTGACCCATCTGTCACGCCATGCAACAGTTGCCGGCCTCGGCCGTCTTCCGTTTCACCGGAACGCTCCGTTTGCCGGGCGCCCGGCCCTCTACCGGCGGTGGAAACTGCCCCTCCTGATCAACTCTGGGAGGTGGCAGGCGCGTCGGTCGAACCTATGGACCACGACCCTTTGCCCCTGGACAGCGATAGCAGTGCTCCCTCGAAATCCGGTCCTCAGCGGCCGTCGAGGTGACCCCGCTTGCTAGTTGGTTTTTATCCTTATTTCTTAACTCATTTTTTATCATGGCGCTCCTTCAATGGAATATTCGCGGCATTCGTTCCAATCGGGAGGAGTTAAAACTACTCCTTCGGTTGCACTGCCCGCTTCTAGTCTGTCTCCAAGAAACTAAGTTGGGTCCAAGTGATCGTGCAGACTTTCCTCACTACACCTCTGTGCGGTTCGACTTGCCACACGTGGAAGGTATCCCAGCCCATGGAGGGGTTCTGATGCTCCTTCGAGACGACGTCTATTTCCATCCCATTTCCTTGCATACTCACCTACAGGCAGTTGCCGTCCGCATCACTTTATCCACATTTACCTTTTCCCTCTGTAATATCTATTCGCCATCGTCATCTGCCCTTACTAGGGCAGATGTGCCACACCTTGTTGACCAGCTCCCCTCACCTTTCGTGTTGGTAGGCGACTTTAATGCCCACCACCCCCTATGGGGCTCTCCGGCACCTTGTCCGAGAGGCTCCCTTTTGGTGGACCTTCTCCAACACCTCAATCTTGTCTGCCTCAACACCGGTGCATAACACACACTTATTTCCATATAAACCTCGCAATATGCACTCCTCAGCTTGCCAGTCGGTTTGAGTGGTATGCACTTTCTGACACGTACTCAAGTGACCATTTCCCTTGTATCATCCACTTGCTGCATGATTCCCCATCTCCTCGTCCCACCAGTTGGAACATTTCCAAAGCCGACTGGGGGTTTTATTCTTCCGTGGCTGTTTTTCACGATCAGAATTTTCCCAACTGTGACAGTCAGGTCGACTACCTCACAGAGGTTATTCTCACCGCTGCTGAACGTTCCATACCTCGTACATCCTCTTCTCCACGTCATGTCCCGGTCCCTTGGTGGACTGCAGCCTGTCGCGACGCGCTTAGAGCCCGGCGCCGTGCTTTACGCACCTTCCGCCGCCACCCAACTTTGGAGAATTGCATCAATTACAAACGTATGAGAGCGCAGTGCCGTCGTATCATAAACGACAGCAAGAAAGCTTGCTGGACTGCTTTTACTAGTTCTTTTAACCGTTTTACTCCTTCCACGGTTGTTTGGGGTGGCCTACGCCGTTTATCCGGCATAAAGGTCCACTTCCCGATTCCTGGCCTGACCGTGGAGAACGCAGTCCTCGTGGACCCCCCTGATGTTTCCAACGAATTGGGCCGTTTATTTGCGGAGGTTTCGAGCTCTGCCCATTATCACCCTGCCTTTCTCCCTCGTAAACAGGTAGAGGAGGCACGGCCGCCTTCTTTCCACTCTTTTAATCGTGAAAATTATAACGTCGTCTTCACCATGCAGGAGCTAGACCTTGCTCTCGCCCTGTCCCGATCTTCTGCTCCCGGGCCCGATTCCATTCATATTGAGATGCTGAAGAACCTCTCTCCTGCGGGCAAGTGCTTTCTTCTTAGTACCTACAATCGCATATGGACTGAAGGTCATGTTCCCGCAAGTTGGCGTGAAGCCATTGTTGTCCCCATCCCCTAACCAGGGAAGGACAAACACCTTCCTTTCAGTTATCGCCCCATTTCTCTGACGAGCTGCGTCTGTAAGGTGATGGAACGCATGGTTAACGCTCGGTTGGTCTGGCTCCTCGAATATCGCCACCTCCTGACTAATATCCAATGCGGTTTTCGTCGACACCGCTCTGCTGTTGATCACCTCGTTACGTTGTCGACCTTCGTTATGAATAACTATCTAAAGAAGCGTCAAACAGTAGCAGTGTTCTTCGACTTGGAGAAGGCATACGATACCTGTTGGAGAGCGGGCATTCTCCGCACATTGCACATGTGGAGCCTTCGGGGCCGCCTTCCTCTTTTCATTCAAGCGTTTTTGGCGGATCGCAAGTTCCGGGTACGGGTGGGCTCTGTTTTGTCAGATACCTTTTGCCAGGAAAATGGGGTACCGCAGGGCTCCGTCTTGAGTGTGGCGCTCTTTGCCATTGCAATCAATCCGATCGTAGATTGGCTTTCAGCCGACGTCTCCGGATCTCTTTTTGTTGACGATTTCGCAATTTATTGCAGCGCCCAGCGGACGTGTCTCTTGGAGCGCTCTCTTCAACGCTGTCTTGACCGTCTATATTCCTGGAGCATCGCAAACGGCTTCCGATTCTCCACTGATAAAACTGTGTGGATAAACTTCTGGAGATACAAGGAATTTCTTCCACCTTCTCTACGTCTCGGCCCTGTTGCTCTCCCTTTCGTGGAGACTACGAAATTCTTGGGAATCATGTTGGATCGTAAACTTTGCTGGTTCACACACGTGTCCTACCTGGCTGCCCGATGTGCCCGATCCCTTAATGTTCTTCGTGTCCTCAGTGGCACGTCATGGAGAGCGGATCGTACCGTCCTGCTTCACCTTTACCAGGCCATTGTTCAGTCGAAGCTCGACTACGGAAGCCTTGTATACTCTTCTGCACGGCCGTCGATTCTCCGCCGTCTCAACTCTATCCACCATCGGGGATTACGCCTAGCGACCGGTGCATTTTATACCAGCCCTGTTGAAAGTCTGTATGCCGAAGCTGCTGTATTACCCTTGGCCACTCGACGTGACATACTCTTGTGTCGGTACGCATGCCGCCTGCGGTCGATGCCCAACCATCCATCTTACCGATTATTTTTTGACGACTCACTCGATCGCCAATATCAGTTGTCTGCGATTGCCTTGCTTCCACCTGGAGTTCGGTTTCGCCGCCTGCTATAGCGGCTCGATTTTACCCTTCCTTCCACCCTTCGGTTGAGCGAAAGCCCATTGCCACCGTGGCATCAGGCCCAAGTTCACACTCACCTTGAACTTAGTTCGCTCCCCAAGGAGAGCACTCCGGATTTGGTATACTGCTCGAGGCTTGTCGAACTCCGTTCGCGGTTCGATAATGCCATATTTATTTACACTGATGGTTCCAAGAGCACTGCCGGTGTCGGATCTGCCTTCGTCGTCGGGGACAACCGTTTCCAATACAAGCTCCCTGACCGGTGCTCGAACTTCACGGCTGAGCTTTTTGCCCTCCACCAGGCCGTTTTGTATACCTGCCGCCACCGCCAACCTTTCTATGCCATCTGTTCGGACTCCCTTAGTGCCCTGCAGAGTCTTAAGGACCCTTTCTCGAACCATCCTCTCGTGTATCGGATCCAACGCTCCCTCCAGTTGCTGGCGGATGACAGCTGTCACGTTTCTTTCCTGTGGGTCCCTGGCCACGTGGGTGTGCCCGGGAATGAGGCCGCCGACATAGCAGCCAAGGCTGCAGCTCTTTTGCTTCGCATGGCTACCTTTTGCGTCCCATCAGACGATGTTCAACGGGCCCTTCGCCGGGTATCGTGTCGTCCTGGCACAGTGCGTGGTTCTCACTCCACGACAATAAATTGAGAACTGTAAAACCGATCCCGTCCGCTTGGAGGACCTCCTCACGCCCCTCTCGGCGGGAGGAGGTCATCCTGGCCCGGTTGCGGATCGGTCACTGTCGTTTCAGCTACCGTTATTTGCTAACCGCCGATCCTGCACCGCTGTGCTCCTGCGGTGAATTGCTGACGGTGCGACACGTTTTATTGTCTTGCGTGAATTTTAATCATCTCCGTGCAGCCCTTCACTTTCCGTCTACTGTGGAGGAACTTTTAGCTGATGACACACGAGCAGCTGCTCGAGTTTTGCGTTTTATCAACATGTATCCAAGGATATTTAACCCTTTTGATTGTTTTTTATCTTTCGTTTTTAGCCTTCTCTTGATATTCTATCTGGTAGTTACCAATTTTTGAGATCTACCGAATCTCTGTTCTTGTCTGGGCGCTAATGACCTTAGAAGTTGTGCGCCCTAAAACCACAAAAAAGTAGAGATGGGCTAAGCAGGAGTGGCTTGAGGAGGAATGCAAAACCGTAGAAGAATGTATAACCAAGGAAAAGATAGATAGAGCCTTACAGGAAAAATGAAACATTTGGAGACAAGAATAGCGGCGGTATGAATATCGAGATACAACACACACAGATTGTACACACATACTAAGAGAACGACAGTCGCCATACTGTGCTTACGGAGCAATTTGAGGCTCTGAAGAAGTGTCATAACCCTTCAGCAATGGTCGAACAGATTTGCCCATTCATTTTTTGAGCGTACAATTTCCAAGTTTGTATGACAATAAATGAGGCTGCAGAGAGAGGGGGTAAAAGACAAGGAGGGGGGAGGAGCCGCGTTGCAATGACCGAGCGCCCTAAGACGCCTTGCTGAGGAGCGTGCGGGTGCTCCCCTGGTGTAACTGTGCATAGGACACAATATTTCGGCAATCGACCATGTTGCCATCATCAGGTGTGCTGATGTACTGCCATGGGGGCGGCCTGGGTGGGGTGTATATGAGATTGCCCCCTCGTCCTTCGGGCGCTCCGTCTTAGGCCATCGCGGTCCGCGGTTCAGACCCCGCCCGCCTCCTCTCGTCCGTCGCCTGGGCGTTCCCTCCTAGGTCTCCAGGTCCGCGCCCAAGGGGGTCCGTCCGCGGAGGCGTCCCATCTGTTTCACCCCCGCCCTCAAAGTCAGTACACTATGGGATGTTTCATTCTTCGTCTTAATCTGGGTAATAGCTGGTTCCCAAGCTTTGCTAAGAAAATAGCCGTTGTTACGATTCAGTTTCGGTTTCCTTTTTCTGATCTATATAGCCTCTTTGATGATGCAGTCCCAGTATTTTGAAAGTTTTTGCTAGGACCTTGGTCTGGTCGTAATCCGGGCGTGGAAGTTCGACAGGCAGTGCTTACTTTGCTGTTGTAATCTTGTGTGCCTTTGGTGTTCGCGGCGTCGTTCTTCAATGGTACGAATAGTCCTATGTATTCCTCGCCGTATTGGCAAGGTATCTTGCTAAACTCCTTACCTATGTAGACCGAGGTCGTCCTTAACACTACGAAGACGAACTCTTTTTCCCGGAGGGCAGAAGATGGTTTTAACTTTGTGTCTTTGTAAAATGCGTCCAATTTTTTTCGTTTAAGTAGTTTGTAGGGCTATCGAGTGATATCCACAATAGTTAAGTACCATAGATTTACAAAGATTTAAACATCATTGGAGGGGGCAGGAAATTGACCCAAAAAAGAGGAGAGGAAGCATGAAATTATACCGAGAGAGAAGGAAGGAGAAAGATATGGGCAAAGAAAGACAAGAAAAGATGTGGTAACAGAAAGGGGGAGATATGAGTTTATAGTGTTTATTTAATTTCGATACATTTAATAACTATGAACCATTGCCGCTTTCGCGTATTTATACAGAGTACGCGAAGGAACTTGCTCCCTTTCTTGCAGTGGTGTACCGTAGGTCTCTAGAAGAGCGTAGCATTTCGAAAGATTGGAAGATGGCGCATGTCATCCCCGTTTTTAAGAAGGGACATCGAAGAGATGTGCAGAACTATAGGCCTATATCTCTAACGTCGGTCAGTTGTAGAATTTTGGAACATGTATTATGTTCGAATATAATGACATTTCTCGAGACTAGGAATCTGCTCTGTAGGAATCAGCATGGGTTTCGAAAAAGGCGTTCGTGTGAAACCCAGCTCGTGCTATTCGTCCACGACACTCAGAGGGCCATAGACACGGGTTCTCAGGTAGATGCTGTGTTTCTCGACTTCCGCAAGGCGTTCGATACAGTTCCCCACAAACGTTTAATGAACAAAGTAAGAGCATATGGTCTATCAGACCAATTGTGTGATTGGATTGAGGAATTCCTAGATAAAAGAAAGCAGCAGGTCATTCTCAATGGAGAGAAGTCTTCCGAATTAGGAGTGTCGTGGGTCCGTTGCTGTTCACGATATATATAAATGACCTTGCGGATAACATCGGAAGTTCACTGAGGCTTTTTGCGGATGATGCTGTAGTATATCGAGAGTTTGTAACAATGGAAAATTGTATTGAGATGCAGGAGGATCTGCATAGAATTGACGCATGGTGCAGGGAATGGCAATTAAATCTCAATGTAGACAAGTGTAATGTGCTGCGAATACACAGAAAGAAAGATCCTTTATCATTTAGCTACACTACAGCAGGGCAGCAACTGGAATCAGTTAATTCCATAAAGTATCTGGGAGTAGTCATTAAGAGGGATTTAAAATGGAACGACCATATAAAATCAGTCGACGGTAAAGCAGATGCCAGACTTAGATTCATTGAAAGAATCCTAAGGAAATGCAGTCCGAAAACAAAGGAAGTAGTTTACAAATGTTTGTATAGTCTATGGGACTTAACTATGGGGTCATCAGTCCCTAAACTTACAAGCTACTTATCAACTACTTACGAACTAGGACGGCACAAATATCCATGCCCGAGAGGGGATTCGAACCCCCGACCGTAGTGGCCGAGTAGACCGTGACTGGAGCGCCTTAGTCCCCTCGGGCACCGCGGCCGGCGAAGTAGGTTACAGTACACTTGTTCGCCCACAGCTTGAATACTGCTCACCGGTGTGGGATCCGTACCAGGTGGGATTGATAGAGGAGGTAGAAAGGATCCAACGGAGAGCAGCGCGCTTCGTTACAGGATCATTTGGTAATCGTGAAAGCGTTACGGAGATGATCGATAAACTCCAGTAGAAGACTCTGCAGGAGAGACGCTCTGTCGCTCGGTACGGGCTTTTGTCGAAGTTTCGAGAACATACCTTTACTGAGGAGTCTAGCAGTATATTGCTCCCTCCTACGTATATCTCGCGAAGAGACCGTGAGGATAAAATCAGAGAGATTAGAGCCCACACAGAGGCATACCGACAATCTTTCTTTCCGCGAACAATACGTGACTGAAACAGGAGGGAGAACCGATAGTGGTACTCGAGGTACCCTCCGCCACACACGGGTGGCTTGCGGAGTATGGATGTAGATGTAGATCGGTTATCAACGTTCAAAAATCGTGATTCGTGAAATATGGTAATTTACGAGGTGACGGTCCAGTATCCGCAGGTCGTGAGGGGTTGGGCCTGCCATTTGCGAGGAGGAAGCGGAGCCGCAAGTAGGTCTGGGAGCCAAGTGGGCTGGAACGGCGGCGAAAGTGAGGGAAAGTAAGCCCGCCGCGCCGCAGTGGGTCAGGGGACTGCGCGCCCTCTCTGCAAGCAGTCGGCCGCAGCTCCTCTGAAGGCCTGCCGGGTTAAAGCCCCATCTGCGTCTACACGCGTACTCCGCAGTTCACCGTAAGGTGCGTGGCGGAGGGTACACTGTACCACTGCTGGGCATTTCCTTTCCTATTCCACTAATTTCCCTTATCTTGTCTTTGTGACCTTTACGCGAAATGTAAGCAGGCGGCAGCAAGATCGTACTACACTCAGCTTCAAATTCCGGCCCTCTAAATTTACTCAACAGAAATTCACGAAAACAACGTTGTCTTTCTTCCAGCGATCCCCAATTGAGTTGCCGGTGCATTTCCGTGACACTCGCGCATTGGTCGAACCTGCCGGTAACAAATCTAGCTGCTCGTCTCTGAACCGCCTCTGTCTTCCTTTAAACTGATCTGCTGCGGGTTCCAAACACTTGAGCAATACTCAAGACGTGGTCGTACAAGCGTTTTATACGCGGTCTCCTTTACAGGTGAAGTACATCTTCCCAAAATTCTCCCAATAAACCGAAGTCCGCTGTCTGCCCTACTCACAACTCTCCTTACATGTCCTTTCCATTTCACATCGCTCTGCAATGTTACGCCTAGATATTTGAACAACGCGACTGCATCAAGAATCTCACTACTAATGCTGTATTCGAACATTATGGGATTGTTTTTCCTACTCATGTGCATCACCTTACATTTTTCTACATTGAGAGCTAGCTGCCATTCTTCGCACCAACTACAAATTTTGTCTACGTGTTCCTGTATGCTATTACAGTCAGTTACAGACGACACCCTCCCATACACCACAGCATCATCAGCAAACAGCCGCAAATTACAACTTACTATGTCCACCAGATCATTTATATAGATAGAAAATAATAGCGGTCCTATCACACTCCCCTGGGGCACGCCTGACGATACACTCGTCTCTGATGAACACTCGCCGTCGAGAACAACGTACTGCGTTCTATTACTTAGGAAGTCTTCCAGCCAGTCACAAATCTGTGAAGCTATTCTATAAGCTCGTATCTTCGTTAGCAGTCTGCAGTGTGGCACCGCGTCGAACGCCTTTTTGAAGTCGAGAAAAACACAATCCGCCTGTTACCCTTCGTCCATGGCTCGCAAGGTGTCATGATTAGGTGGAGCAATATTATGCTGTGTACATGTAGGTTAGGCTGACTTGTTGCGCTGTCTACAAGACAAAATACTCGTCTTCAGTTTATTACCATTTGAAGCATAATGTTAGTCCATCTTTGGTGCATTGTGACTTTATTGTAAGTTATTTGCATTTGTTAAAAGTAAACGAAGATGGTGGCTGCAATTTATTACACGTGAGGTTGTGACAATGCTAGGGACCTGTGACCACTGGAGGTACGATATTTTAATTGTTTACACTTAACGTCATTTGAAAAATTGTCAAAGTCACATTCTGATGTCTTTATTTCTCTTGTAGACAGTGCAACAAGTCAGCGTAACCTACATAGGCACAGCGTAATGTTACTCCACCTAATGATGGGAGTTTAAACCGTTGAAACCCGTTGTGGGCACAGTAAAGTGACTGGTAACTAATACCTTCTGTTTTAATCGGTACCTACATCGCCGCACATACTCGGACATCCACCCCAGGGTGCGTCGTGGGCGGTGCTCAGCACCGCTACCGGCTGCTTGCTCTCCTCTCCTCTCCCACTCCCGCAGCTGTCGGCGACACTCGCGCGCTGCCCAGTCTGCCAGCCAGCCGCGGCCTACCGCGCGTCTCCGAGGAGTCTCTGTGTTCTCCTCTAAGCCGTTCTCGTGGAGATCCCAAACGCTTGAGCAATACGCCAGACGGGCTCTACAAGCGCTTTAAATGCGCTCTCCTTTACAGACGAATTACATCTTCCCAAAATTCTCCCAATAAACCCAAGTCGACCGTTCGCCTTCTCCACGACAGTCATTATATGCTGAGCGACGTTACGCATAGATATTTAATTTACGCAGCTAGTAATGCTACATCCGACACTGCGGCATTGCTTCTCGTGCTCATCTGCAGCAGCTTGCATCACCTAGAAATTTCTCCCCAGGGGGTTCACGGTTCTTTGGTGAGTACGTGCATGGCGAGCATGGGGCCCAGAGTTAATGCAGTCTTCCTTCCTTCTTTACTTCCCGGACTGCATTTCCTTTCCCCCTCCACTCCTTTCTTATCCTCACAAGCGGATTCTTATGAAATTGCGTGCTCATGGAATATCTCCCCAATTGTGCGATTGCATTCACGATTTCCTATCAGAAAGGACACAGTTCGTTGTAATTGACGGTAAGTCATCGAGTAAAACAAGTGATATCTGGCATTCCACAGGGAAGCGTTATAGGTCCCCTACTCTTCCTTGTCTTTATAACGATTTAGGAGACAATCTGAATAGCTCCCTTAGACTGTTCGCGGATGATGCTGTCGTTTATCGGTTAGTGAAGTCAACAGAGGATCAAAAGCAACTGCAAAGCGATTTAGACAAAATTTCTACTTGGTGCGAAAATTGGCAGTCGACACTAAATAAAGAAAAGTGTGAAGTAATACACATGACCACTAAAAAAAATCCGCTAAACTTCAATTTCGCGACAAATCAGTCAAACCTTAAGGTCGTATGTTCTACCAAATACCTAGGAGTTACAATTACGAACAAGTTTGACTGGAGAGAACTCACAGAAAATATTGTGGGGAAGGTGAACGAAAAATTACGTTTCATTGGCAGAACGCTTCGAAGATGCACCAGCTCCACCAAAGAGACTGCCTACATCACACTTGTGCGTCCTCTCCTGGAGTACTGTTGCCCAGTGTGGGACCCTCACCAGGTGGAACTGACGGAAAACATTGAGAAAGTTCAGAGAAGGGGATCTCGTTTTGTTTTATCACGTTACGGGGGGGGGGGGGGGAAGCGTCACGGAAATGTTGCACGAATTGGCGTGGGAATCATTAAAAGAAAGACGTTATTCATTGCGGCGTGATCTGTTTGCGTAGTTTCAATCACCGACGTTTACTTCTAAATGTGAAAATTTTTGCTAGCATTTACCTACATAGCGAGACATGACCATCCCAGTAAAATAAGAGAAATCAGATCGAAAACGGAACGATTTAGGTGTTTTTCTTCCCGCGCGCTATTAGAGAATGGAACGGTAGAGAAAAGTTATGAAAGTGGTTAATGAACCCTCTGCCAGGCACTTTAATGTGATTTGCAGAGTATCTATGTAGATGTAGACTCCTTCCCATCCCCACCGGGGGACTGATAACCTCAGTAGTTTAGTCCCCGTAACCCAAACGAAACATCCAATCACGTAGAAATTTGGTCAAAATGATCCTGCATTCTATTATTAATTGAGTCACGACACCTTCCAGTACACCACAGCATCACCAGCAAACAGCCGCAGATTGCAACTCACTCTGTCCGTCAGATCATTTATATAGATAGAAAATAGTAGCGGTCGTATGACACTTTCCCGGGAAGTTTGCTGTACCCCTTCGGCACTCTTTCCTGTCCATGTGGTTAAATCTGAGGTACAGCTATCTGTGGGGGCAAGTAAGACCACGCGCAGGTCCGTAGTTTTTGCTGGTCTACAGTCAAAAGACTGCTTCGATGCGGCTCTCCACGCGGTCCTATCCTGTGCGAGCCTCTACATCTCCTCATAACATTAGCAGCCCACCTCCATTTAAATCAGCTTACATACTCGTCCCTTGGTCTCCCTCGGCAATATTTACCCCCACTCTTCTCTCCAAGACCAAATTGACGACTCCTTGATGGCTCAGAATGCGCCCCGAATATCGTTCCCTGCCATTATTCAATATATGCCAGAAAATTTCTTTTCTTCCAGTCCTGTTCAGCACCACCTCCTTTACGCTCTGTACCCATCAAATTTTCACCGTTTGTCTATAGCACGACATTTAAAACGCTTCTGTCGTATTTATGATCATGTCCGTGTTTCACTCCCGCACAGCGCAACTCCCCACACAAATGCCTCCAGAAAAGACTTCCTAGCACTTAGTGTTAGATATCAACGAATTTCTCTTATTCAGAAATTTTTTTCTTCCCATATTTATTCCGTATTTTATATCTACTACTGTCATAATTTTACTGCCACCAATAACGAAACTCGCCTACTACCCTACCGTCTCGTTACCTAATATAATTCCCACAACATCGTACGATTTAATCCAACACCATTCCATTACACTTGTTTTTTTCTTGTTAATGTTCATCTTATAACCTTCTTTCAAGACACTTTCAAGAATTAGTGTCATCGGCAAAGTGCAAAGTCTTCATTTCTTCACCTTGAATTTTGCTGATGACGTAATTCTGGCAGAGACAGCAAAGGACCTGGAGGAGCAGTTGAACGGAATGGACAGTGTGTTAAAAGGAGCATATAAGATGAAACTAGGGTAATGGAGTGCAGTCTAAGAAAATCAGGTGATGCTGAAGGAATTAGATTAGCTAACGAAGCAATAAAGGAGGTAGATGAGTTTTGTTACTTGGGAGGTAAAATAACAAATGATGGTCGCAGTACAGAGGATTGAAAATGCAGAATGACAATGAGAAGCAAAGCATTTTTGAAAAAGAGAAATTTGTTAGCATCGAATATTAAGCATAAGAAAGTCTTTTCTGAAGGCATTTGTGTGGAGTGTTGCCCTATACGGGAGTGTAACATAGACGATAAACAGTGCGGACAGGAAGAGGACAGAGGCTTTTGAAATGTGGTGCTACAGAAGAATGCTGAAGATTAGGTGGTTGGATCGCGTAACTAATGAGGTACTGAACAGAATTGGGGAGAAAAGGAATTTCTGGCATACGTCTTAGGTGAGGTGCTGACCTCACGTGGTTTGTATTCGCCCTAACGGCTCCGAAAAAATTTCATTTCAATTTACTTTTAGCTTTCGACGAATGTACTAAGTTTTGTACACACATTTCAATGTTACCAGTGTTTGCTGAGTGGCCAGCCTCTACTGGCCATTGCGTTTTGTCTATACTTAAATGGGTAGTGTTATGGTATGTATCAAGTCTATCTTGTGTCAATTCTCCGTTTGTATCACCTTTACTTTTAATTGTTTGACTGTACATGTATTATCTTAGATTTTACGTTTACCAGGTACTCTGAAGATGAGCTACGCCCGAAACGCGTCACCACAAAAGGAATAAAGATTTTATCGTTACCTGCATGGTTTTATTGCCAGCAGCCAATCACTTTAGGTTACGATAGTAACACTAAAAGTGAGACTTTGCGATCGTCTTTTGACAGCTCTAAATATAAATGAAAATAACGGCTTAACTATTTATCTGACACGAATATTGAATAACCGAATTTGTAGAGGAGAACATTCTCTACAACTTTGCTCTCTTATGTTTTTTTCATATCTCGTAGCGTTTCAGAGATATTTGCAAAAATATCGGGGATTTTGGGATGTCTTGTCTTGTCTGTCCGTAACGTGTTCCCTGTTTTTAAGACGAACCGTTCAACCGATCAGAACCAAATTTTACAGACATGATTGTAGGCCGCCAGAGACCGGAACCTCCCTTTTTCAAATTTTTCGGACTAAAAATACGGTAGTAAAATAAAAAAAAGCCGTTTGTAATATAATTGTAATTGCAAACGAACCGAATAACCTAATTGGTAGAGGAGAAAATTCTCTACAACTTATCTCCCTTATGTTTTTTTCATTTCTAGTATCGCTTGAGACATATTTGCAAAAATAACGGAGATTTGACTCCCTCCATTGAATGAACGAAAACCAGCCGTTCGGAGATGTCACGTGACATTCCTTGCGTATTTTATGATTTTCGTATTGTAACTTACACGTTGTCATTTCAAAACAACGGCACACTGAGGAATTAACAAAAACACATCGTTCTTCGTACGATAAATGATAATCTAATGTCTACAAATGCCATATCAACATCAGTTAACAACGGCCATCAATAGTATGAGATTAAAGAACTCCTGTTTTGATTTATAGCCGTAGCGTAGTGGGCAACGTGCTGGACTGTAACGCGAAAGGTCGGTGGTCCGAAACCCGCCACTACCTTTTTTTTTCGTATAAGGGCTTCAGACGCTCTTATTAATTAATTTATTATTATTTAGATTATTATTTTGGTCCAAAATGTTTGCAAAAACTTGTTGTTGTTGTTGTTGTTGTTGTTGTTGTTGTGGTCTTCAGTCCGGAGACTGGTTTGATGCAGCTCTCCACAATACCCTATCCTGAGCAAGCCTCTTCATCTCCACATAAGAACGGCAACCTACATCTGTCTGAATCTGCTTACTGTATCCATCTCTTGATCTTCCTCTGCGGTTTTTACCCCACACACTTCCCTCCAACGCTAAATTCACAATTCCTTGATGTCTAAGAATGTGTCCTACCAATCTATCCCTTCTTTTAGTCAAGGTATGCCAGAAATTTCTTTTCTCCCCAATTCTGTTCAGTACCTCCTCATTAGTTACGCGATCCACCCACCTAATCTTCAGCATTCTTCTGTAGCACCATATTTCAAAAGCCTCTATCCTCTTCCTGTCCGCACTGTTTATCGTCCATATCTCACTTCCATACAAGGCAACACTCCATACAAATGCCTTCATAAAGGACTTCCTTAGGCTTAAATCAATATTCGATGTTAACAAATTTCTCTTTTTCAAAAACGCTTTTCTACCCATTGCCATTCTGCATTTCATATCCTCTGTACTGCGACCATCATTTGTTATTTTACTGCCCAAGTAACAAAACTCATCTACCTCCTTTATTGCTTCGTTTCCCAATCTAATTCCTTCAGCATCACCTGATTTTCTTACACTGCACTCCATTACCCTAGTTTTGCTGTTGTTAATGTTCATCTTATATGCACCTTTCAGCACACTGTCCATTCCGTTCAATTGCTCTTCCAGGTCCTTTGCTGTATCTGACAGAATTACTATGTCGTCGGCAAAACGCAATGTTTTTAAGTCTTCACCCTGAACTTTAATTCATTCTCCAAATTTCTCCTTGCTTTCCTTTATAGCTTGCTCAATGTACAAATTGAATAACAATGGAGAAAGACTACAACCCTGTCTTACTCCCTTTCCAAGCACTGCATCCCTTTCATGCTCTTCAACTCTGACAACCGCTGTCTGGTTTTTGTACAAGTTGTAAATACTCTTACGCTCCCTATATTTTACTCGTGCTTGCTTCAGAACTCGAAAGAGTTTATTCCAATTGACATTGTCAAAAGCCTTCTCCAAATCTACGAAAGCTAGAAATGTAGGTTTGCCTTTTCTTAATCTATCTTCTAGGATAAGCCGTAAAGTGAGTATTGCCTCCCGTGTTCCTACATTTCTCCTGAACCCAAACTGATCTTCCCCGAGGTCGGCTTCTACCAGCTTTTCCATTCTTCTGTACAAAATTCGTGTTAATATTTTGCAACCATGACTTATTAAACTGATGGTTCTGTAGTTTTCACACCTGTCTGCACCTGCTTTCTTAGGGATGGGAATTACAACATTTTTCTTAAAGTCTGAGGGTAACAGCAACAAGTTATAAAACTACACATCTGAAGTGGACCGTAAAACACGTGAGTGCGATTTTTTTAACTTGTTTCGTTTTGCGTTGAAATAGTAAGATGTGCATACCAGTGGGTTAGGAGGCGTGACAGAATGGAAGCAGCGGTGAGCGCCGCTGACGCTCGGGTTGGCCCAGCCCACGTGCCGCGAGGGACACCGAGCGCGGCCGACGGCATTCGATGGGTCGCGGGTGTGTGGCCACCAAGCTGAAACGGTTTGTTCCGATGGGCCTCGATTTCTAAGAAAACCTAGATCAAATCCGCAGCAAATTGCCACGCGTAACCTTAGTCTACTTATACATGGCGGTTACCGCTCACGCAGACAGCGTGGTGGAATCGGCAAGGTGCGAGGCTGCCATGCAGGAGACCTGGGTCTATACCTAGCGGCAGAACAAGTTTTAAAAATTGTGATCGCTACTTTTTATATAGCAAAGAAAAAGATATAAAGGAAGAAAAACAAAAATAATTTATTAATAGCTAATAGCCAAATCGCTTCACTAAAAGACTCGATTCGAATACATTCATTACTGTTGCATCAATTCAGCGCACCAGTCTTCGTTCCCATGATTAAATATGCCTGGTTTGCGTCGCAATTAATTGACGACCGAACATTGTTTTTGAACGTGAACGACCAGTGTTTTCCAGTATCTCTGAAGAAGACACCTTGCGCCTGTAAAGCGGTAGTACTTATAACATGAGCGTGCTGCTACAATGTTCTGTGTTTTCGGTGCTCCTGTGACAATTATCACCCAGAATTTTGTACAGGTGTTAAAGATAGTGACGATGGCGACAGTGAGTAAATAAGTAAAATAATCAGTTGCTATTGTGTTATTTGCTATTGTCCAGACTGTTTACTCCAGCTGTAACATGGGAGTGGGTATAAAGGCATATAATTATGCACAATAAAAGAAGAGAAATGAAGAAAACTGGAAAAATAAATGACCCGAGGGGGAAAATTTATTTTCATTTTCTTGGCTATTTTTTTAATCGTTTGATTTCTCATTATTTTTCTTTTTCTTTCTTTATTTCTTTTTCTTTGCTTAATTATTTTTTGTTTTTGAAATATAAAAACTAGCGATTACAATTTTTAAAAATTGCATGGCAGCCTCGCACCTTGCGGATTCCACCACGCTGTCGCGCTGAGCGGTAACCTCCATGTATAAGGAGACACGTTACGCGTGCTAATTTGTTCGATTTTCTTAGAAATCAAGGCCCATTGGAACAAATCCTTTTAGCTTGATGGTCTGGAGGAATTCCCTCACGACATACCTACGACCCATCAAAATCTGTTGGTACTATACTTGCGGTGTTCCCCTTGTAACATTTAGCGGCGGAAAATGTCTTTTGCAGGCGAATTTACAGGGGAAAGATGGACAGGGGTATTTTTATGAGCAATACCAATTTTTGGGTCTTCTTAATGTTCTTTCCATCATTTGCGTTATTTAACATCTCTATTTGGTGGCCACCTACTGAAGTTCAATCCTCACCCTAAATATCTGGCAGTCTTATTGACTCGATCCTTGACCTACAGTGCACACCTAAACAAAACATCTGCCAAAATCAAAACCTGCAACAACATGCGCGGTTATGGTATATCGCCCAAAGTTTGCAATTGGGTAGGGGATTTCCTGTCAGAGGACACAGTTCGTAGTAAGCGATGGTAAGGCATCCACTAAAACATCCACCGGGCGTTCCACAGGATAGTGTTATTGGTCCTCTGCTGTTCCTTGTTTACATAAACGATTTTGGAGAAAATCTAAGTAGCTATTTTGTTGTTTGCAGATGGCGCCGTCATTTACCGTCTAGTAAAATCATCTGAAAAGCAGCAGAACGAACAGAATAAGCTATCACTATCGTGTAAAAATTGGCAATTGGCTCTAAATAATGCGAAGTGTGTAGTCGTCCACATGAGTACGAAAAGATTTCCGTTAAACTTTGTTTACAAGATAAATCAATCAAATGTGAAGACCGTAAGCTTCAGAAAATACCTAGGAATTACTATTACTTCAGACTTAAATTGGAAAGAACACGTAGATAATGACGTGGGAAAGGCGAACCAGACATTGCGTTTAATTGGCACAACTATTGAAAGATGCAACAGAACTATTGAAAGATGCAACAGAACTATTGAAAGATGCAACAGAACTATTGAAAGATGCAACAGAACTATTGAAAGATGCAACAGAACTTGTCTGTCCTCCTTTGGAGTATTGATGCCCAATGTCGGATCTTTATCAGGTGGGTTTGACGGACGACATCGAAAGAGTAGTTTAGTCCCCGTAACCCAAACGAAACATCCAATCACGTAGAAATTTGGTCAAAATGATCCTGCATTCTATTATTAATTGAGTCACGACACCTTCCAGTACACCACAGCATCACCAGCAAACAGCCGCAGATTGCAACTCACTCTGTCCGTCAGATCATTTATATAGATAGAAAATAGTAGCGGTCGTATGACACTTTCCCGGGAAGTTTGCTGTACCCCTTCGGCACTCTTTCCTGTCCATGTGGTTAAATCTGAGGTACAGCTATCTGTGGGGGCAAGTAAGACCACGCGCAGGTCCGTAGTTTTTGCTGGTCTACAGTCAAAAGACTGCTTCGATGCGGCTCCCCACGCGGTCCTATCCTGTGCGAGCCTCTACATCTCCTCATAACATTAGCAGCCCACCTCCATTTAAATCAGCTTACATACTCGTCCCTTGGTCTCCCTCGGCAATATTTACCCCCACTCTTCTCTCCAAGACCAAATTGACGACTCCTTGATGGCTCAGAATGCGCCCCGAATATCGTTCCCTGCCATTATTCAATATATGCCAGAAAATTTCTTTTCTTCCAGTCCTGTTCAGCACCACCTCCTTTACGCTCTGTACCCATCAAATTTTCACCGTTTGTCTATAGCACGACATTTAAAACGCTTCTGTCGTATTTATGATCATGTCCGTGTTTCACTCCCGCACAGCGCAACTCCCCACACAAATGCCTCCAGAAAAGACTTCCTAGCACTTAGTGTTAGATATCAACGAATTTCTCTTATTCAGAAATTTTTTTCTTCCCATATTTATTCCGTATTTTATATCTACTACTGTCATAATTTTACTGCCACCAATAACGAAACTCGCCTACTACCCTACCGTCTCGTTACCTAATATAATTCCCACAACATCGTACGATTTAATCCAACACCATTCCATTACACTTGTTTTTTTCTTGTTAATGTTCATCTTATAACCTTCTTTCAAGACACTTTCAAGAATTAGTGTCATCGGCAAAGTGCAAAGTCTTCATTTCTTCACCTTGAATTTTGCTGATGACGTAATTCTGGCAGAGACAGCAAAGGACCTGGAGGAGCAGTTGAACGGAATGGACAGTGTGTTAAAAGGAGCATATAAGATGAAACTAGGGTAATGGAGTGCAGTCTAAGAAAATCAGGTGATGCTGAAGGAATTAGATTAGCTAACGAAGCAATAAAGGAGGTAGATGAGTTTTGTTACTTGGGAGGTAAAATAACAAATGATGGTCGCAGTACAGAGGATTGAAAATGCAGAATGACAATGAGAAGCAAAGCATTTTTGAAAAAGAGAAATTTGTTAGCATCGAATATTAAGCATAAGAAAGTCTTTTCTGAAGGCATTTGTGTGGAGTGTTGCCCTATACGGGAGTGTAACATAGACGATAAACAGTGCGGACAGGAAGAGGACAGAGGCTTTTGAAATGTGGTGCTACAGAAGAATGCTGAAGATTAGGTGGTTGGATCGCGTAACTAATGAGGTACTGAACAGAATTGGGGAGAAAAGGAATTTCTGACATACGTCTTAGGTGAGGTGCTGACCTCACGTGGTTTGTATTCGCCCTAACGGCTCCGAAAAAATTTCATTTCAATTTACTTTTAGCTTTCGACGAATGTACTAAGTTTTGTACACACATTTCAATGTTACCAGTGTTTGCTGAGTGGCCAGCCTCTACTGGCCATTGCGTTTTGTCTATACTTAAATGGGTAGTGTTATGGTATGTATCAAGTCTATCTTGTGTCAATTCTCCGTTTGTATCACCTTTACTTTTAATTGTTTGACTGTACATGTATTATCTTAGATTTTACGTTTACCAGGTACTCTGAAGATGAGCTACGCCCGAAACGCGTCACCACAAAAGGAATAAAGATTTTATCGTTACCTGCATGGTTTTATTGCCAGCAGCCAATCACTTTAGGTTACGATAGTAACACTAAAAGTGAGACTTTGCGATCGTCTTTTGACAGCTCTAAATATAAATGAAAATAACGGCTTAACTATTTATCTGACACGAATATTGAATAACCGAATTTGTAGAGGAGAACATTCTCTACAACTTTGCTCTCTTATGTTTTTTTCATATCTCGTAGCGTTTCAGAGATATTTGCAAAAATATCGGGGATTTTGGGATGTCTTGTCTTGTCTGTCCGTAACGTGTTCCCTGTTTTTAAGACGAACCGTTCAACCGATCAGAACCAAATTTTACAGACATGATTGTAGGCCGCCAGAGACCGGAACCTCCCTTTTTCAAATTTTTCGGACTAAAAATACGGTAGTAAAATAAAAAAAAGCCGTTTGTAATATAATTGTAATTGCAAACGAACCGAATAACCTAATTGGTAGAGGAGAAAATTCTCTACAACTTATCTCCCTTATGTTTTTTTCATTTCTAGTATCGCTTGAGACATATTTGCAAAAATAACGGAGATTTGACTCCCTCCATTGAATGAACGAAAACCAGCCGTTCGGAGATGTCACGTGACATTCCTTGCGTATTTTATGATTTTCGTATTGTAACTTACACGTTGTCATTTCAAAACAACGGCACACTGAGGAATTAACAAAAACACATCGTTCTTCGTACGATAAATGATAATCTAATGTCTACAAATGCCATATCAACATCAGTTAACAACGGCCATCAATAGTATGAGATTAAAGAACTCCTGTTTTGATTTATAGCCGTAGCGTAGTGGGCAACGTGCTGGACTGTAACGCGAAAGGTCGGTGGTCCGAAACCCGCCACTACCTTTTTTTTTCGTATAAGGGCTTCAGACGCTCTTATTAATTAATTTATTATTATTTAGATTATTATTTTGGTCCAAAATGTTTGCAAAAACTTGTTGTTGTTGTTGTTGTTGTTGTTGTTGTGGTCTTCAGTCCGGAGACTGGTTTGATGCAGCTCTCCACAATACCCTATCCTGAGCAAGCCTCTTCATCTCCACATAAGAACGGCAACCTACATCTGTCTGAATCTGCTTACTGTATCCATCTCTTGATCTTCCTCTGCGGTTTTTACCCCACACACTTCCCTCCAACGCTAAATTCACAATTCCTTGATGTCTAAGAATGTGTCCTACCAATCTATCCCTTCTTTTAGTCAAGGTATGCCAGAAATTTCTTTTCTCCCCAATTCTGTTCAGTACCTCCTCATTAGTTACGCGATCCACCCACCTAATCTTCAGCATTCTTCTGTAGCACCATATTTCAAAAGCCTCTATCCTCTTCCTGTCCGCACTGTTTATCGTCCATATCTCACTTCCATACAAGGCAACACTCCATACAAATGCCTTCATAAAGGACTTCCTTAGGCTTAAATCAATATTCGATGTTAACAAATTTCTCTTTTTCAAAAACGCTTTTCTACCCATTGCCATTCTGCATTTCATATCCTCTGTACTGCGACCATCATTTGTTATTTTACTGCCCAAGTAACAAAACTCATCTACCTCCTTTATTGCTTCGTTTCCCAATCTAATTCCTTCAGCATCACCTGATTTTCTTACACTGCACTCCATTACCCTAGTTTTGCTGTTGTTAATGTTCATCTTATATGCACCTTTCAGCACACTGTCCATTCCGTTCAATTGCTCTTCCAGGTCCTTTGCTGTATCTGACAGAATTACTATGTCGTCGGCAAAACGCAATGTTTTTAAGTCTTCACCCTGAACTTTAATTCATTCTCCAAATTTCTCCTTGCTTTCCTTTATAGCTTGCTCAATGTACAAATTGAATAACAATGGAGAAAGACTACAACCCTGTCTTACTCCCTTTCCAAGCACTGCATCCCTTTCATGCTCTTCAACTCTGACAACCGCTGTCTGGTTTTTGTACAAGTTGTAAATACTCTTACGCTCCCTATATTTTACTCGTGCTTGCTTCAGAACTCGAAAGAGTTTATTCCAATTGACATTGTCAAAAGCCTTCTCCAAATCTACGAAAGCTAGAAATGTAGGTTTGCCTTTTCTTAATCTATCTTCTAGGATAAGCCGTAAAGTGAGTATTGCCTCCCGTGTTCCTACATTTCTCCTGAACCCAAACTGATCTTCCCCGAGGTCGGCTTCTACCAGCTTTTCCATTCTTCTGTACAAAATTCGTGTTAATATTTTGCAACCATGACTTATTAAACTGATGGTTCTGTAGTTTTCACACCTGTCTGCACCTGCTTTCTTAGGGATGGGAATTACAACATTTTTCTTAAAGTCTGAGGGTAACAGCAACAAGTTATAAAACTACACATCTGAAGTGGACCGTAAAACACGTGAGTGCGATTTTTTTAACTTGTTTCGTTTTGCGTTGAAATAGTAAGATGTGCATACCAGTGGGTTAGGAGGCGTGACAGAATGGAAGCAGCGGTGAGCGCCGCTGACGCTCGGGTTGGCCCAGCCCACGTGCCGCGAGGGACACCGAGCGCGGCCGACGGCATTCGATGGGTCGCGGGTGTGTGGCCACCAAGCTGAAACGGTTTGTTCCGATGGGCCTCGATTTCTAAGAAAACCTAGATCAAATCCGCAGCAAATTGCCACGCGTAACCTTAGTCTACTTATACATGGCGGTTACCGCTCACGCAGACAGCGTGGTGGAATCGGCAAGGTGCGAGGCTGCCATGCAGGAGACCTGGGTCTATACCTAGCGGCAGAACAAGTTTTAAAAATTGTGATCGCTACTTTTTATATAGCAAAGAAAAAGATATAAAGGAAGAAAAACAAAAATAATTTATTAATAGCTAATAGCCAAATCGCTTCACTAAAAGACTCGATTCGAATACATTCATTACTGTTGCATCAATTCAGCGCACCAGTCTTCGTTCCCATGATTAAATATGCCTGGTTTGCGTCGCAATTAATTGACGACCGAACATTGTTTTTGAACGTGAACGACCAGTGTTTTCCAGTATCTCTGAAGAAGACACCTTGCGCCTGTAAAGCGGTAGTACTTATAACATGAGCGTGCTGCTACAATGTTCTGTGTTTTCGGTGCTCCTGTGACAATTATCACCCAGAATTTTGTACAGGTGTTAAAGATAGTGACGATGGCGACAGTGAGTAAATAAGTAAAATAATCAGTTGCTATTGTGTTATTTGCTATTGTCCAGACTGTTTACTCCAGCTGTAACATGGGAGTGGGTATAAAGGCATATAATTATGCACAATAAAAGAAGAGAAATGAAGAAAACTGGAAAAATAAATGACCCGAGGGGGAAAATTTATTTTCATTTTCTTGGCTATTTTTTTAATCGTTTGATTTCTCATTATTTTTCTTTTTCTTTCTTTATTTCTTTTTCTTTGCTTAATTATTTTTTGTTTTTGAAATATAAAAACTAGCGATTACAATTTTTAAAAATTGCATGGCAGCCTCGCACCTTGCGGATTCCACCACGCTGTCGCGCTGAGCGGTAACCTCCATGTATAAGGAGACACGTTACGCGTGCTAATTTGTTCGATTTTCTTAGAAATCAAGGCCCATTGGAACAAATCCTTTTAGCTTGATGGTCTGGAGGAATTCCCTCACGACATACCTACGACCCATCAAAATCTGTTGGTACTATACTTGCGGTGTTCCCCTTGTAACATTTAGCGGCGGAAAATGTCTTTTGCAGGCGAATTTACAGGGGAAAGATGGACAGGGGTATTTTTATGAGCAATACCAATTTTTGGGTCTTCTTAATGTTCTTTCCATCATTTGCGTTATTTAACATCTCTATTTGGTGGCCACCTACTGAAGTTCAATCCTCACCCTAAATATCTGGCAGTCTTATTGACTCGATCCTTGACCTACAGTGCACACCTAAACAAAACATCTGCTAAAATCAAAACCTGCAACAACATGCGCGGTTATGGTATATCGCCCAAAGTTTGCAATTGGGTAGGGGATTTCCTGTCAGAGGACACAGTTCGTAGTAAGCGATGGTAAGGCATCCACTAAAACATCCACCGGGCGTTCCACAGGATAGTGTTATTGGTCCTCTGCTGTTCCTTGTTTACATAAACGATTTTGGAGAAAATCTAAGTAGCTATTTTGTTGTTTGCAGATGGCGCCGTCATTTACCGTCTAGTAAAATCATCTGAAAAGCAGCAGAACGAACAGAATAAGCTATCACTATCGTGTAAAAATTGGCAATTGGCTCTAAATAATGCGAAGTGTGTAGTCGTCCACATGAGTACGAAAAGATTTCCGTTAAACTTTGTTTACAAGATAAATCAATCAAATGTGAAGACCGTAAGCTTCAGAAAATACCTAGGAATTACTATTACTTCAGACTTAAATTGGAAAGAACACGTAGATAATGACGTGGGAAAGGCGAACCAGACATTGCGTTTAATTGGCACAACTATTGAAAGATGCAACAGAACTATTGAAAGATGCAACAGAACTATTGAAAGATGCAACAGAACTATTGAAAGATGCAACAGAACTATTGAAAGATGCAACAGAACTATTGAAAGATGCAACAGAACTTGTCTGTCCTCCTTTGGAGTATTGATGCCCAATGTCGGATCTTTATCAGGTGGGTTTGACGGACGACATCGAAAGAGTACAAAGGACAGCTCGTTTCGTATTGTCAAGATACAGGGGAGACAGCATTATGGAAATAATTCAGGATCTGGGATGGGAATCATTACAACAACGGTGCTTATCGCTGCAGGGTGGGCTACTTACGAAACTCCAATCGGCAACATTCTCCTCGGAATGCGAAAATATATTGTTGACTCCCACTTACATACGTAGAAAAGATCATCAGAATAAAATACGAGAAATTGAAGCTAAAACGGGGAGATTCAGGTGTTCTTTCTTCCCACGCGCTATTCGAGAATGGAATAAAAGATGAATAGTATAATTGTGGTTCGATGAACCCTCTGACAGGCACTTAAATGTGATTTGCAGAGTATCGCATGTAGATGTAGATTCTACACAAACTCGCAGGATCAGGCTAGCGTCCCACTGCACTGCTCTCAGAACTACAACACTTGCCCTAGTATACCTAGTAGCTGAATACTGCAGTCCAGTGCCCAAGCAAAGAACGTAGATGCCCACCTGAACGACATAATGAGGATTACATCAGGCACCATCAAGTCTACTTCTCAGAAATGGGTACTGGTCCTCTGTAACATTCCACCTCATCTCCGAAAAGCATCAGCACCGAAAAAGAAATGGCTCAAATGCCACGACAAGCCTTTCTCATCTGTATTTGAGGACTGTTTACGTGAAGATGTCGGGCTGAAATCTCGGAACCCTTTTAGATTGTAGGCAAGAAGTTTGCCCAAGATCAGGTTACAGTAAGTGAAGCTTGGCGCAGCGACTGGCTGTCTGCAAACACAGACAGGTCTGGAATTACCGCGGGGCCCAACTGAGAAACCCCCTGATTTCATCCAACCTAGAAAAATGTGGACATCACTTAACCGGATAAGAAGACAACACTGCAGATTTCAGTTTTGGAAGCACAAGTGGATGATTGCTGGCAGCCCTTTTCTGCGACTGTGCACACATGTCTCAGACCATCAGACACATCGCTATGGAGTGGCCACTTGGAAGGTTTAATGGTTCAGTGGAGGGGATCCATCAGGCCAGTGAGAAAGCTGTGCAGTGGTTAAGACATTGGGCATCCATCTGTAATAATACTGATGTTACGCATAGACTGAGGCCTAAACCTCTATATACTAGTGTGTGTGTATATATATATATATATATATGTATATAAATGTACACTGTATTTTGTAATCAACAATCTGTATCTTCAAGCCATTCGAAATATACTGGGTACCTTAAAAAAATGTACACACACTTTGAAGCGCCATAGAAAATTTATTTCTCGTTCTACAATGTTAAATTTATGGATATGGAAAGCTTGAAGTCCAATTTGAAAAATAAATGTACTTTTAATCACATTTTCAATGTTCAAAATGGTGGCCTTCAGCACCAATACATTTCTGAGTACAAGCCACCACTGATTCCGTACATCGTACCAAAGTGTCCAATGAGATTTCTGTGCACACCGCTTGAATCTCATTCCAAAGTGTGTCCAAGTTACGTGGTTTACGTTTGTACACCTCACATTTTACTGTGCCCCATAAGGTGGTGTGGAGTGCGTGCGGGAAACTCGATTGGTCCCCGGCGTCCTATCCACCGGCCTGGCGCAGTGTGATCCAAGCATGCTCGTACGTCCCTGTGATAGTGCGGCGTTACCGTATAGTGCACGAATGGCAGGGGATATGGAGTGAGCAAGCATTGGTAGGTACGTTTCTCCAGTAACAGTACCTTCAAAGCGGAAAGGCCTAATGATTCCCCTTGCAGACAAAGAACACGCATTTACACCAGGCAAATTGACGGCCTTTTCAACTGTAATGCCCAGTACACACAATTTGTCCTATTGACAGTTCCATTTACTTTGAATTGGGCTTCATCCGACCGTAAATCCCGTTTCACGTCTCACCATCTCCGCCAAGTTCAAGTCTCTTCCTTGCCACTGCTGCCACGTGTTGAAGAAACATAACATTACATTCTCACAGATATTTAACCATGTACAATGGGAAATAAATTTTCTATGACAGTTCAAAGCGTGTAAACATTTTTTTGACGCACCCTGCATATATAGGTGTCAATTAGACAGTACACTCAATTCCATAAAACTCACGTATTGAGGGTATCAAAATGAATATTGAGGTTCTACAGCTTTGCACAACTTACAACAGTGACCGTTGTTGTGGTCTTCATTCCGTAGACTGGTTTGATGCAACTCTCCACGCTACCCTGTCCTGTGCAAGTCTCTTCATCTGAGAATACGTTCGGCAACCTACATCCTTTTGAATCTGCTTACTGTACTCGTCCCTCGGTCTCCCTCTACGATTTTTACCCCACACACTTCCCTTTAATGCTAGGCCCACGATTCCTTGATGTCTCAGAATATGTCCCACCAACCTATCCCTTCTCTTAGTCAGGATATGCCAAAAAATCCTTTTCTCCCCAATTCGGCGAAGCGCCTCCTCATAAGTTACGTGATCCACCCATCTGATTTTAATCATTCGTCTGTAGTACCACATTTCAAAAGCTTTTATCATCTTTTTATCTGAACTCTTTATCGCCAACATTGCATTCCCATGCAGTGCTACACTCCAGACAAATGCTTTCAGAAAGGACTTCCTAAAATTAAATGTTGGATGTTAACAATTTTCGCTTTTTTAGAAACGCTTTTCCGTTTCAGCTTCGTGGGCTGCGTTGGAGTGGCCGAGCGTTCTAAGGCGTCTCGCTGCGGAGAGCGCGGTTGCTCGCCATCGGAGGTTCAAGTTCTCCCTAGGGCATTGGTGTTTCTGTTGTCCTTAGGTTAGTTTAGGTTAAAGTAGTTTTTAACTTTTCGGACTGATGACCATAGCAGTTTGGCCCTATAGGTTTACAAACATCAGCTTCGTGTAATTGAGAGAAGAGCCAATGTTGTAGCACATCGAGATAAGAATCTCCAGTTATACTTGCTTTAATGTAAAAGAAAGGCCCACACACTTTCCTCTATGGTATGGCACAAAAACATTTAAATTAAGGGACTCTCATTGCAGCTGTACTACTCCTGGGAATTTCCTGATCCGAGATTTCCTGATCCTCTGCACATTATCAGTGTTCACAAGTCCATTTAGGTGAAATGTCGATTCATCACTGAAGACGAACCTATCCAGAAAATAGCGTTTTCAAAGTCGCGGTGGAGTAGCCGAGCGGCCTAAAGCGCCTCGCTGCGGAGCGCGCGGTGGAGGTTCGAGTCCTCCTGGGGCATGGGTGTGTGTGTTTGTCCGTAGGTTAGTTTACCTAGGTTTAAATAGTTTGTAAGCTACGGACTGATGACCACGCAGTCTGGTCCGATAGATTTACAAACATTCGTTTTCAAAGTCGGCACATGTTCCATGGTCTCTAGGTTTCAGAGCTTGCAACAAATGCAAACCGTAAGGACGTAGTTGTAAGCGCCTGTGTAAAGTTCTCCGCACAGACATCATTGGAACTGGAACTGCTAATTCACGTCATGCCCTCAGAACTGATTTCTTGAGGCTACGAGCGAAATCAGCTTTCCCTCGTTTGACACGTTCTTCACTCACGCTTGGTCGTCCGCTGTTCCACCCTTTGTCTGTGCCTTCAAACTGATACTATCTGTGGAGGTTTTAACGACTTGAGGAGTTCAATGGAACGTAATACGGAACGCACGTTTACTCTTAACTGTAACACACAGGAAGCTTGCTGCTCCCCTGATGCCATCTTGACTAGAAGCGCTGCTAACGGAAGCCGGAGGGACCAGAACATACACACACGCACTGCCACTTGTAGCATAAATTGCTTTGCTCGCTCATTGTATGTGTAATTTGTAATGACGAGGTCATCGTAATAAATTGTACAAAAAATTAAAATCCAGATACTCATTTGGTACGCCCAGTATGAATATTGATATCATATCCGTCGTGCAAAGCGCTGCTTTGATGGAAGCTCAAAACACAGGCCTGTGTCGGATGCAGTGCGTGCTTACGGCCTGTAACGAATAAAACAGTCTCCACCCTGAGCTGATGTTGACGTTGATGTTGACGGTGACAGGTGGGAAGGCCGGGCAGCGCTGACGTTATATACGCTTCAAACCTTAGTGATAGCATATATATATATATATATATATATATATATATATGCCATCAATTGCTCTCCTTTAATGTCGGTAAAACTCCGAAACGGCTTGATTTTTTTTTTTTTTTTTTTTTTTTTTTTTTTTTTTTTTTTTTCAGATTAATATAGATGGAATTTAGAAAAGGGCGGGGGGGAGGGGGCAAAGCATCAGCTGAAAAATTAAAAAAATCTAAATTGATCATTTTGTATGGGCATCGTCACTCGGGATTAGATTCGCACTACATGCGCTGCCATACCGTCAGTTTGATAGCGATAAAACTTTGCACCTTTGACCTTCAAAACAACAGAACGGCGCGGTCTGCATAAGATTTCGTACGATGCATGGCTGATGACTTTGACACAGTTCGAGCGATCACCATGAAATTTCTCAAATATATGAAATTTTTCATTTAAAGGAGAAGGAAGGAAAGATTATTTATTGCAACAACGAAATTTAGGGTTTCATGTCCCATCGACATTGCGATAATTAGAGAGAAGCAAAGGTCTGTCTTTGGTATTGGGTGGAAGGCGGGGAACGAAATCGGCATTCGCCTGGAGTGTGTTAGGAAAACGACGGGAAACCTAAGACTGAAAGGCCGGAGGCGGGTTTGAATAGCCGTCCTCCCGGATATAGGGGAAGGAGAAGATGAACAGAAAGGGCACGGGAGGAGATGGGCAGATAGCTGAGAAGTAATACGATGTACGCTGTATTCCCGCGTGCTGCTCGAGAAAGGAGTAGGAAAATAGGCAGAGTGATTCGCAGGGAGGCGGGCGTACTTTACTGGTGCGGGCAGCCGTGGTTCTCGAGGTCGCATTACTGCATCTGGCAGTGCAGGTCAGTCCCACAGTACAACGTTGGTGTTGTGTTGCAAGTGTACAGAGCCCTTCTTCACATTGGACGCATCGTGCGGGACTGGTTTCGTGAGCAGGAGAATGGACTGTTGCCTCTCCCTTGACCATCATTAGTCAGACTCTAGATATCGATATTATCAAGCGCGTGTGGCCTACTTTGTATCCACCTTCATCTTCGATACCTGGATCTGCCACGGATTCCAGGAAGAATGGTATAGGATTCCCATATAGGACCTGTATTTATTTATTCTGATGCTAATGGAAGCTGTTTTTAACGCATCGATTTTTCTATACCGTATTACACTTTTTTGGTCCTATTAAGTTTTTTGCTCTTAAATTGTAATACTACCCGACTATAGCAGAATAAAACTACCACCATTGGGTCATTGAGAGAGTACATTTCTACCACTTAGCAATCGTGACAGAAACGTTGTTGTCCTCTGTCCAAAGACTGGGTCGATGCAGCTCTCCACGTTAACCCTGTCCTGTGTAAGGCACTTCATCTCCTCATAAGAACGGCCAACCTCAGCCGTCTGAATCCGGTTACTATATTCGTGTATCGGTCTGCCTCGGCGATATTTATCCCACACACTTTCTTCCAATGCTCAATTGACGCTTCCTTGATGTCTTAAAAATATGTCCTGGCAATCTATCTCTCCGTTTAGTGAATATATGCCAGAAATTTTTCTCCCCGATGATTAAATTAGCTGTACTTTTCGTTCCAGTTGAACAAATTGATGAGATCCTCTTGGATGTAGAACATGTAGAACCTGTTAATGTAATGTCCACAGATCGACAAATGTGATTGCCCTTGTGGATGTGGAATCGCTCAGAGAAAACAATCTTGAGAATGTTTACATTTTAAGGGACATAAAACTTCCTACTACGTACTAAGTGTTCTATATATTAGGTGCATATGACTCTTAGGCTTTTGTTTACAATGATCAGATTACTGCACAAGATTGGTAAGAATTCAGACTGAACCAATATGCACATTTGTGAATATTATATACAGTAACAAATTTCAGTCAGTTCTGTTAAGGAATTCATCACTGGAGTAAAAGGAGTTGGTGACCAAAACATAGTTTACTTTCTTTCAAACTGAGCTTTATTGTAAGTTAAATTTTTTATGGCTGCTGGCATGTTATTGAAAATGTTTATTGCTGAATAGTGGCCACCTTTCCGAGCCAAAGTAAGGGACTGTAAATCTTTATGAAAGTTCATCCTCTTAGTTACGCGAGCTACCTACCTAATTTTAGCATTCGTCTGTAACACCAAATTTCAAAAGCTTCTATGATCTGGGGCCCAAACACATCGCTCACATTTCACTCCCGTAAAAGACTCCAGACAAATGTCTTCCGTTGAATTGTTCTTTCAGCTCTTATGCTATCTCTGACAGAATTATAATGTCCAATGTTACTTTATAACAGTCGCAGATGAAACGTGTATCACGACGATCACCAATAACAGGTTGCAAATCGTGACTTTCTGCCGTAATATTCGCTTCCGTGCCTAAAGCGAAGTTGAAAACGAAACACTATGTGATTCTACACAGAATATTATGAACTATCTCGAAGAGAACGACCTATTAACCAATAGTCAACACGGATTGAGAAAGTATCGCTCTTGCGAAACACAGCTTGCCCTTTATTCGCATGAAGTGTTAAGTGCCATCGACAAGGGATCTCAAATCGATTCCATATTTCTGCATTTCCGGAAGGCTTTTGACACTATACCCCACAAGCAGCAACTAATGAAATTGCGTGCTTATGGAATATCTCCCCAATAGTGCGATTGGATTCACGATTTCCTATCAGAAAGGACACAGTTCGTTGTAATTGACGGTAAGTCATCGAGTAAAACAGAAGTGATATCTGGCGTTCCACAGGGAAGCGTTATAGGTCTTCTACTCTTCCTCGTGTTTATAAACGATTTAGGAGATAATCTGAATAGCTCGACTGATGGCCATAGCAGTCTAGACCCCCTCAAACCCCCCATCTGAATAGCTCCCTTAGACTGTTCGCGGATGATGCTGTCGTTTATCGGTCAGTGAAGTCAACAGAGGATCAAAAGCAACTGCACAGCGATTTAGACAAAATTTCTACTTGGTGCGAAAATTGGCAATTGACACTAAATAGAGAAAAGTGTGAAGTAATACACATGACCACTAAAAGAAATCCGCTGAACTTCAATTACGCGATAAATCAGTCAAACCTTAAGGTCGTAAATTCTACCAAATACCTAGGAGTTACAATAACGAACAAGTTTGACTGGAGAGAACACACAGAAAATATTGTGGGGAAGGCGAACCAAAGGTTACGTTTCATTGGCAGAACGCTTAGAAGATGCACCAGCTCTACCAAAGAGACTGCCTACATCACACTTGTGCGTCCTCTCTTGGAGTACTGTTTTCCCTTGTGGGACCCTCACCAGGTGGGACTGACGGAAGATATTGAGAAGGTTCAGAGAAGGGCAGCTCGTTTTGTTTTATCACGTTACGGGGGGGGGGGGGGGAGAGCGTCACGGAAATGTTGCACGAATTTGGGTGGAAATCATTAAAAGAAAGCCGTTATTCATTGCGGCGTGATCTGTTTGCGTAGTTTCAATCACCGACGTTTACTTCTAAATTTTTTTTACTTCTAAATGTGAAAATTTTTGCTAGCTTTTACCTACAAAGGGAGACATGACCATCCCAGTAAAATAAGAAAAATCAGATGGAAAACGGAACGATTTAGGTGTTCTTTCTTCCCGCGCGCTATTAGAGAATGGAATGGTAGAGAAAAGTTATGAAAGTGGTTAATGAATCCTGTGCCAGGCACTTGAATGTGATTTGCAGAGTATCGATGTAGATGTAGATGGCGCGAGTTGGTGTGATTCGCAGTTCAGTTAGGCCAAGAACGCCTCGCGTCGGACCGTCCTGCTACGGAAGTTGGCCAGTTTGAGCGTGGGCTGCAGTGGCCCCCACACCGGCACTTGCTGGGTGTTGCGGCGGCGGCGGACGGTTTGCGACACTGCCGCGGTGACACGCACGCATTGTCTGCCTGCTGCGCCCGCGTCCTCCTTCACTGCTCCACTTTACGCTCCGCTACGCAGCTATTCACGAATCGGGGCAGAAACGAAGGAAAGCAAACGGTGCGCGGCGGCGGCTGCCCGCTCTCCCACGCCACACGCGCTGACTCTGCTGTACTGCTCCGGCCAGATGCAAGTCGTGAGAGGCCACACGAGGCGAGGCGAATGCTTCGATGACTGTGGGTGCAGGAAAATTGCCGCCGACAAGTAATTCATTCGGAATTCACAGGTCGTGTCCCTCAGATCCAGGCACGAAGCGGAGCTGTCCAGCCTGCCGATTGCGTCGCGTAACACGTGACCGGGCAGAAGCGAGCGGCGCGGTATACGTCCGCATCTGGATGGCCGCTCTGGAAAGCGGGGCTCCGCCTAACCACCGGGCCACTATTCCTCGGTTGTCCCACGCCCGAGCAGCGCGCAATAAATAAATAAATAAATAAATAAATAAATAATCCGTCACAGGCTTACAAACTCCAACGACGTCATTGTAACATTGATAAAGTGATCCGAGAATTTGGAATTAAATCTAAATTAGCAAACCTTATTCGTGAAACACTCACAGACGCTAAACACCATACCAAAAGTAAAGCTTCTGGGTAAAATTTCCAAGGCATTCAACATCAAAACAGGTGTAAGGCAAGGTGACGGCCTGTCTCCACTCCTCTTCAACTGAGTCCTAGAGAAAATACTAAGAGAATCGAAACAAAAACTAAAATATCATAAGCTATCACCAATCAGACTGGGGACTAAACACAGAGGTATTGAAATTCACTGTCTAGCATTTGCGGATGATTTTGCCATTATTTCTGAAAACCTAACAATTGCAGCATTCCAAATCAAGAAATAGCCAATAAAGCAGGTTTATGAATTTCTGTAGAGAAAACAAAATTTATGACAAACATAAACAAAAAAAATTCCCCAGAAATCCTACTAACAGATATTGGGCCAATAAAGAGGGTAAATAAAGTTAAATATTTTTGGAGAAATGATTCAGGAAAATGGCTTAGAAAAATTTGCTGTAGGAGGAGTAGTACATAAAATAGAGAGAGCATATGGTATAACCAGGAACATTTACAACGAAAGGTCTCTGTCTAAAACTACAACACAGTAGTAAAGCCAGAATGTCTTTATGCAAGTGAGTGTTTAGTACTGAATTACAAATTACATAAAGTGCTAAAAAGAAAAATCATTCGAAAAATACTTGGTCCACTATGAAATCCAGAGGTATGGAAAGTAACAAGTATTGCAGAAGTTTATTGCAACATAGAAAACATAATCGAAACACTACGGAAGAGACGACTAGTTAACCTGTTGCTCTTCATTCGGTATAAATGTCCAAAAAATACCCAACAGATTTTTATATATCTGTGGGACAAGAAGTCAACAATAGCATGGAATCAAGAAGTTAGGAAACATTTGGAAAGAAACAAAACTGAAAAGGATTCCAAGGAAGGAGGGAGAAGAAGACAGGAGTAAGGTGGTCTGAGGAGAGAAAAAGGATGCACAGTGAAAAGATGAAAGAATACTGGAGGAAAAAGAACAAAAAAGGAGGAAAAATTGAAATTAGTACGTGGTCCTCAGATGGCTGAAACGAAGAAAGAAGAAATAAATAAAATAAATGCTTAAACCTTCCGTTACAAGTTCAGATTTGTCACATTCAGAGGGAAAAAATTGTGATAAACGTCATGAAAATATCTCGCCTTGTTGAAAAAAAATCTTGGTTTCAATGTTTCCACCACGATTCGTATATCACATCTATAACATCACTTTATATCACCTATTTTGCGATGAAACAAAACTGCCATTTTTTACCGCACTTCCTCGATGTCGTTACTGAATCCTATCTGTCAAGGGTCCCTTACTGCCCAGCAGAGGCCTGGCAAGCGTAGTGTAACCTGTGTCTCTAGTATTGTTGCATATCCTAATGTTGATCCAAGAAATCGCGGCCTTTCGTACTGCTTTCCCATATAGTCCCCGAAGAGGTCTGGAAAGTGTAGCTTGTTCTATTGTAATTGTCCGCGATTTCGTTTCAGATCCTTTATATCTGAATTGTCGTATAACCGACATTTATTTCATTTAGAACACGCGGGGATAATTTCGATTGTTAAATTTTGCACCGTATAGATAGCGTGTCTAGGTAATTTTCCAGTTTTTACATTCTGATGAAATGAAATGATTGACAGCATCAGCTGCAAAGTCAGAGAGAGCTCCTCACATTCTACTCCAAATCTCTTACCGATTAGGAGCAGCAGAGAACTTACCGCAATCTTTTGCACTAGTATAATTTTTTCTGTGTTCGATACATTTCTGTCTTTCACTGGCAATTGTAACCCTTCTCGCAGTAAATCACGAATCCATTTGCACGACTGAGATGACTAAAGGTCACACACGCAATTTCATTACAAATCTTCATGGTATGCATCAATACAAAGATCAATACCGCAGAAACCTTGGTTCCACGATAAAAAGGTCGCAAGAAAATTAATAACAAGTGTAATTCGGATGCGGTTTAATCATGGTTGTTTTCCAGCCCATCTACATAAAATAGGCATTCAAAACTCGTAATATTGTGACTGTGATAATACCTCGTATGCTGATTTGAATCAAATTTTTTTCAATTGTTCTAAATTCACCACGTATAGACAGAACTTTATGGAAGACCTAAGAAAAGCTAATGTGCATTTTCCTTGTGAATTTCAGAGTATTCTATATGACAACAACGTATGCGTCTATAAAACAATATTTAAATTCATGTCATCTGCTCAAATTGTTATATAATTTAATTGCAAACCCATCAAAATTAGTGTTTTAAGAGATTACTTGTTGTAAATATTAGCCATGTAAGATACGTGTATATTGTATGACTGTATGGTTTTTTTTAACCAAATGCCAAATAAAATAAAAATTACAATCCTTCTGGAAATTTAGAATACGTAATCAGGTTCGTATCATCCTTCGATAGCACATGACCATTCTTTCAAACAACGCTGAATACGTATCAGTGTATCGTTTTCTTTGAGATAATTCTTAAACACTGAACTTAGCAAATGCTCCAAAATCCTGCGACGTCAATCCTACAGACATTTCTGTCTTTCACTGGCAATTGTAACCCTTCTCGCAGTAAATTCAGTGTCGGTGTGACCGTGCAACTATGTCATTAATTAAGGATCGGGTTCTTTCGTTGTGTATATGGCTTCAATATATTGATAAGTATAGAGTTATTATACCAGCATACTCTGAAAGGAACCTGACAGTCTGGAATGGAACATGTGTCTTTATCCGGCGTCTTGTTTCCCTGCACCGAGGTTATTCACGTCTGATACTCATGTTGCCAGCTGTTCTTCATTGTTAAAAGGAAAGGGAAAAAAAATCTTGAGTTATTTCATCGTCTTTGATAAAGCAATTTTGGCAAACTCTGTGTAGTAACTCCGCTTTATTGACACTTTTATCGGCAACATTACCTATGCTATCGCGCAATAAAAGTATTGATTGATTCTTGTCTGGCGTACCTCAGATGAGAGCAGAATCACATGGAATTTTCTGCCGGGTTATTGACAGTTTCGCTGTAGAAACTATTTAATGCTTCTCGCATTGTAGTCAGTGCTAAATTTCGGAGAACAAATTATAATGAGAGCTGACATATTAACACAGGAAATTTTGGAAATCACATACATCTCTTTTCATTTCGTGAAGGTGTCAATATAGCGAAACGAGGTTTCCGAAAAATCGTGCTAAGCACAGGTGCTTTGAGGTGTTACGGTTCTTCTAAATGGAAAGTGTCAACTGCATTCGATTTTCCATACACTCGTTCGAGCATGCCATGCTCGCATTGCCCGATCGCTAGTTCTTCTCAGATTTTCCTGCTGTAAAAAGAAAGAGGAGGGGAAAAAAAAGTTCAAAGTTACACACTATGACGTCACGTAGCGTTGGACTGGTTAAATATTCTATAAAACGCATTTTAATTATGAGCTGTTCTATTAAAACCTTTATAATCTATAGGTTTCGGTCATTGACCATCATCACGGGGTGATAGTTTTAAAAACAGATCGGGATATAGATAAAAAGGAGTATGAATAAAACGCAGTATCTACTTTATACTCTGACTTCCAGAGAACGTACTCAGGTTCGTATGAATAAAGCGAGTCGGAGAATATACTTCAACCGAGTATGTTCTCAGCGTGAGTAAAGGGGTGGGGGAATTTGCTCACAACAGAGAACATTCTCAGATTTCGTATGTTCTCACGACCGGAGAACATTCGCATTTTTCTAAAGTGAGCTCTCTAGCATACTTCGTGCTGAATAACTTCTATTAAGGTCACGTTTTACTGTGGTTTATAATAAGAATGACAAAATTTGTGTTGCTTCGAAGGCAAAAGAAGTTCCTTTATACGTATGCTAGTCTGAAGAAACACGAGAGGAACTAAATGTTCATGAAAATAAAAACATTTTGCTGTCGTGTCTCTTCATTCACAATAGTCATAAGTGTAACACTACAAGCATTTTATACACTGATGTGCGTGTTTTACCCGTTCGTTTGGCGTGCATATTTACAGTTGTAAACAGCAACATAGCAAAATAATATTGTATGTTTTTTAATGCAGTCTAATAAGTCCTTATGGCGATAATTCCAAATACAGTACATCCCAGGATTTCACATTCTTCAACACAAAATAAAAATTTCTGCAATACAAGGTAGGGCCTACGTACTGAAGTATTTTTGTACTGCGCTTGTTCGTTCTACACAAATCGGTTGGCCTATTTAAGATGCGTTTTCTGCTTCGTAATCGTAACTTCTGTTATGTTAGGTGTAAGTATACACGACAGTAAAAGAAATAACTGCTTAATTACATAGCCTACCTAACATGGCCTATCGTGTCATATTTAACAAAAAGTATTTTGTTTTAGAAAGCTCTAACAGCGTTTTACGTTGAAACAGATAAAAAAAATTTAACGCATTCTTAAAATTTCGTTCGAAAATTCAACTTCACTGACAAAGCTTCTGGCATGACAAAAAATTTGTAACATAGTCAAAACAATAAATATTCGTAAAAAGTCCATTTTAGTCTTAATAAGATGCTGCTGCACAACAAACAAACACGAAGGTAAGTCAAATGAAAACCTTAAATATTTTTTAAAATATTTATCGTGCAGAAGTGCTACAAAGTAGTTACTGACTCAAGGAAAGGACATGTACTCCATTTTCAGATCGCCGCTGCCGACGTGTGCCTTGTAGTGTTTCTTTATAATGTCAGCCGTCATTGAAAATACCGCTGCGTGTGAAGTCAGTTCTGCGATTCGTTTCTAAATGCAAAGATAGTTAAACCGAAGGAAATTCATCGGCAATTTGCGAGGTTTGCGGACAAAATGATATGAACGATTGCAGTCAAAAGATTTCTTTTTCCCACGATAATTGCCGACCTCACGCGGAGAATGTGACCAAACAACTCTTGCGGGGATTTCACTCTTCTCACGCCTAAAATCTGTCCTCGGTGGTCAACGATGGTGACGAGCTGACCGAACAGTTACCACATTGTTGAACACACAGGAAAGCATACAAAATCTGGGGCCCCGCTGTGACAAGTAGGCCTACCTACATAATTTCGGAAGCTACGTAGAAAAGTAGTTTGAGAGTTGTAGAGTTTTGTACAATAAATATTTTTTCTGTATCTGGACTCGATTGTTTTATATAACCAAACGGAATTATTTTGTGAACACACCTCGTATTTTACGCCTAAGATGAAAAAGTTTCAATCCAGACACAGCGAGCCATTAACACGAAGACTAAACACCGACATAAATTTAATTGCTTTTACTATTTAACTTTTACAGAATATATGCTGACGACGCCCCCCTCCATACCGCACCGAATTTTTATATTATCCCTAAGTCTATCCTTTCCTCATACCTTTGCGCCACTCCCTCTTATCCCACACCATATCCATCTCCTCCCCCCTCCTTTCTGCATCTTTATCAACCCCCTCCCCTTTTTAAATCCGTTTCATTCCAAAAAACAGATTGTCTGTTTTATGTTAAAAAGCACTGTCAAAAGGAAAACAAAACAGCACATATTTACAATACAGCTTAGCATGTTTTTCGCGTTTTAAACGTGTTTATATCTTCTTGAGACTTTTGAATCGAATACAAAAGCAGCGCCGAAGCGGCCGAGCGCATTGAGGCGCTATGCTACGATGCGCGAGGCCCTTCCCCGTCAGGGGCTCGCATCCCCCTCGGCATGGATGCTTGTGCCCTCCTCAGTGTAAGCTAGTTCATAACTGGTTTGTAAGTTTAGGGACCGATGACCCCGCAGTTAAGTCCCTTAAGCTCTACAAACATTTGAATTGAACACCAAATAAATGTAGCATGATCATACTTTAATGATACAAATTGCATATGACACAAAACAGTTAATTGAAATACGATAAGTGGAATGGAAATAAAACGTTTCGGAAGACTTTGTGTTGCGTTCATTGTAACGCTTGTTTATGACCGGTATTCTTTGTCTTTACGTCCGGAGAGAGAACGAACAGAGCAGGTAGTTTACCAACTGTCGAACACGCCACGTACAACTACGCGTGGGAAAAGCACGGCAATTAAAGAAGAATTAATGAAGGCATTGTTCTAAAAAAAAAAATAAACCACGATTTGTATTTCATTTATTTGTTTAACACTCAAAAATACCACGAACTGACATCGATTTTATCTTTGCAACGCCCCAAAGATATGACACACCGGTAAGACCATGGCGGTAATACGCAGGGGCTTCTAAAGAAACAAAGTTTCAAGTTAAATCTGTCTGGCAGTTTTAATCTTGTATTCTTACCTCCTTGGCGTATTTGGTCGCTAGGCTAGGAACGAATGAATAAGCTGACTGTTGGAGAATCTAGAAACTGATCCGAGATGGAAGCGTACTTTCAGTTTTTCTCAAATTCTGATATCTTCCAGTAGATTTTCCAAAAAATTTCTTTCATACAAACCTTGTCCTGTGAATTACGAAGAGAACACAGGATATATAAGTGAAATCTGTGAAGCTATTCTCAAGTGATGCGCTTCCATACACGTGACAATTCACTTTTATTAATATAGATAGATGTTTTATGTCAAGTAACACAGAGACGCGGTCGAACGGGACAAAAAGTATCCCATGTCCGTCTCCTGCTTCTAAGCTACCTCCTCACCAATTTTGAGCCAAATCGGTTCAGACGTTCTTTAGTTATAAATAGTGTAACTAACACGACTTTCTTATTTTTCGTTCACTCAGAGTAGACATTGGGACGCGAATATTTTTCAAGCAATATTGTGGGTCCCGAAACAAAAGAAATAATAATAATAAAATAAAAAAGGAAACCACTGATCCAAAGTATAAAGCTCCATTAATAACTCATAGCAAAACTATATTCTGATATGATTTTAGTGTAAGGAACCTGTTTCCGAATTTTGTAAAAGTATTTTCGAAATTCGCTGTGTACAGGGTGTTACAAAAAGTAACGGCCAAACTTTCAGAAAACATTACTCACACACAAAGAAAGAAAATATGTTATGTGGACATGTGTCCCGAAACGCTTAATTTCCATGTTAGAGCTCATTTCAGTATTTTTCTTTAAATGTAAATTTCATTCCAACGTGATAAAATTGTAAATTTTCACAATCAACATTTGTGGACTGACGATAATCCGCACGCAATTGTGCAATGACGTCATCAACACAGATTTTCTGTGAACGTTTGGGCAGGAATTGTTGGTTATGTCTTGATTGGGCCTCATGTTCTTCCACCTACGCTCACTGGAGCACATTATCATGATTTCATACGGGATACTCTACCTGTGCTGCTAGAACATGTGCCTTTATAAGTACGACACAACATGTGGTTCATGCACGATGGAGCTCCTGCACATTTCAGTCGACGTGTTCGTACTCTTCGCAACAACAGATTCGGTGACCGATGGATTGGTAGAGGCGGACCAATTCCATGGCCTCCACGCTCTCCTGACCTCAACCCTCTTGACTTTCATTTATGGGAGCATTTGAAAGCTTGTCTACGCAACCCCGGTACAAAATGTAGAGACTCTTCGTGCTCGTATTGTGGACGGCTGTGATACAATACGCCATTCTCCAGGACTGGATCAGCGCATCAGGGATTCCATGCGACGGAGGGTGGATGCATGTATCCTCGCTAACGGAGGACATTTTGAAAATTTCCTGTAACAAAGTGTTTGAAGTCACGCAGGTACGTTCTGTTGCTGTGTGTTTCCATTCCATGATTTATGTGATTTGAAGAGAAGTCTAACATGAATGAGCTCTAACATGGAAATTAAGCGTTTCCGGACACATGTGCACGTAACATATTTTCTTTCTTTGTGTGTGAGGAATGTTTCCTGAAAGTTTGGCCGTACCTTTTTTGTGACACCCTGTATATGTGTGTACGTTCTGATGGCGACAGAACAGGACAAATCGTTCGAAACATTGTTAAGGTCTATTCGACACACGGGGAAAATCATTTATTTGAAAGATTAAACGCTGTATCAGTGGAACAGTATCGTGATAAAAGTCTGAAAGAGCTCGACATGAAGACTGACGGTTTCAAATGGAAAAATAAGTACCGAAATGGATTATTTTGAGGAGTGGCCCTGGCAGTCGGTCGGCGGCTCAGTGGGCCTCGCCTCGGCCGCGGCCAGGCGTTGGCACACGTGTGCGCTGACGTTCTCGCTACGTCAGCCCCGCTTCCTTTGCGCAACGCGCTGCGCCTGGCTCGCCGCTGCCCGCAGAGCGTGCCGGCGCGCAGGCGAAACCCTCCAGGGGTACACAGCAAGACATCGACCAAAATGCGTGTCTTTGTTGCAGCTTTAATCGTTACGAGCAACAGTAGTACATCTTTAAGTAGCAACCTATATTTTTCGTTCGGTTGTATGTTTGTTGTTGTTGTTGCTGCTGTCTGGTTTGATGCAGCTCTCCACGCTACCCTGTCCTGTGCAAGTCTCTTCATCTGCGAATATGTTCGGCAACCTACATCCTTTTGAATCTGCTTACTGTATTTGTCCCTTGTTCTCCCTCTACAATTTTTGCCCCACACACTCACTTATAATGCTAAGTTGACAATTCCTTGATGTCTCAGAATGTGTCCTACCAATCTATCCCTTCTCTTAGTCAGGATATGCCAGAAACTCCTTTTCTCCCCAATTCCATTAAGCACCTCCTCATTAGTCACGTGATCTACCCATCTAATTTTCATCATTCGCCTGTAGCACCACAGTTCAAAAGCTTCTGTAATATTTTTGTCTCAACTCCTTATCGTCCACGTTTCACTCCCATACAGTGCTACACTCCAAACAAATGCTTTCAGAAAGGACTTCCTAACATTTAAATTAATATTGAATGTTAACAAGTTTCGTTTCTTTAGAAACGCTTTTCTTCCCATAGCCATTCTGCATTTTATATCTTCTTTACTTCGGCCATCAGAAGTTATCTTGCTACCCAAATAACGAAACTCATCTACTACTTTTACTGTCTCATTACCTAATCTAATTTCTTCAGCATCGCCTGATTTTCTGACATTGCATTCCATTACCTTCGTTTTATTCTTGTTAATGTTCATCTTATATCTTCCTTTCAAGACACTGTCCATCCCATTCACTTGCTCTTCTAGATCTTTTGTGGTGTCTGACAGAATTACTATGTCATCGGCAAACCGCAATGTTTTTATTTCTTCTCCCTGCACTTTGATGCTCTCACCAAATTTCTCCTTCCATTTCTTCACCGCCTGCTCAATGGACAGTTTGAACAACTGGAAAAGCTCTGCGTCCCTTTCTTGCCCTTCGACTCTAATAACCGCTATCTGGTTTTTGTGTAGGTTGAATATAACTCTTCTCTGCCTATATTTTACCCCTGCTACCTTCAGAGTTTGGAAGAGTGTATTCCAGTCGACATTGTCAAAAGTTTCTCCAAATGTACCAACGCCAAAAACGTAGGTTTCCCTTTCCTTAGCCTATCTTCTAAGATAAGTCGTAATGTATTGCCTCCCGAGTTCGTACATTTTTCCTAAGTTCAAACTGATCTTTCCCGAGGTCAGATTCCACAAGTTTCTCCATTCGTGTATAAATAATTCGTGTTAGTATTTTGCACCCTTGATTTATCAAACTGATAGTTCTGTAATTTTCACACTTGTCTGCACTTGCTTTGTTTGGAATTGGAATTACGATATTCTTCTTGAAGTCAATGGGTATTTCCCTTGTCTCATACATCTTGCATACAAGGTTGAACTTCTTTCATGACTGGCTTTAAGTAGCAACCTATACTTTTTGTTCGGTTGTATACTACCTCCGAAAACGTATCCAATAAACTGAGAAAGCCCCGAGGGGCAAAACTCTCAAGGCAAGTGCTACAGGTTTAAGCTTGTTACCTTACATGAACGTGTTTTTTAATCTTCGATTTAACCTCGAAGTTGTGAGGCATCGGCAGAAACGACACTTGGTCCGGATTCCACGTTTAACTGTATGGGCCGTTAGCACCGGTGGGATAACGGGTACAGGTTACGAACATGCGAGTCACCGAAGGGCCGTTGGATTGGAACATTCGTCCCAGGCCATGGAGTCACATGATATCATTATTTTAAGTGGCGACTTAATCGCACTTATTCAAAAGGTACAATGCTTTTGTCTAGCGCTGTTACCTATTATTTATTTCTTCGCTGGCGGCTCTTCCTTTGTAACATTCCGTCGTCCCCTCGAAACACTTCCGCCATTATCTACGGTACGCAATATGGTTACCGTCAGTCACAGCTAATCCAGAATCAATGATGACCTTGCCTACAGGATAAAGCTATCGGTGTAGACAATTACTGAGGCTAAACAATAATTGTAGATATAGTTCACAGTTATAGGTTGTTGAGTAAATAACAGAATTTGCACAGATATAATTGATATGTATTGTTTTAAGTTGCATAAATGTGAGCTGTTAACGGCTTTTGTCTTTTAGTTCTAATAGCGGTTACTGCTCTTGTTACAAACATTGAAATCACTGGCCGCAATTACACTGAATCTTGATGCTTTGTCTACGTAATCCAAGTAAGTAAACACATGACACCGACATGACGCGGTTGACACGGTCGTCGTACTGACACACTGTGGCACCTCGAATAAAGCTTCCACTGTATAAATCCGTACTGCGGACAGACGCTGCAGTCGGCAGTGCAGTACTTTCCACGACCGTTTCTCCACACGCCAGCCCCCATACGCACGCCCAACAACACTCCTCAAAGTCGAGCAGTCATACTATCGAGAGTGGCTGGTTCTGCTGTAAGGGGTGGTGTCCCTTACACCCTCCTGAGCAGTCCTTGCCGTGACGAAACCGCGTCTGGCGGCGTGGGATTGACCGCGTGGTCTAAGGCATCATGCTGTGTACTAGGCGGCCTCTCCTGCCGGGGGTTAAAGTTCTCCCTCACGTGTGTGTGTGTGTGTGTGTGTGTGTGTGTGTGTGTGTGTGTGTGTCCTTCGCGTAAGTTGGTTTGTAAGTCTAGGGAGTGATGGCCACAGCAGTTTGGTCAAATCGGTTTACAAACATTTGAACGGCGTTTGCTGATGAATTCCAGGTGCTACAGGCCGCCCAAACATTACTTCAAACGAGTAGCGCTGCACAAATGGTTACTCTGACCCGATGTTAAAATCACCCGATAGGCGTATTAAAATATCCTAACTTCTATAACGATAAATCTCTCTCTCTCTCTCTCTCTCTCTCTCTCTCTCTCTCTCTCTCTCTCTCTCTCTCTCTCTCTCTCTCATACACGATGATCCACCACTGACGCTACTCCTGAAATGTCCATCGACAGCGTTGTCATTAGAGACAGAGTTCACGCTCGAGTTTTTTTGGTAAGGATAGGGAAGGAAATCGACCGTGCTCTTTCATAGGAAACATACCGTAATTTACGTGGAGAGGTTTAGGGAAATCACGGAGAATATAAATCTGCTTTGCCGGAGATGGATTTGAATCACCGTTCTCCCCAATGCTAGTCCAGTGTGTTACCACTGCGGCTCCTTTCTCGGTCTCACAGAAGAACGTTCAGGTTAGAGCCAGACTGTTCCGTCTGTGCTATTTCTGAGCGACTGCAACTTCCCGTCTCCTGAAGCGCCGCCGGTCGGCTTTCCGCTGTCCTGCTGTCCACTAGGGCCGGGAAATGATACTCGTTCCAACACGTTCGGGATTTCCCGATACAGCGCAGAACTCGATACAGTTCCAACACTCAGATAACAAATGACTGGCGCTGCTTATCTGCCAACGAGGCGCTGGAAATTTTGAAGTTAGCGGGCTGTCGCTTTGCTCAGAACTAATTTCATAGGAAGTACAAGTAAAAGATGGGCAACAGTATGAAAACTGTATAAAGGTAAAGCAGTCAACCATCTGAAGATTGGTTTGAACACCACAGTGCTTTACTAAGCACGGTCCTGTTTGGAGGTGGTATGCCGTTGCCTTCCTCCGACCTTGGAACTGACTTACCCAGCCAGTTGTAGGGGGACCTACAGTTTAACGTGGGTTCCGAACCACGGTGCTACTCGGTATTTTTCACGTGAGCAATACTGCCAGAGGGGAAAGAAGTGGAAAGTGACAGATAAAAATCCTAGGACCTGGCGGGGTCCGAACCCGCGACCTTTGGATTTGTAGTCTGGCAGTCTGCCACTGTGCAACCGAGGCGCACTTACATTTTGTTTAAAACAGTGCATACGTGACGCGTCTGGTGTCACTGCAAGATATTATCCATTGAAAAACAAAACATTTGCTACTAAAACAGAACTACTGCACTTCATTACTGACGGCTAACATCAAAGGAAAAAATGTGAATCCTTCATAAGTAGAAATTACATATGTGATTATAAGAGGAAAGTTGCAAATGATTCCCTGTTAATATAGTACAGTAACACATAAAAATGTTACCACCTTTTAATCGCCTTGAAAACAATATTAAAAGTTGAAATAGGGAAAACGTTAGAAATTTAATCCCCAATCATGGAAATAACTCATATAAAAATAAACTGTAATTGCAACCTCGGAATAAACGGTGCACGAACTGTTCTGTACGTAGTATCAAAAGGAGTACTATGTCGCAGCACTATAATGTTTAATCGCGATTGCTATCGTTTACTTGTAGCCTATATTCGCTACTGTTTTTACTTACGACCTGCACCCTAGAAGCTACTATAGTCGGAATTTCACACTTATTAATCCCCATTGTACATTAATGACACCCTAACTTCATTATAAATCGTATACTGCACAGCACAGAAAAGATTTAAGAATATCATCGCTGTAAACCGTACAGTAGTACCTCATGGCATTGCTAGACAGCGTCGTGACGTAAATTGTGCGAACAGTTAGAATCAGGTACAAACCAAGCTCTGCTGTCAACCACATTACAAACAGAATAATGGTAGCAGGTGTGCGAAATGCAATTGCAAATTATTCAGTGAATTCAAATTGCAACACATGAGCTGCACTAGGTATTATCTAATAGCAACATGTGAAAACGTGTGCCGCTCCCAGCTGCGAAACCGGGTTTCCCGCTTATCGCTAGCAGACGCGTTATCCCAGTGGCCCATGTGTGCACGCTCCCCACATAATACATCTGTACGTCGCGCGCAAATATTGATACGACCTAATGTGTGTGAGTGGGAAGGGAGGGGTTGGAAGGGGCACTAGCGGAATGAGTGAATACTGCGGGTCAAAACTGCGACCTTAGCAAATGTCCACATGGCCGTACACAAAATACTAATGACAGTTTCATCTACACGGGATACTCTGCAAATCACATTTAAGTGCCTGGCAGAGGGTCCATCGAACCACCATTATACTATTTCATCTCCCATTCCATTGTCGAAGAGCGCGGGAAGAAAAGAACACATGAATCTCTCTGTTCGAGCTCTGATTTATCGTATTTTATTCTGATGATCTTTTCTACCTATGTAAGAGAGAGTCAACAACATATTATAGCATTCGGAGGAGAGTGTTGGCGATTGGAGTTTCACAAGTAGCCCACGCCGCAGCGATAAGCGCCGTTGTTGTAATGATTCCCATCCCAGATTCTGTATCATTTCCGTAACGCTGTCTCCCGTGTATCGTGACAATACGAAACGAGCTGCCCTTCTTTGGACTCTTTCGATGACCTCTGTCAAACCCACCTGATAAGGATCCCACACTGGGCAGCAATACTCCAAAAAAGGACGGACAAGCGTGGTGTATGCAGTCTCTTTAGTAGTTCTGTTGCATCTTTTAAGGGTTCTGCCAATAAAACGCAGTTTCTGGTTCGCCTTTCCCACGACATTATCTACGTGTTCATTCCAATTTAAGTCTGAAGTAATAGTAATTCCTAGGTATTTTGTGGAGTTTACGGCCTTCACATTTGATTGATTTCTCTTGTAAACAAAGTTTACCGGATTTCTTTTCGTACTCATGTGGACGACTTCACACTTCTCATTATTTAGAGTCAATTGCTTATTTTTAAACCATAGTGATACCTTATTCAGATCGTTCTGCAGTTGGTTTTGATCTTCAGATGGTTTTACTAGACGGTAAATGACGGCGTCATTTGCAAACAACATAAGAGAGCTACTTAGATTTTCCCCTAAATCGTTTATGTAAATAACAGCTCCGTGTGGCAACGAGTGCCGAAAACAGTGTTTGTTGGATTGACACTACTGAAAATAGGTGTGATGGATGCTGCTATCTGTTTCAATGATGGTGTAATGAGCAGGAGAAATGTAAATGGACAAATTAGGCCTCCAAACCAGGAAATAATATGATAGCTGCTCTGACTGCCATAGATCGTTGAAAATGGTTTTAGCTATGTTCACCAAATTTCTCCCAATTGAAGAACGGGACAGTATATTTCTATTATTCCTGATACATTGCGGAAATGATCTATGTTTGTGTATATAATTTTAACGGTAATTTTAGTCAAAAAAGTAATAGGATTTTTGTGTTTGCTCAGGTATACTCTGAACTACAAAACAAAAGGCATGATGTGTTCCTACGAATGTTCACAACCGCCTCCCACAGTCTAAATGCTATTACACTAACGATGCTTAGATATTTTATTTCGTATAACAGATAATGTACAAGTTGGTACAATATCGCATCTTCCTTCGCATTGTAGATCAAGAGTAATGTGCGCCGAAAGCAAGGTATGAAAATGCAGTCCGTTCACGTCAGTAGTTCCGTCCAGTAGGTTTACAAACATTTGAACACATCTGTACCCTTTGCAATAACCGTCATACAATTCCCGTCCAGCGAATAATTTGTTATATTAATTCGCAGATCTGCTGTTCGTCAAATCGATCGTGTGTACCACAATTGTTCAAATGTTTTTAAAGCTTATGGGACTTAACTACGGGGTCATCAGTCCCTAAACTTACAAACTACTTATGAACTAGCTAACACTAAGGACGGAACAAATATCCATGCCTGAGGGGGGATTCGAACCCCCGACTGTGCAGACTGTGACTGACGCGCCGCAGAACGCTCGGCCACCGCGCTCGGCAGTGTACCACAAGGCGAGCCAGAGAACACCGCGATAGAAATGATTGCTGGTGGAATCAATTCCCTGAGCGGGAATTTTTGCTAGCTTATAGGGATATTTAGATAACACGACGATATAAGGGCGCGGACAGTGACAATTCGTAGTATTACTTCGGTGTAGGAAGTGTCTACAGATGACCGAAATGGTTAATTGCTCCCCATACTACGCGGTAAATCCGGAAGAAAGTATTGTTGCAATTCCAGAATGACATTTTCTATCTGTGTAGGGCCGCAGTGGAGTAGCCGAGCGGTCTAAAGCGTCTCGCTGCGGAACGCGCGGTTGCTCGCCGTGGAGGTTCGAGTCCTCCCTGGTGCATGGGTGTGTGTGTTTGTCCGTAGGTTAGTTTACCTAGGTTTAAGTAGTTTGTAAGCTACGGACTGATGACCACGCAGTTTGGTCCGATAGCTTTACAAACATTTGAACTTTTGAATCTGCGGCGGAGTCTGCGAACTTGGTGGCAGATTTACGTGCTGGAACAGGGATTCGAACCTGAGACCTTCGCCTTTCGCTGACAAGCGCTGTACCGACTGAGGTATGCCGGCACCCTTCGCGGTCCGTCCTCATTGCTTTAGTTCCACCAGATTCAAATGTTTGTAAAGCTAAAACGTTTATGGTTAACTAAGATCGTAACAAGATAAATTTAATTACTGTTGCACGTATGTTCAAATACTCAGAACGTCGTCTGCTGGCATTGGGCAAACATCTAAAACGTTCATGCAGTACGAATGTAGACATGTCAGCAGTCGACGTTGTTCTGAGTATTTTGTGTACACTTGCAACAGTAATTACATTTATCTTGTTACGATCTTGTTAACCATACATACTGTAATCGTGACATATTCAGAAACAAAGTACCAAATATTGGTGACAAGTGAGGAGTATCGCTCTAAGCAGCAAAATATTGGGGAAAATAGCCTTTCCATACCAACGGAAATGACGAGATATTCGGAAATAAATAGCTAAATCTTTCTGACTAGCAAATAGTGTAGTCCTAAATTGTATCGATACTCATTTCACTTACTGTACCAGCAATTTTAAAGTTCCCTTAGTTTGGTCTCCAACCGTATTCTCGAATATCGCAACATAGTTGGAACAAAGTCGAGTATTTGTGAGAAGGAAGAACATAAATGTCAATGCCGATCGTACCACTTGCAGCAACAATTTCATTTTCCATTCTTCAGTCACACAAAAATCACCAAATCTATGTTACTAACTGCTGACACAGCACATAAAAGTACTGAATAACATAACACTGTTATGTGAAGAAGAAAATTTCCACAAAGTGTTGTGGATAAATAACTCCTACAATGTGTTACAAACGATAATATTAAAAAAAAAAAGACATGGGCGAGTTTCGATCGCAGAACCTCTAGCTTGTTAGTCCACCACTCGACCCATTACGCTAAAACTACTCCATGCTACTAATACCTTCTTATTTTATATACTCGTTTCCACAAGTTTGTTTCTCAATGTTAATATAATTTTAATAACATTAAGTTGTAATAAATTCATCTAGAGATGATTTTGTAATTCATCTTTAATTCGCTGTTGCACTGAAACGGTTTACTGCGAGTTATAAAACCAAAGCTGTGAGATATAACGACAAATCTAGATGGCTTCTAAGACATGGAAGGAGCAAGTGAATATCGTTTTCAAGTCACTTCCCAAAGTCGTCGTTCATTGCCGAATTCCATTGGAAGGGAAAGAAATTTTTGCTCGGTATATAAGAACTCGTGTGGCGCGTTCGCGGAGCCCGCACTCCGTGGCACCCGCATAGGCTCGCTGTGGTTCAAATCTCGCCAGTCTCTGGGCGGCGCGGCGCGTGCTGTCAGTGCATCCGATTGTGGGGCCACCCCGTACCGGAAAATGACATCGCCTCCACAGCCTTGTCCAACAGAATCCATCGACTTCTGTGGTCTCCACCACACACAGTGTCTTCCATCGGCATGTGCGGTCGAAATCGCTGATCTGCCGACTGTATCTCGTTCCGCCATTGCTCCAGTGTCCATCTCTGTCGAGTGGCGACAAAGCGAGCCGTGGTGCCCTAAAGCACTAGATGTACCGAGCTGAACAATTTTGAATACCAATGCGACGATAGTGTTCTGTGCTTTGTGTAGTGCAGTGAAGTGAATCAGAGAATAGTTTCTATCGTTTCACAGTGTGAAATGGTTGGTTGTGCAGCTGCAAAAAAAGAAAAAAAAAAAAAAATAGCAGACATGGTCGCTATAATTTTTATCGGTTTCCTTCAAACACAGGTCTGCATGAAAGGTAGCTTGTAAATTTCAGACGCCCAAGTATGGACGCCAAAATGAAGCAACTATCTGTGTAACGTCAAGAACCTTTTTTTATTCATATTCGAAATAGTTTTGCTGACACAGAGTTAGCAAATAAAATATATGCCTAAACATGTAAGCAATACTTTATTTTAAAAATTTTCAAATACACACGCCCGAGGGAGGATTTAACATACAGTCATTTTAATATTGCTTGGTTATGTAGGCGTAAGCCAATCTGTGAACAGGATGTCTGGGGGGAAAAAACTGAACTTCGCAAAGATTGGGACAGGAAAGAAGTCTATATGAAAGGCATTAAATTCAAAACTTATCATGCAATATTCACTTCATTTCAAAGTGCATGCTACCAGTGAGACTTTATTTAGTCGTTATTTAACGAAACCAGGCGTTCGACGTTATTAAACACACTTATGACGTAAAATCTTCTCTCAAATATGCTGTGTGTAAAATATGGCAGACATTAGAGAGGGGAAAGAATAGTATCGCAATTTAACGTTATGCAACTCTTACTTATCCTAAAAGTATATGGACGCACCATTTATAAACCAGAAAATACGATAATACTGTATCGTATTTAAACTGTATGTGGTAAATATTTAGAACAGCAACATATTCCTTAATATGGAGTGTGACTGTATCATATCACTAAATATCGCTCTAATCACTAATTTTAAGTGGCTCGCCTCTTACAGTCAAATGAATAAATTTACTATGCTGTAACATTTTCTGCGTTAGGAAGGTACTGTATATTTAACGGCCTATTAGAAAGCCTATTAGAAAGCATAATGGTTCCATAGTATTTAAATGCGCGAATTCTTGCAGCACTACCGAAATCGAAATTCTGTCCATGATATCCACATTCTAACGACGTCATTTCGCGACGATGTTGCGTGTTACACAAATCATTGGCATACCACGTCTGAGGAGATCGTCTATACAGGGTGTCTCAGTCAACTTTTTCACCCCAGATATCTATGGAACTATAATAGACATTGAAAAACCACTTTCAAGGCAGGGCAGGGGGTTATGAAAGTAAGTACAGTGAGACAGTCGTAACGCGTAAACACACATTATTTCAAACACAAACTGGTTCGCCTTTCCCACGACATTATCTACGTGTTCTTTCCAATTTAATTGTGAAGTAATAGTAATTCTTCGGTATTTCGTGGAGTTTACGGCCTTCATTATTGACTGATTTATCTTGAAAAGAGAGTTTAACGGATTTCTTTTCGTACTCATGTGGACGACTTCACACTTCATTATTTACAGTCAATTGCCAATTTCTACAACTGACTGATACCTTGGTGCGCCTCGGTTTCACAGTGCTAGAGTGCCAGACTACAAATCCAAAGGTCGCATGTTCGATCCCCGCCAGGTCCTAGGATTTTTATCTGTCACTTTCCACTTCTTTCACCTCTGGCAGTATTGCTCATGTGAAAAATACCGAGTAGCACCGTGGTTCGGAACCCACGTTAAACTGTAGGTCCCCCTGTAACTGGCTGGGTAAGTCAGTTCGAAGGTCGGAGGAAGGAACGGCATACCACCTCCAAACAGGACCATGCCTAGTAAAGCACTGTGGTGTTCAAACCAATCTTCGGATTGTTGACTGCTTCACCTTTTTACTGATATCTTATTCAGATCGTTCTGCAGTTGGTTTTGATCTTCAGATGATTTCACTAGACGGTAAATGACGGTATCATGTGCAAACAACCTAAGAGAGCTACTTAGATTTTTCCCCTAAATCGCTTATGTAAATAAGGAACAGCAGAGGACCAATAACACTACCCTGTGGAACGCTCGATATCACCTCTGTTTTAGTCGATGTCTTACCATCGATTACTACGAACTGTATCCTCTCTGACAGGAAATCCCATATCCAGCCAAAATTTGGGGCGATATACCATAACCACGCAATTTGATTAAAAGCCATTTGTGTGGTACGGTGTCAAAAGCCTTCTTGAAATCAAGAAATACGGAATTAATTTGAGAACCCTTGTCGATAGCACTCTTCACTTCGTGTGAGTAAAGAGCTAGTTGTTTCGCATGAACGATATTTTCTAAATCCGTGTTGACCTTGGGTCAATAGATCGTTCTGTTAGAGGTAATTCATAATATTTGAAAACATGATATGTTCCAGAACCCTGCTGCAAATTGACCTCAATGAAATGGGCCTGTAGGTTAGTGCGTTACTCCTACTGCCTTTCTTGAATATAGGTGTGACCTGTGCATCTTTCCAATCTTTGGGTACAGATCCTTCCTTGAGAGAGCGGTTGTATATGGCTGTTAAGTAAGGAGCTATCGCTTCATCATAATCAGATACAAATCTAATGGGTATACAGTCTGGACCAGAAGAGCTGTTCTTGTTAAGTGATTTTAGTTGCTGCACTACTCCGATGATATCTACTTATACGTTTCTCATTCTGGCCTCTGTTTGTAATTCGAAATCTGGAATATTGGTTTCGTCTTCTTTGGTGAATGAGTTTCTAAGAGTTATGTTTAATAACCCTGCTTTAGTAGCGCTGTCATCGGATCACCATTACTATCACGTACTGAGGATATTGTTTGTGTTTTGCCCCTAATATATTTAACATATGTCCAAAATCTCTTTGGGAGTAGTAGTAGTATTGAATTACTGAACAAGTAATATAGGAACTTTTACAGGTGCTCATTACGAACTCTGTGGAACCTGAGCTGTGTTCTCCCATGTTGAGACGCTATTACTGGATGCTGAATTGACGCTATTATTGTCTTTTACCTCTTATTCCTCTTTTTTTAACTGCTTCTTGAGAAATAAAAAGAAGGTACCTCACTGTCTTGAAACTGACAAAGTACTGTTTCATTCCGTAATTCCGCTGCTGTAGAGTTAGCGGCAAAGCATTGTTTCTGATGGAATATGATTGCACGTGACTCGGACTGTGATTAACATTACTGTCTGTAGCAATTATTTCAAGAGACTTGTACCAGATGCTACGTGGGATATGATTGCATGCCGCCTCATCTTCATTGATTTTTATACCCATTGAGCCATTCGTACCATTTCAGTGGACTAGTACCATTCCAGTTCATTCCACGCATGTCTTACGCTTCGTAACAGTTCTGAGATCATTGTCGCAGCGGCGCTGTTCTGTTCCCTCTCCTCGTGCAGTAGGCGACCCTTCTCGTAGCGGTGTTTGGGAATCATAGGTGCAAACACGAGTGACACACAGTCTGTCATGGAATTGAGTAGTCTACCGGTTCAACGTAAAGGGCTATTAAAAAAGAAGGGACAGGTTTCAAAGTTTTATATCTTCCAATGTTGCAGAAGACTTGCTGTGCCATATCTCTTAACAAAGTTTCTAGGCCTTTCCTGTTCACGAAGAAAACTGTGACAGTGTAGCACCAATATCTTGGGCTTCCTAACTGCTGAAGGAAGGCAGATGCAAATGACATGGCCAGCACTGTGACAAAGGGAGAAATTAACCCCATGATTTTGACACCAGATTCGGCCCTTACGTGAAATTACGAATCGAGTGATATCAGTCGCTGGCTGATCGACGCAGTACTTTACAAGTAGTACAAATTAATTGCCGATTTAATCTAATAAAGTGAATTTTCCCCGACAAGTAAGAACCTCCACAGGCTTGACTGATACCCTGACTCCTAACTGGCGAAAGGATTATAAAATTATAAAGTCCCACTTAATTAATACGGAAATGAAGCAATATGGCGTACTCTCGAAAGGCCCGTTTGATCGTTAGTTTAAATTCGCTGCTTCCTCACCTACGGCGTTTGGCAGAAGACCCGCTATTCCAGGTGTGCCAACCGCCCAGGGCGCAGAGGGCGCGGAGCCCCGCTTCTCCTCCGCGTCCTGGAAAGACGGACACCAAAGTGACGGGAGACGCTCCGCCGCCCCAGTCGTCCGCAGGTGCATCGCCGCCATGATGCACAGTAGCGCAGACTAGCAGTACCCAGTGATCACGAATCGTGTTCCGCGCTACGGTTTGGTGTATTAACCAGTCATTTTTCTGCCGGGACGAGGAAACGCGTTCGCCAATCAACGGGCGAAAGTGTACGGAATGTTCGGAATGTTACCGACAGTACTGCAGCCGTTGCCCCTGCTGGGCTGTGACTACCAGTCTACGTAATGTTTCCCAGCGCACTCTCTCTCTGCTAAGGGCTGTGCTATTCCAGTTTAAATGATTTGATTGTTTAATTGACTTTCATTGTGTCTTGGTCCTGCAGCGAGACGACTTATTATCACTTCTATATTTGATTACGAAAGTGTCTGTCTTTCACGTGTAACAGGCTACCTCACATTCCTCATGCTTAAAGGAACAACACAGAGAATTATACCAGGTAAACCTGTTTGCTTGCTTCTTCTGAACTCCTCCACTGCTGCTAATATCAATAGCACTGAAACCCTGCTAGAAATGACGGAGTTCGATGCCAGCCGCGATCAGGCGGCAGCAGTACAGGTGAGGTCTTGATCTCTACTTCTCCAGAGGGAGCAAGTAGTAAGCAGCCTTCAAATCGAACATTTCCACCAGACAACCAAACTCTACAACAGCATTACCCTAGCAAAAAATGCTACAAAACTGGTTATTTCGTTTTTGTACCAACATCCAACGTTAGCTGAATGACACCGTTACAGCTCTGGCGATTACGCACGAATGATCCCGAAGCAAAGGCAATGGAGCTACTGCGCACTTCGCTTTGCGCATCGTCAAATCCTCCATTAAGGCAACACCCGTCCTTCTTATTTGTTTTTGGTGCACTGAAGATTTATCAAAAACACGTCATATTTGGTAAAATATCTTATAACTGTAAATTAAAGACACATGAGCGGTAAGTCTTAGTTCCGATCATGAATAATAATGTAGTGACTACTGCCCACCTAGCAAGAATAGGTGTGGTTAGCGTCATCGCTCTGTGCTGTCAAAGGCAGTGGGTTCGAGATCGACTGCAAGCAGTATTTTTTAAACCCTATCTTCTCTTTGACATACAGGAACAACAGTGATTTTTGTACTGTTACTTGCCAGATATCTTTAGACGTTTTACCAAACGTGTCGCGATTATGACGGTAAATGACATATCTACTCTTATTTTTAACAACTATTTAACTGTTTGAAAAGATGTGGGGGAGAGCAGACTTTGCGCGTACGTAAGGTTTGGGGGGGGGGGGGGGGAGTGTTCCTTACAGTGTCACGTGACCCAAAGGTAACTTGTCTCGTCATCGTAACAGATCCATTTTGTTATTCACTTAACAGTGTAATTAGTTACTTCTGTGTTTTAGTATTCATGTGCATATTCGAATGTAGTTGGTGTTTATTATGAAAGAAAAACGTTCAGTATCTTTTAGAAACAAATTTATCAGCAGTAAGCTTGGAACAAAGTGTGAAATGAAGCAGTTTGGTAGTAGTCTTGTGTAGTTCGCGTAGAACTAGTTCGGAACAGCGCTCCCACAGGCGAACTACGCGAACTAGTTCTCAATTCCCTCGCCTCTTAGTTCGTCCGCTCCTTTTCCGAAGACGGGGGAAAAGCGAGAGGGCGCGAGAGCGCGCAGAATCGCGTGATTCCCTTCTGCCAGTTACCGTCATTTCGAGCTGAGATGCAGCTCAGCTGTAGTTTCATAGTTCACTGCCACAAATTTTCTTTTCTTTTCTAATCTATTCAGCAGTGTCTAAATAATATTTACTACGAGTACTCTGTAAGCAAAGTAGTTGAATACTATTGTATCACCCATTCGTGTAATAACTGGTTTATTTGCATAAGTATTTGATGTCTAATTGCCCAAAAATACGGGTAATAGCACACGCTTGGGCCACACTGATCATTAGGCTATATAAAAAAAGCTGTTATAACAAAAGAAAGAGCTCTTTCAGTAGCGGTAGCAAAAGCCAAAAATGGCGCGGACGAACTAAAAAGGGCGATTTACTAAGCGGCCGAGGTGCGAACTAAAATATGTGCGATCGGTCGCGAACTATTATGCCAAACGTATCTCTCTTCTTAGTTCGTTGGATTCTTTTCTCAAGACCGACGGGCAATAGCGAGAGGGCGCGCAGCAGAATTAAAAATCACGTGTTTGCCTTCTGCTGCAGAGAGCCATTTCGAGGTGAGCGTCTGCCTGCTAGATTACATAGTTCAATGCTACAAAATTTCTGTTTTGAAGTGTTCTGCACTCTGCAATATGTGACTAATAAATTCCATGATGCTAAGATATGGAGATAACTCTAAACTTAAACGCCAGAAATTATCCACAAACTGTTTCTTTTGGTTTGCGTGATATCGTTAGCGGCTCAAGCAGCAAGCGCATGAAGCAGCTAGGTGGGGGAACTTCTCTCTCCACCTGCACGCGCAGACCACGCCGCTCAGCCGTCACTGGGAGCGGACGTACTAAAAGAACGAACTACTTCGCGGCAGAGTCGCGAACTTAAGTGTGCGCTTCCGATCGCGAACTATTATGCGCAAGTCTACTTGGTAGGCCGACGCCTCAGCTCTAGTTAAAGCAAGCGCAAACAAGCCGAGGTAAGACACTCGCAGATCTTTCAACGAAACTATATCTAAAGGAAGGGACCGAGCGAGGTGGCTTTAGCAGTGGTAACGCACTGGACTCGCAGTCGGGAGGATGGTGGTTCAAATCCACCTCCGGCCATCCAGATTTAGGTTTCCCGTGATTTCCCTGAATCACTCCAGGCTAATGCCGGGATGGTTCCTTTGAAAGGGCACGGCCGTTTTCCTCTCCCATCCTTACCCAAAACTCCGAGCGTGAGCTCAGTCTCTAATGACCAAGCTGTCGACGGGACGTTAAACCCTAGGCTTCCTTCCTTCCTTCCTTCTTTCCTAAAGGAAGGGGCAAAACCGGGCGTTTTCCCTCGGCGCTATCTGGATCCGACACTCAAAGACGTGAACCCCGTGTCACCTGACTTGCCAGCCGCCACTGGCGACAAACGTGCTGCGGATGGAACATCCCGCGGCCAGCGTCGGCTTATTAAACGGTTGGGAGCACACGTTAGCGGTGCAAAGGTCAAGGACAGTAATATAGTAACTTTCCTTGAAACGGAATAGCTTCTTTCTGTGAATCAGAACGGGTTTAGGAAACATCGTTCATGTGAAACTCAGCTTGCCCTTTTCTCACATGATATCTTGCGAGCCATGGACGAAGGGCAACAGGCGGATTGTGTTTTTCTCGACTTCAAAAAGGCGTTCGACGCGGTGACACACTGCAGACTGCTAACGAAGATACGAGCTTATGGAATAAGTTCACAGATTTGTCACTGGCTGGAAGACTTCCTAAGTAATAGAACGCAGTACGTTGTTCTCGACGGCGAGTGTTCATCAGAGACTAGTGTATCGTCAGGCGTGCCCCAGGGGAGTGTGATAGGACCGCTATTATTTTCTATCTATATAAATGATCTGGTGGACAGAGTAAGTTGTAATTTGCGGCTGTTTGCTGATGATGCTGTGGTGTATGGGAGGGTGTTGTCTGTAACTGACTGTAATAACATACAGGTTGATTTAGACAAAATTTCTAGTTGGTGCGAAGATTGGCAGCTAGCTCTCAATGTAAGGTGATGCACATGAGTAGGAAAAACAATCCCATAATTTTCGAATACAGCATTAGTAGTGAGCTTCTTGATGCAGTCGCGTCGTTGGAATATCTAGGCGTAACATTGCAGAGCGGTATGAAATGGAACTAACATGTAAGGACAGTTGTGAGTAGGGCAGACAGCGGACTTCGGTTTATTGGGAGAATTTTGGGAAGATGCACTTCACCTGTAAAGGAGACCGCGTATAAAACGCTTGTACGACCACGTCTTGAGTATTGCTCAAGTGTTTGGGATCCGCGGCAGATCAGTTTAAAGGAAGACATAGAGGCGGTTCAGAGGCGAGCAGCTAGATTTGTTACCGGTAGGTTCGACCAATGCGCGAGTGTCACGGAAATGCTCCGGCAACTCAATTGGGGATCGCTGGAAGAAAGACGACGTTGTTTTCGTGAATTTCTGTTGAGTAAATTTAGAGGGCCGGAATTTGAAGCTGAGTGTAGTACGATCATGCTGCCGCCTCCTTACATTTCGCGTATAGATCATAAAGACAAGATAAGAGAAATTAGGGTTCGTACGGAGGCATATAGGCATTGTTTTTTTTTCTTTCTTCGTTCTATTTGGGAGTGGAATAGGAAAGGAAATGCCTAGTAGTGGTACAGTGTACCCTCCGCCACGCACCGTACGGATGTAGTTGTAGACAGAGTCGTTGTCAATTGGGAATCCCCTGGTACTGACGTAAATCATGTAGGGGTTGTTTAGGAGAACATAAATTTGCACGTATGTACGTCGGATATGTACCGTGGGCCCTACAGTCGGCCGCGCTGTGAAAAGCAAACAGCGCCGAGCGTAGGACAAAGGACGGCGGGGCGGGCGACGGCAGCGCCGGGCGGCTGCGGCGGCCGAGGGCGGAAGTGCGCGCCCCCGATAGGAGTGGAGCGTCGAGCGAGGCGGCGCGCCGTGTGTGGGGCTGGAGATGGCAGAAGAGCTTTAAACCATTCATTGTTACGGTTCAGGTTTATGTTATCGAGTCCACTTGTGACAGTTTCCTGTCTTCCCTTTACCTCACTCACGTTACCGCGAGCAGCGTGCTAACTCTTCTAGTTGTGATAGACAGAACGCTGCGCGTGAGGCCCGTAGGCGGTTGTCACTTAATGTTTGACTGACCTGGAGTCTTCTCTCTCGTAGATGTCCCCAGCACAGAAGCAGCACACAGGTCTAGACTCCAAGTTTTCTGAGGTGAGGCTGAAAAAGTGGTGCATGCTGTGGCTGTCTAACTACCATTAACCAAGTCGATGAATTCCTTCAGAGATGCCAGTGGCTCTTTATTTTTACCAATCACACGAATACGGAAGCCATAAACAGCATGTTTACGTCAAATTCACAAAAATACGAGGTGCATTCAAGTTCTAAGGCCTCCGATTTTTTTTCTCCAGACTGGAAAGAGAAACATGCGCATTGTTTTAAAATGATGCCGCGTTCTTTGTCAATACGTCCCAGAGATGGCAGCACCGTACGGCAGATGGAATTTTACCGCCAGCGGCGAGAATGAGAACTGTTTGAGACTTAAAATGGCGACGTTTTCCTTACTTGAACAGCGTGCAATCATTCGTTTCTGAATTTGCGTGGTGTGACACCAATTGAAATTCATCGACAGTCGAAGGAGACATGTCGTGATGGAGTTATGGATGTGTCGAAACTGCGTTCTTGGGTGCGACAGTTTAATGAAAGCAGAAGATCGCGTGACAACAAACCGAAACGACGTCGGGCTCTCACGAGCCGATCTGACGACACGATCGAGAAAGTGGAGAGAATTGTTTTGGGGGATCGCAGAATGACTGTTGAACAGATCGCCTCCAGAGTTGGCATTTCTGTGGGTTCTGTGCACACAATCCTACATGACGACCTGAAAATGCGAAAAGTGTCATCCAGGTGGGTGCCACGAATGCTGACGGACGACCACAAGGCTGCCCGTGTGGCATGTTGCCGAGCAATGACAGCACGAATGGGACTTTCTTTTCGTCGGTTGTGACAATGGATGAGACGTGGATGCCATTTTTCAATCCAGAAACAAAGCGCCAGTCAGCTCAATGAAAGCACACAGATTCACCACCACAAATAAAATAAAATAAAATAAATATTCGGGTAACCGCCAGTGCTGAAAAAATGGTGTCCATGTTCTGGGAGAGCGAGGGCGTAATCCTTACCCATTGCGTTCCAAAGGGCACTAAGGTAACAGGTGCATCCTACGAAGATGTTTTGAAGAACAAATTCTTTCCTTGCACTGCAACAAAAACGTCCGGGAAGGGTTGCGCATGTGTTGTTTCACCAAGACAACGCACCCGCACATCGAGCTAACGTTACGCAACAGTTTCTTCGCGATAACAACTCTGAAGTGATTCCTCGTGCTCCCTACTCACCTGACCTGGCTCCTAGTGACTTTTGACTTTTTCCATCAATGAAAGACACTCTCCGTGGCCGCACATTCACCAGCCGTGCTGCTATTGCCTCAGCGATTTTCCAGTGGTCAAAACAGACTCCTACAGAAGCCTTCGCCGCTGCCACGGAATCGTGGCGTCAGCGTTGTGAAAAATGTGTACGTCTGCAGGGCGATTACGTCGAGAAGTAACGCCAGTTTCAACGTTTTCGGGTGAGTAGTTAATTAGAAAAAAAATCGGAGGCCTTAGATCTTGAATGCACCTCGTAACGTGACATACATTGCACGCACTTTACAAATATTTTAGCCCCATTATCCACCGATTAATACAAGACTGGTTATCTTGAGTGCCGCTAGACGTTCCCCGTGTCGGGGCTGGCAGTGAACTGACTAGCAGTGGAGCTGGGCCCCACGCTAGCGCCTAGAGTACTGGCGACAACCGACGCTTCTAGAACGCCACACTCACTCTTTACCTGAAATACTTCATCTAATAAATCTACAAAACAGTAGTGTAATCACAAACAATTAACTAACGCACATTATGGCATTAGAATTGATAACTGAATTTTTATTTATTAAATAATTAATAGAATAGCTGAGAGGTTGTGGCGCGTAAAGATATAGCAACAGCCAATCAGATCACTCTTAGTGAAAGGGGCGGAGTTTTTCCACGGGGCCGTACTTAGAGTACCTGCTGGCTACTATGTGGCACAGCCACTTCCTACTATCCCACGTCTATTTCATTACAAGTAAATGAAATTATGAAATAAAATAAAGCAATGGCTGCCGCCTTGCAAGCCAGCACCGCCACACACCGCTTCATTACAGTGCTTTGCGAGATATCGGGCGCTTCTTGACATGTTCCTCAATGTGTATGCGTGGGCACCTCATCCTCGCTAGCGCGATTTGTAAAATATGGGACCATTCGCCGAACTTCTTAGACGCTCCTTGAATAACTAATTATAAAATCGGTACTTCAGTTTTCCTTCGCGTAATAATACAGTAATGAAGTGAAAGATGCGTATTTGTTGAACTGATGTCCACTTATATCCAGAGTTTGCATATTATGCTCATAGCAGCTATTTATCAGATACACAAGACGCAGGCAACAGATTTCGGCAACAGGGTGTCGCAAACTCCTGTCCATACTCTGGAGGTTCTTCGCGGCAAAGATACAAGTCACGCGAAATATTTCCGCGTTACTGAATTTCCACAATACACGTAAAATGCGAAGCTCCAGTTGAGGGGAAATTATTCTACGTACGTGTGCTTCTGCTAATCTTAAGAGTTGCAGCCTTGTGCTTATCAGGAATTTCTGCTCATCGGACACTGCTGCTATCAGTGAGTTAAGGTTCGTAACCATTAATACGTAAGTAATCCTCAGTCACGGACACATCAGTGAAACTACAGCTTGCTGACGGCAGGAAATGTGCAGAATCAGGTTGTCCACGCAGAGGAGAGACTTCACTTCTACGCGGACATTGCAGCTGTATAAATTTGGTTCACCACAAGAATAAACTTGATGTAAACACACACAAACTACGAGTAATTAGGCGACAGTCGTAGCGCACGTAAGCTGGTGGTGTTCCGCTCTTGGAAATATGTATTTGATCCCTCATTCATAAGGTATTAACAGCCATCGTCGTTTTTCCTACTCAAAATTCCAACTATGTAGTTTTATTTATAAAATGTACCGCCCCAGTTTCAGTAAGCGCTGTTTATACTCTGATTACTGCGCTGCTGTTGCGTTACTATGACAATAGCAGACACTACTTCCAGCTCCGCAATAACATATGCGAGAAACAAGCTACTACAAGGAAAGTCAAGTATTATTATTCTCTATATTTGTACTTCAATCTGAAGCGTTGAAGAATCAGGTTTTGAATGGCTCGCTGGTTCGTATCGCATCGTGATCAAAATTTTCCGATTGTCAAGTTTCGGTGTATCGGCATACTTAAATCATTCAGATATAAAATTCAACACAAATATTCCCTATCCAACATATATATAATTACAATTTTATGAAAAATGTACAACGTGTTGTTTCTAATTAAGTTTACACACAAATTATTTGGGACAGAATAGAATAATCAAATGCTCTTTTCTACGAAGTCCATTGTTTTATATCACATATCTCGAATCACGTGAGTCATATAGATCAGCGATGTAGAGACGTCGAAGAAGATAATTCTCACTAGATACAGAACAACGGACAAATGATGAATTTTTACATCTGGTAACGTACAATTGCAATTTGCATGCAAAAGAATTGATTTGGAGCTAAGTTAAGAAAATTAATAGAAATAAAGGATATTCTAAGCTTACAGATGCGACGATGGAACGCTTACGGGATACGAGAATTCTATTGTTGATCGCCTCGTAATCAACGTAGCAGATGATAGTTCCAGTACTTGAAAGTCTTCCTGGGGTTCGGACATGGAGCTCCAATGTTGCATACCCTTCATGTTACCAGTTATCTTCAACATTGTTTTTAATTACAATACTACCTTCATGAATAGAGATAACATGTTAAGTTTTCTTTCTGCCCCCCCCCCCCCCTAAGTAATGTATTGGTGGAGTTTTGCCTTGTGCGCCTCGGTGCACAATGTCAGACTACAAATCCAAAGGTCACGGGTTCGATCCCCGCCAGGTCCTAGGATTTTTATCTTTCACTTTCCACTTCTTTCACCTCTGGCAGTATTGCTCATGTGAAAAATACCGAGGTAGCACCGTGGTTCGGAACCCACGTTAAACTGTAGGTCCCCCTATAATTGGCTGGGTAAGTCAGTTTGAAGGTCGGAGGAAGGCAACGGCATAGCACCTCCAAACAGGACCATGCCTAGTAAAGCACTGTGGTGTTCAAACCAATCTCCCCCCAGGGGGCTCACGGTTCTTTCGTGAGTACGTGCGGAGCCCCGAGCTAATGCAGTCTTCCTTCTGTACTTCCCGGACTGTATTTCCTTTCCCCTCCCCCCCCCCCCTTTCCTATCCTCAGTCCCCACCGGGGGACTGACAAGCTCAGTAGTTTAGTCCCCATAACCCAACCAAACCCAACCCCCAAACCAATCGTCGGATTGTTGACTTCTTTACCTTGTCATTCTGTTTAAATATCAAATATTCGAAGCTATACTACATTGCTGAAAACAATTATGGGATCAGGGGAGATATCATACACCTTCTACATATGGTAAACATACAATTGAGATATTGGTTACAATTGTAATTTGTGTTATACAGTATTGCAAAAGCTAGTAGAGTTCGTGCGTCTATAAAAAGATCGATGCGCGAAGCATACAATTATTATCACAGCCATACCTTACCAAAAGATCTTTCCGAGAACCCGAAAAAATTCTGGTCCTATATAAAATCGATAAGCGGATCAAAGCCCACTGTCCAGTCACTCGTTGATCATTCCGGGGCAGTAGTAGAAGAAAGCAAACGTAAAGCTGAAGTTCTAAATTTAACATTAAAGAAATCTTTCACGCAGGAGGACCGCACAAATGTACCATCATTTGATCAACATACTAATTCCGAAATGGGGGACATAGCAATAGGTATTTCCGGTGTAGAGAAGCAGCTGAGAGAGCTAAATACGAAAAAGTCTGCTGGTCCGGATTGAATACCAGTTCGGTTTTACAAAGACTATTCTGCGTCGTTGGCCCCCTACTTAGCTTGCATTTATCGCGAATCTTTAATTCAGCGCAAAGTTCCTAGTGATTGGAAAAAAGCGCAGGTGACTCCCGTGATAAGAAAGGAAAGAGAACTGACCCATACAATTACAGGCCAATATCGGTGACATCAGTTTCATGTAGAATTTTGGAGCATATTATCAGTTCGAATATAGTAAATTTCCCTTGAAACGGAAAAGCTTCTTTCCATGAATCAGCACGGGTTTAGGAAGCATCGTTCATGTGAAACTCAGCTTGCCCTTTTCTCACATGATATCTTGCGATGGACGAAGGGCAACAGACGTATTGTGTTTTTCTCGACTTCAAAAAGGCGTCCGACGCGGTGCCACACTGCAGACTGCTAACGAAGATACGAGCATAAGGAATAGGTTCACAGATTTGTGACTGGCTGGAAGACTTTGTAAGTAATAGAAAGCAGTACATTGTTCTCGACGGCGAGTGTTCATCAGAGACGAGTGTATCGTCAGGCGTGCATCAGGGGAGTGTGATAGGACCGCTATTATTATCTATCTATATAAATGATCTGATGGACAGAGTAAGTTGTAATATGCGGCTGTTTGGTGATGATGCTGTAGTGTATGGGAGGGTGTTGTCTGTAACTGACTGTAATAGCATACAGGTTGATTTAGACAAAATTTCTAGTTGGTGCGAAGATTGGCAGCTAGCTCTCAATGTAAGGTGATGCACATGAGTAGGAAAAACAATCCCATAATGTTCGAATACAGCATTAGTAGTGAGCTTCTTGATGCAGTCGCGTCGTTCAAATATCTAGGCGTACCATTGCAGAGCGATATGAAATGGAACGAGCATGTAAGGACAGTTGTGAGTAAGGCGGACAGCCGACTTCGGTTTATTGGGAGAATTTGGGAAGATGTACTTCACCTGTAAAGGAGACCGCGTATAAAACGCTTGTACGACCACGTCTTGAGTATTGCTCAAGTGTTTGGAACCCGCAGCAGATCAGTTTAAAGGAAGACAGAGGCGGTTCAGAGACGAGCAGCTAGATTTGTTACCGGCAGGTTCGACCAATGCGCGAGTGTCACGGAAATGCTCCGGCAACTCAATTGGGGATCGCTGGAAGAAAGACGACGTTGTTTTCGTGAATTTCTGTTGAGTAAATTTAGAGGGCCGGAATTTGAAGCTGAGTGTAGTACGATCATGCTGCCGCCTCCTTACATTTCGCGTATAGATCATAAAGACAAGATAAGAGAAATTAGGGCTCGTACGGAGGCATATAGGCATTCTTTTTTTCCTCGTTCAATGTGGGAGTGGAATAGGAAAGGAAATGCCTAGTAGTGGTACAGTGTACCCTCCGCCACGCACCTTACGGTGAATTGCGGAGTATGGATGTAGATGTAGATGATATTTTGCTGTCTCTTTACTTGAGATTGACATGGCTTTTGCTTACCGTGAGCTACTGTAATAGTGCAAAACTTATTCTGTTTGCCTTCTAATATGGTGTGTGATCACCTCGAACGGCCAGTACAGTTGCACACCTGCGTGCCATGGACAGTACGAGGTTATCCATCAGCTCGTGAGGGATATTTGGCCATTCTTCCAGCCGTGCAGCCGTCGTGGGAGTGCAGGTCTGGCTGCAGTGCGTCTACCAAGTGCGTCCCAGACATTCTCAATCGGGTTTTAAGTCCGTTGAACAAGCTGGCCACTCCATTCGTTCAGTTCCCTCAGCTTCAAGCATGTTGTCCACCAGTGCAGCTCTGTGGAGACGGTCTTTATTTCCTACCAGATGGAAGCCATCTCCTATGGCACCAGCGTAGGACGGGACACAATAAAAGCCGGAAGGATCTCCTCTCTCTCCCTCTGAGTAATCAAAGCGCCATTCTGTCCTTACGTCCGCCAATACTGCTGCCCACACCATTAGTTCATCACCATGACAGTGACTTTTCTTGCACATAGCGGAATTGTTCAGAGTTCCACGTTCTCTCCAGATGAGGGAACGACGATACTCCCGTTGGGGGGGGGGGGGGGGTTGACTCATCTGTAAAGAGTCCAGCGCCATTGATTACGACTCCAACCCTAACGTTCCTCCGCCCAGTTTCCGTGGGCTAAACAGTGTCGTGGTTTTAATGGGACACACACCATAGGACTCTTTGTGTAGAGGGCACATTCCCGAAGGTGGTTTAGGACTGTCTGTGGTGATGTTGCTGTCTGGAGGGTGCGTTGCAGCTGAGCCTCTTCTGGCTGTTAACCGCAGATAACGGTCGTCTCTTGCTGATGTTACCGGTGGACGACCCTGGCCTTGCCTTCTTTTAACGCTTCCTGTTGTCTGAAATGGCGACCAGTCCTGGAAATTACATTTTGCGACACTCCAATAGCTGCAGCTACCTTGCTGCATGTCTGTCCCGCTTCCAACCTTTCCTATGGCTGTCTGTGCCATAGCTTTGGGTAAGGTACGTTGTTGTTGCATTGCAGTACCTGCTCACTACACTATCTGAACCCAACTGCTTCTGTAATTCGTTTGGTAGAGTAAACACAAGTCAGCAGCAAATTTCTGCTATTACCACTCTCTCTGTTGCCGTAATGATGTTGTCTCCGTTCCGTAGAACCGACAGAAAGACGTTGAACCATTTTAGTTCATTATGCCGATGACAATACTTCGGAACCTAGAAATCTAGAGTTATCCCGTAATTGATTTAACTAGTGTATTTCTCCCTTTTCCCTTTTGAGTGCAACTGTAACCTTTAGTAGCTGAAGATGGCGTAACAGCCAACAACTAGATTACGAAAAACAGTAAATGTTGTAGAATATTATACAAGTGTCGTGTTTTGGCCTCCTTTATGTTACGGTAGGAACACTAAAAGTGGGTCTTTGCGATCGTCTTTTGACTGCTCGAAATTTAAATGAAAAATAACGGCTTAACCATTCATCTGACACGACAATTGAACAACCGAATTTGTAGAGCAGAAAATTCTCTACAACTTTGCTCGCTTAGGTTTTTTCATATCTCGTATCGTTTCAGAGATATTTGCAAAAATAACGTCGATTTTGGGATGTCTGTCTGTTTGTCCGTAACGTGTTCCCACTTTTTATGACGAACCGTTCAGCACCAAATTTTGCAGACATAATTGTAGGCCGCCAGAGACCAGAACCTCCCTTTTTTAAATTTTTCGGACAAAAAATACGGTAGTAATACAAAAAATCAGTTTGTAATATAATTGTAATTGTAAACGAACTCGTGCACTGTGAACATTCGTTCATCACAGGACAAGTTACAGAGTAACTTGATAAATTTGAGCTGAAGATGGGGAGCTGTTCCGAAACCGGTAATGTTCTAGAAAATAAAAGCGATCTGGAGACTGATATTCAATAATTTTATTTTGAAGAAAATAAACTTAGAACTACCAAGGCAAGACAGGTCATAATATTTTTACGGAAAAATATAATGAAAATGTGAGAGAGATATTGAAGTGATAGTTCAAAGAGGTAAAAGTTCAAAAAAGAGTATGTTTGTCGAAGCTAAACTTAAACATTATATAATTTTAATCAAAATATCCACGGGGTACTGCCGGTCTATAGTGTCCAACGGGCACAATATTTCGGCGATCATACATGTCGCCATCATCAGGTGAACTGACGGACTGAGCTCCTGGAAACGCGCCGGCACGGAGATCCGCACGCTACGGCTGCTCGAAGGGAACTGGGTTCTAGCCCGGTAGCGGGCGATTTAAATACCCCAGGAAATGGAACATTTGAGAACTGTATTTCGAAAAAATGGGTACTCAGAGTGGCAGATTCAGTGGGCTCTCCTCCCAACCACTACTTCACAACCTATGGAAACGGAGGAAAACACGAGGGAGGATATAGGCACTGTGTTCGGTCCATATACCGGCACACTATCGGGAAAGATCGCCCGCATTTTGAAAAAACCAGGTTGGAACTGTTTTTTGTCCGCCAAATAAAATTCGTGCACTGGTGGAAGCGCTAAAGATTATCTCGGTTTGAGGTAGGCCGGCGTGTACCAGATTCCGTGTCAGTGTGGAAAGTCATATATTGGACAGACGATGCGTACCGTCGAGGATCGATGCGTTGAACACCAGAGGCACACACGATTGATGTATCCGAGCAAGTCGGCGGTCGCTGAACATTGTTTGTAGGAGAATCATGCGGTGGAGTATGAAAGCACTAGGATTCTGGTGCAGACGTCGAGATACTGGGGCTGCGTCGTTAAAGAGGCCACTGAAATTCGCACAAGTGACGCGCTCATAAACCGTGATTGTGGCTATAATCTTAGCAAAGCTTGGGAACCAGCGATTGGGTTAATTAAGAGTAAATCTAGCAAACGTAACGAAGTGACGACCACGGCGGACAGAGCCCTCTTACCGACTCCATCTCAGACGCAATCGGTTCCACTGCGCGACCGCGGCGCGGGGCGCGGACTGCGGAGGGGTCGCTCCGCGGGCCGAGGGTATTTAAATGGCCCGCTACCGGGCTAGAACCCAGGTCCCTTCGAGCAGCCGTAGCGTGCGGACCTCCGACCTCCGTGCCGGCGCGTTTCCAGGAGCTCAATCCGTCAGTTCACCTGATGATGGCGACATGTATGATCGCCGAAATATTGTGCCCGTTGGACACTATAGACCGGCAGTACACCCGTGGATATTTTGATTATCAAATACGCCGGGAGAAAGTGAAAAATCATATAATTTCGGCTAATTGTTAAAATGGGTCAGAAAGAATATTACGTGTTGGGTGCATAGATATTACCACAATAGTAGAGTCGTAATCTTATCAACATATTTTTTTATTACGCAGATAATTATTTTGGTCCAAAAACTTGGAAAAACTTATAAAATTGCAAATGTACAGTGGGCCGTAAAACACGTCAGTGCGATTTTTTTTCGTGAGCAACTATTCTCGTAACAGCGCTCCAGTTGGATCAGATGGCTGACCAGCGCTGCCGGAAGTGAGGTGCGCCAGTAAACTGCCGAGTCGACGTGCGAGAAACGCTCGGCATTCAAACGTATCGTCGTCACCGTACTCGGCTGTATGCGACGACACGCGGCTTTCGCTTTACGTGAAACGCAAACCAGTGAGATTGTAGTACACGCTTAAGAAGACACAGTGTGATGTTTGCTATCTCCCTCTTATCTGTTGCAGGTGAGTTTGCCCGCTGCTGCTGCCTGCCGCCTGCCGCCCTGTGCGGTAAGTACGGCGCCGTCACTCTGCATTACTGTTGTTTCGCCTAGTCCCGCCAGCAGGTAGCGGCCGGTCTACCGGTGTAGGTGTCCCTGTGTGGATCGCTACATCTGACGACACAGCGGCTGGGGCTGGGCGGGAGCCAACACTGTTACAAAGCAGCAAGCAGGGGGAGCGCCGCTTTACACGCTTCCACGAAATACGGGCCACTGCTGTTCATCGTGCAGTCAAGTCTGTCAGATATGTCACTCCCAACTTCTGTAGTTTCAGAAGGAAATTTGGCTAGGTAAATGCAACGTCTTACAGGCTTACAGTCTTACAGGCTGCGTCTTAATCGCTGGTGTTACGAAAATTGTTTAAAATTAAGAGTTTACGATTGTAGTGGTTCGGATTCCGATGTTGAGGGTTAAAAACAAATCGGTGTCTCTGTATCGTCGGCAAAATTCGGTTCCTTTACAGTTTGTTCGTGTGATGTCATCGACAAAAATAAACTGGTTATGAGCGACATCCTCTTTCATGACCGTTTGGAAATCACTACTACTAACGGTAACTTCTACTAACTCAAAAATTACGTAATGCGGCATACGGGATGAATCGACAAAGGCGCGCCAGTGTGGAATCTAGCAGCAGCCAGTGCAAACGAGTCGTAGTTTTCTTAATCTGCACACTCACCGAAATAGCTTAACCTGCACCGTTACTGTCACAAACCTGCCAAGTTTTCCGGGAAGATCGGGAAGATTTCCTAATTTTGAGGTGGTTTTCCGGATAAACATAGTGGTTTTTTACGGATTTTCAACTCCCGAACTTGTTTTCGCCCTCTGCATTCATATCGCAGTTCAGTTTTGACTTTCGATAATAGCTGCTATTCTGAGACGCGTATCTGTTTGAAATTTAACTTAGTCTGCCATTAATATTATCGATAATACATTCTCTCAGAATATCGATGCGCTTTTGTCGATCGAACGTTCTATCGATAATCAGATCTCACACACTGAGCTTCGCCTGCATGTTGGCCGGGAAAGCTATGCTTGCTTTTATGCGGTCTTTGCTGTTGTTGAAGTAGTCGTGGAGTTGTACGACGAAATTTTTTGCGATGTAGTGTTTTCGTGACGAGTTCAACTAAGAAAAGATATCATCAGTTTTTCAGGGATGCATATTCTGATGAATTTCCGTGTATAATGCGATCGCGGATAGTGAAATATTCGTATTCTGTTGTGTGTGTGTGTGTGTGTGTGTGTGTGTGTGTGTGTGTGTGTGTGTGTGTGTGTGTGTGTGTGTGTGTGTGTCTTCGTGTGATACGAATGCTCAGTTTAGTAGTTTTGACACTGTCATTCATATTGTGGCTTGCAGTAAAGCTCATTTTTGTGTAGCGTGTGAACTGTTCCTAATGTTAAATGACAACAAAATTCAAATGTTTGTATAGTCTATGGGACTTAACTACGGGGTCATCAGTCCCTAAACTTACAAACTACTTATGAACTACTTACGAACTAGGACTGCACAAATATCCATGCCCGAGGGGGGATTCGAACCCCCGACCGTAGTGGCCGTGCAGACCGTGACTGGAGCGCCTTAGTCTCCTCGGCCACCGCGGCCGGCAAATGACAACATGTCAGCAAGTAACTAGTGCAATTACCAAACTTGAAAGTTCGAATATAGCAGTCTTAAAGTAGCTTACGTTATGTGTGTTAACATTATATGTAGTCTTTTCTCGCTATGTTTGAAGGACTTACGAAGCATTAAATTTTCCTTATTCACTAACTCCCCTCGGACTCCTTTTAACCCTCGCCCCCTCCCTTCCCGCTTACTACCTGTTGGAACCTCTGTATACAGTGTAGACGTCTGTAGCGCCAGTGCAGTGCAGTGCAGATCGATGGTGTCGCGACTTGCGCGCTGATTAGCGGAGGCACCCGCGTGACGTCACCAGCCACCAGCCTTGGACGGGGACGCACGCGCGGCAGGCATCCAATTGGTGCGTCCTTGTGAGAGAGAGAGAGAGAGAGAGAGAGAGAGAGAGAGAGAGAGAGAGCAACAGCGGCGGCCGCAGACCAGATAAAAGTTGTTTGTTTATTACTTTTCAGACATTATACAATTCGTGCTTACATTCGTCGACATGACTCAGTAGACAGGCAAACACTGTTCCTAATTTTAAATGAGATGAAATTAGATAGAAAATCCAGTCAACTAGTGAGACAGACCCTAAACAATACAACATCCAAAGTCAAGTTCAGAGGAGAACTGTCGGAATCCTTAAAGATTAATACCGGAGTGAGACAGGGAGATGGACTATCCCCTATGCTCTTCAACTGTGCACTCAAGGTGATCAGGGAGTGGCGACAAGGAATGAACGGAGTGGGCGGGATACGACTGGGGTGCAACAAAAAAGGAATACGAGTAGATTGCCTTGCATTCGCGGATGATACTGTTTTACTGTCAGAATCATTAGAAGAGGCAGTGAACCAAACCAAAGAACTGCAGAGACAAGCAGCTAAAACAGGCCTGCAGATCTCTATCGAGAAGACAAAATATATTACAAACATCACGGAAGCTCCTGGATGGATAGCAATAGGCAGAGGGGAAAATTCAGAAGGTGGAAAAATTCAAATACCTAGGAGAATGGATAGACACTGGACTGACAGAAAAGGATGCAATGGAAGCACGAATAAACAAAATTAATTTATCATATAAACTGACAGTGTTCATATATAATAAAAAGAATATTTCTATCAATGCAAAACTGAAACATTAGAAGACAGTGATCCGCCCTGGAGCTTTATATGCAGCATAAACTCAACCTAATAAGAACTGGAGTGATCAAGAGGCTAGCACTGGTGGAACGGAAGATTCTCAGAAGAATATTAGCACCTCAAAGAACAGAAGACGGTCAGTTTAGGAATCGATCCAACCAGGAACTCTATTCCAAAATAGAAAAAATACCCAATACCATTGAAAAAAGGTGTCAGTTCTTTGGACACATTTGCAGAATGGACCAGGGGAGGTTAACACAGCAAATTTCACAATTCTTGTTGTACATGATAAGCAAAATACAGTAAATGCTAGAAGTACAAAGCGATCTGGAAGAAATGGGAATACGGGTTCCAGAAATACACAACAGAGTGATTTTTAAATAAAAAATCAGGCATTTGCGGTATTTGAGAACACAACTAGACCGAGAACGAAATCATCGTCGACAGAAGAGCGAAGACAGTTGCGCCGGCCGCGGTGGCCGAGAGGACTGAGGCGCTTCAGTCACGGTCTGCACGGCCACTACGGTCGGGGGTTCGAATCCCCCTCGGGCATGGATATTTGTGCCGTCCTTAGGATAAGCTAGTTGATAAGTAGTTTGTAAGTTTACGGACTGATGACCCCGTAGTTAAGTCCCATAAGATTTACAAACGTTTGAACATTTTTGAAGAGAGATGCAAAGTATGAGAATGAAAGAATACTCGAAGAGGAGGAAGAACGGAAGAAAGGAAGCTGATGTGAATTAACGTGGTCCAAAGATGGCCGAAACGAAAGTAGTAGTAGTTCACTCTGTACAATTTATTGCACACACACACTAATGCAAATATGGCATTTCCTGATTTTAATAACAAATGTAAAAATAAATAATAAATTACAGGTATGGACAAAATCAACACCACCATGCTTAAAACGATGTAGAAAAAAGTCGGCATTTAAAGCAGCTTCCACTGGACTCTGAATGGACAAATGAAGGGCCCTGCAAGTTTCGCAAGGGTATTTTATAGTATAAAATTTATACCATTCTTCCCGAAAAATATTTTCATATTTGGGTAGGTGTTATACAAATAGTTTTAACACACCTTGTCCCCAAAGTAGACTACAAAGATTCAATAATAATAATAATAAAATCTGGTGACACCAGGAGATGCGACAGTTCGTCCTGCAGCTGTCTACACAGGTGCCGTCTCTGTTTTGGAACATAGCATCGCCATTGGGCAACAAATATTGTGCTATATGTTGTGTGTGTACAGCCAAAACGCTTAGACTATCATTCGCAGTAATGCGAACTGGCAACGTTTCCATGGTGTGCTGTGAATATCACGACATGGTTTCACAAATCATCACCCAAATCCTCTCTCCCTTCCTCAAACCTCCCCAAAGTTCGCTCTTGCTACGTAAACCCGGCCAGAATTCGGAAACACTAACAAACAAGACTCATCCGAACAAGTAACGCTCCGTGGTCCACGTTCTACGGCTTCTACATCTACATGGGATACTCTGCAAATCACATTTAAGTGCTTGGCAGAGGGTTCATCGAATCACCGTTATACTATTCATCTCCCATTCTCGAATAGCGCGGGGAAGAAACAACACCTGAATCTCTCCGTTCGAGCTCTGATTTCTCGTATTTTATTCTGATGATCGTTTTTTACTATGTAAGTGGACGTCAACAATATATTTTCGAATTCGGAGGAGATTGTTGGCGATTCGAGTTTCGTAAGTAGCCCACGCCGCAACGATAAGCGCCGTTGTTGTAATGATTCCCATCCCAGCTCCTGTATCATTTCCGTAACGCTGTCTCCCTTGTAACGTGACAATATGAAAAGAGCTGCCCTTCTTTGGACTCTTTCGATGTCCTCCGTGAAACCCACCTGATAAGGATCCCACACTGGGCAGCAATACTCCAAAAAAGGACGGACAAGGGTAGTGTATGCAGTCTCTTTAGTAGTTCTGTTGCATCTTTTAATATTTCTGCCAATAAAACGCAGTTTCTGGTTCGCCTTTCCCACTATATTATCTACGTGTTCTTTCCAGATTAAGTCTGAAGTAATGGTAATTCCTAGGTATTTTGTGGAGCTTACGGCCTTCACTTTTGATTTAGTTATCTTGTAAACAAAGTTTAACGGATTTGTTTTCGTACTCATGTGGACGACTAAACACTTCTCATTTAGAGTCAACTGCCATATTGATATCTTATTCAGATAGTTTTGCAGTTGGTTTTGATCTTCGAATGGTTTTACTAGACGGTAAATGACGGCGTCATCTGCAAACAACCTAAGAGGGCTACTTAGATTTCCGCTAAATCGTTTATGTAAATTAGAAACAGCAGAGGACCACACTACCCTGTGGAACGCCCGATATCACCTCTGTTTTAGTCAACGCCTTACCATCGATTACTACGAACTGTGTCCTCTGTGACATGAAACCCCCTATCCAGCCGCAAATTTGGGGCCATATACCATAACCACGCAATTTGATAAAAAGCCGTTTGTGAGGTACGGTGTCGAAAGCCTTTTGGAAATCAAGGAATACGGAATCGATTTGCGAACCCTTGTCGTTAGCACTCATCACTCCCGCTGTCGCTCTTTTATTTCTCGCCGTAATCTCCTCCTACCGTGACGGCCCGTCATGAACACTCAACACACTCTTTCGCCGCGTTCTCCGTGAACGGACGCTCAATCTCATCTTCCACTGTACGTGGTATGCCTAGTTCACGTTCAGGTGCGTTTCACTTCGCCATACTGCAGAACGCTGTCCACACCTGACGCTTACAAACCGATAAAGTTGTCGCGCAGTTGGGCGTCGCTGTTACGCTCACTTAAAACGTACTGACAAGACAGCTTCTTGGAAACAGCTTTCAGATACTGTATTCTTCTTCATGTAGCTTCTCCATTTCGGATGTTGGCTAGCATCACAGCTATTTTAGTTTTGGAAACTACGGCCTTAAACAGGTCAGTTGTCCAGACATTAAACCATTTTTGCAGGTTCCCAAACGAAAACATTCGTCTCCTTGCAAGAAATATATTTTCTTTTGTCTTCTCCTAAGAGTTGCAGAGTCTCATACCTCGGACCTCTCATGATGTGGCCGACATGTTGTCTTTTCTTTCTTTCACTTCTTGTAGGATCTCTACGCCTTTCCCCATTCTTCTCAGAACCTCCACGTTGGTAACATGTTCTGTCCGTGATATTCGCAACATCCTACGGTAGGTCAACATCTCGAAGGTTTCTATTTTCTGCTTCTACTCCATACGAAAGGAGTGGGAACACACAACATTTGCCCCTCAGGGGCTCAGCATTAATTTGCTGAGTACGGGCTTGGCGAACCCGGGGTCCTGAGCTGTGGGCTGTGTCGCGCCAACAGTCCGCTACACCGTAAGCTCTGTGCGTGCCTCAACGACTATCGTTCGGCGCGACGGTGGAACTTTGTACGTCTCAGAGCCCGGGGATCTTGGCTTAATCACCTCTCTAAAAAACCCCTCAATCTCAAGGTCTGCTACGTGCCGAGGAGATGCATGGCTGTTGAGGTTGAACAACTGTTAGCGAGCAACCTCTGAGGAACCTGCCGCACCTCAGTTGTATAAGTCTTACCCAGGCAAGCGGGGGTCTGTCTGGGTGGACCTTTAGATCCCTAGCTGCTCGTGGGAACAAAATGAAACGAGCAAAGGAAAACGTTGGTGGACGTATAACCACCGTCTCAAAGCGTGGGAAGTTTCATGCCTCATCTTATGACCCCAAGTCGTTCCCTTCCTTGGCCACACCATGGGAGGAACGCAGGGCCTTAAAAGGATCAGACCCGTACTCGCCGCGATATTTAGTTTGCTCCCGTACTGATGGTGAATCTTTCTCGTCCACCAAACCACAGTTCTTCGTCGACCAGCTCGAAGACAAGTATGGTGAGGTGGAGTCTTTCTCCAAAATGAGGAGTGTGGCAGTCTTGATACAGACGGCATCCCCAGCCCAGTCTAAGGCATTACTTGCCTGTGACAAGCTGGGTGATATTCCCGTCTCTGTCACACCCCACAAGACGCTCAACATGGTCCAGGGCCTCATTTATCACCGGGATCTCCTGTCACAGTCAGATGATGAGCTGCGCACAAACTTGGAACGGAGAGGTGTTCATTTTGTTAGGCGCATTTATAGGGGACCACAAGATCGTAGGGTCGCCACCGGTGCCTTCATCCTGGCCTTCGAAGGCGATACACTGCCCGAGAAGGTCAAGGTGATGGTCTATCGGTGCGACGTCAGGCCGTACGTCCCGCCGCCTATGAGGTGCTTCAGGTGCTGGATGTTCGGGCATATGTCGTCCCGATGTACTTCCAGCCCTACGTGCAGAGAATGTGGGCGTCCGTCACATCCAGACGCTCCGTGCACCCCACCTCCCGTATGCGTGAACTGTGGGCAATTACATCCGCCTTGCTCGCCTGACTGTACTCTCCTGCACAAGGAACGGAAGATCATGAGATCAAAACTCTGGACCGTCTTCCATATTCTGAGGCGAGAAGAAAATATGAACGACTCCATCCTGTGCGCCTCACTACATCTTTTGCTGCCATTGTCTCTTCAACACCTCCTCAGATTATAACTCCTCAAGTACCGCCTCCCTCTATGGGCCCTAGGGGCCACCACTCTGCTGCTGTTCCATCTTTGGGTGGGGGCGCTCCTCCATCCGCTCCTGTAACACCTGTTTTGGGTGCAACCCCCCCACAACCATCGGGGACACCAGTCCCCACCTCCCAGCCGGAAAAGGAACAGCCTACTCCGGCACCTCTCGCTCGGAAGGGGTCCCTCAGGACAGCCCCTTCCGAGACCTCTCGCAGTGCTTCAGCGGATCCTGGCCGGAGGCTCAAGGATCCCCAAACTGTTGGTCGAAAGGCTTCCTGCACTTCGTCCACTCCTGACGCCACCGAGAAGCCATCACAGCCCATCCAACCGAAAGGGCAGCGAGAGGGTAAAAAGCCAAAGACCCGTAGAAAGAAGGAATCCGTGGTGGCTGCACAGCCACAACATCCCTCATCTTCTACTTCAGAAGATGAGTTAGAGATCCTCACATCACCTGAGGATCTCGCACTGACTGATGCGCCGGATCCTATGATTCTGGTTTCAGCAGAGGCAGACCGGTTGACAGCGGATGTTCCCATGGAATAACCTGCTCTACCTCTTTATCATGGCCCAACAGCTCAAGAACACTGCAATTCTCCAGTGGAACTGCGGCGGTTTTTTCTCTCACCTGGCTGAGTTGCGTCAACTTTTGTGCATAACACCTGCTCTCTGCATTGCTCTCCAGGAGACCTGGTTTCCAGCAATGCGGACCCCTGCCCTTCGTGGATACAGGGGATATTATTGTAATCGGCGTGTGTATAACAGAATCTCAGGTGGCGTCTGTGTGTATATCCTTAACTCTGTGTATAGTGAACATGTGCCCCTTCAGACATCATTAGAAGCTGTGGCTGTCAGGGTAAGGATACCACAAGACATAACCATCTGCAGCCTGTATCTTCCGTCAGATGGCGCTGTACCTCCACACACAGTGGCTACGCTGATCTCGCAGCTCCCGCCGCCTTTTCTGCTTCTGGGTGATTTTAATGCCCACAACACCTTGTGGGGTGGTGCAGTAGTCAGTGGTCGCGGCAGAGAGGTCGAGAACTTGATATCACAGCTCGACCTCTGTCTTTTAAACACCGGAGCCCCCACGCATTTCAGTGTGGCACATGGCTCTTTCTCGGCTATTGACCTGTCAGTATGCAGCCCTAGCCTCTTGCCATCTGTCCACTGGAGGACGCATGACGATCTGTGTGGTAGTGATCACTTTCCTATCTTCCTATCACTACCCCATCGTCGTTGCCCTGGCCGCTTTCCTAGATGGACTTTAAACAGAGCAAATTGGGATCTATTCGTTTCTGCTGCCACTCCTGGACCTCTCCCGGATGATTCCATTGACTTAGTGGTTGCGACTGTCACTCAAAATATTTTATCTGCTGCAGAGCACGCAATCCCCATTTCAACGGGATGCTCCCGGCGAAAGTCAGTGCCTTGGTGGTCGTCGGAAGTCGCAGACGCCATTCGGGACTGTCGGCGTGCTCTTCAGCACTATAAGCGACATCCGTCGCTTGAGACTTTTATCGCTTTTAAAAAAACTCCGTGCTCGTGCTCGGCAGATAATACGGAGGTCAAAACAGGAATGCTGGGAACGTTACGTGTCCACCATCGGTTCAAGAACCTCTCCTTCTCAAGTCTGGACGAAGATCCGACGCCTTTTTGGCTACCAGTCCCAGGCAGCAATTCCTGGGATCTCTATCCAAGGGGCTGTATGTACGGATCCAGGCGCTGTCGCCGAGGCTTTTGCGGAACACTGCACTCGCGCCGCTGCATCCGGAAATTATCCACCTGCCTTCCGCACATTAAAACAGCGAACGGAACGCAAAACCCTCTCATTCACCTCACGCCATCCTGAGGTATATAACGCTCCGTTTAGCGAGTGGGAGCTCCTCAGTGCCCTGGCCCACTGCCCTGACACCGCCCCTGGGCCGGACAGACTGCACAATCAGATGTTAAAACATCTATCTGATGATTTCAAGCGCCAAATTCTTGCAGTATTTAACCGCTCTGGAGCGACGGTGTCTTCCCATCACAGTGGCATACAAGCACCATCGTACCAGTGCTCAAGCCAGGTAAAGACCCGCTAGATGTAGACAGTTATCGGCCCATCAGTCTTACAAACGTTCTATGCAAACTGCTAGAACGCATGGTCAGCCGGCGGTTGTATTGACTCATTGAATCTCGGGGCCTGCTAGCTCCGTGCCAAGGGGGTTTTCGCAGGGGGCGCTCGACTTTGGACAACTTAGTCCATCTTGAGTCAGCCATCCGGACAGCGTTCTCTCGACGTCACCATCTGGTGGCCGTATTTTTTGACTTGTCGAAGGCGTATGATACGACCTGGCGACACCACATTTTAACCACATTACATGGGTGGGGTCTCCGGGGCTCACTCCCTAATTTTATCCAAAACTTTTTAGCTGTCCGTACCTTTCATGTTCAAGTTGGTGTGTCCTCTAGCAGCCTACATGTCCAGGAGAATGAGGTGCCTCAGGGCTCTGTTTTAAGCGTTCCGTTGTTTTTAGTGGTAATCAACGGCTTAGTGGCAGCAGTTGGGTCGTCAGTGTGCCCTTCATTGTATGCTGACGACTTCTGCATCTACTTTAGCTCGTCCAGCATGTGTGTTGCAGAACGACAGCTGCAGGGAGCCATACGTAAGGCGCAGACATGGGCGCTCTCTCATGGGTTCCAATTTTCTGCTGCCAAAACGCGCGTTATGCACTTCTGTCGTCGACGGCCAGTCCACCCACATCCAGAGTTGTATCTCGATGGCCAACTACTCCAAGTAGTTGCCACTCATCGATTCCTTGGAATGGTCTTCGACGACCGGCTCACATGGCAACCACACATTCGTCAGCTGAAACAGAAGTGCTGGCGGCACCTTAACGCCCTCCGGTGCCTTAGCAGTACTACTTGGGGTGCAGATCGTAGTACCCTGTTGCGCTGCTATAAAGCCCTTATTCTGTCGCGTTTGGACTACGGGAGCATAGTATATGGTTCCACGTCGCCATCGGCGCTGCTGTTGTTGGATCCTATCCACCACTGTGGAGTTAGGCTCGCGACAGGGGCCTTCCGAACCAGCCCTGTGGACAGTCTCCTTGTGGAGGCTGGGGTGCCTCCATTGCGAATCAGGCGGCAGCACCTGCTGTCGAATTACGCAGCCCATGTGTATGGTATCCCCAGTCATCCCAACTACCGCCTACTTTTTCCGAACGCCGTACTCCATATCCCACAACAGCGGCCGAGGTCGGGTTTGACCGTTAGTGCCCGTGTCCAGTCTCTCATGAGTGACCTGGGGTCTCTTCCTCTGCCATCTCTGATCAAATTCCAGTCGCGTACGCCTCCATGGTGTATTCCTCGACCTGTTATTCGATTGGATTTGTCGCAGAGCTCCAAACACTCTGTACACCCTGAAATGCTTCACCGCCGATTCCTGTCGATTCTTGACGGGTACCGGGGCTCCACGGTCGTCTACACGGACGGTTCGATGGCAGAAGGTCTCGTTGGCTTCGCCTATGTACATGCAGGACACAACGAACAGCGCTCCTTACCGAAAGCTGCAGTGTGTTCACAGCAGAGCTGGTGGCCATACTTCGTGCACTAGAGCATATTTCTAGCTGCCCTGGGGAGTCGTTCCTCATTTGCAGTGACTCCCTGAGTGACCTACAGGCACTCGATCAGTGCTTCCCTCGCCATACTTTGCTTCAGGCCATCCAAGAGTCCCTGCATGTCATCGACCGACGCGGGCGGTCAGTGGTCTTTATCTGGACTCCAGGATATGTTGGGATCGACGGGAACGAGCTAGCTGACAGGTTAGCCAAGGAGGCTCTCTATAAACCTACCTTGGCTATAGGTCTCACGGTTCATGACCTCCGTTTGCTGTTGCACAGCCGAGTTCTTGGACTGTGGAACGCAGAATGGCGCTCCCTCGAAACACCTAACAAATTGCGGGCTATTAAGGAGAACACACACACGTGTGGAGGTCCTCTCTACGGACCCCCCGCAGGGACTCTGTCGTTCTCTGCCGGCTGCGTATCGGCCATACTTGGCTTACGCACGGCCACCTTCTCCGTCGCGAGGATCCTCCCGAGTGTCGATGTGGTGCGCGTCTGACAGTCGCCCTCATCGTCTTGGAACGCCCGGACTTAGCAGCACAGAGAAGGAATTTTAATCTCCCTGACGATTTGAAACTTGTTTTAGCTGACGATGCCTCTATGGCTGATGCAGTTTTAAATTTTATTCGTGTGAGTGGGTTGTACCGAACCATTTGATTTTTAGTACTCTTTCCACCTTTCTCTTCTTTTATCCGTTTTACTTTCGTTCTTTACTTCTTGACGTATTACACCCTTTGTTTGGTGAGTTTTAATACATCGTTCTCTACTACATTGTAGTGCTTTTTAATCCATTCTCTACGGTTGGAACAAGGGACTGATAACCATAGCCGTTTAGTCCCTTTAAAAATCAAACCAACCACAACATTTGAGCATCCGAGTTCTTAGCTCCAGGCTAAAATCGCGACTACAGAACAACGTCCTGATCTTCATAAAAGACGTACGGGTCTTATCAATGCGAATCTTTTTTTCTGAACAGTAATCCATGGAGCAGTTGACACTCGCATCTAGGTAATCATACCTCTCGACTCTTGCCAACCTTTCGTCTTGCTGCACATAAAGATGTTAATTTCGCACTTGTTTTGGTGACAATCGTGTATTTCGTCTTCTCGACATTGAGTGCCAGACTAGCTGTGATGACATTTTTCAACATATGTTGTAGGTTCTACATATTTTCAGCTAGAATTACTATATCGTCCGGATAACGCAAGTTGTTCAGTCGAACGCCGTTGACTCCTATTCCACCAGAATGATTTTCGAGGGCGTTGGTGAAGATTTCCTCTGAGGAGACGTTAAAGAGGAGTAGTGAAAGAACGCGCCGCTGTCTGAACAAAAGAAGGCAGTGGAAATCAAGAGTGAACACGAACAGTCGCACTTTGGTTTAGATACAGCTTTACTGTTACTCTTCCATCTTTTGTGTCGAGCTTCTTTCGTTTCAGTGCTTCTATTAGTTGCTCTCACTTTATCAAATGCTTTGTTATAAAATTATTAATGTGAAAATATGCGCCTGGATGTACTGCCGGCTAGTAATCCTCTCTCCAGTTCTGCCTGAAGCACTGCGTCAGTAGTCTGGCTGGAGGCGTGCTGTGCGCATCCTCCTGCTGAGCACGACGACCCGCGCTTGCTCCCGGCCTGGCACCCTTTCCAGTTTTCCCATTGATTTACTTTACATGTATGTACGCGCATGAATTTAGCGGATGTCTTTCCATTTGTTGGTTCGAACCTCGTAACGGAAAAACAACTTTCATTATTTGGACTGCAGCATTACATTAAAAGCAGCGGTGGAGTAGCCGAGCGCTCTAAAGCACCTCGCTGCAGAGCGCGCGGTTGCTCGCCGTGGAGGTTCGAGTCCTCCCTGGGGCATGGATGTCTGTGTTTGTCCGTAGGTTAGTTTACCTAGGTTTAAGTAGTTCGTAAGCTACAGACTGATGACCACGCAGTTTGGTCCGATAAATGTACAGACATTTGAACATTTGTACTAACAAGGGAAGTACATGGGCTCGAACAAACATACCTGTATGAACGTTTGGTTACACCTCAATGTGCTGGTGGGTGTCGTTTTTCTGCAAAGCTCTGCAACCATGCTCTAGATAGCACTGTACATGTAATTGTAGACGCCATACATAATGCAGATATCTTAACTATAACTTATGTAATAATCGTCGTACATGTTCTCTAGCATTTTGTCATCAAAAGCCGTGATGATAGTTGCAACTTTAACCTTCTTGCCGAAAGACTGTTGGTATTCACTGCCACAGCTTCCATCGCCTCTTCCCGCACTTACCGTAGCACTACCGCTTGCAATGAGTTCGTCATTATCATCCCTATTATCATTATTGTGAGTTTGTAACAACAGTATCTAATTTATGCTCATATTTATGTACCATAACAGATACGAGAAAGCATGCAAATGATTCATCTTCTCCACTAATACCATCTTCACGAAGAAGGGTTCTTCGTAACTTCATCTCAACCAATCGCAATACATTAGCAGGACTGATTAGCAATCGCCGCCCCATCTGACGCTTCACCACACAAATGACGTCACAAAACGAAACTTCGGAGGCACACTGCACCATCCCTACTGGCGAATCGACAGGTCAATGTGCAATGCGGCCTGGCACACGCAGAGGCCTCTAACGGACGACTGCAGAGTTTTTCAGATGCGGGAGTGTCACTAGTGCTATAAGGGATCTTTACATTATCTCTCATACGATTTTGGTGTATGTGTGTTTGTTCGAGCCCAAGTACTTTCCTTGTATGAGCAACTGTAAGGGAAAAAATCGCACTGACGAGTTTCACGGCCCACTTTGTTATCCTGTAGTTTTGCGATTTTCCGGAAACAATTTAAGCTAAAAATATAAATGATATATTATGGACGATACGATTCCGCCTCTTCTACTGTGATAGTATTACATGTTGAGTTCAGACATTATCTGACCGTGTTTTCACAAAAAGCCAAAATTATTTGAAACTTGAGTTTACCTATGACCAACATACACTTATTTTGTACGTTCGCTTCTTTAAATAATTTTAATCTCTCTTCCTTATTTTCAGTATCTTTTTCCTTTAAGATAATATCACCTGACTTGCCATGGTAGTTGGCCGTCTTTTTCAAGTTTTTGTTTGCTTGCACTGGTTTACGTAAAATCAAATGGCAGTGTCAAATCGCCGTTATTTTTGCTTGTTACGGAAATAACAAAGTTGTTCGGAATTTTCTCCTCTACAAACATATTTATTCGATTTTCGTCTGAGATGGACGGTTAAGGCGTATTTTCCAATTACATTTCCTGCAGGCAAAACGCCACCACATCGGCATGTTTTTAGTGTTACTAACCTATTTTTGGCCCGAAATATTTGAGAACGGGAGGTTCTTTTCGCTGGCGGGCAAAAATTACGTGTGTAAAATGTGGTACCGATCGGTTGAACGGCGCGACGTAAAATGCCGGAACACGTGACAGAGTGAAAAAGTCGTTATTTTGCAAATTACTCTGAAACAACGAGAGATATGAAAAAGGGGAAAAAACATAGCGAGCGAAGTTGCAGAGAATTTTCTCCTCTACAAATTCGTTTATTCAAGTTTGGTATCACACGGACGGCGATGCCGTTATTTTCATTTAAATTTAGAGCTGTCAAAAGGCGATTGCAAAGGCCCAGTATTAGCGTTACTATCGTAACCTAAAGTGGGCCAAAAGTTCTTAACCCTTTCCGGCCCAGTGGTTTCGGCCTGAAGCCACGTTTTTACTTTGCGTGCTTTTCCGGCCCACTGGTTCCTTCTTGAAACCACCACCAGTAATTGGTTGCTGGTGACATCTAGCGTCAGCGCCAGATACTTGTTACAGCAGCGAAGTGATAGCTGTTGCGTAAAAGCCGTTTTAGTGCAGCGCTGCGACGGGTACCGGTGGTTTCCACCCAGACTTCAAAATAAAATTAGTTCGTGACTTCTATAGAGCAGATAATCGGAATTTCAGGTATTGCATTATTCTTATAAGCCATTTTATGATATTTGGAATATGTTTTCACTGATAACTGTATTGTGTAGTTTTTTTTTTACGAAAATGTAGGTGGTTACAGAATGAAACCACTGGAACATAACGACCTTCAGTAACGGTAAATCTGGAGGTTGCATTTTATTTTATTCTTTACAGCGTGGCGGCATGGATAATGGACGACCATCAAGAGTAGAGCAGCAATTCAGATCTTGTGACCTTAGCACAAACATGCTAATGTATACTTGCTGAAATTCCAAGTGATACTGAGTCAGCTGCTTCGGATATTGGAAGTGAATTGATGGACAACTTCGACTTCTTTCACCTCATAAGTATGTAGCTGAATTTGAAGAGGTTGTCAATGAAAGAGTGTGCTGAAAGTTGGTAGTGGCAACAAGACGATGTGATGCGTGTGATGACAATACAGAGCTGAAAGAGCATACTTAATGGTTGCAACAGATGCAGCCCTGTCAAATGAAGGAACTGAGCTCTCGCAGGATTGTAGTTCAATTGTCCCTTCTAACAAATCAAGCCCCCCTGAAAACTGTCGTCACAGCCCAGTGGTTTCTCTACGAAACCACCTAGAATATTTTATTGTGAAATACCAATTTTATTGTTATTACACTATATTATTGCTTTTTGAGACAGTAAAAGTAGATTTTGGAAGAAACTGTTATAGTTTTCTTCCTATGTTTGTTGATGAGCCTAAAAGGGTTAAATATAAAAAATTTTACAGTGCGATTGTTCTTGGATAATTGTAACCTGTGGATCAATGAATTCGTCATTGTGAGGTGGGAAACGCGTTTTGTAAAGGAAATTACTGAGAACAAATATTCGTTTTGTTAGTATTCACGTGATTAGCTCTTTCTTTGTTCTTGCCGTCACTGCGGCGTTGAGAAACCGAAGGTGGCGTGCAATTGGATCTTCAACCGCTTTTTTCTATGTTAACTACCCGGAAACGTCGAAAAACGTCGCGAAAGCCTACTTTCAAAGTTTCTTTAATCATTTTTGTGCAACGAATGTACGGCTTCCGTAAGGACCATAAAGACTAGACCAGACAAATGACGGAACGCACTCAATATGCCAATGGGATGGGAAGGAAGCTCAGTAGCGTGTAACGTGAGGTGAGGTGCCCTGTGCCATGCGCTACGCGGCGGCCAGCGAAGTAGGTGGACGTAGACTGGGGCGTAACTGTTCACGGGCATCGTAATGCTCCCGGAATGCTGCGAAGCGCGAGGAAAGCACGGCGCTCGTGGACGTCGTTGATAACCAACGTTCGCTTCATCAAAGCAAAAATATTCGCCGGAGCAAAGTAACGGAGAATCTGCTTTTTAATTATTTCCACAAAGAAAAAGCCATATGTCATTTGCATTGGGAAAGAAATGGAATGTGTCTTCAGCGAAAAAGATTAATTAACCAGAGGTTCGCTGATGTTAATTTCGTTGCAAATAATGTAGAACAACATATATTATTTAGCTAATGTGCGTTGGTATTTTTGAGGTTGGTCTAAAAAGGAACATCGATAGAAAACCAAGATCAGGATGAATGAATGGCCTATGCAACCACAAAGGGTCACATACTGTATTCATCTCGGTCCACTGATAAAAATGGGAGGCGACTTAAAAACTAGAAATATTTCGACGTCTTAAATTGGGCGGGCTGGCTTTTGGAAGGCACCTTTCTGCTTCAGAGTGGAAGATGACGCCTGAGCTGAACAAAAAATTAACCATCGCATACTGCCATTAATAGCTTACGGCTCTGAGACGTAGACATAGAAAACTAATACGTAGTAAGCCAAAGAGGGATGGAAGTCAATGTTGGGTTACACAAAGCCAGAAAGCTATTTACGTCATACGTACAGCAAAGGCCATGGCTTAATTGGAAGAGTGAATACCTTGAAATGACAGTGCGTTAGTCATATTGCTCGAACAAAACATGGTTGATGATACAAACTGGTACTAGCCTGGAGTCCACTTTACAAAACAACAAAAACAAGAAAAATGGTCATGAGGAATACCACCGGATAGGCAGAACGGAGAGCTAAGACAACTGGGTTCATTTGGCACCGGCAAGCCCAACATTAGTCAAATTGGAGTACCCGCTGCGATGCATGCCAACAAAAAGAAACTACATCATCAAGTGATTGAAAGTGCTGTTGGTGTTGATATTGCGATCTGTTCGATTGGCTCAGAAGCCACTGGTAATGCTTTATAATGCGGGATGTTCGCTCCGTGAGAAGCGCCATGAGTGGTGATTATGTGATATTTGCATCGAAAATTACTACGGAAATGTGGGGGTCTTGCCGGCCGCGGTGGCCGAGGGGACTGGGGCGCTTCAGTCACGGTCTGCACGGCCACTACGGTCGGGGGTTCGAATCCCCCCTCGGGCATGGATATTTGTGCCGTCCTTAGTTGTAGGTAGTTCATAAGTAGTTTGTAAGTTTAGGGACTGATGACCCCGTAGTTAAGTCCCTTAAGCTTAACTAACATTTGAACATTTTGATTCCGAGGGAGAACGTAATTTTTCATCACAGAGGCAGCACCAATAATACTCTAAGAAATAGTCTTGTAACAACTCGTGCAGAATTTGAATATTAGCCTGCAATAAACAATTATTTCTATAATGTGACGCGTAGTACTTGGATATGATCGTATCCTCCTTTCAGAAGGATACGATATGGCTATACGTCTCAAAAATGTAAGTGCAGTGATTAGGTGTTATGTTGGGCTTTGCGTAGATCCGAAATGAAATGATGGTATTGAATTTCTGGCCGGGAGATCCCGTGGTGGATGTTTCGGCCACCTAGCGCGAGTATTTTTAATCGAAGCCACCTCGGCGACTTGCTTGTCGATACGGTAGATCCGATTTTAACCATATTGGGAGCATTCTTACCAACTAAAAGGCCAATCTTCCAGATAATATTATTGAACTGCGGTGGTAGACTTGTTTTAGTTTGTTTGCTGATTATTATTTCAGTGTACGTTTGTATAATGTTCACTCCCTAAATCAAATTTCGTTTGGCTATTTTCTCGTGTTGGCCACACCATGTAATCATGACCTGAATGAACACTGAAACTCTAGTTCACGCTTAGCTGTAACAGTAGCCAGTGTTCCCGCGTTCTTTATATATATATATATATATATATATATATATATATATATATATATATATATATAAATTTTTTTTTCAAACGTATAGCTGCCACAACAGCCAAGCTCTTTAAAAAAAGTCGAAAATTTCAAACATGTTGTCTCATTTACTTTAAATGCCGAAAAAAATCACTGACAGTGGACAATGGTAACAAGTAGATGCTTGATATTTTGTTCTTAACAGCAATTTTACAATTTTTTCAATTACTTCAGGATAATTGTTGGTCATGAAGCATCCCTAAATTCGAGCACCAGAGCTTTGAATGATCACTTGTTTATGTAGACCAGCAGACAGCAACAAGATAATTTTTTTAGGGGGGGGGGGCAAACTAAGTAATAAGATACTCCATGATATTTTGCATCATTTTTTTGCTCTTATTGAGAGAATAATTGCGTTGAAATCCCTTGTACTTTACCGAGATCAAGCTTTTCTGTTGTTGACATTAAATCATAAAAATGTAGCTTTTTCTTTATATTATTTCGGGGAGGCTAGTCCCCCCCCCCCTTTCCACGCCTACATGAATGCCGCTGCAGATGCACGCTTTCTGCGAATGGTTGTCTACAAATTGAAGAGAGGAAAAAATCGGTTGCTGCATGTATGTTGGCAATGGCTGCTTCGGTTTGATCTTTTTTTTTTTTTTTTTTTTTTTTTTTTTTTTTTTTTTTTTTTTGTGATGGAAATTCTCAGGACCAGGGATAAAACAATGTTTTTGGAAAATCTACCGGAGTATTGGAAAATTTGAGAAAACGAAGTGCATTTTTTAATGTGGACTTGATTGAACTCCCCACTATACTTGTTTCGGGTAAACCATTTTTATTTTTCGACATAGTCTCCTTTTAGACTTATACACTACGTCCAACACTGTTCCAGTTTGTTGATCCCTTTCGAATAATAGGAATTTGCCGGCAAGCCGGCAAATTAGCGTTAGTTCCTGCAGTCACCTCCTCGTTTGAATGAAATCTTCGTCCCGCCAGCCATTTCTTCAAATTGGGGAGCAAACAGTAGTCTTAGCGAGCCAGGTCTGGAGAATATGGAGGATGTGAAACGAGTTGAAATCCTGTTACCGATAATTTTGCGACCACAACTGCTGAGGTGCATTGTCGTGATGGAAAAGGACTTTTTTGTGGGCCAGTCGCCGGCGTTTTTCTTGCAGGTCGATTTCAAACGGTCCAATAACGATGAATACCATGCACCTGTAATAGTTTTATACTTCCAGATAGGTGATGAATATTATCCCTTTGAATATTATCCTAAAGACTGTCGCCTTAACCTTTCCGGCCGAAGAGCCGGTTTTCGCCTTTTTTGTTGCAGATTCTCCATCAGTAACCCATTGTTTAGATTGTTCTATGGTCTCAGGAGTGTAGTAATGTATCCATGCTTCATCCACAGTCACCAAAGGAAACTTAAAGTCCTGCGGATTCTTCCTGGACAGCTGCAGACCTCCCTTGCACACGAGTCTGCTTTTGTTCAAGCGTGAGCAAGCACCCATCTTTCGGATAGCTTTCTCATGTCCAGATTTTTATACAAAATATTAAGTACCCGTCCATTCGAGATGCCCACAGCACTAGTAATCTCACGCACCTTAACTCCTGTCATCCATCAAGGTATCATGAATTTTATCAATGATTTCTGGAGTTGTAACCACCACAGGGCGTGCAGAAGTTTGTGTCACTTGTGCCCATATGGCTGCTCCGAAAATTTTGAAACCGCTTATAAACTGCTCTAATCGAAGGTGCAGAGTCCCCACAATGTTTATCAAACATCTCTTTAGTCTCCTGAGGCGTTGTGCCTTTGATAAAGTAATGTTTAATCACCCCACGATATTTTTTTCGTCCATTCTTTGAGAATCATTCGACCTCCTTGTTTCACACGAATGCCAGACACAAAGAAATAGACCAATATGGCTGAAACTTGGTGTGCGTTCTTTTCAAAGATGCTACTAACTAAACATGACCTCGATACGCGGCTGTGGTGCCATCTCTCGGACTTTGCATGGACTTTTCAAACGCCGCTCTTAACTCATGATTTGGCCGATTCAGATGGGTATTTTTCTTTATGATAGTGGAAAATTATTAAGGAAAAAAATCTCTTCAGTTACAAAGCCGGAAAATTCGTATAAAGTGCAAAATTCATAATTTTGTATGCACTCTCTACCATAGATGAAGATAGGAGCGACATATTTCGTTTGAACAATCACCATCGCATTGACACATTTTATTTTTTCATCGATAAGGTTTTTATGCTCCGTAACCCACCGTGTAATGCATGGCGAAGCGTTCCGTGGAATAGTCTCGACGCCATTTCATGAACTTTTAACCGATTACCGTGAGACTTGCATGAATGTATGTAATGTTCCCATGGCTACGTTTTTTTACCATCTGCAAGCAGGTGTATGGTGCGTGATGGAGGGTAACTTTCAGTAGGCTTTGAAACCATCACCCACCGTCAAATATGGAATGGAAGATTCAAATAAATACATCATGTAGGAAATGTTACTGGGAATTACACGATCTATTGTTTATATGAGGAAGAGGAGAGAAGGAAATGTACAGAAGAGAGAGAGAGAGAGAGAGAGAGAGAGAGAGAGAGAGAGAGAGAGAGAAACACGAAGCAACGAAGGGGAGATAAAAAGACGGACTAAAAAAAGAGGTTATGAAAATTCCGGATGTATAAAGATCATTACTTCAGAACGGCACGACCTATTTGGCTGATTTTGTTGTTGTTGTTGTTGTTGGTGGTGGTGGTGGTGGTGGTGGTGGTGGTGTGTTTGTGGCGATCGGTTTGACAGTTTCGCTGTCACCTGTTTCATAAGTTTCATTTTTAATTACATTTAATGTGTCCAGAATAAGAGATAGCTGTGAAGGTGATGTTCAGAAACAGGGGGAGGAAGAAATGGACAAGTATAGTGGGTGGTGGGGGGGCGAGACGGAGAGGTAGGGGGGAGGAGGAGGAGGAGGAGGTAGGGTTGTTATCCAGTTCCCATACCATGTTGATGATTGCAAAGTTAGTCTAAAAATAAACATTAGCTCGCTACGGATCACTCGTGTACCATATGACAATCAAGGTTAGAAGAGTTACAGTGCGTCCGCGAGAATATTAAGGAGTCAGGTTCCTGCGGGACTAAACGAAACGTCAGTACGCTGCTCAGTGTCAAGTACTCACTACGTTTACATGCAACACATCTTCCGGAAGACGAAAACCGATTTTCGTAAACCGTTTTTCGCTGTCGTGTTTACATGGCACAGCCTGAATCGGATTTCCTAGTTCACTTAACATGGCGGCTGGAAAACAGCTGATTGAATTACTTATTTAGTCTGCACAATCGCTATTTTTCTTTATTTATAATATACAGATTTATGTTCACTCTAATATTTTTACTTTTATTTCACATTAGAAAATGACTCTTTCCTTATGTGCCGAAAATTCTTAACAAGAAAACACAATCTGACAAGCCGAGAACGCTTCAAAAACGGTTGCGTTTACATGGGCTCGAAAATCGATTGTGGAACTGGAAAACCGCTTTAGAGAAGCGGATTTCCAAAATCGATTTTGGAGTGTTTACATGACCAACCAAAAGCGGAAGAACTGGGAAATCGGTTTACGAAATCCGGTTTTGGGAGCCCATGTAAACGGGGTGAGTGTCGTGCCCTTGCTGCGGTTTGTAGAGAGTAGACGACCGTCTAGCGGCTTCGGCTTTCTCCAGTTGTTTTTAAAACAGTGTGCGCGCGTCTGGTGGAACAGTGAGTGTCGTCGTGTCTCGGCGTTTGTCGATGACTGGACGCCCGGGACAAGTCGATCGAATGCAGCGACGAGTGCGACGCGTCATCGAATGACGCTGCTGTCGCAGCCTGGCTGCAGGGGCAGCAGAACTGCAGAAAGCGGCAGCGGCCGCGGCCGGCATTCCCGGCCGGCGTTGGCAGCACTGCCGCCCTTATCGAGCGCTCGCGCGGTGTGCCACAGGGCAGGTGGGGGGGGGGGGAGCCGAGCGCGGCCGGAAGAGGCCGAGCGCAGCCGAGCGCGGGCGCTGCCGCTCTGCCAGTCCCCACGTCTGCCGTCTGCCGACCCACTCCCAGCAGGCCGATTACAATCGCTGCAAATGTCGCTCACCAGTGACGAGCTGTCCTATTGTTGTATTCGTCTGTATAATGAATATGGACAGTCCGCGCAAAAATAAAAACTACAAACATACTTGGGGAAAACCATTTTCATTTTTTCGACATAGACTGAATCGGTACATTGACCAGGCGTGAAGGAATGCAAGAAGAAATTTGGAGAAGGCATTAAAGTGCAGGGAGAAAAAATAAAAACATTGCGGTTTGCGGATGACATAGTAATTCTGTCTCAGAGACCGCAAAAGATCTGGAAGAGCAAGTGAATGGGATGGACACTGTCTTGAAAGGAAGATATAAGATGAACATTAACAAGAGTAAAACGAAGGTAATGGAATGCAATGGCCGGCCGCGATGGCCGAGGGGACTGAGGCGCTCCAGTCACGGTCTGCGCGGCCACTACGGTCGGGGGTTCGAATCCCCCCCTCGGGCACGGATATTTGTGCCGTCCTTAGTCGTAGTTAGTTCATAAGTAGTTTGTAAGCTTAGGGACTGATGACCCCGTAGTTAAGTCCCATAAGCTATACAAACATTTTTTTTTATTTTTTTTTTTTTTTAATGCAATGTCAGAAAATCAGGCTATGTTGAAGAAATTAGATTAGGTTGTTGTTCTTGTTATTGGAGCTTTAGGGCGCTCAACTTCGTGGTTAGATTAGGTAATGACATTAAAAGTAGTAGATGAATCTTGTTATTTGGGTAGCAAGATAACTTCTGATTGCCGATGTAAAGATGATATAAAATTCAGAATGGGTATGGGAAGAAAAGCGTTCATAAAGAAGCGAAACTTGTTAACATGCAATATTAATTTAAATGTTAGGAAGTCCTTTCTGAACGCATTCGTCTGGATTGTAGCATTCTATGAGAGTGAAACGTGCACCATAAGGAGTTCAGACAAAAAGATGACAGCTTTTGAAATGTAGTGTTACAGACGAATGATGAAAATTAGATAGGTAGATCACGTAACTATTGAGGTGCTTAACGGAATCTGGGAGAAAAGGAGTTTCTGGCATATCCTGACTAAGAGAAGGAAGAGATTGGTGGGACACATTCTGACACATCAAGGAATTGTCTACTTAGCATTAGAAGGAAGCGTATGCGGTAAAAATCGTAGAGGGAGACCGAGGGACCAATACAGTAAGCAGATCCAAAAGGATGTAGGTTGCCGAACGTATTTTCAGATGAAGAGACTTGCACAGGACAGGGTAGCGTGGAGAGCTGCGTCAAACCAGTCTGCGTACTGAAGGCCACAACAACAACAGACTTCTTTTAGACTTACACTTTTGTCCAACGCTGTTCTAATTTGTTGATCCCTTCCGAATAATAAGAATGGTCCAAGTATGCAAAATAGCTACTTTTTCCTGCAGTCACCTCCTCGTATAAATGAAATCTTCGTCCTGCCACCCATTTCTTCAAATTGAGGAACAAATACTAGTCCGAGGGAGTCAACTCTGGAGAATGAGGAGGATGTGAAACGCGTTGGAATCCTGTTTCCAATAATTTTGCGACCACAACTGCCAAGGTGAGTGCTGGTGCATTGTCGTGATGGAAAACGACTTTTTTGCGGTCTAATTGCCGGCGCTTTTCCTGCAGTTCGGTTTTCAAACGTTCCAATAACGGTGAATAATATGCATCTGTAATAGTTTTACCCCGTTCCAGATAATCAATGAGGATTATCCCATTGCGAATCCCAAAAGAGCGTCGCCATAATCTTTCGGCCGAAGGACCGGTATTCGCCTTTTTTGTTAACCCTTTGTATTGATTGGTTTTTGGGCTCAGGTGTATAGTAATGTATCCATGTTTCATCCACACTGACGAAACGACGCTTAAATGCCTGCGGATTCTTCCTGAACAGCTGCTAACAATCCTTGCAACACTTCACACAACTCCGTTTTTGGTCAAGCGTGAGCAATCGCGGCACCCACCTTGCGGATAGGTTTCTCATGTCGAAATGTTTATGCAAAATATTATGTACCCTTTCATCCAAGATGCCCACAGCACTAGCAATCTCACGAACATTAACTCTTCTGTCATCGATCGCCATATCATTGATTTTTATCAACGATTTCTGGAAATGTAACCTCCGCAGAGCGTCCAGAACGTTCAGTGTTACTTGTGCCCATATGGCAACTCCGAAAAATTTAAAACCATTATAAACTGTTCTAATCAAAGTCGCAGATTCACCATAATGTTTGTGAAACTTCTCTTTAGTCTCCGGAGCCATTTTGCCCTTCATAAATTAATGTTTCATTATTACAAGAAATTCTCTTTTGTCCATTCTTTGACAATCATTCGACCTCCTTGATTCATTCGAACGCCAAACACAAAGAAATATACAATGACTGTTAACAGAATATGGAATCGGTGGGTTCAGGAGGGCAATACGGAACGCCGTGCTGGACCCCAAAGGCCTCGTAACTCTAGCAGTCGAGATGACAGGCATCTTATCCGCATGGCTGTAATGGATCGTGCAGCCCCGTCTCGATCCCTGAGACAGATGGGGACATTTGCAAGACAACAACCATCTGCACGAACAGTTCGACGACGTCTGCAGCAGCATGGACTATCAGCTCGGAGACCATGGCTGCGGTTACCCTTGACGCTGCATCACAGACAGGAGCGCCTGCGATGGTGTACGCAACGACGAACCTGGGTGCACGAATGGCAACACGTCATGTTTTCGGATGAATCCAGGTTTTGTTTACAGCATCATGTTTGTCGCATTCGTGTTTGGCGACATCATGGTGAATGCACATTGGAACAGTGTATTCATCAGCGTCCTACTGGCGTATCACTTGGCGTGATGGTATGGGGTGTCATTGGTTACACGTCTCGGTAACTTCTTGTTCGCACCGATGGCACTTTCAACAGTGACCGTTACATTTGAGATGTGTTATGACCCGTGGCTCTACCCTTCATTCGATCCCTGCGAAACCCTATATTTCAGCACGATAATGAACGACCGCATGTTGCAGGTCCTGTACGGGGCTTTCTGGATACGGAAAATGTTCGACTGCTGCCCTGGCCAGCACATTCTCCAGATCTCTCACAAACTGAAAACGTCTGGTCAATGGTGGCCGAGCAACTGGCTCGTCACAATACGCCAGTCACTACTCTTGATGAACTGTGGTATCGCGTTGAAGCTGCATGGGCATCTGTACCTGTACACGCTATCCAAGCTCTGTTTGACTCGATGCCCAGGCGTATCAAGGCCGTTATTACGGCCAGAGGTGGTTCTTGTGGGCACTGATTTCTTTGGATCTATGCACCTAAATTGCGTGAAAATGTAATCACATGTCAGTTCTAGTATATTTGTCCAATGAATACTCGGTTATCATCTGCGTTTCTTCTTGGTGTAGGCAATTTTAATGGCCAGTAGTATGTATTCACCGCTACATCATACAGGACTTGTTTATGGCAACATAGACTTGCCGAAACCGGTCAAGAATTTGAAACAAGCTATCTTGACTCCTCTGCTATGCTGACTTCCATCACATATTATTTATTTGTTCAGCATTTACAAGGCGAAATACTAAAAAGGTGTTAAAACATAAAATAACACAATTCAGGATTACTTAATGCAAAATTGCACATACTAAGACTTACTGTTTTAAGCCGTTCAATGGCATTGGCCGGTTTGTCTGTCCTCAAGTTGACTATTAAAACCTTCGATCATGTTGTTCATTTGCAATGAAGATCGTTCGAGAAGCCCCATGTTGTCGTCTCCCTACACCTTCCGATGCCCGTACTCTCACAATGTATGGTAGTCCATGCTCTTCTCGAAAGATTATAGCCCTCTACTAGTATGTTTGGATCAGTAATCAGGCTTCTGTTATTCACTGTGCACGGAGTATATTTCTTCCCGGCACCACGTGGGATACTTCTGAGTACAGATTTATCGCTCGAAGTCCTCTGGTATTGCCGGAATTCTGTTCACTGTTCTCTCAGTGAAGTGCGATATTTCTTCCAGGCTGCCTTTCTTAGATTACATCTTGGGTTGGGGGGAATTGACACTCTCACTTCGGTCACAGGTCGGTGTTGGCTTCTAGGGAGCTTCGTAATACCCTTCTTTGCACTAAAAGCACGTCTCCTGTTGGCCTCTTCGTGACAAAAGTGATGTCAGGTGGAATTGGTTATCCCCATGCTCCTCATGAGGAAGCGATAGTATTCGGTGATGACGTTGTTGTCCTCAGCAAAATTCTGACTAGAATGACTAACTTTTGAGCACATAATGCAGTTTGAGATTAAAACGAAGACTTCGAAAATGAGTAGAAGGAAAAATTAGTGGTGTGACATTAGGCCTGGTAATCCAGGAAGTAAAGGGATTCTGCTACATTGAAGAGATGGAGTAAGAATAAGAATCAAGCGAAGACTAAACCGTGCTTGCTGTTGGTGTGCAAATGAGGAGACGGGGTGGAGCGACGCGCCGCGGCAAACAGCAGCGTGCTCGCGACTTCCGGCGAGTAGCGTCGTCTGTGCTCTGCAAGCGGATTTGCTGTACATTGCAATTCTTGTTGAGGTGCAGTATTCATTATGATGGCATAAAGTATTGTTTCAAGAAGTGGCTGCAATTGTTTTGTAATCAAACAAATTCTCCTAGTACCAAATACTGGAGTTAATTTCTGAAAGAAATTTGAGACAACATCAGGTTGGAGCCAGGATTGCATAGCAGTAAATCAATTGCAAGCGGAACGAGAGAACCTAAGTGTTAGTGTTATAGAAGGATATTGAAAATTAAGTGGGCTAATGAATTGAGGAGGTTGTTCGCTACAAAATCGGCGAGGAAAGTAATGTGACTAGAAGAAGGACCAATAGGACAGTGTTAAGACGGCAAGAAATAACGTCCTTAGTACGGTACTTGAGGGAGCTGTAGAGGAGGATAACAATTGTAGGTGAACATTCTTTTTTGAAACTATCCAAGAACCAATTTGAGGACGTTGGGTGCATATGTTTACGGGAGATGGAAAAGTAGGTGCCTGGGAAGTGGTTTTTGGCAGCATTAAAGTGCACGGGAGACTTTGGACCACGGAGGGGAACGGGGGGAGTATCTAGACCTGCCTCTACGATCATGTTCTTCAGTTTCCTCACCTACAGGATTTTTTCCCTCTTGGTGTGCTACTACAGGGAAACTTGAGTGTAGTGAAAGGTGAATCCGTTTTTGACAGTACAGATATCATGCGAAACACACTAATTCTCTGGTTTGTATTACATTCTAATGCGATTTTAGGGATTATACCAAAGTCAGTTTTGACAGTAATAAGTGCTGTAAAATGTTCAAATGTTTGTCAGGCTTCAGGGACTTAACTGTGGGGTGATCAATCCCCTAAACTTACCAACTACCAACCAACTACTTACCAACTACTTACCAGCTACCAACCAACTACCTTATACTAAAGACTACACAAACAGCCATGCCCGAGGGGGGATTCGAACCCTCGACGGGAATCGGCCTCGCGCATCGCAGCATAGCGCCTCAATGCGCTCTGCCGCTCCGTTGCGGCTGCAATCTGCCAAAATTGGCACAATGTAATCCCAAAGTATCACGTTAGGATTCAGCCTAATACCACACAGAAAATTACATGCGTTTCTCTAGATAAGATTTCTGTAATGTCAAAAAACCGGATAACATGTCATTACACTCCAGTTTCCCTACTCCGGAAAAAAGTGAATGTTATTTTTTAAAATAAGGACACACTGTGCATCTTTTTTAGAATACATTACGCCAGCTATAAAAATAGGTTTTACTTCGGTTAATGGTAATTTCTTACATTGAAAACTTGCGCAGTCTTCCCATAAAATTAATCTTGTTTATTAATCAATTATTATTTTTCATACACTGTTGTAATAAAAGGATCTTATTGATGAGAACCATTAACTAGTTTTTTCTGTTGGAGTTGTTTAAAGAAAATTACCAGCCTCATTTACAAAGGCTCTCACGAATTGTGCAACTTCCTGCAGGGCTCGCGCTGCTTTTTTTTACGTGCGGTAACATGTTGTGCGTAGATCATGTGGTTTCTTCCAGTACTTTGTGTATCATCTTGATCCTGCCAGTAACAGGACCAAAAGCGCGTCGTATGTGTTGATGCCGCACTTGGCATATAACCGAGGGCGTTCTTTACTGTAGCTTCCTTATTTGCTCCTAGAAGACCAACGGAGAAATTATCTAGTTGTAAACGAGAAGACCAGTATTAAATATGCAAGGATATGTCAGGAATATTTTCGTCCACCGCATAATAAACGGCACATACAAAATGGGTTGTAGGGTCTTGCAACAAAAATGTTGGTGAAGACAAATGAAATTCAATCTTAGGAAACAGCGAACTTGTCTGGGAAAAATCCTGGTTCTGCACATTCAGTCAACACGAAAAAGACTTAACACAAAGAGAACGACATAGTTGAAAACCCCGCAATAAACAACAGGACTCCTAAGCACTGTAATTCTTATATCTCAAGGAAACTCGAACTGGAGAAGTCAATTAGCCTATCTCAAATTCTTCGTGAAATGTGATGTTATAAAGTGCAATAAATTAAAGATCTGAACACTGCTGGGAAGATACAAAGGGTTTACTCGAATAAAATATTGCAGCTAGGAAGAAATAAAGATTTCGAAATAGATGAGTCAGCAAGGTGGTTACGACTGTTTCACCTGAGCAAACGGTGTTCAAATGTTCAAATGTTTGTTAAGTTTATGGGACTTAACTACGGGGTCATCAGTCCCTAAACTTACAAACTACTTATGAACTACTTACGAACTAGGACGGCACAAATATCCATGCCCAAGGGGGGATTCGAACCCCCGACCGTAGTGGCCGTGCTGACCGTGACTGGAGCGCCTCAGTCACCTCGGCCACCGCGGCCGGCAGAAAACGGTGTCTGTTGAATAAAAAATGTGTAAAGTGGCACTCAGACTACAATGAAAATAACCTTAGGTTATCTTCAAGTGCGTATCTGGAAATAAAGAATTCCTTTGCCGTGTGATTCAGTACTCGAAAAGACCCACTTAATTGTCAATCACCCGCTTTAAACAAAGTCCTTCCTTCAGTTAAGGCTACATCAGCAAAACTATTTGCAATCAGCCAACACATTACAATTTGTATGTTACAATAACAAGCAATTTATTACAATCATAAGAACACTTGAAGGCGTTGACGTTCCTGTAGTAGCTGATACACGAGAAAAGAGAGCGATGAATTTGGAAATTTGGGTAACTTGTTGTACCCTTGACTAAGACGTATTTCTTATACCCTCTGAACAATAAAATGAAAATATTTTGTTTGGATACACCGCATTTTTATGAAATTATTACTAAATCTTTATTGGCAACAGAAGCAGCCTGTTTATCGGTATTATCTTTTGCAGCACCAGCCAAGTGCTCTTCCGCTAACCTTCAATTTGCACTAAGGTAGGCCTACTGTAGAATACCTGCACAGTTATTGGTGCCCAAGATGAGTGATAAGTTTTGCATATAGATCCCGAAGATAGTTATGCAGACTTTAGTGTTCCGCAACTAGTGGCCGTCGAAACCCGAAAATAACTTTTCGCTACCTATAGTGAACCATTAAACAAAGCACTGCGATATTTTATCGCAACATACCCTTCTATTTTCCTCAGACCTTGAAACTCTTCTATAATTTTTTAATGTACAGTCATTGCAAAGTAAAGCTACGGTTCCACGATTACTGTAAACAGATCGCAAAATGTATCCATTTGTCACATTTTTCTCTTCGGTACGTTCTTCTCTTCGATAACATTAACTTGGAGTACAGAGGAGGACACTAGATAAGGCCGCAGAAATGCTGGCTGGTTGACGACTCGTGTTTCCCCAGATGTCCATCTCTCGTGGCTCATGGGGGGGGGGGGGGGGGGGGTCGGCCGCCCTGTACCCAGCGGCAAAGTTCGCTAATTCGAGTGAGGGATTAACTGAACCTTTTCCAGTACCCTTCTCGCGTTCGTTAAAAGTTTCCTAGTTGAAGAGTATCCATTTACAAAAGCCTCCTTTCTCCTTTTCTAAGTACTGTGTGTTAGCCTGTTTCCGCGCATGCCCTCAGTTCCTCTCTTTCGGCGACTGTTGTTCTGCCATATTCACGATATTCCGTCCAGCATCCAAGACTTGTACATGCAGGCTTTCCATAACTTTCCTCATTACAGGTTGTACATATTACACTTGAGTGGTTAAAATGAAATAGTCTGCCGCATACCTTTCCTAATTTTTCATCATTTGTGTCGACTACCATAATATGTGTATCTTACACCATCGTGCACTCATCGATAATCGGTTCAGTGCAGTCATTTTCAACAACATGATCAAGATGCATGGAAGAAAAGTACATTTCCAGTTGTACGTGATTCTTTTGATGGTTCTGACAGTGTTGTTTGTGTGCCGAAAGCGGATCCTCGGACCTTTGACTTTTGCGGGCAAGTGTTCACCGTCTGAGCTATCCCGGCACGTGTCACGGTCCTTCTCACAACTTTACTTTTGCCAGTACCTCGCCTCCTCCTTTGCAAACTTCACAGAAGTTCTCTTGCGAACCTTGTAGGACTAGTACTTCTGGAAGAAAGGGTATGGCAGAGACATGGCGTTGCCACAGCCTAAAGGACGTATCCGGAATGAAACTTTCAATCTGTAACGGAGTGTGTGCTAATAGGAAACCTCCTGGCAGATAAAAATTGTGTGGCGGAACCGGGATTCGAACGTGGCACCTTTACCGGTAGAGCACTCACGCGCGAAAGGTAAAGGTCCCAGGTTCGAATCCCGGTTCCGGTACACAATTTTAATGTGCCACGAAGTTTCCTAAAAATTCTTATGGAGCATTGAAAACGCTCTTTGTTCTTGTTTGACTAGGAAACAACCTGATACTGGGCTCAAACCCAAACACTTTATCCCTGACCGACAGTATCACTACTGCTGTAAAGGGTGGATAGTCCTTGGCGAGCACAAAACGGTGATACGTCTTTCATTAAAAATCTTCATTTGGCAAAAAGAATACACATTTGTATTTAATGTTTGGGTCTTCGAAGAAGTTTAAAATGTGTGTGTGGTATTTTCTCGTGAAAATGAATGTGGTTTTGAAATGTTTCATTCACTTCTCAGGACAATGAAGCATATTATAAACTATGTCAACAACATCCGCTATTAATTTTATGTACTGGATGACCAGCCAGTCTAAAACAGTTTCGGGAAATAATTCAAATTTTTCTTTCAAAACTTGGCCTAAGTTTTACAAGTGTTCTTCCACTGCGACATACGCCTTGACAACGTGACCGAGCCTGTCCACCTTGCAGGACAGAGCCGGCCAGAACCAGTATTGAATGCCGATTCTAAAATCACGCCACCCTTCTGGCGTCCGTGCTGAAACTACTGACGTTTCCATGCTACCGTGGAGCCAATAGCAGACACCCACGTTTGATCACGTGTGCCACTGCTGGAGGACTGAGAAGTGTTAGAATCAGTTCCTTGGCTCTCTTCAGTTTGAGTTCTCGTACAGAACAGACGCACTCCAGAGGCTCAGCGTCTGTGCGGGGCGAACGGCCGCATGCCGCCCGCTCCCGCCTAGCGGCTGTTCGGCATCAGACACCGACTGTGTGAACCGTAACCATTACCGTAACCATTCCATTTTCTAATTCGCTAACTTAGACTGGCATCCATTCTTTGCATCCGTCCCCAAAGCGAATCCCGCCATGTATCCCGTATTTCAGAATATACCAAATATTAACTTGTATCCTGTCTTTTATTTTCCAGTCAGCCACCCTTTCCTAGGGCGCCCACAAGCCTTCTCCGCTCCGCCTTCCATCCTGACAACGCTTCCAACCCATTTTATATATGCAGCACTGGGATGGGTTGTATAATTTTCCTATCATCTGTCGGATAAAGACTAAGTGTTGTACATTTACTTTGACATTGCTGGTTTCTTGATTCGGATACTACTCATATACATTTTGATGACGCGGCCGGTTTCTGATACAGGGGTGTGCAAAGTGACGTTTAGTGTGAACACAGCTCCATCTGGCGATGCCATGTCCCGTCATCGCGTTCTGATGAAGTCTAGTGTGGATCAACGGTAACTGTCAAAACTGTCGTGCGACTGTAGAAATTGAAACAAAACTGTGATGTGTTCGGAGAGAGACCGCAGGAAGTGGTCCTGCCCACCGGAAACCACAGGGCGGGAAGCCCTGCGAAGGCTGCGTGGTTTTGTGAGTGTCGCAGGATGCAGGCTGCAGGCTGCCGCAGGAAAACAGCGCTGCCCTGGACACGAGGACCGAACAACACCCTCTGTATTCCTACCGAAGTGTCACCGCCTGCGCCAAACTAGAACAACTGGCAAAACGCAAATAATTTTATACTATCTCAGGGTATAGTGTACAGTGTGGTACCACCCGTCAGCTTTGGAATGTCAGGCGAAAGCAGTCAATGAAGAGTTGAGTTCAGGCAGCCAATAACAGCGAGTGTTTCAAGGCTACATGAATTTGGCGTTTATATTACTTTTTTTCTGATATTTACATAACGCTTTAAGCTTTACATGTAATTGAAATATTATAAATGACTTCCAGTGACTATGAAATGATATGCAATAAGTTTTATTGTCTAACCTTTTCCGCTCGATTTGTATTAAATGCACAATATATAAATCTTGCCGCGATGTAGTAGCCGAGCGGTCTAAAGTGTCTCGCTGCGGAGCGCGCGGTTGCTCGCCGTGGAGGTTAGAGTCCTCCTGGGGCATGGGTGTGTGTGTGTGTGTGTGTGTGTTGTCCTTAGGTTAGTTTACCTAGGTTTAAGTAGTTTGTAAGCTACGGACTCATGACCACGCAGTTTGGTCCGATAAATTTACAAACATTTGAACATTTGATATAAATCTCGCGTATGGGGGTAATTATTTTTGTAGGTAAACATCCGAAAGTTACGTGTTTGTTAAAGTACATCGAGAATCACTCATTACAGGGGTTTAAGTTTGTTTTAATTACGTATTTTTCGCTATAAAGTTTCTTTTTGGTAATTTGCTAGGATATTATAATGCAAATAAGCGGGCCTGAAACGATGTCTTGAACGTGCGCATGGGTCAATCCAAATGAAGTGGTACAATAAAAATTAAGTTGGTTGCTTAACCATTTTTAAATATTTTAATTTTTTTATATGTGATTGCCCTGTATTTGAGAAGTTCAAAACAGTTTTTTAAAGTAATTTATCTTGCACCTTTAATGAATGGCGGCCATTTTTGTCAGCGCGCGCCGATTTTCCAGTCTGGAGACATTAGAGAAAATTTCTATGTCTCTGCACTGGGTTAAGTTACAACATTGCAAATGACATGATTGTTTTTAGAAAAGTGTCCTCTACAACATTGTCTATTACACAAAATGCCCTAAATTCAAAAATAACCAGTCAAAATGACCTCCAAAGTTTGGTACCCAAATTTTCAAAAATCCCCTTTTTAGGCCCAACAATAAAATACAAGGAACGACTTATGAGAGTCTATTTCTTCCCTGCAGTTATATATCATACCCTACTAGCCTCATATGAAGCAAGAACACTTACAAATGTTTCCTTAATTTATTATGAATTTTTGAAAAATTAAAATTTTCATTTTTTGTGAAGTTTGAGGCTAGTTATCTCAGATGGGACTGAATATAAAAATATGATTTTTGCACAGTTTGTACACCTATATAATAGCAACATACTGTGAAAATTTCAACATTGATATCTGAGTGTGAACAAAGATATGAATTTTTGAAAATGAGGAAATAATTCACATTACTATACAACTGATCTTATGGCTGTTACCTATTCATGTGTGATATTGGTGAAATATTATCAATTATTATTGAAGCAAGGTACTGAATTATATACAAAAAGTGGAAACATCACTGAAATTAACATTTATGGTGTTTTGACATACAGTATTTAAAATAAATTAATTGAGAAATTAACATCCTTCGAGGTGTGACTATTCCTGAACATGGTGGTGAATGTTAAGAACACTTATTACTTCTGACAGCTTCTGTGATGTAGAATAAGACCTCCCAGCTGCTGTGGTAAGTTCAAGCACTGAAAGTTTCCTTAATACATTTTTCATTGGTATCCAAAGTTTGTCACTATTAGATTTCTTGAATGATGTTCTTGGGCCAGCAGGGTGGTAAAAATGCACAAAAACGTCATTGTTTTCCAAACTTATTGTTTCAACCTCAGCAAGCCACCACTGTCCATCACACACACATGCTACTATGTCATTCAATGTTAAAGAGAGAGATGTAATTTTACTGACACAATGATCCTCATAAATTTCCGTTTCTGATGTTACATAGCATTTTTTAAAGTTTTTTATAACTGAACCAAAAACCGTTTTGTGACACACTTCACTTGTTATCTGTCCAACAGAACAATGTTCATCCATGTTATTGCATTCCAGTTAATCTCTCAAAATTAATTACAAATTACACACCAAACAAAGCACATAACACATTTTACACTCTTGATGAAGTATGTACATCCACTCTAACAGAGGTTTCAGAACAGACTGACTACAACAATGCCACACCCAGCAGTAATGTACTTCTACAATGCCACGCCCAGCAATGATGTAATTCTTTGTCAATAAACCTAAACGATAATGGGCTCCTGTTGTTTAATATTGTATTATTAAAAATAAATAGACTAAATGAATATTGTGTGATATATTTAGTTAACACTATGTCACAAATTTTATTATAATGAAAAAATAAACCATTTAAATAGGCAACAGTCATAATAATTGTTGTATTGTATGAATTATTTTCTCATTTTCAAAAATTCATATCTTTGTTCACACTCAGATATCAATGTTGAAATTTTTACAGTACATTGCTATCATATAGGTGTACAAACTGTGCAAAAATCATATTTTTATATTCAGTCCCATCCGAGATAACTAGCCTCAAACTTTACAAAAAAGGAAAATTTTCAATTTTCAAAAATTCATAAAAAATTAAGGAAACATTTGTGTGTCTTCTTGCTTTATATGAGGCTAGTAGTGTATGATATCTAACTACAGGGAAGAAATAGACTCTCATAAGTCGTTCCTTGTATTTTATTGTTGGGCCTAAAAAGTGGATTTTTGAAAATTTGGATACCAAACTTTGGAGGTCATTTTGACTGGTTATTTTTGAATTTAGGGCATTTTGTGTAATAGACAATGTTGTAGAAGACACTTTTCTAAAAACAATCATGTCAATTGCAATGTTGTAACTTAACCCAATGCCGAGATATTCAAATTTTCGCTAATGTCTCCAGACTGAAAAATCGGCGCACGCCGACAAATAAAAATGGCCGCCATTCAGTAAAGGTGCAAGATAAATTACTTTAAAAAACTGTTTTGAACTTCTCAAATACAGGGCAATCACATATAAAAAAAATTAAAATATTTAAAAATGGTCAAGCAACCATCCCTGTACCACTTCATATGGATTGACCCGCATGCGGTTGAACTCACATTAATCTGAGCAATACTGTGACTGCAGTAAAAATAGATCTGTCTGCATCCCGTGAATTATTTTTAAATATAAAATGAAGCATGAAGATTTTTGTCGCACTTCGCGCGTGCGTAACATTGTGGAAGCGGGGTTGACTTTAACGTTAAACTCGGGAATCCTGTGACTAGTAAGACAGAACTGTCTGCATCCCGCGATTTTTTAAATAAATAGAAACGCAAATTATTACATTATATGGGTGGTATCAAACTGTAAACTAACAATTTTCATGAAATCATGGGGGCTTGTTAGGAGAATCCGTTAATATAAATGTGTATGTTTATATTGACGCATCCACCTACTACCTTGTGAGGTTCTTTTTCTTTTTAATAAACAGAAACACAAATTATTACGTTATACCTGGAGAAGAAAAGAAACAAGTACACGAAGGTTCACCATAAACAAATTTATTACTTACTTAGGTCTTTACAGTTTTATGGTATAATTTGGAGATTTTAATGTTATTAGTTTCCGTTTTGTTTACTACGAAGTAATTTAGAGTCTTTGTATTAGTGCTCCCAAAATCGCTAATGTATGCTAGTTGCTTATTTTCTGCAATTAACGAATAATCAGTGGAAAAGTTTGAGCAGAAATATTTATACTAATCCATTTCAAAGTGAATTATGTTCATTGCCGCTGTTTTTCATCAGAGGTAGGTATGAAACTATAAGTAAATGTGAAAAATATTTTCACAATAGACGGCACTTGACATACACTTGAAACACGCGATCCTATTGGCTGTCTCAAAGCCACTCCTTGCTGGCTGATTTCACATGACATTCCACAGCTGACGGCTGGTATCAAACTGTAAACTAATCCCGTATCTGATAACAGCAGGTAACACTTTGAAGATCTCAAAATCTGACAGAGAAAAATGCTATGTCTGGAAATCAGGGAATTATCAGCGATTTCCTAATTGTTGGGCCTGCAGCATCATATATGTCGTAGAAAGACATTGCAATAAAGTTCCGGATTGCTGCTTATGTTTTATTTAATAGTGCTACAGCTGTATCGACAGTTTGTCATTCTCAAGCGCGTCTACGATGTTTGGACGTTAATTAAAGTTGACATCTGGCGTAACTGTTGCTTTAACTGTCAGGTGTTATGCAGCTTTTTACATTAAAACTTTAAATTAAAGAAACTTTTATATTTTTTCGTAATTAGCAACAGCTTTGCCAAAGATGTTTACATATACAGTAATCAACTAAGTTATGAGATACTTTTTTAACTTTAACATTGGTCAGAGAGGTTTATTTTGTTTTTTTTTCCTCTGTTCATTTAGTATATCTTTGCTTTTCAGCCTTTTTCATCGATAAAGTCAATAAAATCAACCAGATAATTTTTATGTTTGAAATCAGTGTGTTCATTAAGTATTTCGTTCGGATAATTTTTAATGTGAATATATATTTCAAATTCCTCCAAAATATTCATTTCTATTCCCTTTGGTATTTTATGCAAAATCGTAAGTGCGTTTTCGATGTTAAATGCTGAGTGGTTTTAGTTTCTCAGAAATTTAAAGTTTTAATGTAAAAAGCTGCATAACACCTGACAGTTAAAGCAACAGTTACGCCAGATGTCAACATTAATTAACGTCCAAACATCGTAGACGTAAGTTTCTTAAGAAAATTTATAACAAACAAATGTATGTATATTTTCCTAATGTTTGATTTGTAATTAATGTAATTCTTATACACGCAGGCGCTTGAGAATGACAAACTGTCGAAACAGCTGTAGCAATGTTAAATAAAACATAAGCAGCAATCGGGAACTTTATTGCAATTATCAGCGAGATTCACTTTGGGAAAAATTATGGCAACCCTGCCTACTTATATAAATGTGTCAGTTTTGCAATTTATAGAAGTCTACCTTTTTTATTCTGAGCTCGATGCAATTTGGTACACTTTACCGTGAAAACATGCGAAAGATCACTGCCTACATAAGATTTCCTACGGTGCGTGGCAGAGTACCTAACAACAGATTTAGACTCCGTTTGCCCTATTACTGTGAAAGTTGCCACATGTATGTGTGAGGATTGCATAGATACATTGTTCTTTATTTTTATAGCATGCAGACGTAACTAACAAAAATATGCGCTGCACTTCATATGTAGTATAATAATTCATGAAATGGCGGCAAAATGTGTAAATCAGACCTTTGGGAAGATGCTCTACTTGACTAATGAACAACACGGACCTCAGATAATTAAACTAAAATCATATAAACACACAATACAGTCAGAACATCACACGCAGATTACCAGCAGACGCCTATTCTGACAGAAACAAAACATGAACGTATCTCTCAGTGCAGAGAGAGAGAGAGAGAGAGAGAGAGAGAGAGAGAGAGAGAGAGAGAGAGAGAGAGAGAGAGAGAGCTGAAAAAAAAAGTTCAAATGTCTGTAAATCTATCGGACCAAACTGCGTGGTCATCAGTCCGTAGCTTACATTGTATAAGGGCTGTATGTCTGTAAAATATCTTGGGAGTATAGTTAATAGTAAAGAAGTAATAGATGACAACTTGATGCGGGAAGGGGCGGTTTTCCAAAAATGTTACTTTTTATGTGCTCATATCTCGTGAACTACATGTCGTACTGTGATACAATTTAGAAGGTACACTCGACTATATGCGAGTACACTGTCTGTAAAATTTCCTGCGGCTTCAATTTGTAGTGTAGAAATAATAAACTGCAACGTAATTTCGAATGCCGTAGTTATGCTCCATGAACATCGGAAAAGTAGTAGCGAGAAACTTTTCTCCTTTCAGTACTTTGTTGTGGTTGTCAGCGAGGAAAAGTTTAATAAAGGTTTGAAATTATGTTTAAAGTTTGTTGCAAGTCGCTAAGCACTCTCATTCTCATATAGCGTATTTTTAAAGTCTTGCCGCATTATGTGACATTTTTTCGCGATTCCTATTGTTTATGACGTCATATCTTCTGAACCATGTGTCGTATGTGTGATTCTTAAACCTGCAGCAATGGTTCCAAATTTAGTTGAAATCGGTCCTTTGTTTTAGGCGAAAATTAGCAGCATTGTCGCTATATGCAGCAGTTTCTATCGCATCTCATTGTTTATGACGTCATATCTCGTGAACTATATATCGTACGTGATTCTTACACTAACGGCGACCGTCCTCTTGGATTGCAGCTTACGTGTACAAAAATTCTTAAAGATTGGAAGAAAACTGTAGATTTGTATGCAACACGTACAAACATACGGACACTCTCCTTTATACATTAGATAAAATAAACACATAGCATGAGAACTGTTCATGATCGCATTCAATAAAAACCACACAAAAATGTAAAACAAATATTTCCTGTACAGTCCACCACACAAGATGCTTTGAAATAAATCGAAACACGTCTGGTCTGAATTAGAGTAATTTTTAAATTTGCAAAAGACGGTAATCTAACGTATACAAACTGTAAAAGTGCAACTACGGAGGAAGAGGCCATAAACGAAGAACTATTCACTGTGTGAACTTGATTATATTTCAGGACTTGTTAAAACAATATTAATAAAATAAATTGTGATTCGGGCAGTTATCCCTGTAGCGCCACCATCAGCCCTGCCCCGCCTCGCCTGCACGGACCCTACCGCTGCCGCTGCACGCTCAGGGGGTGCCAAGTTTGAGGAACCAGTTTTGCGTCTTTGACGGGATCGTGTTAAGTCTTCAAGCAATTACCACATCAGGTTTGCCACTATCCCCGTGGCGTTCCTGTTGAGGAAATTTAGAGGGCCGGAATTTGAAGCTGAGTGTAGTACGATCTTGCTGCCGCCTACTTACATTTCCCGTGGTGATCACAAAGACAAGAGAAATTAGGGCTCGTACGGAGGCATATAGGCAGTCTCTTTTTTTACTCGTACTATTTGGGAGTGGAATAGGAAAGGAAATGCCTAGTAATGATACTGTGTACCCTCCGCCACGCACCTTACAGTGGATTGCGGAGTACCTATGTAGATATAGGGTGAAATAAATCTCGATTTTCATGCCGTTCTCTGTAAACCTTCAGGTTTCTGGATACTTTATATCAGAGGTCGGCAAGTAATCTTGCATGGGGTCCGGATACTATCGAAAATTTTTATCGAGGTCCAGAAGTAAAACCACATTCTTGATCAATTTTTTATTTTAATTTTCAGAGTCAAACTAATATGAAATACAAAAGATGCGAAATAAAAATGTATAATAATCCAGTAAAAGTTAAATTATTTGATATTTATTGATTATTTTTACTCACAGAAAGTATTAAAGAAAATGTGTAGTCAGACTTGTAATGAAAAATCCAATAACAGCTCATACGTTAAACATACTATTTTTTGCTTAATTTTCACTAAAAAATTACTTAATACTACGAATTGTGTTTAAAAAATCAATACAAGAAATTACATTTGCTGTCTTCAGCCTGTTTCTTAAAGTTCACATGCGCAGCAGCTTATGGGAAGAGTGTCTCCAAAGTGGGCTTTGGAGTAAAGGCTTTGAAAGGTGGAACAACTTCGCAGTCACATTCGTCCGTTCTGGTGCTGGAGAAACCTCAAATGATTTTTGAGAGCACAAAAGTGGTGTTTAAATGTATGTGCCCTGGCCGCTTAAATGCTTCACAGACTGTCAGTAAGAAGTCTACATCTACATAGATACTCTGCAAATCACATTCAAGTGCCTGGCACAGGGTTCATTAACCATTTTAATAACTTTTCTCTACCGTTCCATTCTCTAATAGCGCGCGGGAAGAAAAACACCTAAATCGTTCCGTTTTCGATCTGATTTCTCTTATTTTATTGAGATGGTCATGTCTCCCTAAGTAGGTGGGTGCTAGCAAAATATTTTCACATTTAGAAGTAAACGTCGGTGATTGAAACTTCGCAAACAAATCACGCCGCAATGAATAACGTCTTTCTTTTAATGATTTCCACGCCAATTCGTGCAACATTTCCGTGACGCTTTCTCCCCCGTAACGTGATAAAACTAAATGAGCTGTGAACCTTCTCAATGTCTTCCGTCAGTTCCACCTGGTGAGGGTCCCACACTGGGCAACAGTACTCCAGGAGAGGACGCACAAGTCTGACGTAGGCAGTCTCTTTGGTGGAGCTGTTTATGGACTTCCCTTGTCCGTTAGATAGTTCTTTCGCTGCATTCGTGTGTCACCGGCCATCTTGCTCCCATTTGCCGCCGCCTGCAGCGTACTTTCCAGCGGCGCACAGCATGACAACCAGTTATTTAATGTACCTATAATACTCATTAAGGGTTCTAATTATTCAGCAGACAACTGTAAAATTCAGGAAAAACTATAATGTTAGCTCCCATACGAATTGTAGCCACAGAGAAAGTTTTTTTAATATAATGTGAGTATATAACTTAGAGTTTCAACATATTTTTGTCCCCCCGCGTGGCCGGCCGCTGGTGTATATGGTATAGGTCGCATACACATTTGAACTTGTCGCTCTTAAACTGTCTTCTTTTGCACCTACTGCAGCTTCCCCAAATATCCTGCTAATGATCCCAACTCTGCCACCCCCTTGAGTGAGCCGATGATCGTTCTATTTCACAGCCCTACAATCTGTCATACTCACATACACTGTGCGATCAAAAGTTTCCGGACTCCTGGCTGAAAACTGTAAATTCATTGCGCCCTCCGTAGTTAATGCGAGAATTCAGTATGGTGTTGGCGCACCCTTACACTTGATGACACCTTCCAATCTGCTGGAAGGTTTCTTGGGGAATGGCAGCGCATTCTTCACGCAGTGCTGCACTGAGGAGAGGCAGCTACATCTACATGGGATACACCGCAAATCACATTCAAGTGTCTGGCAGAGGGTTCATCGAAGCACCTTTATACTAGTTATCTAGCTAGCTAGCGCGCAGAAAGAAACAACACACGAATGTCTCCGTTCGAGCTCTGATTTCTCGTATTTCATTCTGGTGGTCAATTCCACCTATGTAAGTGGGAGTCAATAATATATTTTCGCATTCGGAGGAGAATGTTGGCGATTGGAGTTTCGTAAGTAGACCACGCCGCAGCGATAAGCGTCGTTGTTCTAATGTTTCCCATCCCAGATCCTGTATCATTTCCGTAATGCTGTCTCCCCTGTTTCGCAACAGTACAAAACTCTTTGATGTCCTCCGTCAAACCCACCTGATAAGCATCCCACACTGGGCAGCAATACTAAAAAAAAGGACGGACAATCTTAGTGTATTCCGTTTCTTTAGTAGTTCTGTTGCATCTTTTAAGGGTTCTACCAATGAAACGCAGTCTGGTTCGCCTTTCCCACGACATTATCTGCGTGTTCTTTCCAATTTAAGTCTAAAGTAATAGTAATTCCTAGGTATTTTGTGGAGTTTACGGCCTCACTTTTGATTGATTTATCTGGTAAACAAAGTTTAACGGATTTCTTTTCGAACTCGTGTGGACGAATTCACTCTTCTCATTAGTCAATTGCCAATTTTTACACCATAGTGATACCATTCAGGTATTGATCTAAGTCGGTGAGCCCTGGCACGAAGTCGGCGTTGCCGCGGTGGAGTAGCCGAGCGGTCTAAGGCGTCTCGCTGCGGAGCGCGCGGTAGCTTGCCGTGGAGGTTCGAGTCCTGTCTGGGGCATGGGTGTGTGTGTGTGTGTGTGTGTGTGTGTGTGTGTGTGTGTGTGTGTGTGTGTGTTTGTCCGTATGTTAGTTTACCTAGGTTTAAGTAGTTTGTAAGCTTCGGACTGAAGACCACGCAGTTTGGTCCGATATATTTACGAACATTTGAACATTTGAAGTCGGCGTTCCAAAACATCCCAAAGGTTGACGGTTTATTTTCGTCAAAAGATTTGCAACTAGCTGCCTTTTTGGAAGTTTATTTACTCCAGTACTAGTTTTAAAGCCACTGCAGACTCATCATTAGTGGATAACTTTACAGGAACATTTCCGCGAAGTGTAGGTTATGCTGTCATGTTGGTTCTGGTGACATAACTGACCTTTAGTAAGGGAGAACACATAAACCGGAGTTAAACGTATTGTAATTTTATAAAACGGAAGTGCACAATGCACGTCTGGGTTTCACCTACAATAAGAACACAGTAAGTACATAAAATTACAATACGTTTAATTCCGGTTTATTGTGTTCTCCTTTACTAAAGCTCAGTTATGTCACCAGAACCATCATGACAGCATAACCTACACTTCGCGGAAATGTTCCTGTAAAGTTATCCACTGATGATGAGTCTGCAGTGGCTTTAAAACTAGTTCTGGAGTAAATAAAAAACTTCCAAAAAGGCAGCTGGTTGCAATTCTTTTCACGAAAATAAACCTTCATTTTATGCTACAGCTGCAGTTCGTATCCAACTTGAATATTTTGAAAAAAAAAAAAAAAAGGCGTTCTATAGGATTCAAGTCAGGACTCTATGCAGGCCAGTGCATTACAGGCCACTGCAGTTGCGCCCTAAAACCAAAAAAGGAAAAAAAGTCCATGGCACGGATGTTGTTGTCGTGTAACCACTCCGCCAAAGGGTGCTCGTTTGTGTTGATAAATGCAATCGCCATCCCCGACTTGCTCTTTAACAGTGGGAAGCAAGAAGGTCCTGAAAACACCAATATAGCCATGTGCTGCAGTAGTGCCACCCAAAACAGCGAGCGGTGCAAGCCCCATCCATGGCGAACACAACCGCACCGTAACACCATCGCTTCTAAATTTTACTGTCGCCACTGCACACAACGCTTTTCCACCGTTCAATCGTCCAATGTTTGCGCTCCTAACACCAAGCGAGGCGTCGTTTGGCATTGGCTCATGGGCAGCGGCTCGGCCACGAATCCAGGCTTCTCACATGTCGCCTACCTCTCACAGTCCTTGGAGTGGAGCCTGAGGCAGTTTGCAATTCCTGTATAATGGTGTGTATATATGAATTGCCTGCCTATTACATGTTATTTACAACGGCTGTCAGAGTTGAAGGGCATGAAAGGGATGCAGTGGTTGGGGAGTAAGACACGGTTGTAGCCTTTCTCCAATGTCGTTCAATTTGTATATTGAACGAGCTCTAAAGGAAAGCAAGGTGAAATTTGTAGAAGGAATTAAAGTTCAGGGTGAAGATTTAAAAACATTGCGTTTTGCCGACGACATAGTAATTCTGTCAAAGACAGCAAAGGACCCTCCAGCAGTTGAACGGAATGGACAGTGTGCCGAAAGGCGCGTATAAGATGAAAATCAAAAAGGGCAAAACTAAACAGTATAAGACAATAAGGCGATGCTGAAGGAATTAAATTAGGTAACGAAACAATAAAGGGGGTAGATGGGTTTTGTTACTTGGGCAGTAAAATAACAAATGATGGTCACAGTACAAAGGACATAAAATGCAGAATGGCAATGGATAGAAAAGCGTTCTTGAAAAAGAGAATTTTTTTAACATCGAATATTGATTTAAGCCTAAGGAAGTCCTTTCTGGAGGCATTTGTATGGAGTATTGCCTTGTATGAGAGTGAAACATGGACGATAAGCAGTGCGGACAGGAAGAGGATCGAGGTTTAGAAATGTGGTGCTACAGAAGAATGCTGAAGAGTAGGTGGGTGGATCGCGTAACTAATGAGGTACTGAACAGAATTGGAAAGAAAGGAATTTGTGGCATACCTTGATTAAAAGAAGGGATCGATTGTTAGAACACATTCTTAGACATCGAGGAACTGTGAATTTAGTGTTGGAGGGAAGTGTGTGGGGTAAAAACAGCAGAGGAAGACCAAGAGATGGGTACAGTAAGCAGATTCAAAGAGATGTAGGTTGCCGTTCTTATGTGGAGTTGAGGAGGCTTGTTCAGGATAGGGTATTGTGGAGAGCTGCATCAAAGCAGTCTCCGGACTGAAGACCACAACAACAACAATAATTACACTGTACAACCCTCTTCAGCCGTCGGCAGTCTGTGTCAGGCAAAACGCGAGGTCGGCCTGTACGTTTTCGTGCTGTCCGTGTCCCTTCACCTTTCCACTTCAGTATCACTTGAGAAAAATTGGACCTAGGGTTGCTCAGGAGAGTGGAAATCTCGCGTACAGACCTCTGACACAAGTGAGTTCCGCGAAGCGCCCCACTCTGTTCTCTCGCGATGTCTGATGACTACTGAGGTCGCTGGTATCGCATACCTGGCAATGGGTGGCAGCACAATCAGCTAATATGAAAAACGTGTGTTTTTGCAGGTGACCGGATGCTTTTGATCACATAGTATACGTGCATAAGGGTGTTTCAGTTCTCAAGTATTCATCATGTACTGATAGGATACTACGTTTCTCTGTGCGTTTTGTGAAATACAGATTTGACATTTCCGAACATATAAAGCTAAGTGCATATTTACGTATTTTTCTATTTTTCAGAAACACGTCTATACTAGATGTCATTTGCAATTGTCCTAAAGTTACTATTATGTGATAGGTGAGTACCAAGAGTACCAAGCATTGATCTATATACTACGTGGACTGACCGAGCACGGTCAGTCCACGTAATATATATATATATATATATATATATATATATATATATATATATATATATATATATATATAAATTGCTGTTCGTTAGTCTCGCTAAAACTCAGAACGGGTGAACCAATTTGACTAATTTCATTCTTGAAATATTCGTGTAAGTCCAGGGAGGGTTTAAACGGTGATAAAGTATGGAAAAATTCCCCGGAAAACAGGAAAATTGGGAAAAAACTGAAACAGCTTTTTCCAGTGAGCTATCAATACCGTTCGTCCAATTCCGATTAAATTTTGTACATTTCACGTTGAAAGCAAGATGAGTGTTTTCATCAAATAAAAATTTGGCAAAGTCGTCCGGAAAGTAGGAAAATTTAGGAAAAACCGAAAGCGATTTTTTTCTACGAATAAAAATAAATTGCCACATGGTTGTAAGAGCATCACTTGAGTACGGCTTGACAGGACGAGTTTTGTATTTTATTTTATTTATTTATTTATTTATTTTTGGAAAGTCTACCGGAAAATGGAAAATTTTAGAAAAACTAAAAGTGCGTTTTGATTGAATTCAACACTATAACTGACTATTCGCACGACGGAGAGGGGTAATTCTTTTGTTATTTTGTTCATTATGGCCTTGGGAACGTTTTCATTAGATAAAATAGACTTGAAAAGGAAAGCCGCAAAATTCAAACCAAGTTTCTTTTTAAATGTACTCAATACTAGAAGTCGAGAACCGTTCATCCGCTTGCGATAAAATTTTGAGGCGCTCTAGTCACGGTCTGCACGGCCACTACGGTCGGGGGTTCGAATGCCCCCTCTGGCAAGGATATTTGTGCCGTCCTTAGTCTTAGCTAGTTGATAAGTAGTTTGCAAGCTTAGGGACTGATGACCCCGTAGTTAAGTCCCATAAGCTATACAAACATCTGAACATTTGATTTTTTTAAAATTTTGATTATTTGACGTTCAACGAAAGAGGAACGTTCGTCTGAATTAAAAAGTCGCGAAAGTAACCCGGAAAATTTGCGAATTCGCGAGAAACTAAAAGGGCTTTTTTCAATGGGATATCAATAACATTCGTCTGATTGCGATAAAATTTTGCATATTTTACGTTCAGAGCAAGAGTAACGTTCTTATGAAATAAAAATTTGGAAAAGATTCCTGGAGAATTGGAAAATACCGAAAAAATAGTTTTCTATGAACTATTAATACCATTTATCTGATTGCGATAAAATGTTGCACATTGGACGTTCAAAGCGATACAAGGTTTGAGTGAAGTAAACGTTTGGAATAGTTGACCAGAAAATAGAAAAATTTATGGAAAACTGAGCTCTTTTCTTTGGGATATCAATATCATTCGTAAGATTGCCATAAAATTTTGCACATTTGACGTGCAAACCAAATGCGTTTTCAAAGCTACTGGCTCTAAAATATATATGATTTAATATGATTTATATTAAGACATGACTGATACGAAGTTCACCGGGTCATCTAGTAGTTCATATTTTTATTGCAGAATTACAATGTGGCTGCTACGAAATGTTACTAGAACAATCAAAATATGTTTCGAGTCCGCTACCATACCAGGTTATGTCGTCGCGTATTGATATTAAGTTGAAAACGAGAAGTAAGCAAGCAATCTTTTGTCATGTAGAAACTGATGGAAATTCGTTTGCCAAATGTAATCTGCAGGCACGCTGCAAATCTATGCTCGCTGATCAGACTTATATATCCAGGTAGTATGATGATCAGTGGTCCCTATACACATTTCAGGATCAAACTTGACATTGCTTCTTGTTCTGATGATGGCCGTATCGAATATAATATGTTGTGTCCTCCAAATCAACAGATCCTCAATACAGTCCGTAATTTCGTTTCATACTCCCTGGTCGTATTTGAGGTGAACATTGCCGTGTTCATCTATGGGAAAACAGCCGTATAAAATATTTATCGTAGGTCTTACAATGAGGTGAAGTCAAAGGTCCATTTACGATATCTGTTTGTGGAACATCAATGTTTCTTCGAAAATTTTTATTTGCGCTGTAAACATTAAGCTAACATTATTGGTTTCGGAGTATTGGTCTAGCGAGGAAATCCAAAGTTTCTTTTCTGGTGGGCCCGCAGTATACATTAAGACAGTAAATGATATTTTAAGCTTTTATTTCATTGAGCGCCGCGCTTCTACTTATAGGTGTTATTTAATGACAAATATACAAATATTTCTTTAAGTATAATTTATAATATTTGGTTATGTCCTAGAGTGCTTTTCTTTGCTCATATATCATATGATGTATTGAGCAAGGTATTTTTTCACTATTTTTAAGTTCGTAGAATAGTTCACTCCATTGACACCTGTTTACAAAGTGAATACATTTTTTTTTTTTTTTTTTTTAATTTGATAGAATTTCAGCGATGTAAGCTATAAACAAATATGCTAATATTTTTAAGTTTGAAATTTATATACATAAATTATAAGCCTAAAATGTGATCATCTTTGTTTATTGGTTTCTGAACAAACTCTATCAAATCTAAAAAAGAAGAAGAAAAGAAAGTTTAATCCTTGTAAACAGATATCAGTGGAGTGATCTGTACTTCATTATTAATAATAGTGAAGAAAATAACTTGTTCCATACAATAATATATATATAAGCAATGGAAAGCAGTCCAGGTCATTAATCTATCAGATTAACCAAATATTATAAATTAGACTTAAAGAAATATTTGTCTATATTCACGGAATGTAAGTCATGGGTATAGTTGAAAATAAGTACCCAGACGGGATTCGAACCCGGGTCTCTTGCTTTCTAGGCATTTGCGCTGCCCTCTACAGCACTGGGGACACAGCTATCTCCATACCTGCACGGAATTATTCAAGTACTCCTCCCGTCAGATACAAATTCACAACTTCACCCCTGCTCACTCGAATTCAAGCTCGTAGTTATTGTAAAACAATTCCCGTTAGAGTAACGGCTTGGAGTGCCTCCGCACTGAAGAAAGGATCATTGCTCGTCATCGGCATTTATATAGGCCTTAGTTCTGTATATGTGGTGTTTGTTCTTTCGGATCCGGGTTCAAATCCCGACTGGGTACACATTTTTAACTACACCGATTCGCAGTTAATGTCATACATTCCATGAATATGAATAGATAATAACTGCATGATCAAAACTGGCGTCTGTTCTTTTGGACATTGCTGAAAGAACAGACACCACATATGTGTTGTTGTTATTGTTGTGGTCATCAGTCGGGAGACTGGTTTGATGCAGCTCTCCACAATACCCTATCCTGAGCAAGCCTCTTCTTCTCCACATAAGAACGGCAACCTACATCTGTCTGAATCTGTTAACTGTATCCATCTCTTGGTCTTCCTCTGCGGTTTTTACCCCACACACTTCCTTCCAACGCTAAATTCACAATTCCTTGATGTCTAAGAATGTGTCCTACCAATCGATCCCTTCTTTTAGTCGAGATATTCCAGAAATTCCTTGCCTCCCCAATTTTGTTCAGTACCACCTCATTAGTTACGCGATCCACCCACCTTATCTTCAGCATTCTTCTGTAGCACCACATTTCAAAAGCCTCGATCCTCTTCCTGTCCGCACTGCTTATCGTCCATGTTTCACTCCCTTACAAGCCAACACTCCACACAAATGCCTTCAGAAAGGACTTCCTTGGGCTTAAATCAATATCCAATGTTATCAAATTTCTCTTTTTCAAGAACGCTTTTCTACCTATTGCCATTCTGCATTTTATATCCTCTGTACTGCGACCATCATTTGTTATTTTACTGCCCAAGTAACAACTCATCTACCTCCTTTATTGCTTCGTTACCTAATCTAATTCCTTCAGCATCACTTGATTTTCTTAGACTGCACTCCATTACCCTAGTTTTGCTCTTGTTTATGTTCATCTTATATGCACCTTTCAAATGCTGTCCCTGGTCCTTTGCTGCCTCTGACAGAATTACTGTGTCGTTGGCAAAACGCAATGTTTTTAATTCTTCATCCTGAACTTTAATTCCTTCTCCAAATTTCTCCTTGCTTTCCTTTATAGCTTACTCAATATACAAATTGAACAACATTGGAGAAAGGCTACAACTGTGTCTTACTCCCTTCCCAACCACTGCATCCCTTTCACGCCTTTCAATTCTGACAACCGTTGTCTGGTTTTTGTAAATAACCTTGCGCTTCTTATATTTTACTCCTACTTGCTTCAGAACTTGAGTTTATTCCAATCAACATTGTCAAAAGCCTTCTCCACATTTACAAAAGCTAGGTACGTAGGTTTGCCTTTTCTTAATCTATCTTCTAGGATAAGCCGTAAAGTGAGTATTGCCTCCCGTGTTCCTACATTTCTCCTGAACCGAAACTGATCTTCCCCGAGGTCGGCTTCTACCAGCTTTTCCATTCTTCTGTACAAAATTCGTGTTAATATTTTGCAACCATGAATTATTAAACTGATGGTTCTGTAGTTTTCACACCTGCTTTCTTTGGAATGAAGATTATTACATTTTTCTTAATGTCTGATACACCATATATATATATATATATATATAAGAAATATTTGTCTCTTTGTATTATATGTGTTTATATATTTTAGTTGAAAAAAGTGGAAAAGACGAAACGATCGTCATTAAATAAGACCTTTTAATAAAAGTGTAGCGCTCAATGAAATAAAAGTTTTTTAAAATTTGATTTGCTATGGAGAAATGTGGAATGTAGAGCATGTGTTGTTCCGCTAACCGCAACCATTTATTTCCGGCGACAACTTGTCTTGGGGATCAGGTTGAGCATTAAGCCCAGCAAGGTGGAGAAAGCTTGCAGTGGTCCCGCTACGTGCAGCAGATTGTGCTATACTTGCGAAGTCGAGTGTGGTCCCGTCTGACAGGCCGCAGAGGCTTCCTTCTGCCCCCCCTATCGTAGCGACTGTCGCCTCTCGTCGACACACCCCGCTACAGCCCGAGCCACGTGGCGCCGTGCTAACGCCCGCGAGATGGCCAGTTAAGTCCCTTTCCGGTCATGCTGATTCACGTAAACCACTGCAGGGAACTGCCGGAGGGGCTCCTACCAACGGTCTCTGCCCATCCCTTTCCCTTATCCTGACAGTCTAAGAAAATCAGGCGATGCTGCAGGAATTAGATTAGATAACGAAGGAAAAAACGAGGTAGATGAGTTTTGTTACTTGGGCAGTAAAATAACAAATGATGGTCGCAGTACAGAGGATATAAGATGCAGAATGGCAATGAGTAGAAAAGCGTTCTTGAAAAAGAGAAATTTGATAACATCGAATATTAATTTAAGTGTAAGGAGGTCTTTTCTGAAGGCACACTTTTATGTGCTGTCTCAGCAGTTAGTAACATCGATTTGGTGATTTATATGTGACTGAAGAACGGAGAATGAAATTACTGGTGCAAGTGGTACGATCAGCAATGACATTTGTGTTCTTCCTTCTCAAAAACATTTGACTGTGTTACAAATATGTCGCGGTTTTCGAGAATATGTTTGGAGACAAAACTATGGGAACGTTTAAATTGCAGGTACAGTAAGTGAAATGAGTATCGATACAATTTAGGACTACACTATTTGCTAGTCAGAAAGATTTGGCTATTTATTTTCGAACATCTCGTGATTTCCTAGGGTATGGAAAGGTTGATATTTCTTGAAACTTTCTGGCAGATTGAAATTGTGTGTCGGCACCGGGACTCGAACCTGGGACTTTTGCCTTTCGCGGGCAAGCGCACTACCGACTGTGCTATCCCGACACGACTCACGATGCCGCCTCACAACTTTACTTCCGCCAGTACCTCGCCTCCTACTTTCCAAACTTCACAGAAGTTCTCCTGCGAAGCATGCAAGACTAGCACTCCTGGAAGAATGGAGTGGAGACATCTCTTAGCCACAGCCAAAGGGATGTTTCCAGAATGAAACTTCCCGGCAGATTAAAATTGGCCGGCCGCGGTGGCCGAGGTGACTGAGGCGCTCCAGTCACGGTCAGCACGGTCACTACGGTCGGGGGTTCGAATCCCCCCTCGGGCATGGATATTTGTGCCGTCCTAGTTCGTAAGTAGTTCATAAGTAGTTTGTAAGTTGACCCTGTAGTTAAGCCCCATAAGCTTAACAAACATTTGAACATTTTTGAGTAAAATTGGTGCGCTTGCCCACGAAAGGCAGAGGTCCCAGGTTCCGGCACACAATTTTAATCTGCCAGGAAGTTTCATATCAGCGCACACTCCGCTGCAGAGTGAAAGTTTCATTCTTGATATTTCTTGTTTTCTGCTTAGTTTCGAATTATCGCGATTTCCGAGAGTGTGCTTAGGCTGTTATTCCCAAGGAGGTTATTCTAACCTCCTTGGTTATTCCTTACTTGTCACCAATATTTGGTACTTTGTTTCTGAATATGTCACGATTACAGTGTGTATGGTTAACTAAGATCCTAACAAGATAATTGTATTGTTAATCTAAGTAATGCCAAAATGCTGCTTCAGTTCATAGATGTTAAAAACTATTTATTATTATAGCAATAGCCCTATTTCGGCACTGTGGCCATCGTCAGACTATGTCCATACGGCATCGTGGAGGTATAATTTATTATAATAACTGCATATAATTGCAGTATAAATGCTCTTTAGATGGTATATATATTTTATTCTATGCGTATCATGTATTAGTTCATTACTGCTTTACTGTCAGTTTGACATATCCTCCAGCGATAATAATAAACAGTTTTTAACATCTATAAAGTAAAGCAGCATTTTGGCATTACTTAATTAGCAACATGTCCTTAAAAGACATACATAATGCTGCAGGCCCAAATGAAATGAAATTATTGAAGATAAATGTAATTACTGTTGCAAGTATATACAAAATACTCAGAATGTCGTCGTCTGCTGACTCGTCTACATCCGTACTGCATGAACGTTTTAGATGTTTGCCTAATGCCAACCGGTAGTATGTCTGGGAAAGACTTTCTCGCTCGGGATATGAGCGAAACGCCGGCCCAGTGCCCAGTGCGGATGTGACGGCTACGCGAGGTCACGTCGCCGGGGCCCTATTCTGTATCTTTCGTACCGTTCTGTTCGGTGTCTTTTTCTCGGTGGTGACGTCAATTTCGGTTCGGTAGCGAAAAGGGTTATTCTGTACGTTTCTGCGGCCTGCTACCGCCCGAAACGGCCACCGAAATTTCGAGCGCTGCACGAAAGCCGCTGAGGTTTCGGTGAGGCCGTTTGGTTCGTTTCGGTGGGCTTGGATTGCGAAGATAAATTATTATTTTAGCAATGCTGTTTCGTTTTAAATTCCGATAATGATACATCTGTTGTTTTTAAGTAATAAGTAAATGTAAAACGTTAATTTTCAAGGTTGTCTACATATATTATCAGAATATTTCGTTAAAACTGCTAGCGTTCTAGAGTTTAATATAACGATATAGCACTTCTGTAAACTCTATTGCAATAAACTTTATCTTAAAATACGCATCTCGGTCATGTCTTTAATGCGCCGTTTCATTTATCCTGCAAACTCTCATATTACGGAAGTGTAAATACGAAATCTATCAAATACGGCGTCACCTTCGTTTTCGCCGTCCGCAAAGCTGTCGCGTCGTATTTGGCAAATTTTCGTATTTATACGTGAGAATTACTCAAATATGCACTTCAGATACTCCACCGCATTGAAAATCTTCATAAAATGAGCCATTTTCACCGCAATCTTAAGTTCCTGTCGTGCCAATTAGCACGTTACCGACGTATCTGAACGGTACTTAGTAGTGTTTTACCGTGCTTTTCCGTACAAACTGAGTATTTATTACTTACAGAAAACACTTCTACAACGTAGAAGTTAAAATGGAAAGGAATTTTGTGAAGTTAGATAGTGGAAATCATACAAATTAGCAGCAGTATAAATAACGGATAATCATTCCGCAAAGAATTCAATGGAAACAAAGACCGGCCTGTCTTGTATACGCTGTGGTCTAGCGGTTAAGGCGACAATCTCCTACCCTAGGTGTTTTAGGTTCGAATCCTTCCTGGTGCAAATTATTTTTTCACCAGTCATCTTGTTTGGAACACTTTTCTAGTGGTGTAAGAGAAGCATGATTTGCAATATTCTTTAGCATGTACATGTAAGAGCGAGCGCCAGCAGTAGTTTCTTATACATCGGGGTTCACTCTTATTATAAAACAAAAGAAGAAATTTCTGTGAGTGAACCAAACGTAGACATTTTATTCATTTACTTTTTTAGTCTTGTTACAAATAATTCATGTTTGACTACTCTCAATGCTTGAAATGCAGTTTGAAACAAAGAAAAGTTTTCAGCCTTCATGTTGATCACATAATCTTCAATATGAAGACTGAAAATTTTTGTACGTTTCAAACTATTTTTAAGCACTGATGAGAGTCTGACAGCGACCAAAATCAAATTTTGCGACAGTAAAGAAATATTTGCGACTGCTCTTCTTCATCCGTATATGTTAACAGCCACTGAGCACTTGGATTCAAGATGGAATCAAACCTGACATTTCAGGTTTTGTCCAATTAACGACAGAAAATACTAAAACTGGTTATGAGTGAATCTAAAAAAATTCCTTTAGCTTTCCCGCGTCGGCAAACAACTGTTTTGTTATTAAAATATTGTACGCTCTTTCTTCAGTACAAAAACATTGACTAATTGCGTTTCTAAGAGCTGTCTCCACTAATATGTAATCCTTTTCCTTTCACGCAACTTCCATGTACTTCTGTAGTGCCAAAATAACAAATTTTTCACTGCTAGCACTGCGCTCTCTCTGCTGCTAACGCCGCGTCTTCCCTCCCAGCTCGTTGAATTCGCGCCGCCCCAATGAACTGCACAATTCTGCTCTCGTCTAGGACAAACGGTAGCACCTAACGTTTTCCAACAAACGGCAAAAATAAATTCAAACCTTTCCGAAACTTTTTCTCGCTTACACCCCCACAAAAAATGTAAAGGGAAAAAGTTTGTCGCTTACTACATTTTGGACGTTGGTTTGGTAAAAGTTCTGCGTCAGACGTGGGATTTTAATTTATTACTTCACTATCCCTGAATATATTGGCCGGAAAGTTTGCAGACATCGACAACATATAGCACTGAAAGCAATTATTAAATTATTTTGTTGTGCGACGCTTAGTTTAGGAGATACAGTGTGATAAACATAGAGTAGCGTGAATAAACAACTTTCATACAAGTTTAAATATTCTCTGTTTTCAGTGACAAAAAGTTTTAATTAAATTTAAAAAAAAGTTTCAGTAGGTAGTTTTCGGAACACACTGTAGTGTTATGTCGCCAAATTATAAAATACGCGACTTTCATTTTTTACATTTTGATGGGCTGTCTCTCATGGTAGGAAACGCAGCGAACGCCGGCCACAGCTGCCGTCCTCCCTGCTCATCAGCAGTGCGCATGCGCGGAGAAGCAGTCTGGCACTTCTGATTGGCTGATGCGAGCAGATCTGGCAACAGCGCCACCGTGAGCTTCGGTGTCCACGAAGACGGACCGCAACGCCACCGAAAGGCATACAGAATAACATAATGGAGCTGCTTCGATAACTCGACCCCTCGGTGCGCTCTCTGACCGAACCGAACTTTGGCGCGCCGAAAAGATACAGAATAGGGCCCCTGGGGCCCTATTCTGTATCTTTTCGGCGCCCCAGAGTTCGGTTCGGTCAGAGAGCGCACCGAGGGGTCGAGTTATCGAAGCAGCTCTGTTAGTTCATTCTGTATGCCTTTCGGTGGCGTTTCGGTACGCCTTTCTGGACACCGTAGCTCACGGTGGCGCTGTTGCCAGATCCGCTGGCATCAGCCAATCAGAAGTGCCTGACTGCTTCTCCGCGCATGCGCACTGCTGGCGAGCAGCGGGAACGGCAGCCGTGGCCGGCGTTCGCTGCGTTTCCTACCGTGAGAGACAGCCCAAAAATTGTAAAAAATGAAAGTCGTATATTTCATAATCTGGCGACATAACACGACAGTGTGTTCCGAGAACTACCTACTGACACTTTTTTAAAATTTAATTAAAACTTTTTGTCACTGAAAAAAGAGAATATTTAAACTTTTCATAAAAGTTGTTTATTCACGCTACTCTATGTTTATCACACCGTATCTCCTAAACTAACCGTCGCACAGCAAAATAATTTTATTATTGCCTTCAGTGCTATATGTTGTTGATGTCTGCAAACTTTCCGGCCAATATATTCAGTGATAGTGAAGTAATAAATTAAAATCCCACGTCTGGCGCAGAACTTTTACCAAACCAACGTCCAAAATGTAGTAAGCGACAAACTTTTTCTCTTTACATTTTTTTGTGGGGGTGTAAGCGAGAAAAAGTTTCGGAAAGGTTTGAATTTATTTTTGCCGTTTGTTGGAAAACGTTAGGTGCTACCGTTTGTCCTAGACGAGAGCAGAATTGTGCGGTTCATTGGCGCGGCGCGAGTCCAACGCGCTGGGAGGGAAGACGCGGCGTTAGCAGCAGAGAGAGCGCAGTGCTAGCAGTGAAAAACTTCTTATTTTGGCACTACGGAAGTACATGGAAGTTTCGGGAAACGAAAAGGATTGCATATTAGTCGAGACAGCTCTTACAAGCGTCAATGGTTTTATACTGAAGAAAGACCGTACAATATTTTAATAACAAAACAGTTGTTTGCCGATGCGGGAAAGCTAAAGGATTTTTTTTAGATTCACTCATAACCAGTTTTAGTATTTTCTGTCGTTACTTGGACAAAACCTGAAACGTCAGGTTTGATTCCATCTTGAATCCAAGTGCTCAGTGGCTGTTAACATATACGGATGTTGAAGAGCAGTCGCAAATATTTCTTTACTGTCGCAAAATTTGATTTTGGTCGCTGTCAGACTCTCATCAGTGCTTAAAACATAGTTTGAAACGTACAAAAATTTTCAATCTTCATATTGAAGATTATGTGATCGTCAACATGAAGGCTGAAAACTTTTCTTTGTTTCAAACTGCGTTTCAAGCATTGAGAGTAGTCACACATGAATTATTTGTAACAAGACTAAAAAAGTAAATGAATAAAAATAAAAGTCTACGTTTGTTTCACTCACAGAAATTTCATCTTTTGTTTTATAAGAGTGAACCCTGATGTATAAGAAACTACTGCTGGCGCTCGCTCTTACATGTACATGCTAAAGAATATTGCAGATCATGCTTCTCTTACACGACTAGAAAAGTGTTCCAAACAAGATGACTGGTGAAAAAATATTTTGCACCAGGAAGGATTCGAACCTAAATCACTTAGGATAGGAGGTTGTTGCCTTAACCGCTAGACCACAGCGTCAACAACAGAGGCCAGTCTTTATTTCCATTCACTTCTTTGCGGAATGATTATCGGTTATTTATATTGCTGCTAATTTGTATGATTTCCACTATCTAACTTCACAAACTTCCTTTCCATTTTAAGTTAAACGATGTAAGAGTGTTTTCTGTAAGTAATAAATACTCAGTTTGTACGGAAAACTACTGTAAAACACTACTAAGTACCGTTCAGATACGTCGGTAACGTGCTTGTTGGCACAACAGGTCTTAAGATTGCGTTGAAAATGGCTCATTTTATGAAGATTTTCAATGCGGCGGAGTATCTGGAGTGCATATTTGAGTAATTCTCACGTACAAATACGAAAATATGCCAAATACGACGCGACAGCTTTGCGAACGGCGAAAACGAAGGTGACGCCGTATTTGATGGATTTCGTATTTACACTTCCGTAATATGAGAGTTTGCAAGATAAATGAAACGGCGCATTAAAGACATTACCGAGACGCGTATTTTAAGATAAAGTTTATTGCAATAGAGTTTACAGAAGTGCTATATCGTTATATTAAACTCTAGAACGCTAGCAATTTTAACGTAATATTTTGATAATATCTGTAGACAACCTTGAAAATTAATGTTTTAAAGTTACTTATTACTTAAAAAACAACAGATGTATCATTATCGGAATTTAAAACGACACAGCATTGCTAAAATAATAATTTATCTTCGCAATCCAAGCCCACCGAAACGAACCAAACGGCCTCACCGAAACCTCAGCGGCTTTCGGTGCAGCGCTCGAAATTTCGGTGGCCGTTTCGGACGGTAGCAGGCCACAGAAACGTACAGAATAACCATTTTCGCTACCGAACCGAAATTGACATAACCGCCGAGAAAAACACACCGAACCGAACGGTACGAAAGATACAGAATAGGGCCCCAGGTCAGCTCCCCTGGCCGAGTGCTGCCTCCTACCCCACTGTTACTGCGGCGAGGGAAACACGAGCCCTAATTTATCTTCTCCTGAGTCGGCGGTCTCGACGCGCTACGTACTTTGATGCCAGCAGAGTGGGTCTACAGCCAGTCGCAACTGCCAGTACTCTAACCTTGCTCAGCAGTGTTTCGCGAAATGATCGTCGTCTTTACTCCAGGGTGGCCCATTTGAGTTCACTAACCTACACACCTATTTCATTGACGTCAATTTGCAGCAGGGTTTTGGAACATATCCCGTATTCAAATATTATGAATTATCTCGAACTAAATGATCTATTGACCCAAGGTTAACACGGATTTAGAAAATATCGTTCGTGCGAAACGCAACTAGCTCTTTACTCACACCGAGTAATGGGTGCTATCGACAAGGGTTCGCAAATCGATTCCGTATTCCTTGATTTCCAGAAGGCTTTTGACACCGTACGTCAGAAACGGCTTTTAATCAAATTGCCTGGTTATAGTATATCGCCCCAAATTTCTGGATAGGGGATTTTCTGTCGGAGAGGACACAATTCGTAGTAATCTATCGTAAGGAATCGACTAAATCAGTGGTGATATTGGGCATTCCACAGGGTAGTCTTATTGGTCCGCTGCTGTTCCTTTTTTACACAAACGATTTAGGGGAAAATCTAAGTAGTTCTCTTAGGTTCTTTGCAGATGACGCCTTCGTTTACCGTCTAGTAAAATCGCCTGAAGATAAAAACCAACTACAGAACGATTTAAATAAGATATCAGTACGGTGTAAAAATTGGCAATTGACTCTAAATAATGCCAAGTGTGAAGTTGTCACCATGAGTACGAAAAGAAATCCGTTAAACTTTGTTTACAAGAGAAATCAATCAAATGTGAAGGCCGTAAACTCCACAAAATACCTAGGAATTACTATTACTTCAGACTTAAATTGGAATGAACACGTAGATAATGTCGTGGGAAAGGCGAACCAGAAACTGCATTTTATTGGCAGAACCCTTAAAAGATGCAACAGAAGTACTAAAGAGACTGCATACACTACGCTTGTCCGTCCTTTTTTTAAGTATTTCTGCCCAGTGTGGAATCCTTATCAGGTGGGTTCGACGGAGGACATCGAAAGAGTCCAAAGACTGTCGTAAACGTCGCCTTCCCTCCAGTGACTCCCATTAGAGTTCCCGAAGCATTTCAGTAACCGTCGCGCATTGATCTAACCCACTCGCCCGCCCCTCAATTGCTTGTACGTCTCCCTTTAAATGAAAACCCAATGTTTCGTCCCCATCTGCGGAGTCCATCTTGAAGGGAGATCGTAGCTCCGTCGGATTCCCGAATCACGCTCTCGCCCGCCGCCGACTGTCGTGCGTGGCACCACGTGTTGAGTATTAGAGCGCCATCCGCCATTTTCGATCGGGCTTCGCTGCTGTAACCGCTCCATGCTGGAAAACTGACCCACTTCTTCTTCAGCACTGGAATCCCCAAGTCGTTCAGTTTCACGCCCTCTACCTTGCCGTTAAAATTTTTGTATGGCTTCCGTGCACCCGCTGGTGGCTGCCAGTACCCGATGGTCTCGCGGCTGCGAAGCGCGTTCCGCAACAGGTCACCACCTCTCCTCTCCTCTCCTCTCACTTGAGGCGGCCAACCGTCCCGCGTTGGGACACTCAGTGTCTCGCAAAATGCCTAATTTGTCCCGCTGATTTTCATATTCATATTTCACCGACTGCAGATTAATCCCACGTATCTTAAGCACAAGTTCATACCCTGAATCGGGTTTATGAGTGCGATTATGTGCAGTAACTGTCGTTGTCTAGTGACATAAAAACAGAAATAAATACACAACTGAGTGAAACACTTGCTGTTAGCTCGGTGCAACACTCTTAGTTCTCGGAAGTTGACAGAGATCTTAATAGCTTTCCGACGAAAAAATCCGGTGGCGTGCTTCCCCGACTTCGGTTCGGTGAACTAATTTACACGTAAGCTGTTGACTTCTCTTCGTTCAATGCCGCTCAAGTACTCGTAGTATAGTACTGTTGGACCAATTTAATGGGCTTACATTTGACTCTTGCCAGAGTAAAATTTCCGCGATGTCTTGCATGTGCTACTACTGTCTGACTGGGAAAAACATTATGGTCTCGTTTTCGTCTCAAAATAAACAGGAAGATAATGAAAATTACCGCCTATTATTGTATACTACGTTTCTAGTGACCATGTCATAAATCGAGGCACAAATTTCTCACTCAGCTAATGAAGGCATGCAGCAAAACAAGAATTTAATAAAAAAGTAAAACATTCCAAGCGGTACAAATGTGGGTCCTGCGAGACATAATATAGGCGGGACACGTAACATTGATTTCAAAATTAGTACTGCCACAAGGACTTGTAAAAGGGGTTTTCTTATTTACAGAAGTATATAACACCTTCAGAAGTGCGGTGCAAAATCTCCAATGGGGTATTCTCTCTCTCTCTCTCTCTCTCTCTCTCTCTCTCTCTCTCTCTCTCTCTCTCTCTCTCTCTCTCTCTCTCTCTGTGTGTGTGTGTGTGTGTGTGTGTGTGTGTGTGTGTGTGTGTGTGTGTGTGTGAGAGAGAGAGATCTTCTAATCGTTCTACGGCTGTTCTTATACGTGCGTACCACAGAAAGAAGGAAGAAATCTATGTTTCGCGTGCCGTTGACAACATATTTACGAGACGGGGCTCATTCCGCGATTTTTGGCTCACTATAACGAAGTAAATCGACCTCGCCCTTTCAGAGGAACCGTGCCAGCATATGCCTACAGTGATTTAGGTACCACTGCTCCATCTTGCTCGGTACAAAAGAACTGTTGAACGATTTGAAGAGTACAAGGGCAACTGAAGAAGCAGAGAGAGTGACCGATCAGCTGTCGCGGAACATGCTTTGCAGCGAGGAGACCATCAATTTCATAAAACCCACCACTTGCAACCGTAAGCGGGTACCACGAAGCCTCTACAGAGAGGTCATAGAAATTGATAAAGACGCCGAGAATTTTAATGGGCACGAGGGTGGCGTGCAGGTGATCATCTGAGATGCAGCAGTCTTCCACCACGCGGCGGCGGCAAGCGTCAGCGGAAAATTCCTCTGCTCCAGTCGGACGTACAAGGAAACCACGATCCGCCTACAAAATAGTCTCCGCACATGGGGACGAAACGACCTTCATAATAAATCCACCGACCGCAGCAAAACAGTTCAAAGTATTTTACTAATTTTATCCTCCGCACTGTACCTACAATGTCTTCCACACAGTGTTCTCCAGACTTTTTTATTTTATTTATTCATTTTTCCTTTTCCTTTGTATTCATGACCCCTTTTGAAGTAAATATTTTCTGTCACCCTCATCCTAAACAACCGGTATCACAATACAGGTTTATTGAAAAAGAAAGAATAGATTTCAGACATTTATTTCTTACAAACTACAAAAGATAGAAACATGATTTCAACGTTAATGGATTAAGAAAAGCTTACAATTTACACAGCCCGGGTAGTGGCATCGACAGTTCGTAGAAGAAAGGTACGAATTTTGCATTAGCATGTTAGATGATGGAAGAAGACAATTTTGCTCAACGATTAATTTTTTCAGATGAATCCACTTTTCATCTTTCCGGTGAAGTTAATCGCCATAACGTTAGAATTTGGCAACTGAAAATCTTGCGGCAGGTATTCGACATGAAAGAGATTCACCAACGATGAACGTTTTCTATGCGATATCTGCAAACAAAGTGTATGGGCCTCTCTTCTTCATAGAAAAAACTGTGACAGGGATGCTTCAAAACTGGTTATTTCTCCAACTTGAAGATAAAGATGGTGCCCCGCCTCATTTCTCTAAACACGTTCGACGTTATTTGAATAACACCATTGCAGGACGTTGGACAGGAAGAGGAGGAGCACAAGTTCGACTATATCGCCAGTGGCCTCCCAGGTCACCAAATCTGGCTCCGTGTGGGGTTACGGAAAAGACCGTGTTTTTATCTGTCCTATGCCTGACACTCTGGAGGTCTACGATACTGAATTGTTGAAGATGTTAATTCGACATCTAGAGACCAGCTGATTCGTGAGTGGCAAGAAATGAGCCACCGTTTTGATATTTGTCGTGTGACACATAGTGCTGCTATATTGAATGCATACCACAATTACTCATAATTGTAAACTTTACTTTTTCCATTAATGTTGGAATTAAGTTTCTTTTTAAATTTGGAAGAAATAAATGTTTGAAATGTGTTTTTTTTCTTTTTGAGTAACCCTGTATATGTCAGTGCTTCTTTTCTATCAAAATAATTATTCCTTTTCACAGCAACTGCAAAATAAATAAGAAACGACAACCAGGCGACAAGCAACAATTTTTGGGTAATCCCAATCAAGCCACAGAGCTACTAAAGTAGGAAATACGTACTGTATATACACACAGTGTGTGAAATGAGGCCAACCTTCCGAGGTCGGCTTATTGCCCTAATCGTCTTCTTTCATTGCTGAAATACCTAGTTATCTGTTGTTGTTATGGTCTTCAGTCCGGAGAGTGGTTTGATGCAGCTCTCCACCATACTCTATCCTGAGCAAGCCTTTTCATCTCCTCACAGGAACGGCAACACACATCCACTTGAATCTGCTTACTATACGCGTCTCTTGGTCTCCCTCTGCGATTTTTACCCCACACACTTCCCTCCAATACTAATGATTCATCGATGTCTAAGAATGTGTCCTACCAAGCGATCCCTTCTTTTAGTCAAGGTACACAAAAAATTTTCTGATGAATTCTGTTCAGTACTTCTTCATTGGTTAGGCGATCTACCCACCTAATCTTCAGCATTCTTTTGTAACACCACATTTCAAAAGCCTCTATCCTCTTCCTGTCCACACTGCTTATTGTCCATGTTTCACTCCCGTACAAGGCAACACTCCATACAAATGCCTTCAGAAAAGACTTCCTTACATATAAATTAATATTCGATGTTAGCAAATTTCTCTTTTTCAAAAATGCTTTTCTTCCCATTGCCATTCTGCATTTTATATCCTCTTTACTGCGACCATCGCATGTTATTTTACTACCCAAGTAACAAAACTCGTCTACCACCTTCATTGTTTCGTTACCTAATCTAATTCCTTCAGCATCGCCTGATTTTCTAAGACCGCATTCCATTATTTTTGTTTTGCTCTTGTTAATGTTCATTTTATACGCTCTCTTCAACATACTGTATATTCCATTCAACTGCTCTTCCAGGTCCTTTGCTGTCTCTGACATAATTACAATGTCATCAGCAAAACGCAATGTTTTTATTTCTTCCCCCTGAACTTTAATCCCTATTCCAAATTTTTTCTTGCTTTCCTTCGCCGCCTGCTCGATGTACAAATTGAATAGCATCGGAGAAAGGCTACAACCCTGTCTTACTCCCTTCCCAACTCATGCTTCCCTTTCATGCCCTTCGAGTCTAATAACTGCGGTCTGTTTTTTGTACAAGTTGTAAATAACTCTCCCTGTATTTTACCCCTGCTGACTTCAGAATTTGAAAGAGTGTATTCCAGTCAACATTGTCAAAAGCTTTCTCTAAATCTACAAAAGCTAAAAATGTAGGTTTGCCTTTCCTTAATCTATCTTCTAAGATAAGACGTAAAATGAGTATTGCCTCCCGGGTTCCTACGTTCCTCCTGAATCCAAACTGATCTTCCCCGAGGTCAGCTTCTATCAGCTGTAGATAATTCGAGTTAAAATTTTGCAGCCATGACTTATCAAACTGATGGTTCTGTAATTTTCACACCTGTCTGCGCCTGATTTCTTTGGAATGGGGATATTTCATTTTTCTTAAAGTCTAAGGGTATTTCGCTTGTCTCATACATCTTACACACCAGTTCAAATAGTTTTGTCATGGCTGGCTCTCCCAGAGACTTTAGTAGCTCTGAGGGTATGTCATCTACTCCTTGGGCCTTGTTCAGACCTAGGTCTTTCAGTGCTCTGTCAAATTCATCTCTCAGTATAGTATCTCCTATTTCATCTTGATCTACTTCCTCTTCCCTTCCTACATCATCATCTCTTAAGTTCCTTTCCTTTGTAGACCTGCTCTGTTGTACCGTTCCAAATAAAGTTACTGTAAAATATCACACTTCATTTTGCGCCTCTTTTTCATGCGCTCTCACGAATTACCCTAGTTTGTGCTGCATTTTTAGCACCAAACAGCTTATACATAAGAAAACGAAGCTATCCCCGCCGCACTACAAGCTGCTCTCGCATCGCCGTTCGCCTCTTGCTTCCTTACTCTCCGCAAACCTCACAAACATGAACCCGTGAACACAGAGCAACGAGTAAGTACCACATCGGAAGGTGATGACCTACTTTAAAAGTACTTTCACGAAACCCTGTCGCTTCCGTGTGACGTTTCTGTAACAGCGAATGATTGTCACGCAACTTAATGTTATCGACCAAGCTGAAATTGCTTCTTCGAGGTTGAAAAACGCTATTCTAGACACCGAAAAAAATCGTCCCTGAAAATTCAATACGGAGATAAATACAAGGCATTGTGTTTAAGGCACAACGACCGATGAATACAAGTAAGGTATGGTATGGTACACTCCTGCCCATTAAAAGTGCTACACCTCGAAGATGACGTGCCCCCTGTGACGTAATAAAACAAACAACCCTTTTCTGGACCTTCTCAATGTCCCTGGTGAGGGTCACACCATGGGCAACAGTAGTCCAGGGGAGGACGCACAAGTGTGATGTAGGCAGTCTCTTTGGTGGAGCTGGTGCACCCTCAAATCGTTATGCCAGTAAAACGTAACCTCTGGTTAGCCTTCCCCACAATATTTTCTGTGTATTGTCCCCAGTCGAAGTTGTTCGTAACTGTAACTCCTGGGTATTTGGTAGAATTTAAGGTTTGATGGATTTATCGTGTAATTAAAGTTCAGCGGATTTCTTTTAGTGGTCATGCTTATTGCTTCACACTTCATTTGGTATCATCATCATCATCATCATCATCATTAGAGACTGATTATGCCTTTCAGCGTTCAGTCTGGAGCATAGTGCCGCTAATAAAATTCCTCCATGATCTCCTATTCAATGCTAACATTGATGCCTCGTCTGATGTTATGCCTTTTACTTCAAAATCATTCTGCACCGAATCTGAGTACTTTCTTCTTGGTCTGCCTCGACTCCTCTTACCCTCCGCTGCCGAACTCATGAGTCTCTTAGGTAACCTTGCTTCTCCCGTGCGTGTAACATGACGCCACCATCTCAGTCTGTTTGTTGTAACTGCTTCATCTATGGTGTTCATTCCAGTTTTTCTTTGATTTCCTCATTATGGACACCCTCCTGCCATTGTTCCCATCTATTAGTACCTGCAATCATTCTTGCTACTTTCATATCTGTAACCTCTATCTTATAAATAAGGTAACCTGTATCCATCCAACTTTCACTCCCGTACAACAAAGTTGGTCGGAAGATAGAGCGATGCACTGCAAACGTAGTCTTGGTACCTACTTCCTTCTTGCAGAAGAGAGCAGATCTTAGCTGAGCACTCACTGCATTAGCTTTGCTGCACCTCGATTCCAGTTCTTTCACTGTTGCCATCCTGTGAGAAAATACATCCCAGGTACTTGAAACTGTCTACCTGTTCTAACTTTGTTCCTCCTATTTGGCACTCAATCTGTTTGAATCTCTTTCCCACAGACATTACTTTCGTTTTGCAGATGCTGATCTTCATATCATAATCCTTGCACCTTTGGTCAAGCTCTGAAATATTAGTTTGCAACCTTTCAATCGAATCCGCCATTACAACTAAGTCATCCGCATATGCGAGACTGCTTATTTTGTTTTCACCTACTTTAATCCCGCCGTCCCAGTCTACTGTTATCAACATATGATCCATGAATAGTATGAACAACAGTGGTGACAGGTTACAGCCTTGTCTTACCCCTGAAACTACCCTGAACCATGAGCTTAATTTGCCATCCACTCTAACTGCTGCCTGACAGTCTGCGTAAAGCCCTGTAATTGCCTGCAGAAGTTTGCCTCCTATACCATAATCTTGAAGAACTGACAGTAGCTTCCTCCTAGGAACACGGTGATAAGCCTTTTCCAGATCTATGAAACATAGATACAATTCCCTGTTCCACTCATAGGACTTTTCCATTACATGCCGTAAGCTAAAGATCTCGTTCTGACAGCCTCTAAGAGGCCTAAACCCACACTGGTTTTCATCTAACTTGTCCTCAATTAATACTCGCACTCTCCTTTCAACAATACCTGAGAATATTTCGCATACAACGCTAATTAAAGAGATACCTCCATAGTTATTACAATCTTTTGTGTTTCCATGTTTGAAAATTGGCGTGATTACCGCTTTCGTCCAGTCAGACGGAACCTGTCCCGATTCCCACACCTTTTCAATTATCCTGCGTAACCATTTGAGACTTGATATTACACTGTATTTGACGAGTTCCGGCTTAATTTCATCCACCCCAGTCGCTTTAATGCACTGTAATCTACTGACCATTTTCTCCACTTCCTTAAATGAGATCCTGTTTCCATCGTCGTTCCTATCCCATTGAACCTGAAAATCTGATACGTCATTGAACGTTTCACCTACATTGAGCAATTCTTCAAAATATTCCTTCCATCTGCCCAAGGCATCCACAAGATTGACTAGCAGCTTTCCTGACCTGTCCAAAACACTTGTTAATTCCTTCTTCCCTCCCTTCCGAAGATTGCTGATTGGTGTCAATTGAAAATTTTCGCACCATGTAGAAATTTTGTCTAAATCGCTTCGCAGTTGCTTTTGATCCTCTGTTGAGTTCACTATCCGATAAACGACAGCAGCATCCGCGAGCAGCCTAAGGGAGCTATTCAGATTGTCTCCTAAATCGTTTATAAACAGAAGGAAGAGTAGGGGACCTATTGCGCTTCCCTGGGGAACGCAAGATATCACTTCTGTTTCACTGGATGACTTACCGTCAATTACTACGAACTGAGTCCTCTCTGATATAGAAAATCGTGAACCAGTCGTACAACTGGGGGCGATATTCCATAAGCACGCTATTTAATTAGAAGTGTCCTGTTTATATCCCAGTAAATCTTACGGCTACATTGCGAATATGATTGTATCTGTTCAATGAAAGATTTTCGCATGTAGATTCTCTATGTTTACCGAGTATGACTTTTGCGAAAGTTACGTTGACTGAATCACAAGTATTCCCATGTTGCTTTTACACTCCAGCGTTGGCCTTAGATCTGTTCAATATTGTACAGGAGCAGCACGACACTGAATTCCTTCGATGTCTCTTGTCACCATAAGAAAACTAGGAGAGTTTGTCTGTTTGGTAGATGTGATAAGGAGGCAGTCTATTGGGACAGACTGGCGAGCACTGCCGCACGCGCTGCACTTGGCGGCAGGTGGATTTGCGTTCGTCAATAAGGCGGACAAACAAATCCTACTCACGACCTTCGCGTGACCAGTGGGCACAGGCTCTTTTTGTGGACATGTTCACTCGACATACGCACGAACGACAGTTGGGAACAACAACCAATGTAATTGTTGTCACAGGCTACTCAAAAGTCCAACGTACACTTCGTCCATATCTTATTCAAGATGTTCAGATGTTCCTAAACCTATTGGACCAAACTGCTATGGTTATGAGTCCGTAGACTTACACACACACACACACACACACACACACACACACACACTTGCTCGCGCGCACTCTCACACATTCACATTCTAAAGGGAGGAGTCGAACCTCCGGCGGGAACGGCCGCGCTGTCCGTAGCATAACGCCTTAGACGACGCGGGCATTCCCAGCTGCATATATTACTGATTGGGCTCAAATCCACCTGCTGATGACGTAATCCTCAGAAACTCGATGTTTAAGCAGTAATCAGTTGCGACTCGGCTACAGCTGGCTTTCAGTTGGACCACGGAGACCTGGGCAGTGGCCTTGCTGCCTCCGGCGACCGCCGCTGTCGCTAATGGCGCCCTCATCAGTGACACTGTCTAAGCTTGTCAGGGTCTCGTCCCTTGCTTGCCTTAATTAGTCTTCACTGACGTCTGTCATTCCTGAGTCTGTGCGACAGTCATCCATTGCTACGCCAAAATTTTGGCAACGTGTATGCAAATATTCTTGTTTTAGCTGCAAACTCATTGTTTTTATTGTTGCAATGTTCTGACCATTATCACGATTGATGACTATAATATTAATCTTACGAACACTTTTCGCGATAATTTTCTTCTAAAACTAAATTTTTGCAGAGAGGACCCACTGAAAAGGCCTTTGACCTAACCGACGCATATCAGACGCGTGTTATCAACTGGGGCGGAGGGTGGGGGAGGGCTTAGCCGAATATAAATGGAAATAAAGTTTAAATGCTGTTGACTTAAGAACATATAACGTGTACACCAGGAAGAGGCGTAGGGAGGGGTTTACTATGAATAGACATCGTAATAATTTGCAGTCGCAATAAAACTAACACTGTGTACATCATACTTCATTCCAAAGGACTGAAAACTAAAGAGTGACCATCGTATAGAAACAAAATTATTAAACTTAAGAATCCACTGTTTAAGAAACAAATCATATCAAAAAATGGGCAAATGTGGATCGCAACGCGGATGGCAGTCAGAAACGCAGTGAGTGAAGCTTTCAGTTACTTCTACAACCACGCAGATACTCTGCAAATCACATTCAAATGCCTGCTAGAGGGTTCATTAACCACTTTCATAACCTTTGTCTACCGTTCCATTCTCTAATAGCGCGCGGGAAGAAAGAACACTTAAATCTTTTCGTTTCCGATCTCATTTCTCTCATTTATTGGGATGGTCATGTCTTCATAAGTAGGTTGGTGCTAGCAAAATATTTTCTCATTCTGAAATGAGAGTCGTTGATTGAAATTTCACAAATAGATCGCGCCGCAATGAATAACGGCTTTCTTTTAATGATTTCCACCTCAAATCGTGCAACATTTCCGTGGCGCTTTCTCCCCCGTAACGTGATAAAACAAAGCTACCTGCCCTTCTCTGAACCTTCTCAATGTCCTCCGCCAATCCCACCTGGTGAGGGTCCCACAAGGGGCAACAGTACTCCAGGAGAGGACGCACAAGTGTGATGTAGCCAGTCTCTTTGGTGGAGCTGGTGCATCTTCGAAGCGTTCTGGCGATGAAACGTAACCTATGGTTCGCCTTCCCCACAATATTTTCTATGTGTTCTCTCCAGTCAAAGTTGTTCGTAATTGTAACTCGTAGGTATTTGGTAGAATCTACGACCTTAAGGTATGACTGATTTATCGCGTAATTGAAGTTCAACGGATTTCTTTTAGTGGTCATGTGTATTACTTCACACTTTTCTTTATTTGGTGTTAATTGCCAATTTTCGCACCATGTAGAAATTTTGTCTAAATCACTTTGCAAGTTGCTTTTGATCCTCTGTTGACTCCACTAACCGATAAACGACAGCATCATGCATTGTCAGAGAAGCACTCCCTAACCCTAATATTTGTGGTACCTGAAAGCTGTCAGTGGAAACAATAAGTCTGTATATAATTTTCAAAAGACACGATTCTCAATTCGTTCACATAGGAGCATTAAGAAATATTGCTGGCTGACATTGTAATTTTTCACTGAATGATATTGTAAGTACTAAAAGTAGTGTTGTGAAACAGCTGAAGTCTCTGAAGAACAGTAAAGCTCCAACACCCAACAGGGTCACACTGTTTCTGCACGGAACCTTCGCCGGGGTTAGTCCCTGTTTTTCCCGTAATTACCCGTAGGTTCCTTGAGCAAGGAGTAGCTCCTAGTGATTGGAAGACAAACAAGTCACCCTAATCTATAAGGACCACACAAATTAAAAGATATCTCGATGAAAAAAAAAAAAAAACAGCTCCGTATTTCAGTAGTACTCACCACATCATAACATTTAACCCACTGTGAGGAAATACGTTCAACACCTCCGTGCACAAAAGTTTGCATTTAGCTAGAGGACCGCAGTTTTTATCCGGGTTTGCATCGAATTGTCAGAAACATATCGATGGCTACGAATGACTCTTATCGTCTGCAAAAACATACAGGAATCGTATGGGGGCGAATTCGGGACTGTGCGGAGCATGTGTAAGGACTCACCAGCCTGTCTAAATGTAGGCGGGTTCTAGACTGATACAGAGTACTGCCATTTTTTTAGCTTTGTCAGCATTTCGCGAGGGACGGCTACCTCCTCTGGCTATGCCCATGCCCCAAGTTAAAACCGACGATCTGGCTGAATAGAATCGGGGGTGGGCGTGGACGTTATGACACAAAATAACAATTTCGTTAGTTGGTTCTTGTCGACTTTTACCGAAAACATGCGTGTCGTGTAGCCGGATTTTTGACTAGCGTAGTTTAATCCTGGGGAAAAGACTTCTGTACTGTTAAACTGGACTTGTAAATATGTGTGATTTTCATTTTTGTATTTGCTTTCAAGCTGTGTCACTTATATAAAATACTTCTAAAACGAATAAACAAACCCCACGACATAAATTTCAAGTACGAACCTCAATCTGAGAATACTAAGTTAGACACTGATGTTAAAAGTTATATCTCCAACTGTGACTTAAAATTGTGGCATACGTTTTCATGACAACGGGCGCTGATGACCTCGTTGTTGTGCACCCTGAAACGCCAGTCATCATCATCATCTTGCATCACAAATTCGAAAGACTTTGTAGCATAACTGTAGACTGGAATACCACCCGTCTGCTTTGACCCATGACGTCATCAAGATGTCGGAAAACCAGTATACGGGATATCTTAATTGTTCTGTTATCTTAGATACAAATAATTTGTAGTTATTACAGACAGCAGAATGTACTATCGATCACAGGTCTTAGCCCAAAAATTCGCGTCTTCGGTGCTCACATACGAAAAAAAAAAAAAAAAAAAAAAAATCTCTCGGGTAACCTAGACCTAACCATCAGAGATAAGCTACAGATCACTTTTTAAACACAAAATATTAATATGTTTTGTTTGTAAACAAACTATCGTCTTTAACTCAACCACCACATAATCACGCGTTCTACAAACACGCACGCACCTCAAAACTACCGCGCTGCGTCGCTGAGTACCACGCAGGAGGTCCGGGTTCGATTCCTGACAGGGGACTGGATGTTGTGTGTTGTCAATAATAATAATAATCTCATCATCATTGGCACGTAAGTCGCCCACGCGGCGTCAAATAAAAGCAGACTTACACTACGGCGGCCGAAGAATGCCGCAAGGGATCTCCCGGCCAAGAAAATCCATACGCTCATTTTCCATTTGCGCTGCGATGACGTCACGGGTCAAAGCTGACGGGCGGTATCTCCGTCTACAGGTGAGCCCATTTTGTCTGCGATATCTGGCTGGCAATTTGAATTAAAACCAACATTTTCAGGATTTTTAATTGTGACACGCCTGATTAGATTACAATATTTTCTACAGGTGGACACAGAGAAACGCCACCTCTCATCCTTTGACACTGCGAGGACTCAAATGTGGAATAGGCTAGGAATTTTTGAACTGCAGTAAGCGCATCCTTTAATTTATATTTGGAGTTAAAAGGACGTGTGTCGTGACAGTCGTGTGTATCCACAGCCCTCGGTGGGGGCCGCGCGTCGTTGCGCCGTAACCTTAAAACGCGAAAAGTAGCCCGCGCGCAACAGGCGCGGCCGGTGCCGGCTAGGGAGTTGGGCGGCGCGCGGTTGGCAGCGGCCAAGGTTCGCCGGTTGCGCCGCGCGCCACCAGGGGCGCTGCGGTCGCTGTGTGCGGCCGGGGCCTCGCCCGGCCTTCAGTCCATCCTTGGCGGGGGAGCCGAGCGGACGCTCTAGCCCGAGGAAGGCGGACGGACGGCAGTGGCGCTCGCGCAGGACCACAGCAGCAGTGGCGGCCTCTGGCAGCAGTGCGGCGACCCTTCCTCCTCACTAGAGTGCTGTGCTCTCCGTGCCGTGCCGTGCCGTGCCAGTGCGTCCCGAACACGCGCGCAGTGCTCTCCGGAAGTCGGTAACCTCGTCGAGTGATAGTTCGTCGACCTTCGCCAGCGCAGAGCAGCGATCCATCTCCAGAGGTGCTTCTTTACGCTATGGAGGATAGCGTGTTCCAGTAATGTTCGCGCTGAACAGGTGACTAAAGTTTTACTGTTTTTACTTTATTTCCGCGGTAAAGATGTCCGCAGTGAGGTGGCAGGTCGCCGCAGTGGTCGGCCCCCGCTATCGGCTTTAAGCCGCGCCGCGCGCTCGCCTCGGCAGGTATCCCGTTATCAGCAGAACAGCCGAAGGCGAGCGGAGCTGCGCAGGCGTTGACCGTGAACCGGCGCGCGTCACGTCACGTCGCGTCACTGGGGGGGCAGCGCACGCGCAGTGGCCGCTGGACTGTAGCCAGTAGCCGACTAGCCGACCAGCCGCCGAGCTGCCGGAAGTGGCGCGCCGACAGACGCTCAGATTCCGCCTGCTCTTAGTTGCACGTATAAACACCCTCGAGATCTACATTTTGGAATCCCGCTTCTGTAAAACGGTTTTCCACGATCGATTTTCGTGTACACACCCTACAGTTATTGAAACGTCACGGTTTACAACTTTGCGTCGTCTTGTCAAGAATTTACGCCTCATATGGGCAGTGGCATTTCTATAGTCAAGTATATACTCATTATGAATCTTATTTCGATGAAGAGAAACAGCGATTGTTTTCAATAACTAGTGAGGTCAACAGCTGTTTTCCAGACGCCATATTTGACTGGGATGTATCCGTTTTTCGCCTTAATATGTGAACACGAGATCGTCTTTTCATTAAAGGGCACAAACATTTTAAAAAAAGTACTCGTGCATAGACGGATTGGTGCTAAACATGGACAATGCAAATGTATTATAAACTTTCAAAATGATATGCTGCACGACAGATCCACATTTAAGTGAAGAATCGAGTCGGTCTCAGAATAACAAAATGCGTTCATGAGGCGGCCCATATCGTCACTTTTGTCTGGTCTTTTCCGAATACATGTGTACTTTCGCCTTTTACGGCGCAATCCATTTCGACTTCCCTCTCGCACCACAGCATAAATTTATTACAAAACATGAACCCCGCTCCTTATAGAACCAGACAAGGAATAAGAAAATCGCTTCCGAAATTTGCTAATACACAATATTTAACGATTGTTGTTTTTCGTCATCCAGAAGACGTGTTCCATGTAATCGTAATGATTCCCCATCCTGGTGTTTGTCTTTTGTGATCCATTCCTCAGACGTCTTCAGGTAAATGTTTCACTGCGAATACTGCTTTAATGCAGTTGTCGATGCCTAGGCATCTCTCTCTACCTATGTGAAAATACTGCAATCTAGATTAATTCTAACCTCACTGCTATAGCTCATCTCTACGATATTTACCTTGCTTCATTATCGGATTATCCAGTCCTTAACCCTTAACTGATACCAAATGATTTTTTTAACGTAAATCGTATCAAGGTGTCTGTCACACATCTGAAGTTTGCTTTTGAATTACACCATAGTGTTAACCATTTTATTATTGAATTCAACACCAAGCGAAAACCCACAAGGAAGCCGGAAATGGGAGTGGCCAGAAAAACTTCATCGGCGTCTCTAGACGTTCGGTACCCCTAGCCCTGTACGGTACCATTCGAGGGTTAAGCCTGCAGAACGTCGTATCAGCCGATCGCTTCTTTCGGTCAAGTTGTGGCATAAATTTCAATTCTGTTCAGTAACTTTTCAATAGTTACGTGACGCACGCACCTGTAGCGCCCCAGTTCGACGTCGAGCGTCAAGTTTTGCTTTCGTGCCACGCTACTTGTGTACAGAGCTGCAGGTTTTATGTCGCAGCTATGAATACAGTCGAGTGATGAACCTTCCGCAGTTGGGTTTTGCTGCCGACGGACAGATTTTCGTTAAGGATTGCCGCGTCGGGCATTTACTGTAGATTCTCATGAAATACGTGAGAGAAGTGTTCGTGGGAAGTTCTGTAAGCTGCTTCTCCGTAGATTCAGGCCTCTTGTATGTTATCGGAAATTAAGTCAGAGTGAAAGAAACACGTCATTATGTTTACTCTCGGCAGAGTGCCATGTATTGCGTGATGATGGGAGATAGCAAGTGGTGTTCCAGGACAAGTAGCTTACGCAGTCTGAGCTTCTCACCGCCGATCGTCTCGAATGGTTTCGGCGGGTTTGTATATTTTTTTAATCATTTAGATGGTGCGTTTTAAGGGTGCTACGGCAGGAGATTTTCACGGTCTTAAAAGTTCTCGTGCTGGTCGTTATGCTGTCGGTCTTTGTAGGCGTGGGTCTCGGCCGAATTGTGCCGATGGCCTGAGCGTCTTCAGCGGTCGAGCAGCAAAGGACACGGTGTGCGTAGTAGACACTTCGGCGCCTAATTTGTCCTGTATACACTTGGCTGTCGATTAAAGAACGGCGAGTGGTAACCGCTCACTCCTGGAGGTGGTTGACCCTCGCGGCCGCAGCTCCCACAGCCGTCTCCATCAGCGGCGTGGCCTCCGTACTTGCGTGGCACAACAGTCGCCCTGGATGATGGGACGAATGGCGGCACTCTGTTTACAAGATGTCCAGATGAATGTATTAACATTTTATGTTCGAAATGAATTGCACCGTTCGAATGTAGAAGATCGCACACCACAAAACTACGTTTCTCCACATGCACTGTCTTTCTCTTCAGGTGAAGCACTTTATGTAAATCGAAATACGTGCGTGTCTCTCTGAAATGATGCGAATTACAATATTTTTTGCAATGTTCATAACGCTTGCAACAATTGAAACTGTACTCTTACGTACCTGCCTAACCAAAACCGTTAAAATCGTGACATATTTCTAAAAATAATATATGTCAATGTACAATCAGTAATTGGGTTATCGTACACGCCATAGGCAACTCGAAATGTACCACGTTGCGCTCTAACACTGCCACGCTACCCGTGCCGCTGATCGAGGCTTTAGCCCCAGTCGTTCCTCCCGTACTCCGTCCACACCCCTTGCATCGGGACAGTCTTGCTTTCATCCCATACAATCCACTGACAAGGGAGACCACGTGGCTGTCGTTTTGCAATTTATATAAAACACTAGCTAAAGTACAAAATTATGCGTACAGTATCCAAATAGTCCAGTCAATGAGTGCTCAAAAGAGGGGTGTAGAGTGCATGGAATATGCGAGAATTTCTGACTTCAGGACTTTGTTAGGGATAGTTAGGAGGTGAACATACTAAAAGTCCCCGCCCCTGGGGGGTGAGCTAAAGCGCGGAGGGGGGTGGAAAGGTACCATTTTTTGGTTTTCCGCTTATATATCGAAAACGGTTGGCTTTAAGAAAAAAATGTTCCAAATAAAAATGAAAGATAATTGAATTTCCTATAAAATTGTTTCGATACTTATACGTCGAATTTCGAACGGTTTTAGAGATTTACGTTATTGAAAATCGACAATTTCGGAAAAAATCATTTTACCTCACTAATTTTCTCAAACATTTATTTCTAGTGACTCACTCGATCGTTTCACAGAAAATTTGTCAGAAAGGAAGTTGTAGAGCATTAAATTTCCTTCAATTTGATATGCACTTTTGCTAACTTATCATCAACCAATCAGAAGTTACATCATTTATAGGATGTGCGCTCAGTTTCGATGTCCCTCGGGAAATGATTGTTTTGATGGGATGCGACGTTTTCATCTTATGAAACGTGCTAGCATGGTAAATAGTTTAACAATGACAAGAAGGTACTTTCAATTGAACCACCTTTTTATAAATGTAGCTTTTCTGATATTATGAATCGTACAACTGAAGTATTTACAAGCACTGAAAGTGATTCAGAATGAAAAAAAAAAATGCATTCTAGGCAACATCTTCGTTTTTCTGAGGCGGAGTAGTTGAGATTCATTTATTGTCGCCTGTCGTAAAGGTCGTCAGTGCCTAACGCCCGGGAGAGGGTTAACGATGGGGAAGCCCCACGACGAACGTCTAAGGCCTGTCACTGGCTGGGGGTGGAATGGAGTGTTCTCACTCACTTCTTACTTACTAAATACTAACTCATAATAGCTAGAATAGGAAGGGGAGATAGCAATGGATCATCTTTAGAAGCTTTGGGCATCATTCTGATTCATACAGAATGTCAAAAAAATTACATCAGGTTGCAATGGTTATGTTAGATTTTTGAAGACCAATTGTCTTTGGAGAGGTTGTACAGTGGTTTTTAATGGGTACTCTGACATTTCAGAAAACATAAAAGCAGCTGAACAAAGTCGAAGTATTGGCTCAGGAGGTGTGTGGAAATGAATGTCAGTCTAGAAACTAAAATGACAGTGAATCAAGAGGATTTCCTCTCCAAATTTAACAGTAAGAATCAGCTGGTGAACCTGTTGATGATGCAACTAAATAAAAATGAAATAAATGGCCTTCAAGCTTCAGGAGATGCTGACGTTGATATTGTGGAGACAGCTGTCAACAGATAACATAATTCCACCATTACCATTATTGGAGAGGATGTCGACTTAGCTGTTCTCTTAATAGGAAAATCTCCAACTGATCGTAACATTCTGCTTGTATAACCAAGAAGAAGAAAGGTTAAGACGTGTTTATATTCTTCACAATAGATGCAGCAGGAATTGAAAATTAAGGACAACGCCCATTTGTTATTCTTACATGCATTTACAGGCTGACACACAACATCCGTAGCGTATTCCAAGAGTAAAGTTGGGTTTGTGAAAATGCACCAGAAGTTCAAAATGATACAACATGCTGCTGAGATATTTGCCAACAGTTCTTCTTTCCCCGACTCCAATGAGACAGCGGGAATCACGAGTACTATATAATGATGTGGAGCTCCAGCCTCCACAGTATCTCTCATCGAGTTTCGCTACAAATTATTTATATAAGCCGCTGTGAACATGAAGCCTAATCTCTCAACACTCTATCCAGCTGAAGGAGCTGTTAAGCAGTATGCATGCCTTTGGTTAGGAGAGGAACCTAAAGGTGGAGCGCCCAATTGGGGTTGGAATGGCCAACTAGTTCCGAAACTCTGAGTTAGATGCTGTCCTTACGAAATCTTGGATTTTTTTATTTTTTTTTTTTTTTGTCGATGCACGAAAGGATGTGACACTGGCAGATGTGGCTGCAGAAAAGCGATGTTACACTGCTCTGCTACATGCCTGAACTGCAAGGGCAACTGCAACAACGGAGTCGGAATATCAATTCAGGCTCAAGATGACGACAGTGACATCGACACTCTACCAGTCTCGTTGGACGTCTCCATTACTGACGAAGATGAATGAATCTCAGAAAAACGATGATGTTGCTTTGAATGCACTTATTTTTCATTCTGAGTCACTATCACTGTTTCTAAAAACTTTCATTGTATATTGTAATAAAAGCTACAATTATAAAAAGATTTAAATTGCAAGTACCTTCTTGTCAATGTTAAACTGTTGTTATTTACCATGCTAGCCCGTTTCATAAGGTGAAAACATCACAGCCCCTCAAAACACTCATTTCTCGAGGGACGTCGAAACTGAGCGCACATCTTGTAAATGATGTAACTTCTGATTGGCTGATAAGTTATCAAATGTCCGAAATTGTCGATTTTCAATAACGTATATCTCTAAAACCGTTGAAAGTTCGACGTATAAGTATCGAAACAATTTTATAGGAAATTCAATTATCTTTCATTTTTATTTGGAACATTTTTTTCCTAAAGCCAACCGTTTTCGATATATAAGCGGAAAACCAAAAAATGGTAGCTTTCCACCCCCCTCCCCGCTTTAGCTCACCCCCCAGGGACGGGGACTTTTAGTATGTTCACCTCCTAACTATCCCTAACAAAGTCCTGAAGTCAGAAATCCTCGCATATGCCAAGCACTCTACAATGCATTCATTGACTGGACTAAAACAAAGATAGCAGTCAAAATACAAATGGCATATGAAATTCGCCGGTCTGTAGCGCCATGTTACGGATCGCGCGGCCTCCGGCGTCTGAGGTTCGAATCCTCCCTCGAGCATGGACGTTTGTGTTGTCTTCCGTATAAGTTCATAAGTAGTTACTAACTTTAGGAAATGATGACCGCGCTGTCAAGTCCCATAAGCTTTACAAACATTTTATAAAATTCAAACGATCTCGTATTTGTTACACGTTATAAAGTTGAATAATTTTTCAGGTACATATATTTGTATAAGTGATGTATGCCTATAAAATCTCTTGGGAATAAAATTAGTAGTAAAGAAGAAATAGATAAAATCTTGGTGGGTGATGGGGCAGTTTTCCATGAACGTTACAGTTTATGTGCTCGTATCTAATGAACTACGTGTCGTGCTGTGATACAATTTCGAAAGTATATTCAGCTATATGTGTGTATACTGTCTTTAAAATTTCATGCAGCTAAAATTTGTAGTGTAGAAATTATAAGTTGTAACGTCGTACCGAATGCCTTAGTTTTAGTCCATGGATAGCGGAAAAGAATAATCGAGGAACTTGTTTCGTTTCATAATTTTGCTATGGTTGTCTGCGAGAAAAAGTGTAGTAAAGGTTTGGAATCATGTTTAAAGTTGGTTGCAAGTCGGTAAGTAATGGAATGAATAGTTTATGAACATTATATATTGGGATCTCTAATTCCACGTATTGTTAGTTTTTGTGTGTAATTGTGTATGTAGACCAGCTGATCACTGTCGTCACCTTCAACGATGGTTGAGTAGGTTAGCTGCTTGGAAAGTCATTAGTAGTTACGGAGATGAGCTTTCACACAAACGTTAACTAACGGTGAAGTGAATACGTTGTCCTGCAGCACGCTGGTACTGAATCGATATCTGACAGCTGGCGGTTCGGCTGTTGGCGAGTGTCCGCTTCGTGGCTTGCTGGTTGCGACGCTGTAAAGCTGCAATCCAGTCGGTTGTTGACGGTACCTCCAAGTATAAGTGATGGCTCAAGAATGGTTTTGTTGTTATACAGGATGCCAGTTGTGTTGTGGTGGCGAGATTGTCATTGGTAGGTAAGGAAGCGCGAAACTGCTCTCAACTTTATACCGACTAGCTGCTTCTCACGTGGGATTACCAGCAGTCACATTGTTTGCTTACAGTGCTGTTGTGAATAGGAAAGTATTGTCTTCGGGCAAGGAAATGCAGAAAACCGTGCACAAAGTTCCCACTTGTTTTAATGAGAAGCAGCTGTCGTGAAATGTGATCGTCTTAGTAGTGAAGAGAGCTGTTTGCCTATGGTTACAAGTTGATCGGTTTAACTATTTAGGCATTTTACAGGTATTTAGCGGTATGCTAAGAAGCAGTATCGAACAGTTTTAAAATTTAGAATTTGGGATAGGAAAATAAAAGAAAGTCAATTGTTCTGAGGAAACGACAGGTTTGGAAAACCTGCAAGACTGTAGTGTTATAAATTTTAGAGTATTAATGGTTGGACTTTTATGAAGTTGACATAACGGACTTGAGTTAGGAACGCGGCCAATAGGTAGGTGTAGGTGAACACCTCCCCCACCCCTGAAATGTTGTAATGCTTTAGAAGTTAGAATGTACGTCACAATTTACAGTATTGTCCCATCCCAACACCACGGAAAAAAATAGAAGAAAAAAAATTCTAACTACGGCCCTGGGATTAAGCACCTTAAAAGTTGGCCTGCTAGGATCTGTACGTAACGTACGAGACTGTAGCTGTGACGCTCGGCGAAGTCTCTCGAAGAGAAGCTCAAGAAATTAAGTGCATACATTTAGAAAACCGCCGCCGCAGTGTGCACGAGATACGAGGCGGGCGGGCACAGACCCGCACCAAGCGAATGCGACAGGGCGACAAATTGCCCACGTTTGGCACGAGCAGCTTACTGCCGATGTTGGAGTCTCATACTGATTTTCAAAATGCGCACCTCCATTACTAACAATGCCTCAGATTGTAGCTACTTCCTGCATTAGTACTAAATCGCCATCTAGTGTGTGCTCGGTAAGAGGTACCTCCTCGTTTAACGGTTTGTCGGCCGGCGGCCCATTCACGCGGCCCAGCTGCCTCGCTCCCCCCCCCCCTCCCCTCCCCTCCCCTCCTCCCCCCCCCCCACACAATCCCTCCCCCACACCGCCTGCACCCGCTTCCGCTTTGCGCAAGTCGTCGTCCTCCGCGCACGTGTGCGCTGAAAGGCCGCTGCCCACGGTACTCGCGCTGATCCACAATAAAGCCCTTTCTACACGGGAAGTGAGAGCTTGCGAGATTACCCACGATGCACCGGTCACGCCTTCCGCGTACAGTGTAGACGCGTCCACTTGCTCAAGATGCACGCATACGATCGCTAGCAGACGGAATAGGGTGGATCCTATTCCCAAGTGCTTCGCGCATGCGCAGACCACCGAATGGGGAACTCAGCTGACAAACGAAACAAAGTCGGGAATTTGTTTGAGAATGTGTACTTGTCTCCTGCTCAGAGCAACGTAGTTTTTCGACTCAGTAGTATGTATTTCAGGAGGTGACACTATAGAGGAATTGCATTAAACTTTAATATAACCTGTGTACAATTTTTATTGAATACAAAGATATTGCTGTTAATATGAAATCCAAACAAACGTAGAGCAAATGTAAATCAAGATATTTTCACTGATTTATCCGTCGGTACTTGGTAGTACATCATCACACTTACTTATAAGTAGTATTTTGTGTGTGTTCTACACGTTCATTTCCCCTCAGTTACCCGGTTTTCGGCGTACTAGGGAATATTCATACTTTAAACTACGTGGAAAACCGGTTATTTAAATAAGTCAATATGGTGATCTACCAAGAACCGACGAAAGAATCAGTCAAAAAATCCAAATCAGTTTGTACATACCGAGAGCTATATATCTCAACACAATAAAAAATGGACAGACGTTATATGAAATTTTAACTGCAAATGGTCTTTATTACCATCTTCTGAAATATTTGCTATTTTTCTTGAAACACGCTGTAGTTAACAGATGAAATATTTGTTTTTGGTGAGCATTATTTGAAGCTTCATCAAAGTCAAAGGTCTACGTACCTGAGCTAGTTCATCGTATACATAGGTGCCTCCAACAGCAGGGGCTGGAAGTATGTAATCGCATTTTGTAATGAGGACGTAAAACATGTGAGCGACATAGTTACGCATGAACTGCACGAAAACAATTAAATATAGTTTCACAGTGGCAGTCTTAAACACAAATAAATGTTTTAATGATCACAATATATCATATAGTTTGGAAAAGTGATGCTAACGTGGCGATTCATTTGCTGTAACTCGGCAACAAACCAAGTAGACGCGTGAAGCAGACGACTCAACAAATGCGTACCGTTTGAACGCTTCTTTGTAGTTGGACGGTCTGTCGCAAGGGGCGCTGCAGCTGACGACGACTTCCTTGTGCGTGTGCACGCCTCGTCTAGAAAGGGCTTAACACTCGGCATGAACTGTACGTTTTGCCCGTGTTGTATTTTGCGCCCTGGCCGTCCCCGGCGCGTGTAAAGCGACGCCCGCCGCCGCTGAGCGTCTGTGCAAAGCCGCCCCCCCTTTTACACGACCAACTTTCTTGTCAGTTGACTACTCGAGACGAGTGCGTCTACTGCAGCGCCCCTGGCGTGCTTCTCCCGTACTGCCTCTGAGTAGTCGTTAAACACCAAAACTGCATACCTGTCTGCACTGAATGAAGTGAGGTTATGAGGGCACTATTTACGTAGGAGCAGGAAAAGGTTAATGGAGTGTAATTCACAGTCGTTCTCTTCAAATGTCACGTAGTAAATTTTTTACACGATCGACAACCTAAATAATAGTAAAAGTGTCATTCAAACATTTCAAAACTTACACATTTGCAGAAGAAAATTTATACTGTCAATCACATGAAAAAATATGGAAAATGCAGAAAAAACTATTGTCTTTAGTTTTCGTATCTTTTCTTGCTAACGGTCAAAACAACATCGACAACCATTTTCTCGTGTAATAATTCTGACACACACACACACACACACACACACACACACACACACACACACACACACAAAATTAATGATGGAACCTCTTCAGAGATTAATTTATAATCTTCAAAAGAGATAGTCTGTCCAGTGCTTTAGGAAACTTCATCGTAAAGATCGTGCAGGATCAGCAACTGGTAATATATTGAAAACAATTTTTCCGCCACAGTTGCACTATTTAGCAGTTGGTCACTAGTTTCGGACTTATTCGTCCATTTTCAAACCGTTGGCCTTATTCCAACCGTAATAAATAGACTGATAAAATCTGTACGTTGCCCACTGTTAATCCATAATTACATTAAATTTTACAATCGGTTAAAATAGATGATGCATCCACAGGCCTCATCTGTTTTAACCGATTTTAAATTTTAATGTAATTATGCATTAACAGTGGGCAACGTACAGATTTTATCAGTCATTTGCTTCATGCGGTCTATTACTACGGTTGGAATAAGGCCCTCTGTTTGAAAATGGACGATTAAGTCCGAAACTAGTTACCAACTCCTAAATAGTGCAACTGTGACGGAAAAATAGTTTTCAGTACTTTATGCTGTAACGCCGATAGTCACACGAAGACGAGAACAAAAAAAGAAAACTTTCGGAACATGGTTCCTTCATCAGGTAGGACTGTAAGCTGTTTCCCCGTAAAAATATTTTTTGCTACCAGTTAGTCCGTTGGCTGATGACAGACGCAGGCACTTAGAGTATTCAGTTTTCACCAGAAAGTCGATCGTGTAAAACGGCCTTAACGCTCGTTTTCGAAAAAAACGAGCACGCGACGAAACACCGCTCGTCGTTGGATCTACTTCCACGTACATCCCCTGCAAGCCACTGTACGGTGCGTGGCGGAGGGTACCTCTTACCACATTTAGTCTTTTCTTTTCCTGCTCCACTCCCAGCGAGGGAAAATTGACTCTCTCTCCGCAAGAGCACTAGTTTCTCTTACCTTTGATGTCTTTACGCGAAATGTAGTCTTATGACATTAATGCATCTTCACAGACTGCTATAAAAACCACCTTGCAACAAGAGTTTCGCGATTTCCCTTCTTCCTCCGATGAATTGCATTTCCTTCATATTCATGTAGGTTGGCATTTTTCGTACGACCTTTTACTTCATGTGGTCGGTGTATATGAAAACTGGACTCGATGACATTTCCACCAATACAAACATTTGTGCAGTTTCTCTCCGGTATACCTGAAAACTACACGCTCATTATTATAAGCACATTCTATCTCCACCCTGAATGGCCGGCCGCGGTGGCCGAGGGGTCTGAGGCGCTCCAGTCACGGTCTGCACGGCCACTACGGTCGGGCATTCGAATCCCCCTCGGGTATGGATATTTGTGCCGTCCTTAGTATTAGCTAGTTCATAAGTAACTTGTAAGTTTAGGGACTGATGACCCCGTAGTTAAGTTCCATAAGCTATACAAACATTTGAATTTCCACCCTGAATGAATTGTAAAACTCAGACCTTCACATTATATTGATTGATTTTGTAAACAAAGTTTAACAATTTTTTTTCGTACTCATGGTGACAACTTCACATTATTTAGAGTCAATTGCAAATTTTTACACCGTACTGATATCTTATTTAAATCGTTCTGTAGTTGGTTTTGATCTTCAGATGATTTTACTAGATGGTAAATGACGGCGTGATCTGCAAACAACGCAAGAGAGCTACTTAGATTTTCCCCTAAATCGTTTATTTAAATAAGGAACAGCAGAGGACCAATAACATTACCCTGTGGAAAGCCCAATATCACCTGTTTTAGTCGATGCCTACCATCGATTACTATAAACTGTGTCGACTCTGACAGGAAATCCCCTATCCAGAAATTTGGGGCGATATACTATAACCAGGCAATTTGATTAAAAGCCGTTTCTGACGTATGGTGTCAAAAGCCTTCTGGAAATCAAGGAATACGGAATCGATTTGCGAACCCTTGTCGATAGCACCCATTACTCAGTGTGAGTAAAGAGCTAGTTGCGTTTCGCACGAACGATATTTTCTAAATCCGTGTTAACCTTGGGCCAATAGATAATTCTGTTAGGGATATTTCATAATATTTGAATACAGGATATGTTCCAAAACCCTGCTACAAATTGACGTCAGTGAAATAGGCCTGTAGTTTAATGGGTCACACCTTACTGCTTTTGTTGAATATAGGTGTGACCTGTGCAACTTTCCAATCTTTTGGTACAGATCCTTCTGTGAGAGAGCCACTGTATTTGGCTGTTACGGAGCAGATAGAAATCCCTCCTGTGTAGGCCTACGGTGTGCGCTGGCCACGCAGTTGGGCAACAGCACATGGCGACCTCCTGTACTCCTTGCTCGGAACGCAGGGACGAGCAGCGCAAACGTTGCGCCACTCCCGCCGAGAAATCTTCAGGGGCTGGCCGTTGCGTTTGTAGAGGGGGAGAATCCGGCGTTACGAAATGGAAACCACCAGGCAGAACAGCCGAAAGTACACCCTCAACTGTGCAGATCCAGTATTATACCAACCTAGGGCTGACTGGAGTCCGACGTGTTTAGAAAAATTCAGGATGTATCTTAAAAAAGTGACTTTCAGTTTACATTTGGGAATGCAGAGGAAGTTAGTTGCGCTTGGTAATCGGAGCAGAACTTAACAAATATCGAGGATGTTATTTGACGTTGTCTGTGAGGGGGCCTAAATATTTTTCTTTTGAGTTGGTATGTCTACCTACATACAATAGGAATAACAGAAGAGGACCCTAAATGTAGGATCTGTGATGACGGTGATGAAACTGCATCACATCTAATCTTCGAATGCATTGCATTGGAGAGTAAAGCCGGCCGCGGTAGCCGCGGGGACTGAGGCGCTCCAGTCACGGTCTGCACGGCCACAACGGTCGGGGGTTCGAATCCCCCTCGGGCATGGATATTTGTGCCGTCCTTAGTCTTAGTTAGTTCATAAGTAGTTTGTAAGTTTAGGGGCTGATGACCCCCTTGTTAAGTCCCATACTCTCTACAAACATTTGAACATTTAGAGAGTAAAAGGCACAACATTTGGCATAACCAGACCCGAAGAAATTGTCTAACAAAGAACTGGTAAAGGGACTCTTTGCACTGTTCAAGGGCATTGGTTGGCTTTACTAGATATACAGTGAGCGATACCGCACAATAAACTTAGTTTCGGTGCGGGCAGTGGCGGGTTGGACCAAGATTGTTTTGGCTTCCCTGAGAAAATAAAATAAAATCAAATCAGGTATGTCTAAAGTCTTGAACGTATATTTGATTAATAAAGATAACCATTTTCAACTCATTTTTGAGTAATCTTCAGATGAAATTGTATCTTGGTTAGTCAGTAGTATGTGCCAACAGGCACTGTAATCTCCTACAAGCACTAGCAACAGGCAGTAAAACACTTGTAAATAACCACATTGGCTGTTGCACATACGCCGCAGATTTTGGTTTAAATCTTTTTGTGGTGTATAGTAACTAAAATCAGGCAATGCTGGTTACAAGTATAAACTTACTGTGTCTGGCACTTAAACCACATTATATTTAAAATTTAATCTAGCGCCATCACTTGCAGTAGGTAACTACGCCACATGGTGGCTAATGCCATACTGAAGCACAATTGACGAGTTAATCGTGATATGCAAACAGTTACATAACACATGTATTTTAACGAACGTATGTATCCTTTATATGCAACAGCCAATGTTATTTTTAAGTACTGTACTTTTTGTTAGTATTTATAATTCATAATTTTTTAATTAGGTTATTACACTGACTGACACATAATTTGATCTGAAGATTACTAAAAATGAGTTGAGTTGAAAGTAATTATCTTTAGTAAATAAATATGCTGTCAACAATTACGATATATGTACTCAATTGAAAAATCAATGCTTTTTCATCTAAATTACTGGTTCAACGAAGCAAAATAGTGGATGATGGAAATTTTATGATTTTCGTTCCTACTTCTCAGTCTGTACATCTTACCAGAGCAGAGAACCTCCACATCGCACCCTCCCAAGATTTTGTGGTAAGATGCCCCAGTGGCTAGCATAAACATAGAAAAAGCAAAAAAGTGTAACTGTGAACGAGGCGAACAACATGAAGCACAGTGAAGGAGTCCTGGCGTTGTGGTTTCGTGGTCAGTGTCCTACTGCGAAGCGGGAGAGCCGTCTTCCAATCTTCCTTGATCTAAATTATTTTTATTTTACACTGTTACTGTTCGTCCGGTCTTTGGCTTGTTTCCACTCTCTCTCTCTCTCTCTCTCTCTCTCTCTCTCTCTCTCTCTCTCTCTCTCTCTCTCTCTCTCTCTCTCTCTCTGTGTGTGTGTGTGTGTGTGTGTGTGTGTGTGTGTGTGTGTGTGTGTGTGTGTGTGTGTGTGTGTGTGTGTCCTTCTGTAACAGTGACGTGTAAGAAAGTGTCTTATTATGAGACTTAGTTCTCGAATGGTAAGGCAGCAAGCAAACCTCCACCGGTAAATACTGTTATATACGCCTGTAGTGACAGTAATAGACTAGTTGTGCAGAATCAACTTCCTTTACAGCTTCCTTCTGTGCGTGTCGCTGTTGCAAACTGGTGTTATACCACGGCACAGAAAGCTGAGTACAACGAACAGGGACATCGATGTCCAGACGCGTAGTTGATAATGTGAAGAAAGTGTTTCGAGCACGTCTCCCGCTTCACAGTCCAGTATCGTGATCGTGAAGCTACGACCCTCCGCGGACCTTCCGCTCCGCCTGATGTTGCACTTGTTGATGGAGCGTCCACTGCTTATATTTAGCTTCTTTTCTTAAGTTCCGTACACCTTACTTCTCTTACGCTTGATGTATGTTCAGTTTTTGACTGAATCTCAAAGGGGCGTGATGGAGTTTCCATAGTAAGACCATAGAGTTTACTTGTTATACACGCGGAACAACGCCCCACCTCGACAATGCTCGTTGTGATAATTTTTGCTTTTGGTATTGTACGTAAACACTGTTCCTCCTACACTGCATCTGCTTCTGTAACCACGAGCTAGCCATGGTCACTTTGCACTGTGAAACGTCTAACGGCCAAAAATCAATTACAGCTGAATTGTGTTAGTGTATTCACATGTCTAAATCTTTACTTTCTTGATTTTTCAAAAATATCTGCCTCATTTTATGTGAAATTAGCAGAGTATCGCCTAATTTTTTTTTTCCCAACTAAAGCACTGGCTATTGTGTACTTGTTTATTTACATCAGTCACAGTTAATTGGAAACAGCCTCAACTGATACAATGAACGTACACTTGCACTGTATATTACAAAATATGCTGAAAGTCACACACCGTGACCGACATCACAAGCACCTACAATCCTGGCACTCGTACTGCAGTGATTTTACCACTTTTGGTCAGATGTAAGTTTAACGTGACTAAAATGACAAGCATTTGATGTGACTCGGTTGCTGATTAAACAGAAAATTTCGATATGTCCTCGACTGCTGGCAGTGGGTGATACGGAGACACGTGGTCAGCCGGCTGGACAAAGCCTGGGCGGGCGGCGCGGGCAGGCGGGCCGCTTTCCCCGACTTTCACCGCCGCATCTGGGACACGCCTAAAAAGCGCCAGTGAAACCACCGTACAGAGGACGCTGCGCTCTGCAACTGACGTCGTAATAGGCACAAACGAAATATGACATCTATAGAATGGAAATGCCAAGTCCTGCAAAAACTGGCACTCTATGGTTTTCGAGGCAGATCTCTTAGCTGGATGTCATCGTACTTGGCAAACAGAAAACAAAGAGTAATTGTTAACAGCAACGGCAAGAAATTTGTCTCTGGCCGGAAACACAATTACGCGTTCCACAAGGTTCGGTATTAGGGCCACTACTGTTCCTGTATTACATCGATGATATGCAAGCCAGGTCCAGTCTGATACCATCCTCTTTGAAGATGACTAAACAGCTATAGTCTGTTGTAAAAATGAGGTAGACCTAATTCGTCATATTGAAGGAAAAAAAAAAGACTTGGGCAAGTAGAGGGATGAGTCAAAAATAATAATCTAAAATTAAGTGAAATAAGGTATATGGACAAAAAATTAAGACACTGCATACAGTGTCACATTCCTTGGCATATTAGTAAATAAAAACATGTTGTGGGGTCACAGTTACGACAGCATACTGAGTTGACTGAATAGTCTTGTATATATTATGAATATTTTGTATAGTGTCACTTATTTAGCTGTAAGGAAAACTTTATATAATGCTTATTTTGTTTATTAGGTATAGCATAACTTTCTGGAGGTCAGAGAAAACAAATTTACTTAGCTTTCAGACTACAAAAAAAGATCATTCGAGCAATGATGGGAGCTAAACCAAAGCAACACTGTAAACCTTTATTTGCAAAACTAGATCTAATGACCATTCCAAGCATGTATATCTATGAAACTTTCACTTTCACAAAAAGAAACCCACAACTTTTTGAGGGCGACTGCTTCTCTCACCAATATCAAACTAGGTATAGAACGAACTACATGTTACCAACCCATACATTAAAGTTGTATGAAAAAACCCCATCTTATATGGGCATGAAATTTGTAAATAAAATATTTGAAGGTATGGATGACTCAGATGTCAAAAGTACCAAAAGAGACTTGGAAAAATACCTCAAAAATAAATGTTACTACAGTGTAGAAGTTTTCTTGAATGACAACAGTTCATTACAATTATATATCCTCTAAAATACCTCCTTGTGATGTAGCACCACATTTGTTAGTTTATTGCCCTTATGTATTACTACTGTATATAGTGTAACTTTGACAAGTCACTGCGCCACAATCTTTGATTCTATAAGAGATGTAATGTCATAATATTTGAATTGAATACTCTGAGACAACCGTGGAGATCGGGGGAAATCTGTGTGGTTTTTCTTTTTTCTTCCATCCGGAAGGAATCGTGGAAATTTAGGAATTTATTTATTGCTGCGATTTTTGACTAGTCATAACTTTTAGTTCGCTATTGCAGAAGAATATTCCAACAATAAAAGATAGATCAAACTTTAGTTAAAAAGAAAACACGTGGTCTATAATGTCAATACACAGTGCACTCGCGTCTTCCGATAGCAGAATGAGTCAAATTGTGTCGATGAGCGTGATTTACATTTCGAACAGGTCACGGGGGAAAATGCGAGTAGTGGTTTGAGAAGCGTTACTTTCAAAGTAAATGTTCTTTTACGCAAGATTAAGTTAATAGTGAGAAAGTCCCATGATTTTTTAAAATCACGAATCGTTTGACTCCCATTTAAAACACTTACAAGGAGACCACATGGGTGTCGGATTTTACTATTTGTTTATATTTATAGTGCGTGAGGTTCACAACTTAAATAACAATCGGCCAAAGCCATTCGATGCAACTCAAAAATTCTCGAGAAAATGGACTTTGAAATATTGTAAAAGTACACGTTAGTACCAATAACTAAAACACTTGCAAAAATGGGCCGGTGCAGCTGAGGTGGTAGCGTTGTGGGCTGACGATCGTGGAGTCTGTGGTTCAAACCACACTGCGACAGATATTTTGTTTCGTTTTCGAATTCAGTCACAAAACATTTTGGGATCTCCAATTCCACGCGTTTAGCTTTTTACGTGTACGTAGATGACCTGAAAACCTTGTCTTCGCGTAAAACGATGGTTGAGAAGGTTAGCTGCTTGGAAAGCCATTAGTAGCTATGGAGATGACTTTTCCAAAAAGTGTCGTAGCTCTCCACAAAATGCACAATCAGAGACTGCCGTGGTCAACTAATAGTGAAACCAATACTGTAAAAAAAAAAAAAAAAAAAAAAAAAAAAACTATTTTTATTGAAACCACCGTTAACAACATTCTATAAAATACAAAACAATTACGAATAAACAAAAATACGTTCACATTTCGTAAAAATTACCATTATATATTAGAATTGTGTAAGTATTCGAAAACAACGGGAAAAATAAATCTGTCACCACAAGATTCGAACCACCGACAGACGCTGCACGTCCTTTGTTTGGTACTTAGGGTTATTTGCAAAACTTAAAAGTCGATTTTCTCGAGAATTTTTGAGAGTTGCGTCGAAAGGCTGCGGCTCATTGTTATTTACGTTTTGAACTTCACGTACCATAATTATAAAAAAAAAATTCTAAAATTCGATACCCACGTGGGCTTGTAAGACGAATTTCAGGCTCAGAAGATCAGCCATTAATGGCATCATCAATAAAGTCTGAAGGGCACATTGGACTTTAACACCAGCCAAAAAAGACCAATCCTAGAGTAGTTCACCATATTTTAGTTCTTTTATAGATAAAAATATGCAGTAATAATGGTAAAGAGTGTAATTGTTTCAAGAAAAAACTTGGAAGTGAAATCAACTAATCATAATTACGTGTTTTGGTTCAGCTTCCGCTGTGTTCTTAGGTACGCGCCTAACAGCAGACTCGAAAATAGTGAGACGCCCGAAGAAAATAGCGAAATATTGACAAGGGAGATAGGAAATGTAGCGCAAATAATGCTGTTCTATTGGGTTCCAATCTGAAGATATACTCGAAAATTGTAACATAAACTTGTAAAACGACCTCATCATAAACTAAAATATCTGTGTCATTTCGAAGAAACTGAAATATACGCGAACAATATATACGGAAAAGAAATGTAATAATAATATGCCCACTGGAAGTTTGTACCTCACTCGTGACTAGCCGTTCTTTCATCCCATTAACTGCGGCAAAAAGGTGTAGGTTTTTTACTCTTCTCCTATGCGCCGTGTAATATAGTAATTACAGTGAAAAACATACATTGTACACAATTGCGGGATATCGAAGTTGTTAAGCCAAAATGGAAGAGAACATTTTGCACGCCTCACTGGAGCCAAGCTTTTACACTCGAAATCACGTTCGCATTCAAGCAATTTTATATTAAAAGCTGTTACATTTTCAAATTGTGATATGGGTACGTCGATGTCATAATGTGCCTTTTGCCGACCATTTTGCAACATAAGCCTATACATTGGTAGCAAATTACAGCGTGAAGTTTAAAGATGCTGTCTCTCGTACATTTAATGCATACGCTTCAACGAAATCTCCCATTTGCACTGAGGTTTCATATAAGAACTATCAAATATGTAGGAGTCTCTCCTGGACCTATTGTAATTACATAGTTGGTTTTGGAACTTTTCGTTGAATATATTTGCCTTATTCTGATAGTGATACCTTGTTACTTTCTAACAGTTCATATTTTTTATGAGGTAGATGCCAACGTTTTCCACAGAAATGAGACAGACCTCTGGTTTCTATGATCTAATATTATTCCAATAACGGTTTTTGCGGTTGCGATCTCTCGATGTCACAGATGTGCCTTGTTAGTCACTTGGAACATTCATGTCGTTTGACCATCGGGGTAGAGCTTGCGTTGTTTCTTTTTTTGTATTATTATTTTCCCTTTAGAAGCCGTTCTGATTTTCTGAATTTAGTGTAAGAAAGCGTGCGGAAAGTAATGCCTTGCATTATACACACCAACGTGTTTCGCTATACTTCCTCGTTTTTACATGTTGCAGTGATTTGTTTTTAAATCTGCTGAAGTCACACAATATGTAGAAACGGGGAAAAATTAAAAAAAACTACTGATGATAAAACTGTAGCGAAACACATTTGTATATAAAAAGAAAAACCAGTGGTTCGCTTAACGCAGATTACTACAGGATGTAAAGAAATGAAATACATTTTAGGAAACACAGACTAGAAGAGCTTCAGCATCGAGATCATATTAACAATGTACAGCTTTATTTTTCATATCTACATACTTATTTCCCAGTATACTCACCCTGTCGACAAATCCATTGTTCAAATTCAAATGTTTGTAAATCTATCTGACCAAACTGCGTGGTCATCAGTCCGTAGCTTACAAACTACTTAAACCTAGGTAAACTAACCTAAGGACAACACACACACACCCATGCCCCAGGGAGGACTCTAACCTCCACGGCGAGCAAACGCGCGCTCCACAGCGAGATGCTTTAGACCGCTCGGCTACTCCACCGCGGCAAATCCATTGTTCTCAGAGAGACTGCTCGGTTGGCACTATTACTGCGGAATCTTTCGCTTTGTTGACTGGGAAACCACCTCACGTCTGCTTGCACGGCATGAAGATTCCAATATTATCCATTTACCGGTGTAGGCCATTTCGATGTACATTGAGAGCCCATTGCCACAGGCGTCAGGCCCAGGTTCACACCCACCTTGAACTTAGTTTGCTCCCCAAGGAGAGCACTCCGGATTTGGTATACCGCTCGAGGCTTGTCGAATTCCGTTCGCGGTTCGATAATGCCATATTTATTTACACTGATGGTTCCAAGAGCACTGCCGGTGTCGGATCTGCCTTCGTCGTCGGGGACAACCGGTTCCAATACAAGCTCCCTGACCGGTGCTCGAATTTCACGGCTGAGCTTTTTGCCCTCCACCAGGCTGTTTTGTATACCTGCCGCCACCGCCAACCTTTCTATGCCATATGTTCGGACTCCCTTAGTGCCCTGCAGAGTCTTAAGGACCCTTTCTCGAACCATCCTCTCGTGTATCGGATCCAACGCTCCCTCCAGTTGCTAGCAGATGACAGCTGTCACGTTTCTTTCCTGTGGGTCCCTGGCCACGTGGGAGTGCCCGGGAATGAGACCGCCGACATAGCAGCCAAGGCAGCAGCTCTTTTGCCTCGCATGGCTACCTTTTGCGTCCCATCAGACGATGTTCAACGGGCTCTTCATCGGAGAATCGTGTCGTCCTGGCACAGTGCGTGGTTCTCACTCCACGACAATAAATTGAGAACTGTAAAACCGATCCCGACCGCTTGGAGGACCTCCTCACGCTCCTCTCGGCGGGAGGAGGTCATCCTGGCCCGGTTGCGGATCGGTCACTGTCGTTTCAGCCACCGTCATTTGCTAACCGCCGATCCTGCACCGCTGTGCTCCTGCGGTGAATTGCTGACGGTGCGACACGTTTTATTGTCTTGCGTGAATTTTAATCATCTCCGTGTAGCCCTTCACTTTCCATCTACTCTGGAGGAACTTTTAGCTGATGACACACGAGCAGCTGCTCGACTTTTGCGCTTTATCAACATGTATCCAAGGATATTTAACCCTTTTGATTGTTTTTTTATCTTTCGTTTTTAGCCTTCTCTTGATATTCTATCTGGTAGTTACCAATTTTTGAGATCTACCGAATCTCTGTTCTTATCTGGGCGCTAATGACCTTAGAAGTTGTGGGCCCTAAAACCACAAAAAAAAAAAAAAAAAAAAAAAAAAAAAAAAAAAAAAAAAAAAAAACCAACCAACCTCGAAAAGGCGCCACAAAACGCTGACTTGGGACACGCGAAACCTACACATAAAACGTCCGCCTAAACGGAGGCGAATAGATCGGATTGCAGCAGGCTGCTAAACACATTACTTGGATTTATCTTGTAGCACAAGGGGTCGGTAGAGGTTATCCGATAGGCTGTGACTAGTGCCGTAATGTTGTTAGTAAACTGTTTGGGTTCCGCGGAGACGACCCGCCTCCAAAATACCTCGCGAAGGCCAGAGACTGTGTGTGTGTGTGTGTGTGTGTGTGTGTGTGTGTGTGTGTGCGCGCGGAGCAGAGGTCGTCCTTCGTCCTCGTGTCGGCTGGCCTGGCGGTCGCGTGAGTCTCGCAGCCCCCACCACCGGCCGCGGCGCGCGCAGTGCTGCCAACCGCGCGGCTGCTCCAGTTGGCTGCTCCAGTTACACAGAAACGCCGCCCCAGCCTCCGGCACATCCTGTGCGCTACGCTACCCTCCCCCCCCCCCCACCCTGCCTCCCATTACCCCCTCCCGTCCCGCCTGGCCGCAATATCGCCCCACCGGTACCAACTTCCTCAAAGTAGTGCGAAAAGAACCACACGACGCGCCGCTTTGTCAGCCGTACTCTAAACGCAACCAGTTTTAATCTCACAAGGAGACAACCTGGCTATCGGATTTTAGAATCTTTCGAGACAGGACACAGTTCGTAGTAATCGATGGTAAGGCATCGACTAAAACAGAGGTGATATCGGGCGTTCCACAGGGTAGTGTTATCGGTCCTCTGCTGTTCCTTATTTACGTAAACGATTTGCGAGAAAATCTAAGTAGCTCTCTTGGGTTGTTTGCAAATGACGCCGTCTTTTACCGTCTAGTAAAACCATCTGAAGATCAAAACCAACTGCAGAACTATCTGAATAGGATATCACTATCGTGTAAAAGTTGGCAATTGACTCTAAATGAGAACTATAAAGTCGTCCACATGAGTACGAAAAGAGATCCGTTAAACTTTGTTTACAAGAGAAATAAATCAAACATGAAGGCCGTAAACTCCACTAAATACCTTGGAATTACTATTACTTTAGACTTAAATTGGAAAGAACACGTAGATAATGCCGTGGGAAAGGTGAACCAGAGACTGCGTTTTAATGGCAGAACACACAAAAGATACAACAGAACTACTAGAGAGACTGCATACACTACCCTTGTCCGTCCTTTTTTGGAATATTGCTGCCCAGTGTGGGATCCTTATCAGGTGGGTTTGACGGAGGACATCGAAAGAGTCCAAAGAAGGGCAGTTCGTTTTGTGGTACTGTTACGATACAGGGGAGACAGCTTCACGGAAATCATACGGAATCTGGGATGGGAATCATAACAACGGCGCTTATCGCTACGGCGTGGGCTACTTACGAAACTCCAATCGACAACATTCTCCTCCGAATCCGAAAATATATTGTTGACTCCCATTTACATAGGCAGAAATGATCATGAGATTAAAATACAAGAAATCAGAGCTCGGAGAGATTCAGGTGTTCTTTCTTCCCGCGCGCTATACGAGATTCGAATGTGAGATAAATAGTATGAAGGTGGTTCGATGAACACTGTCAGGCACTTAAATGTGATGTGCAGACTATCCCAATGTAGATTTAGAATTATGGTACGATAAGTTCAGTACCTGAGTTAATTGGAATAATCGATTATGTCAGCGGGAGCAAACCAAGGGTAATTGCAGGGGCGGATCTACGACATTTGCCAAGGGGGGCAAGTTTAAATTTGCCGCCCCTTCTTTCACCCCCCCCCTATGTAAGAATCGACTTTTGACACTAATTGGGTTACATATTTCTAAATGAATGTCACAACCTCACAACATGAACTTATTTTATTGACTGGATTAACATCAAAGGCAAACAGAACAATTTTAATACTTACAAAAATATTAAGATTACTCATCGTACAAAAATCAATTAAAAATTTCGCTTTTCGAGCTTTTTTTTGCTGCAAAACTGTTTTTGATATCATCATAGTTTAGAGAAGCAGCTCGTTTGTGCTCTATGGATATTATACTCTGATTTGTTAAGCAGTCATGCTCCCCAAGTATATTTAATTAGTTTCAGCTTGCTGAAACTTCTTTCTCCAGACGAAACAGAAACTAGGATGGTAAGATATATTTTAACGCTGTAGTAAGATTGGGATACCCCTCTACCAATTTATTTCTATAAATTAAACTTAATGTTGATGATGCAGTGGAATCTTGCAAGGTTTTGTCTACTGCCAGCACATGTTGTCTGAAACTTTCAACTTAAAGTTCTTCCTCGCTAAGATCTTCTGCCAGTTCCGCTGCTTTGGCCTTCAAGTCCTCCACTTCCATTTCTCGAAATTGCACACCACACAGAAAACTAATTTTTGCAACAATTTTCTCAAGTGCGGTAAACCTGGTACTAAGCTCAGTCAGTTATTGCTTATTTTTTCTGTGATTGTTGGATACTTCATCCTCACAAAGCTCATCGGCCATTTTCTTCTTTCTTCGAATCCTTTTTTCGGAGAATATCGTTGATACCTCATTATCTTCTGCTAGCACTTTGGCCTCAGAAATAGCTTCAGAGGTACAAGAATCCCGGGAAGTTTTGAGAAAGCCCAAAAGTCCTTGAATGTTTGGAACAGCTTTATCAATTGTGAATGTTAACTTCGCAGAAACTGATTAACATGAGCAATTTATTTTAATATTGTGCATACCAGAAACAAGTTAAAGTAATGAATTTGAGTTATCTCATATTTTTTTAAAAATAGATATTGTCTCTGATTTTGTTTCTGGTGTTGACAATTTATAAGTTTGTTTCTTCCAGGCCCTTCAAAATTTTATGAAAATGCTTGTAAACAGCTTCAACCGCATCTTCTCTTGAAGATCACCTAGTCTTGCTGAATGTCTGCTGAATTTCCTCCTACTAAATTTAAAGAGTGAGCAGCACATGGTACGAAATAGGCCAGTTCATTCTTGACTGGACCCCTTTGTACTTTCCAGCCCTGTTTGCCCCATTGTCATGAGACTGCTCCCTGCAGTACTTAATGTCAATCCATCTTGTTCCAATGTTTTTGCAGTATCTCTTGACTAAGGCCTTCTCCTGTTTTGTCTGTAACTGTAAAAAAGTCAGTACAACTTTCCACAACCTCTGAGTCATTCGACAAGACATATCGAATTACTTGTGTAATCTGCGCATTGTGGCTGATATCTGAAGTGCAGTCAAACATCAGTGAAACGTATTTAGCAGCTAAAATATCTTTAATTATATCTTGTTTTATTTTGTCAGAAATCAAGCCACGGAACTCATCTTGTATATTTTTGTAAAAATGGCTAATCTGGCCTTTCTTGTGGCGTTCAATACGCAGACGAAGGACAGCATCAATAATACAGTGATAATCCTCCTGTTTTATGTGGTCTTGCTGCCCAGTGTGCGATACTTATCAGGTGGGTTTGTCGGAGGACATCGAAAGAGTCAAAAGAAGGGCGGCTCGTTTTGTATTGTGATACAAGGGAGACAGCGTCACGGAAATTATACAGGATCTGGGATGGGAATAATTAGAACAAAGGTGTTTGTTGGTGCGACGTGGGCTACTTACGAAACTACAATCGTCAACATTCACCGAATGCGAAAATATATTGTTGCCTACCACTTATATAAGTAAAAAAGATCATCTTAATAAATCCGTGAAATCAGAGCTCCAACAGAGAGATTCAGATGTTCTTTCTTCCCGCGCGCTACTCGAGAATGGGAGATAAATAGTATAAAATTCAGATGAACCCTCTGTCAGGCAGTTAAATGTGATTTACAGAGTATCCTGTGTAGATGTCTATCAATTCCACCGCCACCGAGAGAGGACTCTAGATCCATAATGCTTTTGACTTTCAATAAGAAGTGTGCGCACCTGAAATACTTTTTGTAAGGACTGGAACGTTATTCAAATTCACCTGTTTTACAGGTATTACTTTGATATGAAACATGAATATTCATTTATCTGAAAAAGGAAATCTATGCAAATTAGTAAACATTGTGCATTTACTTATGCAATAACGCAAACATCTCCCTCATTGTGGCTAATATCTAGTAGATTTTTAAAGTTTGATTACCTGAAGTACCTGTGAGAGGGCAACACTGAAGTCAGCAACCAGGAATTTGTGTTATTAAATGATTTCGGTATTTCTTGCAGTCATTTTACTTTTAATAATTCTGTGTCAGTTAATATTATTAAATTATACCAGAAAGATAATTTCTGTAAAAAAAATAAAAAATAAAAAAAATGGTCGAAATTTGCCGCCATCTAAATTCTGCCCCCTTTGCCCCTCCCTCGATCCGGCCCTGGTAATTGAATATATAATCTCAGAAAATCAGGCCATGCTGATCGGATTATGAAATGAGCCACTACAAGTAAGTTTAATTTGAATAGGAAATTAGGATATAAAATGCAATGGGACGAAAAGCGTTACTGAAGGACAGATATCTGTAGACATCAGAAATTAATGTAAATCTTGGGAAGTCCTTTCTATAGGAATTTGCTTGGAGTGTACCTTAACAGAAGTGTAATGTGGACAAGAGGAGGATGGCTTTTGAAGTTTGGTGCTGCAGACGAATGCTGAAGATCGAGTGGATAGATGGCGTAACTGACGTACTTAACAAAATCGGGGAGAAATTTCTGGCGTATCTTGACTAATATAAGGAGTCAGTTGGTGGGACACATTCTGTGAGATACTGAGGAATAGTGAAGTGTGTGGGGGTAAAAATGGCAGAGGGAGGCCAGAGGCGAGTACAGTAAGCAAGTTCAAAGGGATGAAGAGGCTTGGAATGAGTGGGTAGCGAGGAGAGCTGCATCGAACCAATATCAGAACTGAAGACGAAATTGGAATTAATAATACATATTTGCAGATGCTTTCGTCAGAACAAGTGATCGTCAGCCAGTGGGAAGATGAGCTCCTAGATCAAACAAAAGTTCGAAGTTTTACAAGGATGACAGCTCCCGTTGCAGTACTAGCGCAAGAGTGGAAATTACGCGAAACGGTCAGTCTTTAGACTGGTTTGTGCTCGGCGAGAAAAAACGCATGTCTACGTTATCGGGCGGAAACCGCGACATTCTTATCTTCACACAGGGACACACCCCGAGGCCGAATGGTGGCGAGGCGTCATTTGGCAAAGATAAGCCACCAGCGGATTGGGCAGCTTTCGTGCGTTATCAAAGTCTAAATGGGTTGGGTCTGCTAGCTTCGCAGCCTGTGCCGTACAATGGAAGAACAAATCGGTTGTTTCGTTTTATCAATGTACGAAAGTTTGAACGATAAAGTGAAACAATGCATTCGAATTGCCAAAATAAGGCACGCTCGCTCTTTTTGTGTGCAATAACACTAACCCAGCGACCCTGTGGGGAAAATCTCCGTTGCTTGAGTGTCGGAAAGGCTACACCATAACGTTCTTCAGATCTCAGCTGACGAAGTGAGTGAATTCTTCTTCACGCCAATCAACTGCCAAGCGCAAATAAACAATTGCCCTGAAGAATCCCCTAGCCACATAACGATGACATTCCACCTAAAGATGTAATAATAAATACAACAAGAAAAGCAATAATCATTCTCTCTTCTGAAGCGATATCCAACGACGGTGTTAGCATAACTATGATTAAGAATGTCATAGATACGAAATTACCCGTCTTAACAGATATATTTAATTTCTCTCTCGTGAATGGAACTCACCCTACCTCTTGGAAAAGCATAGTCCGACCTATCCCTAAAGAACAAAACCCGAAATCACATGGTGATTTTCGGCTAATCAGTAAATTGCCTGCTGTTTCCAAAGCCCTTTTGCAAATTCAGCTGTTGTTGTTGTTGTTGTTGTTGTTGTTGTGGTCTTCAGTCCGGAGACTGGTTATTTGACAAATATCAGTCTGGCTTTCGTAAAAACCAGATAATGTCACTGTATTCAAGTAGATCTCCTTCTGCCTCTAAGCCCTTAAAATTTTTCGTAACATCTTTCTAAAACATGTAAAACGCAAACTAGTGGAATCACTCGTTCTACGAAACATTCACTATTGTGGTATGGTAATAGTAAAAAAAAAAAAAGACGGTTAGTCAACAATGAATGTATGTGTACGTTACATATGCAATGTCCGTCGATATGAGGATATTAGTGCTTCATACAGCCGGTTATTGTGGCTACGGCCAGACGAACAACGGGACTACCACACGCTGTGCCTTCTCCATCGACTGCTAACCGAGCAAGCGCCACGGCGCCTCGGCTCAGAATTTAGCCACCTTTCTTGCCATCACAATACCAACACAAGAACTCGCCCATACCCTAGCTGTGCCCGTTCATAAAACGAAAACATTTGCAGCCTCCTCTGTGTCTGCTGTTCGCCTCTGGACCGAGGTGCCCTGTTCTCTTAGCACGTTTGTCTTCTGCAACGTCTAGGAAAAGATTAAACTCTTCCTTATGTGACCCTCTTAAAACTATCGTCAAAACTCACGTATACAGTCAAGTTTCTCTCTGCGTGATAGGAAAGTCGATGCCCTTCTATCCGTTATTTGTCTTCTTCCTCTTTCTTTGACCATAATCTGCTTTTCCGTTATGTATTATTACTCATTTTTCTTCCCCTTACCCACGTCTTACTTCATGTACATTGCCGCTAGCAACCACAATTAAAGCCTTCCTATGTAGTAATACTTTCCATGCTTCTTTTTTTAATCAAATACAAATATAAACTGTCTTTTTGTTACGTATACTGCTTGAAAATTTTCAATTTTTGTAGTTTTAGTATATTGTAATATTGGTAATGTAAAATATGTAAAACGCCAGGTTATGTGTAAGAGAGATAGAGGGAAGGCGCTAACCTTGACAGGTTAAATATAAATAAATGAGTGAATAAATAAATAAATAAAATGTTCAGAAAACAAAGAAATGAGCTAGTAAATGTGGTACTGCAGGAGCATGCTGAAGAGTAAATAGGTAGACGCAGTGGGTAATAATATAAGAAGGTGAAGTAATGACTGGAAAGGTACGAAATTTGTCATAGCTAGTCTAAAAATAGCAGTTAATTTACAGGGCACCGCGTGATGGATCGAGGAATCCAGTTTGGCGATGGTGACACAGCAGAAACGAGAGAGAGAGAGAGAGAGAGAGAGAGAGAGAGAGAGAGAGAGAGAGAGACTAGTGCTTCAGAGGAGTGGACGGTGGGACGAATCCAGGTGTTTGGTTTGGGAAGGGTTTGGGCAGTTCGGGGGGATGAGTATGCGTCGCTCGATTTAGTAAGGCGTGGTGTTTATCGAGGTAAACTCTAAAAACCGGTAACTTCCGGAGGGGGGGTGGCGGCATCGTAGCCCCTCCGGATCCGCTACTGGTAAACGGGTTAGAGTGGACGTCGGCTGCAGTAGCGGCGCATCGGATCTGTCGTTCGACTAACACCACTAGCAGAGCACATACGGGATATGACGTGACGATTTTCCTCTGAAACCGTCACTTTCACCTTATACCTTTTCCATGAAGCGCGTTTTTTGACGACTCGCAATTAAAAAAAACAGGTAGATGGATGGAATAGCTCTAAAATTTTACACTATCTATCTTATGCGGTGGCATGACGTATAGCAGTTGCATAAGGGAATTGCCTGAAAAACAACGGATGAGCGAAGCAAATTAGTTGCGCTTAAACATAAATACGAGGAGGCGATACAAAGTGGAAACAGATTGTAGCCACCAACACCCGGTTTTCGTGGTTTTGAAGTAACTCCTGTAACGAGCGATGGCAGCGACTGCGCGCTAGAGTGCAAACACGAAACGCCCGGCCTCACCTCGGCGCCCGCACCGCTCCTCGTACATTGGCGCACATAGCAATAAAAACAATTATCTGCATCAGTCTCTTATTTCTCCCGCGACGCGTTTCGAGAGTTTACACTCTCATCTTCAGGTGGGATGTATCTTTCTGCTTACATTACAGACATTATAGACTGTCAGGCAGCAGTTAGAGTAGATGGCAAATTAAGCTCATGGTTCAGGGTAGTTTCAGGAGTAAGACAAGGCTGTAACCTGTCACCACTGTTGTTCGTACTATTCACGGATCATATGTTGCAAACAGTACACTGGCAGGGCGGGGTTAAAGTAGGTCAAAATAAAGTAAGCAGTCTCACATATGCTGATGACTTAGTTGTAATGGCGGATTCGATTGAAAGGTTGCAAACTAATATTTCAGAGCTTGACCAAAGGTGCAAGGATTATGATATGAAGATCAGCATCTGCAAAACGAAAGTAATGTCTGTGGGAAAGAGATTCAAACAGATTGAGTGCCAAATAGGAGGAACAAAGTTAGAACAGGTAGACAGTTGCAAGTACCTGGGATGTATTTTCTCACAGGATGGCAACAGTGAAAGAACTGGAATCGAGGTGCAGCAAAGCTAATGCAGTGAGTGCTCAGCTAAGATCTACTCTCTTCTGCAAGAAGGAAGTCAGTACCAAGACTAAGTTAGCAGTGCACCGCTCTATCTTTCGACTGACTTTGTTGTATGGGAGTGAAAGTTGGGTGGATACGGTTTACCTTATTCATAAAGTAGAGGTTACAGATATGAAAGTAGCAAGAATGATTGCAGGCACTAATAGATAGGAACAATGGCAGGAGGATGTCCATAATGAGGAAATCAAAGAAAAACTGGGAATGAACACCATAGATGAAGCAGTTAGAGCGAACAGACTTAGATGGTGGGGTCATGTTACACGTATGGGAGAAGCAAGGTTACCTAAGAGACTCATGAGTTCGGCAGCGGAGGGTAAGAGAAGTCGAGGTGGACCAAGAAGAAAGTACTTAGATTCGGTGCAGAATGATTTTGAAGTAAAAGGCATAACATCAGACGAGGCATCAATGTTAGCATTGAATAGGGGATCATGGAGGAATTTTATTAGAGGTACTATGCTCCAGACTGACCGCTGAAAGGCATAATCAGTCTCTAATGATGATGATGATGATGATGATGATGATGATGATGATGATGATGATGATGATGATGATGATGATGATGATGATGATGATATTTTTTTGCTTACATTGATCCTGCTAGGATCCAGCCCGTTATTATTTTGGTTTTCATTTTGCTACTATACGCATATAAACTCTTACTAATGTAGGTAGGTAACCAAATCAATACTTAAATTCATAGCATTTCTACCTACCTACATTAATAAGAGTTTGTATGCGTTTTGTAGCAAAATGAAACCCATAATAATAACTGGCTGGATCCTGGGAGGATCAATGTAAGCAAAAAAAAAAAAAAAAAAATAAAATCCTTCCACCTGAAGATGAAAGTGTTAAGTCTCGAAACGCGTCGTGGGGGGAATAAAAATGACTGATACAGATAATTATTTTTATTGAACTTTTATTGTCATTAATATTGACGGTATAAGGTAACGACAATAGCAACGCAAGAAATGATAGCTACATTGTTATTTAAACATGGCTGCGTTTCTTCAGCGACCATTTACGGTTTCAGTAAGTAGTAAGACAGCTCTCGGACACAGAGGCAGTGTTTTACTAGGTTCCGGCATCTGCTAATAGCAGCGCCTTCATCAGAAATTGCTAAATTTCCTTTAGCATATATTACAATTTTTTTTTAGGTGAAAGTTTTTTAAATGTAAGGACTAGTGCGACGTGCTGGATGGAATTAGTACACAGTCACATGATAAAATAACACGTTTTAAGCTTAGTCACATTTGTAACTACAGCTTTAGCGCTTACATATTTTATCTTGTGGCTTCTATTCTGTAAATCGAACTACTAATTAATTTCATTAAAAAAACTTTCTCCTTTGAGAAAAGAAATTGTAATATATGTTAAAGGCTATTTTAGCAGTTTCTAATGAAGGCACCCTTAGTAGTTGACGAAACCTGGTAAAATACTCATTCTGCGACCGAGAGCCGTCTTACTATTTGCCGGAATGATTGCAACGTTTTTATAGAAAAAATCGGAACAGGAACCGCTTTACCAAGTACGGAACTTTGAAGTTCGTAATGTGCAAATTATTAGTTCCGATCAGTCTTACAAGGAGACCACATGGCTATCGGATGTTAGAATTTTTTAATATTTGTTAGTCATCTTCAGATCTGTTTACATATACAGAATGCAGCGTTTCCATCTTTGCGACAACACTTACACAAGTTGTAACCTACATGTCCTTCCAAAGTTTTTCTCGACAAACTGCATAATGTTGTAAAAATTATAACTTTTAAAAAAGTAATTTTTAGAATCTAATACCTCGGTTTAAATTGAGAAGTAACTAGTAAATTCATCACTGGACCTAGGCATTTATTTTTGTACTGAACTAATAGTACACTTGTGTGTATAAAACGTTCCATGTAGAATATTTACTTTTAGTAGAATACTGCTGATTAGTCTGCAGTATTTAAATTTTCTACAAAGTGTTACAAAAATTTTAAAAGTGCACGCACCCTTAGGCAATCTTATTGGTGTGATATTTTGCATCCATGTGGGCCTCCATATCGACAGTAATATTTAATGAACGTATTTTGGTGCCCTTCGGTAGTCCGCTACTGACAGACATTTGTCTCTACACGTTTTGAAACCCAAGTGCGTGTACTGCAGTCCCCCTAGCAGTTTATTCATCTGTTGATTATCGTTTGATTAATTTTTCATTCACTCTTTAGCTCCGAAATTGCTTGTGTTGTGGGAGCAGTCGGCTGTACAGATTCGCGCCTGAAAGCTTAAGTGAGGCTATGAGACTACCGTTTTCACGATCAAATCGAAGCCTGGAACGTAATGCGGGAGGGAAGCAAGGATGATGCAGTTTGGTAATGGTAAAAAGTAGTCTTAGATAAACCAGTCGTCGATCTGAAGGCTCGTTTGAACGCTACAGTGCTTTTCTACGCATGGTCTTGTTGGGGAGGGGTATGCTGTTGCCTCCATCCAGTTATGCGTGGGGGAGAGGTGACTTAAAGTAGGCTCTTCTCCATTCTTCATGCCTTGTTTGCTCATCAAATTTTCATGTTTCCACTGTTAAATAATTTGGATTACAACTTGGTCGTTTATCTTATTTATACATAGTGTCAGTTATTTCTCTGTAAAATTTCAAGAGAGTTTGCCTTGAGACGTTTTGTCTCGCTCGTAGGAGAATACGGGTTGGAAAAATACCAAGCCCTGACGCAACGTTTCCAGGGCGTCACGAAGGCAAAACAAACGACAGAATAAACATTAAAACGACCCGAAAGCATAAAATCCATTTCAATGGCAGGCCCCAGCTGAACTGCCGCGGTGTGTGGCGCGCTTCCAGATACAGGTAGAACTCGGCACCCGGTGCCCGTCTCTGACGTCACACGCCCGCGCAGGTAGCGCAGTGGAGCACCGGCGGAATGCCACGCAGGACGCTCCGAAATATGTGCAACTTCAATTTTATAACTCGAAGAGGTGGCAAGGTGCGTGAAAAGCTGGCCGTTCAACAGACTTAGGTGTGTGCTTATTGGTTCAAGTACATAATTCTAACTGTATACATTGTTAGATATGTGTGACAAAGACAGTATATGTACAGGATCAGATGTACAGTGTTCAATTATGTACTTATTACACAAGTTCTTAGAATTCAAAGTCCAAACAGGTGATCCAGTTGAGCCCTTCAGGTAATGCGTGGCGGATGTCATTTATTGATCCGCTAAATGCTCGTTTCGGGCATTCACCTACAACATGGTTTATTGTTTGTAGGGCAGCTCCACAGTCACACTTGGGAGATGTTCCCCAGCCTTATTTGTGCTGTAGATATCCGCAGTTCCCTTGTCTCCTGTTCGGATGCGGTTTGTGATTCTCCACTGGCGTCTATGGGGGGGTGTGAAACCTGGAACTCGCTTGAAGGGTTTTCAACCAGATGACTGTTGACGACTGACGATTCTTCCCAGTAGCTATCCATGCTTCATTGATGTCAAAGTTGGTGACATCGAGATGACGTGCAGTTTTCCAAGATGGTTTTCTTGGCTTCAAACGCTGGTGTTCTGCTGTTGATGTATCGCTGTGTATGGGTAGGTGGAGGGTCTTCTGAATGTTCCTCCACATATTCAGGAGAGCATCTGATCTACGTACAGCTTGAGGTTGGTTGTTAGTTAAGACTGGTAGCCAAGCGATTTCAGTACTATGTATGCAACACGTGATAAGTGAAATTGTCTGTTTGAGTTGCACATATATTTTCCTAGAGTGAACACTGTTCATCCAACTTGGACAACAATATTCAGCGACAGAGTGTGACAGTGGCAAAGCAGTTGATCGTAGGGTTTGAGCACTACAACCCCAAGAGGCACCAGCAAGCTTCTGGGTGATATTACGTGTTCGCTTTAGCAGCCACGTTGGAGAGGTGTTGACGGAAAGTTAGGGATCTGTCGAGTGTTACTTCAAGGTACTTCGGTGTGCTGCAGTACTGCAAGGTTTGTTCTCGTGAGTTTTACCTCTGGTTTATAGTTTGAGTCCCGTTTTCGTAAGTGAAATGCTGAAGTGATAGGTTTAAGCGGAGACACCATTTCCTGAAGTATGTGTCCAGAATTTCCATGTCTGCAGTGCTGGATCAGTTTGACACACATCACTATTTCTCAACCGCAGTAGCGCGCGTTTCATTCGTTTCACGCAATGTATTGTTATGTTTTATAAACTTTAGCAAAGAAAACATATATAGCATGAAATAAATCACAGAATGGTTTGTTGTAGTATCCGAATCTGTAATTAGCAATCTTCACTTTTTTCTTTTTTGCTTCTACGGAAACAAAGCATTGAGGCGCTACTCTACGATGCGCGAGGCCGTTCCCCGTCGGGGGTTGGAATCCCCCCTCAGGCATGGATGTCTGTGCCGTCTTTAGTAAAAGCTATTTCATAAGTAGTTTGTAAGATTAGGGACTGATGACACCGCACTTAAGTCCCATACGCTTTACAAACTTTTGAACGTTTTTGAAAAAAAAAAAAAAGTATGTAGGCGTGGTACAAAAATTGGGTACGTGTCTTTGTGCGATCGAAAGTGGTGGGAGGGGTGAGAATTGATCTAACATAAGCGACATTCCATTTCCTACCATTTCAGCCTACCATGTCTTCATTGATGGATGCATTTGATGCTCTGATGAGAGCCAGCATTTCTTGAAGATCCCAAGGTCTTGCCGACAGCATCGCACTTAAAATATTAAAAAAAAGATAAAACTAATGATTATATATTTATATATTTTTGACGACGTTACAGCGTTCAATGAATGGAAATAAATCGCAATTTGCGATCTGTTATGGCTTAACTGTACTAGGTTTAGATTCAATAGCAAAGTACGGCCACAATACTGTATTCCCGCATCAGGGGTATAAAAGCCGAGGCTGGGCTCCTGACAATTGTGTCGATACCTCATGGTCTCTTCTCCCTGATGCGGGAATACAGTATTGTGGTGGCTGCAGAACAAATAGGCTGTGGTAATAGGAAAGAGGCAGCGTGGCGAATGGAGATTTGGTTGTGGCGGAAGACGTGCAGGGAAGAGTCCTCTGCAGTCGGGCTGGTCACTGTGTCCTCGATGGCGGAGTGGTCAACGCGTCTGCCTAGTAAGCAGGAGATCCCGGGTTCGAATCCCGGCCGGGCAAAAATTTTCATTTGCCGCACTTTGGTATTGCATGTAAACCTAGTATAGTGAAGCCCTAACTGATAGCAAGTTGCGATTTATTTAACTCTTTGAAACTAATGATGTCCCGGCCTGCTGCAGCTCGATGTCCCTAGACCAGTGCAAGTGTGCAGCGTTGCCTCTGGCCGCAGCCACGCCGGTAGCAGCGGGCGACACTACACTGCTACAGTGTGCTATTTCTGTCTTGCAGTGACCGGCCCTTCAGCCATATTAAACTAATAAAATCATCGTTAACTACTCACAAGCTCAACGTTTGAGTACCGTGTCATACCACTGAGTTCTACACGAAATTTTGTACTGGAAATAAACATCGCTAATGATGTCGAGTCTTATATAATAATTGCAATGAAACGCACTACTGCTTCGTACGATTTCCTTTGCTGATTCGCTCCACTTTCCGCGAACCAACAAATCCAAGTCTTCGTTCGCCTTTCCGAATGCTAGTTTCACGTTTGTATCTCATTTATGCCGTTTCCGGTTTCTACCATGTTTCCTTTTCGCGACAAAAACATCGAACTGCAGTTACCCGTCATTCAGTATTGTCTATTTTCGGCCGATTCTGGTAGAATTTTTGTGGAGAGTTGGTTGGTACGGGAGTGAAACATAAACGATAAATAGTGCGGATAGAAAGATAACAAAAGCTTTTGAAATGTGGTGCTACAGAAGAATGCTGAAGATTAATTGGGTGGATCGCATAACTAATGAAGAGGTACTGAACAGAATTCATCAGAAAATGTTTGGTGTACCTTGAGTAAAAGAAGGGATCGCTTGGTAGAACACATTCTTAGACATCGAGGAATCGTAAATTTAGCATTGGAGGGAAGTGTGTGGAGTAAAAACCGCTGAGGGAGACCAAGAGACGCATATAGTAAGCAAATTGAAATGTATATGGGTTGCCGTTCTAATGAGGAGATGATAAGACTTGCTCAGGATAGAGTAGGGTGGAGAGCTGCATCAAACCAGTCTCCGGACTGAAGATCATAACACCTGGTAGATTTATGGAATACAAAAGCGTGTAATATTCTTCCTATCTGACTGTCTAAAAATCGGGCGTTTTCCGCATATTCCTACGAATACAATAAAATAATTTAACTAAATGCACTTTCTTCAAACATCAGGATCTGATAACTTAAAAGATCAATGTGAATGGCCTTTTCAGAATAGTTTCATACATTTAGTCATTATAATTGCCCACAGCGTAGTAAGACTGCAAAAGATTGCCTCAAAACTATCGTCGTTCCTTCAAACACGTTTGCTTTGCTAATACCGCAGTTATCATAAACAGTAAATTAACACCAGTGTGGCTCGATAGCACACTGGTAGTGTGTCATACTAGGAGTCAAATTGTTAGGATTTTTATCTGTCGCTTTCCACTTCTTTCACCTCTGACAATGTTCACGTGAAAAATGTCGAGTAGAACCAGATTCAGAACCAATTTCAAATTTTTCCCCTTTTAACTGGCTGGGTAAGACACTTTCGAAAGTCGAAGGAAGGCAACGGCATACTACCTTCAAACAAGACCATGCCTACTAAACCACTTTGTAGAGTTCTAACCAATATCCGGATTCTTGACTACTTTACCTTAAAAAAAACAGCCTCTAATCGTTATCACTGCGTTTATTTAACGCTTTTGACTTTGAATAAGTGGATGCCCTAAAATACGTTTTTATCTGAACTGAATCGTTCCACTCAAATTTTTTTTTAATTGAAATGTTCAGTAGACGAAAGAAAGGAAGCCTTTGTCAATAAAGAAGTGTCTTTAGATTATCTAACGAAGAAGGGGGGAATGAAAATTTTTGGTCACCTCAGTTGACTATTAGAAAGTCGATGGACGAAGAGAATAATAGATTATGTAACCTCACTTAGGAATCCCACACCTCGGCTGGATGAAATTCGAAAGAACCTAAATAATGCAATCATAAGACCATCCGACATTCAAGAAAGAGACCCCTCAGACACAAAATAGACTAATGGGAAGTTATATCAACCAAACGAAAAACAGTACAGGCCAAAGTTGTCGGATGCGCGAAAACAAGCCTTTTTCGGAAAGAATGAAACCCTACCGGAAGAACAAGAACTCGACGAAAAATTGATCTAGTTATTTGCTTAATGTTTTCCATTTATGGGGAGAATTCGCCAATAATAATAATAATAATAATAATAATAATAATAATAATAATAATAGTTTTTGACCGATTTCTAGCAGATTTTGAAAGTTTGACTACCCGAAATACGTGTTGTAGACTAGGTAACGCTGGCGACCAGATCGATCAGACTATGTAAATGTAACTTGCTGCCAAGTGGTGACGTAAGATTGAAATTTCATTCGAAAATGAAGGCAATAGAAAGTCGCCCCTAAAGGCTGCATTTATAACAGGTTGTGATCGCATAGGTTGACCCCATTCAGTGTGCGACGTTTCGGCTGCCCCAGCAGTGGCCATCGTCGTGTGTTCTTTTGTGGTTTGAGGGGGGGGGGCGGTCGGCGGCGGCAAGGGGCAGACAAGAGGCGGCCTTCCACAGTCCTCCGCCGCCAGGGCTGCCAACTGTCCGCCGCTGAAACGTCACGCACCGAACAAGGCATGGTGGCTGCCCTTGCCTCGTGGCCCACAGCTGGAACCAGCTCGTCAGCATGGGATTTCTTGTGGCAGCTACGGCGGTATTATTATTGTAAATAACAAATTACGTAAACATTCTTCAGAAATAGCCGTATTTCACTGTGGCTCAACGCGCCCTTGGCAACGTGTTTCGTCAGTTGATGCGACTAGTACTGACTGACAGGTCACTGCTAGCTGCAAGCGATAATACGCTATCTTCGAGTGACGCGCGGCTTCTCAACTCGTAAAGCATACTTTTGAAGTAACAGATAACTCGCTGCACAGCGCCATTACCTTTACCCTTGAAATTCCATATAGGCACGTGGTGCATCAGTCGGGAATAGTTTGTTTCTGCGTCGTCATGAGGAGCAAAGGAAGTGGTAAACTTTTTATTTTTCCGTCTAAGCTCTGCAACGCGAAGGACAATTCCAGTAAATCGCAGTACACTCAGAAATTGTCTTATAAATTTCATTCTGGTGTTGAACGAATCAGCTCCACAAGTCAGCTAGGTCTATATGCAAACTCGTCTCTTCTGTGAAAGTGTGTGTGAATGTCTGTACGTAACTACTGAAACTCTCTTGATAGTTCGTGCAGCCTAAGCCTCCCGTTAGATATTTCCTACGCCACACGTTATCCGAAGGTAAAAACGGGGAAAGTACTGATCACTCCGAAGATTGATCTGCGGTGCACGTTGCTGCTGGAGGTGGTGTGTTGTTGCCATGACCCATCCAGTTATTGGGGATGTTCGGTGCAACTCGGCTTTTTTCACATGCTCAACGTTGTCAGAGTTGAAAGAACTGACAAGTAAATGATAAAAATCCTAGGATTCATCGCCGATATAACCTGCTGCATTCGGATTTGCAGTCCGTTGAAGAGTCAGTGAACTACCGAGCCACTCCTCAGTGACTAAACTGATGATGATCTGCCTCTAGATGACACTCATCAGTCGAGATTTTTTATTCAAGTTATGACACATTTTACTACTCTACCAGTGAGTTTAATATACGGATAATACTAACGGTTGTTGACGGTTGACATTGAACTTGCAAAGTCCTCGATCTTCAAGCATCACAAGGTGTTGGGCTCTATCTTCTAATAATTTCTCTATCATCTTCTATGAAATATAAACTCATGTTATTCTCTCACTTTCCAACCTATCCTAAGGTATTTATAATTTGGAGCAATAAAAAAAAAAAAAAAAAAAAAAATTGGTTGGGGATCTTTACGAACATAAAATCTCTGTATTTCATTCTTTACGTAAATGGTTATATATTATTTAATTTAATTTTTTCTAATTGTTAGTTTTATTTGATCAGTAGGTTAAGCTGAATATTATTAAACTTAACTGTATATAAGAAGAAATTATTCTGTGTATAAAAATATTAACAATGAAAATACGACCTTTATTCGCACCCATGGCAGGTCATTGTAAACGACAGCATATAAATATCCTACGAAATACATTCAGCACTTGATTAGTTCCTCCGCATATCAAACACTAAGAATTTTTCTATAGCACAATATTTCTAAAAGTAATTATTATTGTGTAAGAACTTGTCCTCGGGCCATCTGATTGTTCGCCGGGTGAACGGACACGTGTGTATTGAGAGAGGCGGCAATGTGACGGCTGGTGACATCGGGGCGCTAATTGTTCGGTTGGGGGTGACTTGACGTACGCAAATAAAAACAGAAATAAAGGAATGACTTTTGGACGCAGAATAGCGTTTTACAAATTATCGCATTTTTTGTCAAATCTGCTGTACTGACGTCACTGTACAATATACAGTCGCTCTGTCGGCGTGACGCAGCACCTACTCCTCGCCTGGAGACGTCTCGTGCGGCCAGTTATCTGTAGATTGGCAGGTGACGTAGCGGCTCGCAGAACAGAACAGAACGTGACGGTACGCAAAGCCGCGTTTACGAGCACTGTTCGCCGTCTCGCTGATCTTCTCACCTGTTCGTCGCCGCTCTTTGCCTGTGCCTTTAGAGAAAAGTACCGTGTACGTTTACTGACTACACTATTCAGATTTCCTTCGGTCTGCATACCGTTGACACGGGAATGACTTTTCAGAACCTGTAATGAACAGGATGTCTTAATAAAGCATAAGTTGGACAAAGTGAGGGACGGTTCTAAATTGCGCGTAGTTGCAAAGAAAGTGAAAAACGGCCTAACTGCAGCGTCGGAAACTCGGCAAAGAGGCTGCTGTCTGCGCAAGAGATCGCCTTGCGAATTTTTTTCCATTTCCATCGACCGAAGCCTCGACCCGGAGTAGTCAGTGAGAGGCGCGCAATGTCTGAAAAATGCTGTAATGTCTGTGCCCAATCGAGGCACGGAATTGTGTTTTAGACCTCGCTGCGCAAAACGCACCTTTTTTCGAAACGGAATGCGAAATGCTGCGCGCCACACTGCTCAACCAAACTTTGTTGCAGTTTAATATGAAAAAACTTTAGGACCTCTCTAATTGAATTATAGTTAAAAAAAATTTCTTCCAAGAAATGACACTAACCCTGTCATTAAAATGGTCTCTAATTGTGCATTACTTTGATGGCGTTTCTGCGCAAGTCGTCCCCGACTTACGAGGGAATGACGTCAAAGGTCGTCACCTGATGCGGCCACGAAATGAGATAGCAGTCGACCCAGTAAGCCAGTGTGTGTGTGTGTGTGTGTGTGTGTGTGTGTGTGTGTGTGTGTCTCGACCTATTAGGAAGAGCAGAAAATACTTCTTTTACGTTGATAAAAAATAATCCCTAAATGTACTACAAACGAAAATATGAAAAACATTAGAATATACCCAGACGCGAAACTTAAACGTGAGACAGCCTAATCTTACTTCATTATCCCACTACTACCCAATAATTAAGTTTCAGCTTTCAACAACAGTGTCATTCATCGTATCTTCTGAAAGCTCTTACCGGTTATGTCACACATTTAACGCTGTAACCTTGAAACAGCACGATCTCTCAACAAGCAATACGATAGCAGCGAAATAGGGCTAAATCCTAAGAGAAGGCCCAAGGTTAGTCGTCTCTAGAGTACATTAATAGTGTCGTGGTCGTGTTCACCTTAACAGCCATTACATCTCAGATGCTTTAAGTTCTCCCCAATTCATTGCCTGTTGCAAGACACGGCGGCACAGATTACATAAACATACCAGCAAGGTAAATATGGACAGCATATTGCCGTAGATGGTTCTTCGTTACGTAGTAAGCGAAGGGATTGTGATACTGCAAGATGCATGGTCGTGTACAGTATTTCCATTTTCGCCGTCAGGCATATAGCATGCAATGTTTGCTGAAGTCGTCTGTAGATGTACTCTAAACACCCGTGTTGATGCTGTCTGTTTTGTGATGTCATCCTTCCACAATTTCCACTGGGTGGAAACTTTCTGGCAGATTAAAACTGTATATCTGCTTGGGAGTCGAACGCGGAACCTTGCCTTCATCTGGCAGTGCTGTTGTATTGCGACTCTTACCCTTGATGAAAAAATGTTTAAATGTATGTTAAGCTTAAGGGACTTAACTGTGGGGTCATCAGTCCCTAATCTTACAAACTACTTATGACCTAGCTTAAACAAAAGACGACACAAATATCCATGCCCGAGGGGGGATTCGAACCGCCGACCGTAGCGGCATTGCAGATTGACTGGCGCGCCGCAGACCGCTCGGCCACAGCGGCCGGCCCTCGATGACAGGTTCCACTCGCACAGGCATACGTTCAGCAAGGTTTAGCAAGGTGTAGCAAGGTTTCTTGGGGAGTGGCAGTCCATTCTGCCCCGAGGAGAGGCATCGATGTAGGTCGGTGAGGCCTGCCAACACATCCACAAGGTGTTCTGTAGGATTCCAGACAGGACTCTGTGCAAGCCAGTCCATTACAGGGCTGTTATTGTCATGTAACCCTCCCCCACAGGCCGTATGATATGAACAGGTCTTCGATCGTGGCGAAAGGTGCAATCGCCATCCACGAATTGCTCTTCAACAGGACGTGCTTAGAACAATGTAGACCTCTGCTGTGATAGTAACATGTAAAACAGCAAGGTGCGCAAGCCCCCTCCGTGAGAAACACGACCACCGCCTCCTCCTGTCACTGCCGGCGCTACACTCGCCGGCAGACGACGTCCACCGGGCGTTCGCCACACCCACTCCCTGACATCGGACCGCCACACTGTGTACCGTGGTTCGTAACTCCTCACAACGCTTTTCCGCTGTTTAATCGTTCACTGTTTACGTTCCTCACACCGAGCGACGTGTCTGTTCGGCATTGACCAGTGTTGTGTGGTTCATGGACAGTCGCTTGACCACGAAATCCAAGGTTTCTCACCTCTCACCTAACTTTCATATACTTGGAATGGATCCTGTTGCACTTTGGAATTCCTGTGTAATGGTCTGTTTAGATGGCTGTCCATCACACTGTAAGACCCTCTTCAACTGTCGGCGGTCTGCCAGTCAACAGGCGAGATGTGCCTGCACGGTTGTGTGCTGTAGCGTCCCTTCACATTTTCATTTAACTCAGACGTCAGGAAGTTACCTAGGGCTGTTCGGGAGTATGGAAATCTCGCGTAAAGACTCCTGACACAAGTTACGGTCATTCATTGAGCTCGGTCGGCGCCCGCGAGTTCCTCGGGGTGCCCCATTCTGCTCTCTCGCGATGTCTGACGACTACTAACGTTTCTGGCGGGGCCGCGGGCGCAGGGAAGGAAGCGAGACAGGGCCCAACTCTAAATATAGGAGTCATTTTGAAGTAGGTTTTACGTCGTTCTTAACCTTTTATTTCCGATTGTTGCAAAATCTCATCATACCACTGTAACCTTCACATGTGGGAGAATAAGTGTGTTAGAGAGCCAGTGCCGACTGAAGCCGATTCTACACGAACGGGCCCAGTGCGTGTGGCGCGCGCTGCCGTTGACTGAACGCTGACTGTACTTTTCTTGTCGCTCCATCGCCCCCCAGACTTGTTTACACTCCATAATGCTAACACTTCATACTTACACTCTTGTACACTACACTGGCATTGGTCAAAAGCTTGTAAAACAAATCACTGCCACTAAATCGAACACGAAGTCGTCCAGGTCAGAGAGACGCACTCAATACAGGAAGCAAATTGAGCTGCCCGCTCCTCGTACCGAACCAGTCAATTCTTAATCAGTGCCCTGACAAGTTCAACGACCTTCAGTTGAGGGTGATATATGATAGCATTCTTAAAATTGTTTTCTTTGCCGAACTCGCCGTAGCGAAATTATTTCCCACTTGAATATATTTTCCATTTGATTTTATTTCCTCGTGAGTTCAGTCATTGTGTATTTCGAGGTAAAATTAGCTTTATGTTTGCGAAGCAGTCGACGTACGGATGAGCTGCCGCCCACAAAAAAGTGTCTGCTCAGCGGCACCACACGGCGCTAGAAAAGGGCGAGCATTGGGGCGCGACGCTGTTCCCCGTCGGGGGTTCGAATCCACCTCGAGCATGGGTGTATGTACCGTCTTTAGTACAAGTTAGTTCACAAATAGTTTGTAAGTTTAGGGACTCTACGAACATTAGAGAATTATTGCGCTAATACCGTATCTGCCGTACCTGTCACTGTCGTAGAGCAGCCAATCTAAAAGTTAACGGCCACGTAGAACTTTGTTAGTGGGACTATAATACAATATCGCTTACTTCACAACACAGATATTTGTCATCTACAAATAAGTGATAAATGTTCCCATCTATGAAGATATTGTAAAACTCAATATGTTACAAAATTTATTTTACAACAGCACCCCCCCTCCCCCCACCCCCCGCGAGGCTCGGGGCCCGGGATTTTTGGGGGTGTCCGGATACTTTGGATCGCGTAGCGCAGCTGGTGGGAGGCTGGGCAGAACGAGGTGGAGGGTAGCGTGGCGGTATCGATCCCGGGGCTCCGAGGCCGCCGGGTCGCGGCGTTTCGGCGATTAGGGCCACGTCGTCAGCGGCACCCACAGTGGAGTGAGGTGTGGTAACGCGGATATCTGGGACCGGGTCGTTTCGTGCTCAACAGCTGCCAGAGCTGTGCCCCGTCCCTGCCCGGAATCTACCGTCGGGAACAAGTTGCGGGCCATTGAACCTGTGCCCGATATCCGGCCGACGTCATCTCGACCCTCTCGCATTGGCCACTGCCGTTACAGCCACCAGTGTTTACTTCGTGCTGATCCGGCTCCCTTATGTGAGCACTGAGATGAACCTTTTACTGTGTGCCACCTCTTAGACGATTAAAAAACGGACATTGTAGCACTATGTCGTGATCTATGTTTACAATTTGAAATGTCTGATATTTTAGCTGATGATCCGCATTCTGCTGATAGTTTTACTTTTTATACATCGTGCAAATATGGCGAAAGCCATTTAATTTCTAACCCCGGTTCGATTTTACTATGGGCAGTGTTGGACGCTAATGACCTAAGTAGTTTTGCACCCTAAAACTAATTAAATTAAAAAGGCGTCGTTTTGTAGTTGATAAAACCTAGAAAATTATTGCAACACATTATTGGATCCAATTTCTGTGTACATCCGTGTACCGTCTCTTTTGGAGTACATGAAAATTGAGTGCTTCCTGGTCAAAATATCGTCAGTTCAGGGTAACGTTCCGCGACTAAATTCTGTAATGTATTTGAACCCTAGATAAAAGCTAGGGAGAAGCTAGAGTTTCGGAGCAGACGTATTGTCTATGGGGCTACTAAATTATATCGCTTTCTGACCCGAGGTTGCAGGTGATGTGACACATAAGGATACAAAATAGGGTAATTCATTACAGAAAGAATTTTTCAAAAAATTCTGTACCCACACAGTTTCATGTTTTGCGCCTTCACTACAAACGTGTATGATCTGCACAATCTTACAGTAACACGCCTCTGAAAGAAATGATATCAGAGGATCGTATATAATCAACTGGCTGTCAGATACGATAGCTTCACATGTCGAAACAATATCGACACCTTGTTAACAACTGTTTATAGCCGCCATTGTAAGTGTACTCCAAGTTTGCCTACTGATTGTGCCATTGAAACATGAAACTAAAGCACGTTACCACAGTCCGTCCAGGATTGTGTGATGCAGGCCCGAACTTCGTAGCGTGAATGTCAAAGAAGTAAAGCGAGCAAAACCAGAACCGCACAATTATGCTTGCAGGGCCTGCACCAGTCCAGCTTTCTTCTCGCGTGACACACCATTGCTTGTCACTCCAGGCTGAGTTGACAGATATACACGGTGATTGAGCTCAGCTTTATACCTCAAATATTTTCGGAACCGTTTATGATATTATTGTTTTCGTCCAGATTAATTGTAAGAAAGTGCTCAGTAAACGACGTATAGTCTCTTGATATAATTATAATAATTACATTGATATTTAAATCAACTTCGCTTTTTGACATGAAGTATATTAATTTATGCCGCTAGTATCGTAGATTTCGAAAAGACGAATTCAAAGACGTTTCACCCATCGAAATATGACATGTAGTTTCGGAGAATTTACAATATTTAGTACCCAACTATATATCATTTTTTGACCATCAAAGAAATTGCTGTCGTATGTGAAAGTTCATGCTTTGAGGGGGTAAAAAATTCGTGCTGGTTGGTCAAAAAAAAAAAAAAAAATCTTGTGCAAACCAAGAGAAATTATAAGAGAATATCTTAATTTCTGAATCACCCTGTATACAGAGAAGAAAAATGGAAAGAAAGAAAGCAAGCAAGACTTGGAGCAATTAGGGCTACATATTTACGTGGGCACCGCTCACGTTGACGTTTCAGATCGTACAGTAGCGGAGAAATAACAGAATTCCATTACAGATGATGAGCGAGACGTGTAAGCTTAATGTTTTACCAGTAGACCTCTTTCCGTTAGGAGCACTGCAGTTTCTTTATGGTGAAGACACCGTGACAACAGGGAGCTTCCTCTTGTAGGCAGAAGGGAGAAGCAGCACAAGTCGCGCGCTCAGGGGACATTTTCTGTCTGCAATGGCCGCAGATAAAATGCTTAGTAGCCGCGGTCCGCGGTCCTATCCCGCCAAACGCTGAGAGCTGTCGCCTCAACCTTTAAACCATTTTTAAACAATGAACGAAAGTGAACAACAAAGATAAGTCTACTGAAGCGCTCCTAGCGTACTAGCCCTGAACTATAAACTCGCGCGAGATCTTGTGGCAGCGTGTTTAGACGATAAACGTAATCGAACAGTAATACCCGATGTTCAAAGTAAGGTTATGACTGGCGATCTGTTATGTAGGAAGTCATAGTTTAATACTGCAGTTGAGGAAACAACGCTGAATGTTATTGACGGCCAAAGAAAACTTTGCAATGTATGTTTTTGGTCAACTTAGTGTGGTAAAGTGCTGGAAAGTGAAACAACACTTGAAAACATTGACAACTATTTTCAAGCGAAAAAAATAAACACATAAACACATCAAACAATATTTATAAGAGCATAAATAGACCTTGTTTACTTTATCTACTACGATTTGCCCATTGACATTGTTAATGTCATGCACAACTGATACTTTGTTCTTCATTTGGACTGACTTTTTCATTTAAAGTGCTATTTAATGAAAATTGCATCGTCAAATTACAATCTTATTCAAATAAGCAATTGGCTTCAGTCTTTTCTGTTACAAAATTGCAAAACATAAACCATTTTTCGGTTTCAGATATACGACCTCGCTTTTGGGTGGACATTCAATTGAGATAAATATTTAAGTCGTCATGAAACATTTGCAATTTACCGCTAAACCATAGCATAATAAAAAAAATATTCATAAGACAAATTTGCGCGCAACCCGTGTAATCGTCGACTATAATATGGAAATCACGTGACGAAAATAGCTTAACTTCCGATGTCAGCAGACGACCGTTCAACCAAAAGAATCTTCTCGATAAAGCTTGACGTGAGGTGACGGTCCGGTGACGGACAGTGTGATTACCACCATTAGAAATACATTGTGGGATACATTCTGATCATAAACTTGGACAAAACACAAAATATACGTAAATATGAAGGAAAATGGTGGATTAACTGGAGCGGTGACTGCAGCTGACAGCTACCAGCTCGCGCATGCGCCGTGAACCCACTAGTGCCAAATTTAGAACTGGCCCCATTTCTTTATCCCTACAATTATCGCGCTTCGATACTAGCGCGATCATACTAGTGCAGCCGTTCAAACGACAGACGGTCGCCATTAACGCAACTTGTTATCAATCTATTACTAGTTCGTTCATCGTTTATAGCCTGCGGTTTTAGGCTGCCAGATTATCCCTCGAGGGCGCAGATGGAATCTTACTGCCCTCGTAATTCTCCGGGAACTATCAGATCATCTCCGTAGGCCTACCAAGTGTGTGCGGATACTCGTCATCCCTTATCAGGATAACCGACGCCGCCATTGCTTTAGCATTGCAGTCTCGTTGCTTTCTTTTCTTGCCTTTGTCTTCGCAGCTGCCTGTCCTTCCCGCTCCGCGAGCGCACAGCCAGATACCTTGGCCCTTCCAGCGGCTGCCCGAGTCTGCCGTTATTACGTCTGACCTTGCCGCCTCGCAGGCTCTGCGGTCACACTAGTTCCTGACGATTTGGAAGGCCTCCAATGCGCATGCGCGCTTTTTGACAGTTTCCAACTCCGAAGCCAACTCGAACGCTTATTTCACCTGTTTCGCAGTTTGGCCACCTACAGCGCTAGTTGGCATCTTTGCTCTCTACCGATGTTGAAAGTGAGGTTATGACTGGCGATATGTTATGTATTTCTCAATTGAACATTTGCAATTTACTGTTACACCAAAGTATAATAATAAAGATTAACAAGACACATTTGCCTGCAAACCGTGTATCTCTCGAGTATAAAATGAAAATCGCGTGACGAAACTAGGTTAACTTGCGAGTCCGATGTTACCAGACGACCGTTCCATCACAACATTCTTCTCGAGAAAGCTCACGTTGACGTGAGGTGACGGACCGGCGACGGACAGTGTGAATTCCGCCATTAGAAATACATTGTGGAATACATTCTGATCGTAAACTTTGACAAAACGCAAAATATACGTAAACATGCCCCCCCCCCAATTTATAAATAATGTAGCCAATTTAACCTGACAAAACCTCATACAAAAATGAGATAAATTGGGATAGTGGTGTGTGAAAGGAATATTTGGTAACATACAACTTCATATGCATTTTGTCCCATTATTATAAGTTACAATAAAATTTAAAACATGAAACATACAAATTAATATACAACAACTTGCAGGTGTTGTGCAAGAATTATCATCGTACACGATTTTCCCAGAAGTTACACATTTGTTGTATAAACGCCTACATTGGCACTAATATATTTCTATAATATATAACCACAAGGAGAAACACGGAACAGTAATTGTGAGACGCTATAGTGGCACATATAAAGCTACATGTCGGCTATAAAAATATATCAGAGCTAATGTGAACTATATTATTCTTATGTGTCAATCACTTCATTTACAGATGGCACAGAAAATCTCAGTAGGACTATTTTGACTTCATTTTCAGGCGAATATATCACAACCCAAACTGTAAAAACATACGCATTCATCTTTAAATTCGTATGTTATGAAAATTTCCACACCTTTCATTTATAGTATGTATGGGTGTAATAAAAAGGGGACGTACTGTATTAGAAGGCCCCATAAGTTGAAAGAATGCCTGTCTAATATACAAAGCTCAGCCTCAATCGAGAGAAAATCGAATACTTGGAACACAAAGCTCTTCGTAAATATGCGGGCTTGTCTTTTGGAGGAGGCTTGTTAAACGCATTGGAGTCAGTCAGAAAACAGTTTGACGAAAATCCGCTGACTTAAACAGACGGTCGCAAACTATCAGCTCCGCCACTCAACACCTGATTGGTCAGTCAGATATCGTCAGAAAGAGTCAAAAGTGCCACTCGAACGGCTCAAACCGTTCCAGACCGTCAGCAGCGCCACTCGAACGACGCTACTGACACCGCCGTCGACCGACATCTGGTAGGCGAGATCCAACATGTCAATTACCCATAATGCAGAGTAGGCAGTTGCCTAGGGACCCGTGTGCACCGACTAATTTTTATTGAAAACGCAAAAGTCTTCCTAAAAAATTCTTTGTTACATTAAATTTTGTTTAGAAAGACTTTTGCGTTTTCCATAAAAATTGGTTACCTGTTCGTTGTTTGCCTGCAGGCGAGTGAAAGAAAATATATATGATAGGAAGGGAAGAGGAAGTACATAAAGATGAAATAGGAGATACTATACTGAGAGACGAATTTGACAGAGTCCTGAAAGACCTAGGTCGGAACAAGGCCCAGGGAGTAGACGACATTCCCTCAGTGCTACTGAAGTCTGTGGGAGAGCCAGCCATGACAAAACTATTTCACCTGGTGTGTAAGATGTATGAGACAGGCGACGTACCCTCAGACTTTAAGAAAAATGTAATAATCCCCATTGCAAAGAAAGCAGGCGCAGACAGACGTGGAAATTACAGAACCATCAGTTTGATAAGTCATGGTTGCAAGGGCAAAGAATATCCTGGCTAGACAATGTAAAGCAGTAGATAGGAATAAGTGTAAATCATCTGTTACGTACTGTGATTCACAGAACAAAGATGCATGGTCACCAACATCCATTTATGGATAAGCAGCTGAAGAAGTAGATAAGTATAGCATTCGAGTGCGGTTTTTGAGTCTCGGCTGTTAGCAGCTGTTGTAATTACCTGGGCAAACTTGGCTCACCTTTGGTGTTTGTGCTCGGTTCGTGCAGAATGTTGTAAGACCCGTTGTTTGGACATTTCTGCCACAGGAAGTTGTCTCGCTCCGAATGGCTAATGCTCGCCCCCACACTGCGCGCGAACCTCGGCGTGCTCTGCGACGTCTGCAGAAATTTCCCTAGCAGGTGTGGGATACGACGCTTCGACGCACAGTTCTTGTAGAACTACGCGAACAGTTGCAGCAGCCGTGGGATAATGTTCCGGAAGACAGTATTCGCCGTCTGCGTGATGGATTGGCGCCTGCATTACCTCACCAGCAGCCGCGTTTCAGTATGGAACCTCAGTACCGCTTGCTCTACTGATCTGTAAAAGTAATCATCTTACGTACTGCGTATCTGCGTATGCACTCTTTCGACAATAGGTGCGGACTGAATTGTAAGACGCTAAGAGGGTGCACTAGTGTTCACTTCCGGCCCCGTGTCCTCTAAAGCTCTGTATAGGGAAGTATGGCCATCCTTTTCCGCGCCGCTTGCCGCCGTCTGCAGCCCGTGATTGGCTGAAATCGAATCACGTGCTTCTTTCCGCCATCTTGGTCCTATACGTTGCTTGGCTGCCATGAAAACCTTGTGAATATTCGTATGTTTTGGTTTGAATAATGCCACAGTCTTGTACTTTTGGGTGTTTTTAAGAAGCGAAGAAGGGAGGTAAACATTATAGTACTTCTATTTGGTATGAGAAATGCAGGAAGATGAACAGCCTGGCTGATAAAGTCGTCAGAGAAAACTAGGAGTCCATAAACGAACTTCGTTTCTTGTGCTGTGATGATTTTAATTCATAATGTAAATTAATAGATTAAAGATTCACTGACTAATGGATCACACAGCAGATAGCTATATATTTTTAACTTGAATAAATTTGTGAAGAAAATTCCTGAACAATGTCGTGAGGTTAAATTATTCACGCGTCATTGATGTTATCTGCAGGTAGTTGTCGAAAATACACAATTTTATTTTACATATTAGTGAGTGAACTAGATTCCCGTTTAGATATGAAATTAACATACAGTTCCTGAAACAAGCTTTTCTCATTGGTTTTCGTGTGTTAGAGTGTGTAACAACAGGAAACAAAGAATTGAAACAAGACAAATATTAGACATTCAAATGTAATTGGCGTTGTAAAGACACCTTTAATTTGTTTGTGGTAAAAGACATGTAGTGGGTATCTCCTTGCATTTTTCGTAGTTTATGTAAGATGTAAGTACATAATACCCAAGAAAATACTCATCAAAGACTTTTCCATAATCTCAAATTGTTTTCTTAATTTACACTATGCTCTGATGATATATTCGCGGTTTGTTGAAATATTTGGCTATGGTACAGGTCAGCCTGAATTATAGGTGAACTCTTTAGATATAGAGCCACAAACCAGTTTTCTTAAATTCGGACGATAAGTATTCCGTAGAGCAGCCAGGTCCGCATGAACAGAAGTACGCGAAGTTCCCGCATCTGTCCGTCGGATATAACAGCCTGTATCTCGAGTATGAAAAGAGTTATCGTTCTGCTCTGAACCTTAAATAAAATTCCGATATCTTAACTACATTTAGTCCGCAGCATTGCATCAGCTAAAATCAACCATACGCAAAATCTACGCAATGAGACTTTTCCTCTGCAAATTCTTCAAAATTTTGCGCAGTAGTTTACTTAATTTGATGTAGCACGGAAACTATAAGTAATAATGAACAGAAATTGAGATCATCATCGAGAGAATATATCAAACTATAACACGTGAAAAAATTAAATTGTTTTATTGGTTGGTTTTCTCGAAATTGGTTGATAAGTATTGTTAAGCGCTGGGAACTTCGTAGCGGTCGGTGTTTAAGCAGCAGCGGAATAGGCCCAACATGGCTGCCGCTGGCAGGCTGGCCATACTTTCCCTATATAGAGCTTTAGTGTCCTCGGTCACGTAACGCCGCAGACCACCTGCGCGCTGATGCCTGGTACTTCCCACCTCTCTTCCGTTTCGCTCTGTTTCCTTTGCGAATGAGATCCACGATGCTCTTGCTCAGTTGTGCGTCGTAAACACTGCTGGCAGAAAAAGCGTCCCACTGTCTTTACGGGGCATCGGTCGGCCCTTGTTCGTCCAAAAGGCCACTTGCACGGTATCACAGTGGCGCTGGCTGGCGAGCGACTATGGACCGAGGAGAACTCGCTAGCTGTCAGCCAATGAGATGCTGCGTGTTTCTTAACGTACTGAAAAAAGTTCTTGTTTAACCTATACCTAACCTTTCGAGATATCCATGTTGAACAGGAACTGCAGCCGTAGCGTAAATTGACGGATTATTTTCGTTAAAAGAATTGCAACCAGCTGCCTTCTTGGATTTTAAAAAAATTTAATCTCGAACTAGTTTTCGAGCCACTGCAGGCTCGTCATCAGTGGATACTTTTATCTTTCACTAAGTGCAGGTATATGCTGTCATGGTGGTTCTGGTGACAAAACTGAACTTTAGTAGCGAGAACAGAATAAACCGAAATTAAACGTATCTGGAGCGTGTGATATTATTCATCCATCCATCCGGCCTTGTGACGTTCGGCAAAAACGATTGTTTAATAATGACTCAGTGCGATGTAGTTACTCTAAATCCGTGAACACCATTCCAATAGGAGCAATGGCACAGCACCGAGATAAGTAAAATTTTGCATTCGGTTTTCAGTTCCTGCTTTTTCACGCCTCATATGGTGTCTTTAGTGTTTACCTTATATACTAACCCTGTCATGCATGAATTACTGAGAAATGAGGAAAAAATTCTAAAATAGGGCTTACATAGTCAATATTTATGTTCATATTATACAAAACTTCACTATTTGTAAAATAATAATAATAATATTTTGCATTGCAGTGATCACAGTCCAGTTGTGACCTCCCGAGTCCTTTCTGCTAGTTTTTCCTTTTTGTATGGAAACTGGGAAAATTTTGGACAGCGACTCTTTCCATCTACTACAAAACATGTACTTTATCACTTTTTTTAAAGATGTTGGATTACTGTTGGAGAACGTTCGCGGCGCTTTTCAGCTCAGCTTACGGCATCTGTTGTGCAGCAGTTGAAGTTGACGGGAAATAAGAGTTCACGCTTCAGGGTAGTTCAAGGTGTATGACAAGGCTGTAACATGTCACCACTGTTGTTCATATTAGTCATGGGTCATATGTTGAAAACTATATACTGGCAGGGTGAGATTAAAATAGATGGAAACAAAATAAACAGTCTCACATATGCATTGAAAGGTTGAAATGTGATGTTACAGATATAACGGTTATGGTTTGATGATCAGAATCTCGAAAAACGAAGCAATATCCGGGAAAGCGATTTAAACAGATTTGGTGCTATATAGGATTAAAGTTACAATGGGTCTGAAGTCCTTAGGATGGCAACATAGTGAAAGAAGTGCAGTGGAATCAAAGTGCAGTGAGCGATATGTTCTGCTCTCTTCTTCAAGAAGGAAGTCACTATCGAGACTAAGTTAGCAGGGCATCCTTCAATCTTTCGACCAACTTTGTTGTATGGGAGTCAAATCTGGGTGGATACGTGTTACCTAATTAATAAGGTTGAGGTTACAGATGTGAAAGTAGCAAGGGTGATTGCAGGTACTAATGAGCGGGAACAATGTCGGAAAAATCAAATAAAACTGGGAATGAACACCATAGACGAAGCAGTTAGAGCGATCAGGCTAAGATAATGGTGTCATGAGGTTACCTAACAGACTCATGGTTTGGCTGTAGAGGGTAAGAGCAGTCGAGGTAGACCGAGGTGAAAGTATGTGAGGCAATGCATACTGTAAACCATGAGCTGTTTATTATTTTTCAGTCTTCTACCGGTTTCGGTTATAAACCATCTTCATGGAAGAGAACTAGACAGACTGATCAAACAGGTGCATTAGATGCCTCCTTATGCATACTGGCATGCATGTCACACAATAAAAATAAATAAGACGTCACTAGGCGTCAGGTCTTGCTTTTATGTTTTTAATCAGGACTTTGTGCCTAGTGACGTCTTATTTATTTTTATTGTGTGACATGCATGCCAGTATGCATAAGGAGGCATCTAATGCACCTGTTTGCTCAGTCTGTCTAGTTCTCTTCCGTGAAGATGGTTTATAACCGAAACCGGTAGAAGACTGAAAAATAATAAACAGCTCATGGTTTACAGTATGCATCTCCTCGAATATCTTACGGTTGTTAAACCACATCTCAATAAAAATTTGAAAGGATTTGGTCAACAATGATTTTGAAATAAACGGCTTAACATCATCAGATGATGCATCAGTGTTGGCATTGAACATCAAATGTCTGCCACTAGAGTTGTTCCTGCAGCGCGTGGGATCGGAATGCCGGTCAGCGCTCACGTGGTGCTGCTACCTGCGGGCGGGCTGCACTCTGCCGGTCTCAGGTATATCTCTGCCTGCCTGCCCTGCCAAGGCTGCCGGCTCCTTCGTCAAAGATACACCATGAGCACACGAATTGCTTTCATATTCAAAGTTTTACTCGGATGAGAGGTGGAAGGAACCGAGCTTATGGTTTAACGTCCCGTCGACAGCTTGGTCATTAGAGACGGAGCTAACGCTCAGAGTTTTGGGTAAGGATGAGGGAGGAAAACGGCCGTGTCCTTTGAAAGGAACCATCGAGGCATTTGCCTGGAGTGATTTAGCGAAATCTGGATGGTCGGAGGTGGATTTGAACCACTATCATCTCGAATGCGAGGCCAGTGCGTTACCATTGCGCCATCTCGCTCGGTCAGATGAGAGGTAACAGCCGTAATATACGAGGCGCGTCCAGAAGGTAAGTTCCGTTTGGTTATATAAAACGAACGGGTAGAGATACAGAAAAAATATTGATTGTACAAAAATCTACAACTGTTAAACTACTTTTCTACATAGCTTCCGAAATTTTGTAGCCAATTGTCATAGCATGGCACAAGGTTTTGTGTGCCTTTTTCACAGAATGTTGCCGCCTGTGTATTCAACCGTGTGGTAACATGTTCTTTCAGCTCCTCATCATCGTTGAAGTGTTGTCCACCAAGGACAGATTTTAGATGTAAGAAGATTACTTTTAAGAGTTTTTTCACTATAATGCCTGATCTCACACACCGAATGTGACGAAACAATTCTTACGGAAATTTCAATGGGACCTGTTTGATCATCCTCCATACAGCTCGGACCTCTCTCCTAGCGACTTTCTTATCACACCTAAAATCTGTCCTTGGTGGTCAACACTTCAACGACGATGAAGAGCTGTTACCACATGGTTGAATACATAGGCGACAACCTTCTGTGAAGAATGCATGCAAAAACTTGTGGCACGCTAGGACAAGTTCCACATAACTGTCGAAATTTTGTAGGCAAAGTAGTTTAAGAGTTGTAGAATTTTGTGCAATAAAAATTTCTTCTGTATCTGTGCACAATTTCATTTTATTACCAAACGGAACTTACTTTCTGGACGCGCCTCGTACTCTAAAAAATACATATTGCAAACCACCAGCTGTTTATTATAACTTCACCGGTTTCGGTTATGAACCGTCATCAGAAAAGTAAACATACTGATTACGTTGGTACATTTTGTCACCATATCCATGTCAACCAATAAAAAGATACATAAAATGTCTTATCATGAAGACCTAATATCAAGTGACATTTTATGTATCTTTTGGTTGACATGGCTATGGTGACATAAATGTATCAACGTTATCAGTCTGTTTAATTTACTTTTCTGGTGATGGTTCATAACCGAAACCGGTGAACTTGTAAATATAATAAACAGCTCATGTTTTCATATTCGTCACAACATTTATATCTAAAAGTAAAATATTCTGATATGTTTCAAGGGACTGGGCTGGTGGGCTGGGTTTACGACTCCCCCGAAATTTCAATGGAAATGGACATTTATTTTCTCTGGGCGTCTTACCTTTTCATTACATTTCTCTTGTGTTGATATTTGAGTCTGTCAAAAAGTTTGGAAACGGGGGCGTTATTATTGTGAAAACTGCAACTTCTTAATCACTGAAACTGTCATATGCAATTTCCTCCGATTGGATTCAGAATCTATTTCTATTGACTCCCTTTAAGCAGCCTGCGTTTCTTTTTCCTTTTAAGGAATTACCCCGAAAAGGGTGTTCAGTTACTGAGTAAATGAGAGCCAAGTTGCAATTATGGTTCCTATTATAAAAGTGATTTGTGTCTGTTCCACGTTGAAACTATTTAAAGAATTATACTAATCGGCGTTTATACTGTTTTTAGTGTGTTATGGCAATTTGTTAGTGAATGTAATGGACAATTGGGATTTTTTCTGATTCGAAGTGCAGCGAGAATATGATATGTCGTATCTACGATTAATTTTAGACCGAGATTCATAGAAAAAATCTTCAGGAAGTGTGGTCGTGCAAAAAAGGAAATGGGGGCACGAAACTCACGTTCGGTCAGCGCTTCGATACTGCTGATCAGTTTGATATCCTCGCCAGTTGTTGCTGATAAAGACGCGGATAAGATCAAACGTAGAGCGACACACTTCGTTACAGGCTCATTTAGTAAGTGCGAAAGTGTCACGGAGATAATTATGCACCTCCGGGTTCTGCACTGGGGTACGGGCTTCGTGTCAGTTTAGAGAGTCAACTAATATACTACTTCCTGCTATGGTATATCTCTACGAGCGACCACAAGGATAAGATTAGATTGTTTGGGGTCGACACGGAGGCATACAAACATTTTATTTATTTATTTTTTTTCCTTCCGCGAACCACACGTGACTGGAATAGGAGGAAGTGAACAATGGCACGCATAGTGCCCTCCACCAGTCACTGTGGTGTGGCCTGCGGAGTAAGGATCTAGGCAGTACCACAGTGATAGTACCGTAATGTCACGTGTTTCCGTGGTGGACAAACAGTAATGCACTCCGTATCTCCTACTCATTTGAGTAAGCAGCAGGGACGTTTCCTGTGGAAATACTGACTACAGATTCACGTGCACAACGTATTCATCGCTCGTCTGACGGCATAACTCTCACCTTGGCGTGATATAACACTGCGTTAAACATTGAGGCCCAATGAAAGGTGCCGGTGTGAAATAACGCTACCAGTCGTCGTTGGACGAACAGTTCTACTGCGATTCGGGAGTCTACGATATTTTGAGCAGTGCCGTGCAAGCTGCTGCGCTGTGCGGTCTCTAGTAATGGTTCTGTTTTCCAGGTTCTGTTAGCTAGCCGCCGTAGGAGGAACCTGCTGCAAGTCGGACTGCCTCAGTCGCCGCAGGTAACTCCACTTTGCAGCTTTGGGGTTTCTCTCTCTCTCTCTCTCTCTCTCTCTCTCTCTCTCTCTCTCTCTCTCTCTGTGTGTGTGTGTGTGTGTGTGTGTGTGTGTGTGTGTGTGTGTGTGTGTGTGTCGCTGGAAAAGGTATTTCTGTCCGTCCGTCCTGTCCGTGCGTGCTCACTGTTGGGGAGGGGTGTCTCCAGATTGGGGACGGGGGATACCTTTTAAGAGATTGTTTCTCTGTGTTCAAGTTGTAATATTCGTAATATAACTTTTTTGGAATTAGTTTTCCTACTTTGATTTCTTAGTCCGCTCATCCTGTCCATCCCCCAGCCCCCTTTGTTGTCGGGCTCTCGTCGCTGGTGTCTGGGAAGTAATTCAAAAAAGTTGGCTCACACGGCGGATGTTCTCATCACATATTAGACATTGTTGCAGTCAGGTTTTAAAATTTTTCTTTCGCCCACAATTCGTATTTTTCTGTGTTTTTTGGCTTTTCGTTCGTAGTTGCCGCGTCAGAATAGCCGTGCGCACTAAGGCTGTTCACCGTCGGAGGTCAGAGTCCTTCGTGGGGCACGGATGTTTGTGTTGTCGTTATTGTAGGTTAGTGTAAGTTGTCTGTAAGCTCAGGGGCTGATGACCAACGTTGTTAAGTCCCTTAGATTTACAATAATTTGAATATCCGTAGTTGGTTATGCAGTTTGTATGGGTTAGATTACCGTTTTGGCAACTGTAAATTGGTCTGTCAGACCAGACACGTTTCGCTTTAAAGTATCTTCATGGTCAATTGTATAGGATATATATATACATATATATTACATTTTTGTGCGATTTTTACTAAATTCGTCCATGACCAGTTTTAATGCTGTGGTTTTTTAATTCTGAATAAAATGAACTATTGAGATTACTCACGTTTTATTTTTTAGCACATTGCCACAGCAATGCACAGCATAAGTGCCATTGTGAGTACTATTTCAAAAAAACAACAGAACAGGCGTAGCCTGACTTGACACACGAAGCTTTACTGTCTGGCAAAAGACTTGACATTCTCCTGACATGATCTGCCACTTTTAACCAAGAATAAGGAAAATATTTTACACAAATAATGTACTCGTGTTAAAGCACATTTTCCATTTACGAACAGTCTACCAGTTGCCAAGAATAGTCATACTCATAAAGAAAAAAAGGTAGCACATCTGTACCAAAGTGTCACAGCCTGTTGCTTACTTTTGAACTAGGGCTGTATGGAGTGTCTCATATTATGCAATGTACACTTCCTACTCCGACCGTGTATGCGCTGTTGGCTTCAATTCAGTAAGGCAGGCTCAACCGGACGCCTGGGGGAGATAAATGTTACTCGGAGATGCTTTCACAGTATAGAGTAGCGTCGACAGCTGCGTCAAACCAGTCTTCGGATTGACGATGACGAGAATACAATGGCTACTGTACGACACTCCCCCGTCGTGTCAGCAGCCGGCAGCGTGCTCTGTGCTGTGCAGCCCCCGCGGACCCCCACCCTTCCCACCGCAGCTGCCGTGACGTCAGCGGCGGCCGCGTGTGGTGACGTCACGAGTCACGTGTGGCCGGCCTACCTGTTGATTAGCGCCAGCGTCTCCTGCGCTCTCGGCGTCGACACTTTTTGTTTCCCCTCCCAAATACGACTTACTATCGCAGTTAACATGCTACTGTTCCAAAGATTTTTTTTAATTCTGGTTTCAACCTGCTATGGACCAGGAAAATTTACGCTCTTCCCTGATGGTCTTTTCTTTGGCAATATATTGGCCGTGCTTCTTTTCCCTCTTCTGACCATTTGCTAGCAGGACGGGTAACAGGCGTAGTAAGCGGAGTAAGGTTTTTAATAATTTTGACCTTTTCTCTGAAAACATGCCGATCCTGAAAGTCCTCAGACGAAATTTCAGCTTGCTATAAAGCCTTTTTGACTTCGCTTTCCCATTTGAAATACGATTTTGTTTTTGAAATTGAATGTATCCGACGAACAAAAATCTTCGGGGGGGGGGGGGTGTTCGTTCTCTCCAGACGCAAAAAAAATAAATAAATAAAATAAAAATAAAATCATTCTCTCCGTCGTCCTGCTGGTAACGATGTCTTCTGTATGTTCGTATCTGTATCTTCATCGGAATTCTCCATTTTCTTTGAAAGGACCAAGGATTTTCCTCGAGGTTTTCGTAAAATTCCTAGTAATAAAAACAAAGTACTGCACATAGGATGTAAAAGCCAAACGATAACTGTTGATATCAATTTTACATCCCAGAGATACCTGGCGATCAAAATGTCAGTATACATTTGAATAGATCACGGAATAATGTAGATAGATAGGTAAAAATTGACACACATGCTTGGAATGACATACGATTGTATTAGAAAAAGAAAATATTGCTAGACGCGTGAAAGATCTCTTGCGCGCGTCGTTTGGTGATGATCGTGTGCTCAGCCGCCACTTTCGTCTTGCTTGGCCTCCCAGGTCCCCAGACCTCAGTCCGTGCGATTATTGGCTTTGGGGTTACCTGAAGTTGCAAGTGTATCGTGATCCACCGATATCTCTAGGGATGCTGAAAGACAACATCCCTTCCCAATGCCTCACCATAACTCCGGACATGCTTTACAGTGCTGTTCACAACATTATTCCTGGGCTACTGCTATTGTTGAGGAATGATGGTGAACATAGTGAGCATGTCCTGCGAAGATCATCATCTGTGCTTTGTCTTAATTTGTTATGCTAATTATTGCTTTTCTGATCAGATGAAGCGCCATCTGTCGGACATTTTTGAACCTTTTTTTTATTCCTAATAAAATCCCATGTCATTCCAAGCATGTGTGTCAATTTTTACCTCTCTATCTACATTATTCCGATATTTATTAAGTTTTCAAATTTATAATGACTTTTTGATCACCCGGTAGATACCAAAGATACTGATTATAAGGTGAGCCATTTAATTAAAATTTGTGGCGCCTGGCATTCGAACCCGAGCCTCCTGTTCACTAGGCAGTGGCATAATAGATAAGACGGATCCAGAGAATAACAATACAGAATTGCAAGTTTGTATTGTGGAGGGAGACGTAGCTGGGTTATTCAGTAATGCCACGGTGGCAGAGTGCTCAAGGCTACTCCCTACTAACCAGGAGTCCAGGGTTAGAAAACCAGCCGTGGCAGAAATATTGATTCACTGCCTCGCTCTATAATCAATATCTTTTTTATTTACTTTGTAATAGAGGTTAAAGTGAAGGCGAGACAAGCAAGATGCTACAGGACACTTCTCTTTCAAGCCGGGAAACGGCCCCAAATTGGCGTAAGAAATCCACCCAATCATGAATACTGTGCGAGATTTTGACTGAAATTGTCCACGAGTGTTAACGCCGCATTGTTCTTGCACTGAAGCATAGAATTGCGGTATCTGAACATATCGTATCAAAATATTGTTAATTTGGACAGAAAATATTAAATAATTTGTCTGGCGTCCATCATACTACGAAACTACTGTGCTTGTCAGTATTAATTTTACATCTAATTGTAGCGTCATTAGCTTTAGCTTGTACATTAGCTTATACATAACTTTTCCAAAAGTCGTTTCTCCGCATTACCCTCGCTGGAAATTTAATCAGAGATATTTACGCGATCTCCTTGCACGGTAAACCAGGTGAGGTGACAGTAATTCGATGCTATGTTGCTCTTGCGGATTGTTACTATGAGATTGACGCCAGTTCATTTCCTAGAGATAAATGCAGCAAATCAGTTGGCGTATGCATTAACTTCAAATTTCTTTCCGATATACGTCAATATAGTGAAGCTTATAATTTCCAAGATTCTAGAACAGTGACGCCAATAATACTAGACGGTAGTTTCGTGGCTCACTTCTGCAACCCGTCTTTCACTCGGGTGTGGCCTGTGCTTTCGTCGTCCAGCCACTGAGCACATTTGTTGTTGTTGTTGTTGTTGTTGTTGTTGTTGTTGTGGGACATTTCGGTAAATTAAAGGATGCTAACTCTGCCGTAAGGACCGTATAGCGTATGAAGGGGGCCCTGGACCTTTCTTAAAGGGCTGGTGTAGATTGAAATTTTCCGAATGTACTGTTATAGACCGCAACTGTTTCTTGTTTGGTGATGCGTAACTTAAATAAGTTGCTGTAATAACGCCTGTAGTGAAACACGGGGGTGGTATTACTATACTTTTTCCTCTCTTAAGAGTTGGTAAGAGAGAGTGGATGTGTGTGGAGCAGACGGGTGTCACCGACGGTGGCGTGTTGTCGGCTGTACTGGACCGTCAACGGCAGACAGGCGCCAGCTCCCAAATGCCTGTACTGTTGTCGCCTTCCTGCCGATAACGTTCATCAATATAAATATACAAAACTGGAACGTGAGGCGTGTGTCCGTATATTTCACTTGGTAGCCAAAATTATTCACTGCAGAGCAATGGCGGTTATGCATGAGAGTAGCCTTTATGGTTCGCGGTACGCAAAATGGTGTTTTGGTCGCAGTGTGTGGCGAACTAAAATCCGTAAAATGAGGAGCAATACGACGATCAACAGAGTTTCAAAGATAAAAAGGCTCAATGATAAAACACTGGGAAACACACATACATTGTTGTTATGGTCTTCAGTCCGGAGACTGGTTTGATGCAGCTCTCCACCATACTCTATCCTGAGCAAGCCTTTTCATCTCCTCATAAGAACGGCAACCCACATCCACTTGAATCTGCTTACTATACGCGTCTCTTGGTCTCCCTCTGCGATTTTTACCCCACACACTTCCCTCCAATACTAAATTTATGATTCCTCGATGTCTAAGAATGTGTCCTACCAAGCGATCCCTTCTTTTAGTCAAGGTACACAAAAAATTTTCTGATGAATTCTGTTCAGTACTTCTTCATTGGTTATGCGATCTACCCACCTAATCTTCAGCATTCTTCTGTAACACCACATTTCAAAAGCCTCTATCCTCTTCCTGTCCACACTGCTTATTGTCCATGTTTCACTCCCGTACAAGGCACTGCTTATTGTCCATGTTTCACTCCCGTACAAGGCAACCCTCCATACAAATGCCTTCAGAAAAGACTTCCTTACACATAAATTAATATTCGATGTTAGCAAATTTCTCTTTTTCAAAAATGCTTTTCTTCCCATTGCCATTCTGCATTTTATATCCTCTTTACTGCGACCATCGCATGTTATTTTACTACCCAAGTAACAAAACTCGTCTACCACCTTCATCGTTTCGTTCCCTAATCTAATTCCTTCAGCATCGCCTGATTTTCTAAGACCGCATTCCATTATTTTTGTTTTGCTCTTGTTAATGTTCATTTTATACGCTCTCTTCAACATACTGTATATTCCATTCAACTGCTCTTCCAGGTCCTTTGCTGTCTCTGACATAATTACAATGTCATCAGCAAAACGCAATGTTTTTATTTCTTCCCCCTGAACTTTAATCCCTATTCCAAATTTTTCCTTGCTTTCCTTCGCCGCCTGCTCGATGTACAAATTGAATAGCATCGGAGAAAGGCTACAACCCTGTCTTACTCCCTTCCCAACTCATGCTTCCCTTTCATGCCCTTCGAGTCTAATAACTGCGGTCTGTTTTTTGTACAAGTTGTAAATAACTCTCCCTGTATTTTACCCCTGCTGACTTCAGAATTTGAAAGAGTGTATTCCAGTCAACATTGTCAAAAGCTTTCTCTAAATCTACAAAAGCTAAAAATGTAGGTTTGCCTTTCCTTAATCTATCTTCTAAGATAAGACGTAAAATGAGTATTGCCTCCCGGGTTCCTACGTTCCTCCTGAATCCAAACTGATCTTCCCCGAGGTCAGCTTCTATCAGCTGTAGATAATTCGAGTTAAAATTTTGCAGCCATGACTTATCAAACTGATGGTTCTGTAATTTTCACACTTGTCTGCGCCTGATTTCTTTGGAATGGGGATATTACATTTTTCTTAAAGTCTAAGGGTATTTCGCCTGTCTCATACATCTTACACACCAGTTCAAATAGTTTTGTCATGGCTGGCTCTCCCAGAGACTTTAGTAGCTCTGAGGGTATGTCATCTACTCCTTGGGCCTTGTTCCGACCTAGGTCTTTCAGTGCTCTGTCAAATTCATCTCTCAGTATAGTATCTCCTATTTCATCTTGATCGACTTCCTCTTCCCTTCCTACAACATCGTTTTTAAGTCAATTTCCTTTGTAGAGCTGCTCTATATACTCTTTCCACCTTCCACCTTTCCTTTCTTTGCTGAGAACTGGTTTTCCATCAGTGTCCTTGATATTCATAAAGCTGTTTTTCTTATCTCCAAATGTTTCTTTTATTTTCATGTTGGCGGTATCCACTTTTCACCTTCTTATACATTCTTTTACAGATTTGCATTTGGCTTCTAGCCACTCCTGCTTAGCCATTTTGCACTTCCTGTCAATCTGATTTTTTTAGTCGTCTGTACTCCATTTTGCCTCTTTCATTTACTGAATTTTTATATTTTCTCCTTTCATCAATTAACTGTAGTATTTCCTGTGATATCCAAGGATTTTTTGTAGGTCTTGCCTTTCTACCTATTTTGTCCTCTGCTGCCTTCACTATTTTATCTCTCAATGCTACCCATTCCTCTTCTACTGTTTTATTTCCCCCTGTTTCTGTCAATTGTTGCCTAAATCTCCCTCTGAAATTCTCCAGAACTTCACTTTCCTTCAATTTATCTAAGTCCCATCTCCTTATTTTCCTACCTTTCTGCAGTTTTTTCAGCTTCAGCCTACAGTTCATGACTAATAAGTTATGGTCAGAGTCTATATCTGCCCCTGGGTACGTCTTGCAGTTTACAACCTGGTTCCGGAATCTATGTCTTACCATTATAAAATCTATCTGATACCTTCCGGTGTCTCCTGGTCTCTTCCACGTATACGACCTTCTTTTGTGATTCTTCAACCACGTGTTTGTTACGATTAAATCATGTTCCGTGCAAAATTCTACCAGGCGACTTCCTCTTTCATTCCTCCTGCCCAGTCCATATTCACCTATTATTTTTCCTTCTCTTCCTTTTCCTACTACCTAATTTCAGCCTCCCATCACAATTAAGTTTTCCTCTCCCTTAACTGTCTGAATAATTTCCTTTAGCTCCTCATATATTTCTTCGATCTCCTCATCATCGGCAGAGCTAGTTGGCATATAAACCTGTACTACTGTTGTCGGTGTTGGCTTCATATCTATCTTGACAATGATAATGTGATCACTGTGTTGCTCATAGTAGTTTACCCGCATTCCTATTTTCTTATTCATTATCAGTCCTACTCCTGTGATACCCCCAACTGATTTTGTATTTATAATCCGGTACTCACCTGACCAGAAATCCTGTTCATCCTGCCACCGAACTTCACTAATCCCCACTATATCTAACTTCAACCTATCCATTTCCCTTTTTAAATTTTCTAATTTCCCTACCCGATTAAGGGATCTAACATTCCACGCTCCGACTCGTAGAATGCCAGTATTATCTTTCCTGATGACTACATCCTCATGAGTAATCCCCTCCCGGAGATCCGAATGGGGGACTATTTTACCTCCGGAATATTATACCCGAGAGGATGCCATCATCATATGTTCATACAGTAGAGCTGCATGTCCTCGGGAAAAGTAACGGCTGTAGTTTCCCCTTGCTTTCAGCCATTCGCAGTAGCTGTGTGGCAAAGCCACATTAGCTAAGGTTACAAGGCCAGCTCAGTCAATCATTCAGACTGTTGCCCCTGTAACTACTGAAAAGGCTGCTGCCCCTCTTCAGGAACCACACATTTGTCTGGCCTCTCCACAGATACCCCTCCGCTGTGGTTGCACCTTCGGTACGGCTATCTGCATCGTTGAGGCACGCAAGCCACCCCACCTCGGCAATGTCTGTGGTTCATGGGGGTGGAGACATACATTAACCGAGCATTAACTACACTGGCAATACACCTATGATCTCAATATAAACATTGGAAAGACAACTGTAGTGCTTACGATCAAAATACTGACAACTGGATTAGAAGTTCCGTGTCGATAGCTATAAGAGGGTGGATAATATAGTAGTTGAAAGTCGTCGACTTATATAAAATCGCACTGAATACCGGCGATGACTTTTGACACTATAATAGCAAAGAGGTTATATACAGCGAAACGTGATGCACATTCTTCAGTTGTTTTTCTGCAGCAAGCGTACGAATAAATAAAAATAAGTGCATATTGAAGTTCGAAAAATAAAACTACCAAGAAAGATGCCAAAGCGTAAGAAAGAAATTTCGCGTTCTCGATCCGTTTCTAAAAGACTGAATACAGCGCTGAAAAGTAAATCTACAGATGATAGAAATTGAAATTTTAGACGTTGTTTATCTTACAGTGTAGGCATCAGCGATTTATCGATATTCCCGTCCCTAAGGGGGTGAAATAGGGGTTTAATGTTTTTTTTTTTTTTTTTTTTTTTTTTTTTTTTTTTTTTTTTTTTTTTTTTTTTTTTTTGAAAACACGTTGCTATTAAGGCAACTTTGAAGAAGAAATAAAAACTTCGGATTTGGATTTTTGATTAGAATTTTAAAACCACGTGTTTCGATATTATTCGAAATTCAACCATTAAGCGGGTGAAATAAGGGAAAATCTTTTAAGGGTGCTACTAAGACTATTTTGATGCCAGAAATGTGAAAATTTAGGTTTGGAACCATGGTTATAGTAATAATAAAAAAAGCGTTTCTGGATGTTTTGAATTCTGTCAACAATGGTGCAATAGGGAGTGGCAAGTTGTATCAAAATACTTGCTGTCCTAATCATTTTTAAAGCTAAATGTATGAAATATTATAATAAGAAACAACTAATGCAGACCATCCAGTGTAAGTGTGCGAAGCAGCGGGAATTTAACTAGTTTGTAAATAAAAACAGCTTTTTAATCCATTTAAAAGCCTTAAAATTACTATTTTTATGAGGTCTTCCACAAAATACGAATTTTTTAGTAGAGTTCAACCAAACAATTTAAATTGTAATTGTAAATGGGACCTCTACAATAAATTTCATATTTAGTCTTTTCAGTGTCAGTGAGTAAAAGTCAGCAGTAAGTAAAGGAAATTGTACTTTTGAAATATTTGTGGTGGTCTTGGTAACAAACGTTGAGTAACATAGGTTGTTACTAGAGTCTTAAAAAATATTTTCAGGTGCCGGCCGCGGTGGCCGAGGGACTGAGGCGCTTCAGTCACTGTCTGCACGGCCACTACGGTCGGGGGTTCGAATCCCCCCTCGGGCATGGATATTTGTGCCGTCCTTAGTTGTAGCTAGTTCATAAGTAATTTGTAAGTTTAGGGACTGATGACCCCGTAGTTAAGTACTATAGACTCTACAAACATTTGAACATTTTATTTTCAGGTTCTGAACCTTACACACAAATCTCTTTAACAACTGTTTCATTAAGTAAACTTTATTTGTTGTAATTTTTCAGGGTGGATATAAAGTGCCGTCCCCCTGTAATTGCGATGGTCTTGTAGTAAAATGAGTCTGACATTTTCAGGCGATGAAATGTTAAAAATATCATCTCATTCATCGTTCCGTGGCCTGTTTCAACGTTCCATATTAACTGACAGTTTTGGCTGGAAGAGTATATAAAACGATTAGTGTTTTCACCGTGCACGCTGGTGTAGAGAAAGTAGAGGCGAACGATTTGGGGTGCATCAAGCGGGGAACCAAATGTCGCCGATTACACAAGACGCCTTGGCACACTGCGCAACATTCGGAGTCTCCGTTCGACCTCTTACGGCAACGGCTTATTGGTGCCCTTACATATTAAAAACTGGACTTACTATGAAATTTACCTGTCTTACTAATGCTAACTTCGTGCACTTATTTCCGCCGTTTAGTTTCTCTGGCATTTTTACTAACAACCTAGTATTATGTATTCAGAAACGTTGAGAACACCACGCAGAAAATATCGTGAGGACGGCGGACTAAAGACTACGTTTCATTGGCAGAACACTTGGAAGATGCTCTACTAAAGAAACTGCCTAGCTACACTTGTGCGTCCTATTTTGGAGTATATACAGGAGGAGAATGCCACGTGAATGATGGACTAGTTGGGGTGTAAATCATTAAAATAAGGCGTTATTTGCTGCGGCGAGATATTCAAGCGAAATTTCTTACAAAAGTTTCCACTTCTGAACGCGAACATATTTTTTAACACCCACCCACATTGGCAGACATGATCATAATAATAAATCATATCGAAAACAGCAAGATACACGTGTTCCTTCTGCCCCACGCCCATTTGTAAAATGGAACGGTAGACAGAAATATTATAAAGTGGTTCGATAAACGCTCTACCAGGTACTTAAATGTGATTTGCAGAGTAAATATGTCGATGTGAATCTAACATCTCGCACCGCGCTCATACACTTAAACTCAGTAGCTTTCAAAGACCAGCTGTTATTTCCCGGCAATCGCAAGTGCCCACAGAACATTGTTCGTCATTACATCATGTAGGTGTTACAAGCAGTTACCGTTTACCCGTGAATACGACCGAAAGCTGTGGTTGCTATCATGGAGTTTGTAAATAACGTAATTTTAAATCATACACGAGTATACCTTTTAAACTATGTATTGACTGTGGACCCGAGTAAGAAAAACAATTCGCGTTTCATCAACTCGATAGCCAACTCGTCAACCAGTATCTTGGCACATGTTAGGCTTTGCGCGTTTGGCTTACAGTGGACAGGATATCGAATCGTTTGTTACTTTTCATGTTCTCTTGAGAGTGTGTAATGTTGTCTTGATGCCTTAATACGCTGCCAAGCTTACCAGTGCTACCACACAAAACTGGTTATAATGCGACAATGACTAAAGCTGTGTTCAAAATAACGTAATAGTTTTTCTGGTGAAATTCTGTTTGATATGTCATGTCCAACATGTCTCGGTTGCACAGTGGTAGAGTGCCAGACTACGAATCCAAAGGTCGCGGGTTCGATCACCGCCAGGTCCTAGGATTTTTATCTGTCACTTTCCACTTCTTTCACCTCTGGCAGTATTGCTGATGTGAAAAATACCGAGTAGCACCGTGGTTCGGAACCCACGTTAAACTGTAGGTCCCCCTATAACTGGCTGGATAAGTCAGTTCGAAGGTCGGAGCAAGGCAACGGCATACCACCTCCAAACAGGACCATGCCTAATACAGCACTGTGGTGTTTAAACCAATCTTCGGATTGTTGACTGCTTTACCTTTTTTATGTCATGTCCACCTTCCCACTGGATATTTGAGAGTTAGAAACAAGATGGCGGCTTTCAACACGGCAGACTTCTTGTTTTTACTGTTTGATGCTGCGTTTGGATTTTATGAGTTGATTGCAATAGTTTTGTACCACCCTTTATTGTTTCCATTTACGTCTACGTTTTCATATTTATATTTTCATTTAGATGTATTAATCTTTAATGTGCGCCTTTTTCTGTACATAGCTTCAGATCTTATCCTGTATCCTGTTACTGAGAAATCTTATTTAAAAATTTCCACCGCTTTGTGTATCTTTTTATCGTTACATTAATATTACTGATAAGTCGATATCCACTTTTTTTTCCTTTCGTTTGTGAGGTTGTTACAATAAAACGTTAGGTGTATGTCTTACGTTGATCAGTGTCCACTTTATGCAATCTGTTCCTCTGCTATTTTTCCATTGCTCGCATATATGTCCAAGTTGTCTGAGTATGTGTATGGAGCACAAATCCCTCCTTATGGTGCTCTTTCTGTTAGACTATTAGGTCACAAGCATACAGCAAAATATTGGCGTCCCTCACCCGTTCCATTGAGACAAGAGTAGCAAACGTAAAAACGGTTTCATTTATTTACATATGCGCTTCCGTGTCAACGGCACAAGGTTGACGCACATTTCACTACGTGCTAGGAAACTGAATAACAAAAATCAAATTGGAAATGCATAGGTTATCATAACAGTGTAATCAGTTATGGTGAATATGGTAAACATTTAGCATATGTATCTATTCTGCAAAATATATAAAAAAATATAGATGGGGAGTGCGATTGAGCATTCTGAGAGTTGAATGATGTTACATCTACGTGGGATACTCTGCAAATCACATTTAAGTGCCTGGCAAAGGGCTCATCGAACCACCTTTATACTATTCATCTCCCATTCCACTCTCGAATAGCGCGCGGGAAGAAAGAACACCTGAATCTCTCCGTTCAAGCTCTGATTTCTCGTATTTTATTCTGATGGTCATTTCTATCTATATAAGTAAGAGTCATATTTTCGCATTCGGAGGAGAATGTTGGCGATTGGAGTTTCGCAAGTAGCCCACGCCGCAGCGATAAGCGCCGTTGTTGTAATGATTCTCATCGCAGATCCTGTATCATTTCCGTAACACTGTCTCCCCTGTATCGTGACAATACGCAAGGATCTGCCCTTCTTTGGACTCTTTCGATGTTCTCCGTCAAACCCACTGATAAGGATTCCACACTGGGCAGCAATACTCCAAAAATGGACGGACAAGCGTAGTGTATGCAGTTTCTTTTGTAGTTCTGTTGCATCTTTTAAGGGTTCTGCCAATAAAACGCAGTATCTGGTTCGCATTTCCCACGACATCTACGTGTTGTTTCCAATTTAATTCTGAAGAGAGAAAAAAATCTATTTTTGGGCGTCTGAATCCGCCAGACTTTCCCCTCTATAAATCACTAGCTTTCATTCTGTGAATATTATACTATCGAAGGCCCAAGGCCCAATACTACTACCACCACCACACACACACACACACACACACACACACACACGTTAGGGTTGCAGGTTTTAAATTTCACGACGGCTGTAGCCGAAATATGTAATAAAACGGTGAAGCTCATGTTGAGCGACCTAGACGGCACTTGTGATCGGTAACTGTTCCTGTGGCCAGGCCGCTATCCAACACCATCTGACGCCACCGTCTTCTCAAACCAACCCTCGCCTTTCTGTCCAGTTCCACTAAACAGAAACTTACGCTTATATAACATTGATAGAAAACTAATAAAGAATGACACTTTGTCTTCTCTTAAATGTTTTGAGACCGCTATGCCTCGTTAGGCCTTGCTCAAAATCGTGCAACGAAAACTCTAACGCGAAAATACCTTTACATTACATTCATTGGCACACTAAGCCGTCAAGTTGGAAACTTCCATCTTTCGATAGTAACGAATGAAAAGTTGATGAAACCAATGACATATCCCCTTGTAGTCGATTACAGAAACTTGTACTGTGAGCGTACAGTCTTCAGCGAAAACATCGTGCAAAATCGGAGAAATGTCTTGTTAATTTTGTGTCTCCGACGATCGCAAAAAGTAGTTAATATTTCCATTCCTACGAAAGTAATGAAGTTACAGACTTCGGAGCAGCCTAATCTATAAAATAGAAGAAAGTTCAGATCGTGGCCATTGAATCTCTGGAGTCTATTTACATTTTGGAAGACCGAGCGTTCTGGTCCGTGGTCCGACCAGACATTTCCTCAAGACTTTTCACAAAGGTAAAAAGGTCAAAACTACGGCTTTTACAATAGAATTAGCATGTGACTGCAGTGCATGTTATCACATATCTGTGGAATTTATCAATGAACTGCATTTTAACTGCATCTTAACATGGATTTTTTCTTTATACGTTCATCTAAAAATTATAGGCGTATGGTATAAGTAGATGTAATGACACTGCTGTATCCCATTTAAAGCACAAATTATTGTATTTTGTAGCCCAGAAGTGTTATTTTTATCAAACAGAGGTACGTCGGAAGTGAATAGATTTTTATCAGGCGTCGGTTTTACTGATAACCCTTTCTCAAAGTTGACACGTTGAAGATCACTGTCAAAGGTCTTGGAACGGCTCTACATGAAGCGCCTGAACAGGACTATCACGCAAGAAGAAAGCTTGCCGGCAGCAGCAATCCACCAGATAGCGGCTACTTCGGCTCGCGGAAGATGCGTTTGGTGCTGTTGACCGTGTGTCGTGCTTTCGACTCGGTGTGGCACGACGGACTTGTGTTCAAACTCTTTGAACATGGAGTCCGGACGTCACACGTGAAGCTCTTACAGAGATATCTCGAGGAAAGAACGTTTGACGTTAGAGTAGGCAGTGGAATTTTCACGGAGCGCCATATACTTGCGGGTGTACCACAGGGCTCGATCGTCAGACGAACACACTATTCGCTGTACACACCCGACCTTCCACGCCGAAGATGGAGTCTGACGATACACTTTGCTAGGATTTTAATTATTATAATTTTGTTGTTGTTGTAATTGTTCATTATGGCTTTTGGCTACAGTGGCCACACAGCCAGCGGTTATTACAGTGTCAATATTAGAATAGAGTTGAAATTCTTACAATGTATATCACAATATTAAGAGTTAACTAACATCATAAAACCTTACAATAAAAGTAGAAAAATCACATGTACAAGATAAGATATAAAACAATACTTATTTAACAGTACTATTGACAGATGTAATACAACGGAAGTGCAAACAGCATAAAACAACATTAAAGTTGCAAGGACATATAAAGGTCAAAATATAAAATTACTTCTGCAGTTTTAAGCTGTTCATGTTTAAGCTGGATGTCGGTGACTTATAGGTATCCTCGAGTAAACTGTGATGAAACTTGTCGAATCGATGAAGGAAGACGGTGACCCTTATGGGTCGGGCTAGGACTGTCCGTACAGTTGTGCTTACCACTTCTGCAGTGACCGGTTTGTTCGGATGGCATCCTAGTCAGCGCAACCGCGTAGAGACCAGGAGACCCGGGTTCGAATAGGGTTCCCGTAGGAATTTGCAACTTTCTCCACAGGTGTAGGTCAGTGGCCTCCTGGCAGCTGTCATGAATTGGTTTGTGTCTTGATTCGTAGTGTGTGCAGGATCAAAACTGGTGACTGTTGTTTCGGACATGTACAAGAACAACAAAGATAAACAGTATAAGCAAAATATTTCAGTGTTGAGCAAACACGCGAGTGTGGCCTGGTCGTTCTTCTCCTCTCCTCTGCTCTCCACGTATTTTTTGTGAGGAGCCGCCGGTTCCTTTGTGGGGCGGGCACACATCCACACATCGCGCGGCCCGCGTCCTTGTCTGTCCCTCCCCCCTACACCCCAGAAGGGCGGATCTCCCCTCGCCAGCGGTGTCCCGTTCGCCTCCCCATAAGGCCTTATCCCCCATCTGCAGAGCAGACCCACTCATCAGAAAACGGTCTGCAGATTCACACGGCGTGTGAGCGTCAGCAAAAGCTCATCGTCATGAGCAAATACGTCCCGAAAACGTAAAGTCGTTTTCATTTTCGTTTGCGGAGGATTCTAAAAAAAAAAAATCGCTCTGACGTGTTTTACGGCCCACTTTAGATTTGTAGTTTTAGAAGTTTTTGCAAACATTTTGGACAAAAATAATAATGTAAACAATAAAAAATTAATAAGTGTCTGAAACCCTTTTAATGAAAAAAAATTTAGGTAGTGGCGGGTTTTGAACCACTAACCTTCAGTGTCACAGTCCAACGCATTGCCAACTACGCTACGGTCAACACTTGCGTTCTTAAATCTCGTACCATTGATGGCCGTTGTTAACAGATGCTAATATGGCATTTGTAGACACTAGATTATCATTTATCGTACGAAGAACGACGTGTTTTTGTTAATTCTCCAGTGCGGCATTGCTTTGAAATGACAACGTGTAAGTTACAATAAGAACATCATCAAATACGCAACGCAAGATGGCTTATGCCACAAAGTTCTGGGCTGGTTTTCGTTAATTCAATGGAGTGTGTCAAAACTGTTATTTTTGCAAATATCTCTCAAACGATACGAGATATGAAAAAAAACACAAGGGAACAAAGCTGTAGAGAATTTTCTCCTCTACAAATTCGGTTATTCAATTTTCGTGTCAGGTGAATGGTTAAGCCGTTATTTTTATTTAAATTTCGAGCTGTCAAAAAACGATCGCAAAGGTCCACTTTTAGTGTTCCTACCGTAACCTAAACGACACGACGAAACAATGAATTTGCGTTTGACAAACAACTTTAGCGTAATGCAGAAAGTTGGGTGGTCACACAGCCTCCATATTACGCTACACGCCGTACTGAAGTTTCTGGCCTGGACTACCTCGACCCCTGCCTTTTGTTCCTTATTTGAATCGATAATGCTTCGCCGCTACCTCCATTATCGGCAAGTCTCAATGTGATCTCGTTGTCCTTCACGGATAGTAATAGTAGATTTCAGTCCGGTGCAGCTCTTCACACTGACCCTATAGCACAGCGGAAGGTCAAAAACTGGACCGCCAAAATTATTTTGATAATATAACGTATATACTAAAATTATTTAAAAAAATATTTTTCTCTAAATAACAATATCGTTTTACGCTGGCTAATAGGCCAGCAGCTGTTCCAGTTTGCCTCATATGCAACAGAACTGTCGCTCTCGTTAAAACTGCCAATTTAAAGCGATACTAAAACAGAACTTATCAGCAGTTCCATAAAAATTTTCTTCCGGGTAGTGAAGCTCGTCAAGGAAAACTCGAGGCATGTCTAGCTTCTTACAAGAAAAGCACAGCCTTACTAGTTCGCTCTATGAGCGAGCAAGAAAAATCTGCAGAAGCAGCGATGCCTGTGTGTTGGACGCTTAATAAACACCAGAAGCCTTTTTCATACTCTGAGATAGTAAAAGAATGTATGTTGGAAGCGGCCAAGACACTTACCGAAGAGAGAAACGATGTTCTTGCCGCAATTCGAGGCATTCCACTGTCGGCAAGAAGTAATACAAGAAGAACCGCAATTTTGGCCACTGACAATAAATGAAGTTTGCTAGAACTTCTGCAGAAGGCACCTTGCTACGCCATAGTACTAAATGAATCGTGTGACGTTGTTCATGAAGAACAAATGTCCATTTTCGTGCGATTTTTAAGTTCCTTCTGGATTTTTAATACAAGTATGCCCATCTATTGTATATGATATTAGTTAGTGAAAACTGAAATAAAAATTACTAAGGAATGTGCGCTTAATTTCTGCTTTCTTGAATACAAATTTGCCTATATGTTGTATTTAATATTTTTGTCAGCGTAAATTACATAAAAATATAAAATATTTTCTCGACCTCGACAAAAATTTTCAAAAGTATCCAGACTCCACCTAAAATTACTTGCCGACCCCTGCTATAGCGTGCAAGCCGCTTAATCTCGTCATAAGAACCGAAACCCACATTCGTCTGAATCTGCTGCATTCGTCTCTCGGTTCCCCACACGCGTCACAGTGATACATCCTTCATGCCTCAGAATGTCCTATCCCTTATTTTAGCCAATACATCCTAGAAATCGACTTTCCTCCCAATTGTGTACAGTAGCTCTGAAAGTTTCTCGCTTCTCCTTATCTCTTACACAATTTACGTCTGCTGCGGAAGTTGTGTGTTTTAACATATGATCTAAGAAATGTAACTGACTGACGCAACTTGAATGAAATGTAACTGAATGTGTTTGAACTTGTTCTACCAGAATGTCTTTGTACAACGTTATGTTAATCTGACTGCGTATTTTTAACTGTATTCTATGTGAATGTCAAGGTACTGCAAAACTATTTGACTGCGTATTGTTTATTATAATGAAACACACTGCTGATTGTTTATGTATGAAAATGTCTTAACGAAGTTAACTGTCAGAAAATTACTGATACTAAAAATTACTGTGTTAATAATTCTGACCCTGCAAACTTGTTTCTGACTGAACTAACAATCTTTAACAGAATGTAAAGAACATAATATTTATCAATGCTATCTGACTCGGTGCAAACACTTGTTAACCTGAACACTGTATGAAATGTCCTACCCTGAAATCTGTAAATCATTCTGAACTGTAAGCTTCACAAAAACTGATTCTTTCTCACTTTCACTTTTCGATTACTTTCACTTACTAACGTGGATTTTTCTTTCTTTTGTGTTTTAGCCACACTGCATAAATTTGTGCAACACCAAACTGATTCCTGCTGTACTAACTACTGGAAAGCTAACTACAGAAAACATATCACTTTTAATAAAAATGTCAGGAGGGATAAATGGTAATCTGTTTAAGAAACTCGAACTAATAAAATAAATAAATAAATAAATAAATATCTGGTTTATTTTCTAACTGATGTAACTTCATAAAAATTACTAACAATGTCATGTTTTGGATTTTAAAATCTTTCAGAGAAATATAACTCAGATTTTTAATCTGCTTACAAAATTATTTTAAACAAAGTTAAACATTTCTTTACTGTTAATAAATTTAACTCGATTCACACAAACAATGTTACAACAATACCATATTTCTAGAACACTACCTAAGAAATTCCTGTTTCATAAAAAACACACTCTCAAAACTAAACTATTACAATAAATATTTTTCCTAACACAGAAAGGAGTCCCTAGCATGAATCGTGAGACCACAAGCTAACAGCAAGATCTTTCCCGACCGTTACTGTTATCATCAGTTCAGCCTAACAATGCGAAGTTGTGCCATAGAAACATGCCAAGTATTTCATGAAAAACTTTACCTTATAAAAACTTCAAAAGATCGTTTCTCCATCGTCATATACACCTTTCGTCTCCATATCTTGAACAAACAGCTTGGCTCAGTATTCAAGTCTCAAAATCTCATCTCATCTCAGCTATCCCGCCAGAACGACAACTGCACACAACCACGGTCCCCACGATTCTTCAATCTCATCCGCGCGCCTAGCTAAGTCTGCCCTCTCAATCACAACCTTACTTCCCGGCAACAATACTACCACCGTCTCCAATATCGATAGTACTGCTATCGCAAAATAAGCTTGCAACCACAGATATAAACCCATGCCTAACTTGCTTGACACCGGTCTCAAATTCGTAGTACATTTCAATTTGAAATGTATACGTTCGCACAGCAGGTATCTTACAGCTCCTCATTAGTTACTGTCTACCCACTAAATGTTCAGCATTCGTTTGTAGCGCCACATTTCACAATCTTCTGTAATCTTTCTCTGAATTCCTTGTCGTCCACATTTCAGTCCCGTACAATGTGTAATCTGAGCACCTCACAAGCGTTGCCTAGCTGCGGAGCGTGCCGCTGTTCGCCGTTAGTTCTCCCTCGGGCATGGATGTATTTGTTGTCCTCAGCGTAAGTTAGAGTAGTTAAGTGCCATAGATTTACGAACATTTGAATTTTTCATTGCGGTGCTGCGTGTGCATACGCATCGCGGAGTCCATGTAGCCCTGCGAAAGGTGCGCTCGTTCACTTCGTTTGAGGTGTTCGTAGGGAAAGGAACTTTCATTATACTTAGACAACTTATTACTTGTGAAATCACTTGGAGAAGAAACATTCAGCTCTTATAGTAGCTTTCATTCTTTTCTATGCCATTGTATATGCGCTATAGGGCAACGGTAATTGCACTGTACCTGTTTAATATACCTATTCAATCCTGTTAGTCAGCTTCGACGCCAATTATCAGATCCTACTAGTGCAAACCCGTCCCCGAAACTGGAAACCTAGTGTCGACTTGAGCTTTGTAACACTTTAACGCACAGGGAAGCCCTGTCGATCATTCTAAATACGACAGGATGTATATGGACAAGATACGGTGAAAGAATAAAATATATGTTTATATTATAAATTCTACACGTCAGATAAATGTCTAGAAGACGTAACACCGTGCATTTAAACTAATATTCGTTCATGCATATTTATCTTCATCATAGGTGCTTTTCTTCCCATAACCATTCTGCATTTTATATCTGCTGTGCTACGACCATCACAAGTTATTTTACTACACAGCTAACAAAACTTACATACTGCCTTTGTCTCTCTTCCTAATTCCATCAGCCTCGCCTCATTTAAGGAGTTATGTGATAGGAACTGTTAATGTTGGGCTACTCTTCCCAGAACGTACAGTTTCTTATTTTAAACAGTAATCCTTTCAGCCGACTATAGCATCCTATCGTGTGTGGTGCTCCAGTGGTCCCTACTGGACTCTTATTCGGGAGAACAGTGGTACAAATGCCTATATGTTCACTGTCAAAGCGCACGCACGGCCGATTTCCTTCCCCAAATACGAGCGCGGCCTTCGTCTCTAATGACCTCTCTCTCTCTCTCTCTCTCTCTCTCTCTCTCTCTCTCTCTCTGGCATTGAGCCACTCGCCGAGTATTTGATCGCGCAATTGCACGAAATTGCGGGGATGCTGATGCCGACGTTTCAGCTGTTGTTGCAACATATCGCACACTTTTTCTATTGAGTTCATGGCTCATTTAGGAGACTTTCTATTGAGCTCAGGTCAGGTGATTTTGCTGACGGACGTGTAACAGGGCGACAGAATGTTCAGGAAACGATGTCAAGTATTATTATAAATAGAAGACTAAAAGCATCCATTGCACCCAGTCCCCGTCCTGCCCTAGACTCGCCGATCTCCCTGCGCCTGCTCTGTCCGTCGACGTGCTCCTCCAGTAGAGGATGGGCCCGCGACGGCTCACACAGCAACTGTTTACCGCTTTATTTCAGGTGCACGCATCCTTAAACGACAGATTCTTAACAAGTATATTCGTGACGAATATGTGCTGAAAATTCCACTTGTGAGCACCAATTATGCTCTCCTGTTCGTAGTAATCAATGGTAAGGCATCAACTAAAACAGAGGTGATATCGGGCGTTACACAGGGTAGTGTTATCGGTCCTCTGCTGTTCCTTATTTACATAAACGATTTAGTGGAAAATCTAAGCAGCTCTCTTAGATTGTTTGCAGATGACGCCGTCATTTACCGTCTAGTAAAATCATCTGAAAATCAAAACCAACTGCAAAAGCATCTGAATAAGATATCACTATGCTGTAAAAATTGGCAATTGACTCTAAATAAAGAGAAGTGTGAAGTTGGCCACATGAGTACGAAAAGAAATCTGTTAAACTTTGTTTACAAAATAAATCAATCAAAAGTGAAGGCCGTAAACTCCACAAAATACCTAGGAATTACTATTACTTCACAATTAAACTGGAAAGAATACGTAGATAATGTCGTGGGAAAGGCGAACCAGAGACTGACTGCGTTTCATTGGTAGAACCATTATAAGATGCAAGAGAACTACTAAAGTAACTGCATACACTACGCTTATCCGTCCATTTTTGGAGTATTGCTGCCCAGTGTGCATCCTTATCAGGCGGGTTTGACGGAGGACATCGAAAGAGTCCAAAGAAGGGCAGCTCGTTTTGTATTGTCACGATACAGGGGAGACAGCGTTACGGAAATGATACAGGATCTGGGATGGGAATCATTAAAACAACGGCGCTTATCGCTGCGGCGTAGGCTACTTACAAAACTGCAATCGCCAACATTCTCCTCCGGATGCGAAAATGTTGTTGACTGCCACTTACATTGGTAGAAATGATCATCGGAATAAAATATGAGAAATCAGAGGTCGAACGGAGAGATTCAACATAAACAACCATACTCCGCATGCCACCTGACGGTCTGTGGCGGAGGGTACCCCGAGTACCACTATCGATTTTACCTCCTATTCCAGTCACGTATTGTTCGCGGAAAGAAAGATTGTCGGTATGCCTCTTTGTGGGCTCTAATCTCTCTGATTTTATCCTCACGGTCTCTTCGCGAGATATACGTAGGAAGGAGCAATATACTGCTAGACTCCTCAGTAAAGGTATGTTCTCGAAACTTCGACAAAAGCCCGTACCGAGCGACAGAGCGTCTCTCCTGCAGAGTCTTCCACTGGAGTTTAGCGATCATCTCCGTAACGCTTTCTCGATTACCAAATGATCCTGCAACGAAGCGCGCTGCTCTCCGTTGGATCTTCTCTACCTCTATCAATTCCACCTGGTACGGATCCCACACCGATGAGCAGTATTCAAGCTGTGGGCGAACAAGTGTACTGTAACCTACTTCCTTTGTTTTCGGGCTGCATTTCCTTAGGATTCTTCCAATGAATCTAATTCTGGCATCTGCTTTACCGTCGACTGATTTTATATGGTCGTTCCATTTTAAATCCCTCCTAATGACTACTCCCAGATACTTTATGGAATTAACTGATTCCAGTTGCTGCTCTGCTGTAGTGTAGCTAAATGATAAATGATCTTTCTGTGTATTCGCAGCACATTACACTTGTCTACATTGAGATTTAATTGCCATTCCCTGCACCATGCGTCAATTCTATGCAGATCCTCCCGCATCTCAATACAATTTTCCATTGTTACAACCTCTCTATATACTACAGCATCATCCGCAAAAAGCCTCAATGAACTTCCGATGTTATACGCAATAATATATATCGTGAACAGCAACGGACCCACGACACTCCCCTGTGGCACACCTGACGTAACTCCTACTTCGGAAGATTTCTCTCCATTGAGAATGACCTGCTGCTTTCTGTTATCTAGGAATTCCTCAATCCAATCACACAATTGATCTGATAGACCATATGCTCTTACTTTGTTCATTAAACGTTTGTGGGGAACTGTATCGAACGCCTTGCGGAAGTCGAGAAACACAGCATCTACCTGAGAACCCGTGTCTATGGCCCTCTGAGTGTCGTGGACGAATAGCACGAGCTGGGTTTCACACGAACGGCTTTTTCGAAACCCATGCTGATTCCTACAGAGCAGATTCCTAGTCTCGAGAAATGTCATTATATTCGAACATAATACATGTTCCAAAATTCTACAACTGACCGACGTTAGAGATATAGGCCTATAGTCCTGCACATCTGTTCGAGGACCCTTCTTGAAAACGGGGATGACCTGAGCCATTTTCCAATCTTTCGGAACGCTATGCTGTTCTAGAGACCTACGATACACCACTGCAAGAAGGGGGGCCAGTTCCTTCGCGTACTCTGTGTAAAAACAAACTGGTATCCCATCAGGCCCTGCGGCCTTTCCTCTTTTGAGCGATTTTGTTTTTCTATACCTCTGTCAGTTATTTCGATATCTGCCATTTTGTAATCTGTGCGGCAATCTAGGGAAGAAACTACAGTGCAATCTTCCTCTGTGAAACAGCTTTGGAAAAATACATTTAGTAATTCTGCCTTTAGAGTGTCATCCTCTGTTTCAATGCCATTTACGTCACAGAGTGTCTGGATACTTTGTTTTGATCCACCTACCGCTTTGTCATAAGACCAAAATTTCTTAGGATTTTTAGCCAAGTACAAAGAACTCTACTTTCGAATTCGTTGAACGCCTCTCGCATAGCCCTCCTCACGCTACATTTCGCTTCGTGTAATTTTTGTTTGTCTACAGGACTTTGGCTACGTTTATGTTTGCAGTGAAGTTCCCTTTGCTTCCGTAGCAGCTTTCTAATTCGGTTGTTGTACCACGGTGGCTCCTTTCCATCTCTTACGACCTTGCTAGGTACATACTCATCTAATGCATATTGTACGATGGCTTTGAACTTAGACCACTGTTCCTCAACACCATCTGTACTTAAGATAAAACTTCTGAGCTGAGCCGTCAAGTACTCCGAAATCCCCTTTTTGTCACTTTTTCCGAACAGAAAAATCTTCCTACATTTTTAATATTTCTATTTACGGCTGAAATTACCGATGCTGTAACCGCTTTATGATCGCTGATTCCCTGTTCCGCATTAACTGTTCCGAATAGTTCGGGTCTGTTTGTCACTAGAAGGTATAATATGTTGTCACCACGAGTTGGTTCTCTGTTTAACTGTTCAAGGTAGTTTTCAGATAATGCACTCAAAACAATTTCACTGGATTCTTTGTCCCTGCCACCTGTAATAAAAGTTTGAGTCTCCCAATCTATATCGGGTAAATTAAAATCTCCTCCCAAAACTATAGCATGATCGGGAAATCTACTCGAAATATCTTCCAAATTTTCCTTCAGGTGTTCTGCCACAACAGCTACTGAGCCAGGAGGCCTATAGAAGCATCCGATTACCATGTTCGAGCCTGCTTTAACCGTGACCTTCACCCAAATTATTTCACACTTCGGATTTCCGTCTATTTCCTTCGATACCAGTGCACTTTTTATCGCTATAAACACGCCTCCCCCTTCACTGCCCAGCCCCTCTCTGTGTTCTTTCTTCCCGCGCGCTATTCGAAAATGGAATGGGAGATGAAATAGTAGGACGGTGGTTAGATAAACCTTCTGCCAGGCACTTAAATGTGATTTTCAGAGTTTCCGATGTAGACGTTTCGTATTCTCTTTCAGTATTACATTAAAAAAAATTAACATTTCTTCTCCTTATTTTTCTCTCTTTGACCACATGTCTGCTTCGTACAGTGCAATGCTCCAATCTAGCACTTGACCATTTTCTTCCTTAATGTCAAGTTCAGCCTCTGGTCAGAAGAGTCCTGTTATTAACCAAATGCTCTAATTTTAACCAAATGCGACGTTGGCCACGGCGATCCTATATCTAATATGTACAGTGGATTACTTAAGCCGTAATTGACTTCCTTATGCCTCATTATCGGCTTCAGCTCTAAGTCTGCTTCATAATGAAGCATCTCTAGTATTTCGGAGACGAGGACATGGAGCGAATAGCAATAAGCACGCCCTGGTGCTGCGTTCGTCTGTAGTGAACGCGGGGGAGTACGCAACGCCGCATTGAGCCACGCGACAGTAGAGAGAGAGAGAGAGAGAGAGAGAGAGAGAGAGCAGTCGGCGCTGGCGGGAGGGTCGCGGGTCTCGGGATCGATACCCGGGCTGGCGGCGCGAGTCGATACTGCGGTGGGCGTGGCTCTCGGGATCTGCTGCGAGCCCAGGGCGGCCAGCAAGTAACGCGGCGACCTACCTGCGTGCGGTGGTAGTCACTGGAGCACTGCTGCATACGTCGTTTACCCTCTGCCAGGCACTTGAATGTGATTTGCAGAGTATCCCATGTAGAATTCGTCTCCGTTTGGTGGCTCTTTCTCAGAGCATTACGAAAATAAAGTATCCTGTTCCTTCGCTCTGACAAGCTTGAATGCTCAGAGGAATGCTCCAAATACTTCTCAGAATGAACACGTTTGAAAGCGGTAACGGCCTCATTACGATAGTTCGGTGTATTTGGGCCATTATGAGGTTCGAATGAGCACTGATAGTGCATGATAAGAAAGGGTGTCGTCAATCGTCCATATGAGCTCTAATTCCTCATCTTAATCAGCTCGCGAGATTTATCAGTTGCGTCTTTGTCGAAAGTGCGGTCTCCGAATATCACCAGCACCCCTCTCCGTGATGCATAACGACTCTTCTGCGTCATTCCAATTAATAATGTAGCACCTTCGTAACGCTCTCCCACCGACAGAGTGATTCTCAAACTGGCCGGGGAACATCGACTACCAATCTTGAGCCACTTGCGTTAAAGGTCTTTTAAAGTCATTTTTCTAGTGTTACATAACAAGTGCTGTCAACACACCTTACGCATTATACACGGTTTCTAGCCGAATCGTCGTTTCTCTATGTCTTTCCGCCTATCGTCAGTTTCCAGATGATGCATGTTTCTTATTTATAAGAATACTTGCTAAACACCCGGCGTTGCCCAGGTATTTAGTTATTTATTTATTCCTGCCTTGAGTTAGTACTTCTCCTATCCCCTCTCTCTCTCTGTCCATCTCCATTTTTCTAAAAACTTTATTTATATCGGAGGATGTATAAGAAATAAGGTTGTATTCCTTAATGTACAAAATTATACTTGCAGTATCCAAACAAAGATAGCAATCAAAATACAAATGGCATATGAAATTCACACGATCTGATATTGAGCTATATGTGGTACAATTGTATAATGTTTTAGGTATATATTCATTTGTATAAGTGCTCTATCTGTGTAAAATCTGTTGCGAATACAATTAGTAGTAAAGAAGTAATAGATTAAAACTTGGTTCGTGATGAGGCAGTTTTCCATAAACGTTAGTGTTCATACCTCATGAACTACGTGTCGTACTGTGATTCAATTTGAAGGTACATTTAGCTGTATGTTTGTATACTGTCTGTAAAATTTCCTGCGACTACAATTGTAGAAATTATAAATTGTAACATCATACGGAAAGCCGTAGTTTTAGTCCATGAACACAGGAAAAGTACTAAGCGAGAAAATTTTTCCTTCCATAATTTTGCTATGGTTGTCAGCGAGAAATGATTCAATAAAGGTTTGAAATTATGTTTAAAGTTTGTTGCGAGTCCCTAAGTACTGTCTTACTCATTCAGTTAGTGAATAAAGTCTCGTCGCATTTTGTGGCCGTTTCTTGCAACTATATTATTACGTGTCTTCTTGAACCATGTGTCGTATGTGGTTCTTACCATTACAGAATTGGTACCTCGAGGTAAGGAAGCTGTGTACCAAATTTGTTTGAAATCGGTCCAGTGGTTTAAGGGGAAATGTGCAACATAGTCGCGTGATGTAAGAGTTTTCGCGCATCTCATTGTTTATGACGTCATATCTCGTGAAGAGTGTCTTGTACGTGGTCCTTACAGTTACAGCGACCGTCCTCATCGATTGAAGCTTACGTGTGCAAAATTTCAAAAAGGTTGGAACAAAACTGTAGATTTGTATGCAGTACGTACACACAAACATAGGAACACTCTTATTGGCCACTGCCGTTACAGCCACCAGTGTTTACTTCGTGGTGATGGGCACTGTGATGGACCTTTTACTGTGTGCCACCTTTTAGTGCAATGTCCGTTTTTTTTTAATCATCTACGTCATGATCTATGTTTACCATTTGAAATGTCTGATATTTTAGCTGATGATCCGCATTCTGCTGACCGAGCTTTACTTTTTATTCATCCTGCAAATATGGCGAAAGCCATATTTAAGTTCTAACGACGGTTCGATTTTACTGTGGGCAGTGTTGGGCGCTAATGACCTAAGTAGTAGTTTTGTGCCCTAAAGAAGAAGAAAAAAAAAAAAAATCCGGACACTCTGATTTATATATAAAGATAACCTGCCAACTGTAGTTCAAAACTTCGATACCCAATAAACAGTCGCCCGGTGCATTCCTTACTTTAATAATTTATGTCGATTTCTCAACATTACAAATAGTTTAAGACAATCCGCTTGCATGTGGCCTGTTTTTTATGGTCCTAATAATGCCTGCATGTACGAGGAATACTGTTTGCTTTCCCACTGATTGGGCAGTTACTGTTGTCTTACCCCATCGTCAGATCCTGAACATAAGGCGTTCGAAAAATGTATATCTATTAGACCAAACTGCTATGGTGAATCAGTCCCTATACTTACAAACTTGTAGAAATAACTTACACAAAGGACACCACACTCTTGCCACAGGAGACTCGAACCTCCGGCGGAAACGGCCGCCCAGTCCGTAGCATGCCGCCTTACACTACACTGTTTTTCTGCGCGGCTACACTCGAGAAGACCAGCGGTTTATTTATTTTCTTTTGTGTGTGCAAGGTAAGCAGCAGCAGTCGTGATGGGCAGACGCGAACTGGGCAACTTTTAGTGGCCATTAGAAGGGTACTCCGGTAAGGACACGTAATCGTACACTGGAACTGGGTAACTTCCGCTCGCAGGTAGCAGGACGGTCCGACCCGAGGCGTTCCTGGCCCTACTGAACTCGTCAGTCCTTTGAATGAAACCAGCTCGCTGTAGAATCAAATTGTTTCGTTTTGTACCTCAGTTTCGTTATGGAAGCCAATAATACGGCAGAAAATCGCGATTTGCAATCTGTTATTAGTGATCCTGGTAATACACATTTGATCTGTGACGGTTATAAATTCAAAAGTTACAGAAGAGTTGTAGCAACGGAAGAACGTGGACGGCGAAGCTGCGGTAAACGTTTGCGGTGTGCTGTTGGGCAGTGAACTCGTGGAAGGCACTCTCAGCACGCACCTGTTGCACAAGACTTGTTAACAGGAGAATATCATCTAATTCTCTAAAAGTAAAAGCCGACGCTTCGGTTCAAAGACCGTAAAAGGAATGGTAAAATTTGCAAATTAGACTTTGTAAAGTGCGTTTCATACCAAACTGCTGTGAGCAGAATATGAGCAAAACTAAATGCATTTGTTTTCTGCAAATATTTTTGTAGGTGAAATTTGTAACAAAATCTTTGTATTTGTATTTAATTTGTTTGTTTTTTATATCTTGTTACTTGGCAGAGTATTGACATTATTCCTCGAGAACTCTACAAATAGGATCAGAGGTTCCGCACTCGGTAAGTTTAGATTTGGAAGCATTTTGCGAGAATATGCAGTCGCTCTGCCAGGAGACGTAGGAGTTGCGAGTTGCCCAGTTCGTGCTGCCACTCGGGGGACAGTTGCCCAGTTCCGAGTCTTCCGTTTATCACCGACAGGTAGAAGTTGCCCAGTTCGGATTAGCCCGTCTCGATAGGTCCATCATTCGAGTAGTAAACTATCGCAACATGTAGTTGTCATCGAAAAACCAACAGCAGTGTAGTCGTTGCGAACATTGGCCACTCGGTGAGCAGTCGGCAGTAAACTCCCCTCGCCAGCACGAGTCCCAGCCGCAGACCGCTGCACGACCCACCAAAGAGCCGCTACCAGTTGGCTCTCTGCACCTCGACCGGTACGTCTCCTCAAGACTGTACGTGCACCTGACACGATGCTATCGGATCGGACATCTCCCCTGGTCACTTCTGAACTAACTCGTGTTCGATCGGGATTCTGTCTCTGGACAGAGTGCGACAATGGAGTGGAACCACAACCGCCGTCAGGTCTCTCTTACAGCGGTCCGGCTTGAAAGGTAGGCTCCGTAGCACGGTTTTTTTTTCTCTTAGACTTAACTACGGGTTCATCAGTCCCTAAACTTACTATTTATGAACTAACTAACACTAAGGCACAAATATCCGTGCCCGAGGGGGGATTCGAATCCCCGACCTTAGTGGCCGTGCAGACCGTGACTGGAGCGCCGCAGACCACTCGTCCATCGCGCCCGGCACTGTATTTCTAGGAATCGTGTGAACCACTACTTCCAGGCTGTTTGCATAAGATGGCAACGACCCCGGGGATATCTAACAGTAAATCAAAAATACAGGTAATGCTGTTGTCAGCTAAAGTATGGTTCACAGGGTGAATCAAATAACTGATATTTTCCTAAGCTATTTTTCTCGTCAGTCTCCTGAAGTAGATATCCCGTCTCAACTGCTGACATCGTTAGGAGAGCCAGTCGTGAAAAAATGGTGCCACCTGGTATGCAAGATATATGAGACAGGAGTATCCTCCGACTTCAAGAATAATAACGTAATTCCAATTCCAAAGAAAGCAGGTGCAGACAAATGTGAAAATTACAGAACTGTCAGTTTAATAAGTCATGGATGCAAAATACTAACACGAATTATATACACAGACGAATGGAAACACTTGTGGAATCCGGCCTCGGGAAAGATCAGTTTGGATTTAGGAGAAATGTAGGAACATGGGAGGCAATACATTACGACTTACCTTACAAGATAGGCTAAGGAAAGGGAAACCTAGCGTTTGTCGATTTGGAGAGAGCTTTTGACAATGTCGACTGGAATACACTGTTTCAAATTCTGAAGGTAGCAGGGATAAAATATATGGGCGAAGAATTATATTCAGCATATACAAAAACCAGCCAGCGGTTATTACAGTCGAAGGGCAAGAAAGGGACGCAGAGGTTGGGAAGGGAGTAAGAGAGGGTTGTAGCCTTTCCCCAATGTTGTTCAATCTGTACACAGAGCAGGCAGTGAAGGAATAAAAGGAGAAATTTGGAGAGGGCCTTAAAGTGGAGGGAGAAGAAATAAAAAGTTTGTGGTTTGCCGATGACATAGTAATTCTGTCTCAGAGACCGCAAAAGATCTGGAAGAGCAATTGAATGGAATGGACAGTGTCTTGAAAGGAAGATAAAAGATGAACATTAACAAGAGTAAAACGAAGGTAATGGAATGCAGTGTCAGAAAATCAGGCGATGCTGAAGGAATTAGATTAGGTAATGAAACAATAAGATTAGTAGAGGAGTTTTGTTATTTAGCAAGCAAGATAACTTCTGATGGCCGAAGTAAAGAAGATATAAGCTGCAGAATGGCTATGGGAAGAAAAGCGTTTCTGAAGAAGCGAAACGTTTTATTAATTTAAATGTTAGGAAGTCCTTTCTGAAAGCATTTGTCTGGAGTGTAGCATTGTATGGGAGTGAAACGTGGACAATTAGTTCAGATAAAAAGATGATAGAAGCTTTTGAAATGTGGTGCTACAGATGAACGATGAAAATTAGATGGGTGGATCACGTAACTAATGAGGTGCTTAACCGAATCGGGGAGAAAAGGAGTTTCTGGCATATCCTGACTAAGAGAAGGGATAGATTGGTTGGACACATTCCGAGACATCAAGGGATTGTCAACTTAACATTAGAAGGAAGCGTGTGGGGTAAAAATCGTAGAGGGAGACCGAGGGACGAGTACAGTAAGCAGATTCAAAAGGATGTAGGTTGCCGAACGTATTCTCAGATGAAGAGACTTGCACAGGACAGGGTAGCGTGGAGAGCTGCGTCAAACCAGTCTACGGACTGAAGACCACAACTACTCCTGAACGTAGGATTAGGATTAGCAGATGTAGGCTACTCTTTCTGAAGACAATTTCTAGCCATACAAAAGATTTCCAAAAGTTTTCTCTAATATGAAATTACTAGAAGCCAAGATACCTTGCATTGTGGCCTTACGTAGTGCTACTATGTGGCGGCCTCGCGAGTCGTGTTTCACGTTAATTGCCGTGCCAATTATTTCATTTGCTCTGAATCAACACTTGAGCTTAGCTCGGCGTTGACACGTCTGGAAAGAATATCACAATGATGGAAGAAAGGTTGGATTATTTATATATTGCAATACTTCAAAGCTTTTTATTTCCGCACTTCCAAGTTAAAGCAGTTTCCCATATTTAACCTCCAAAATATGATACCCGTATAAAAGGATACGTACGGTAACGCAGTCTGAACTGGAAACATTTTTCTCAGTATATAGACAGTTCGTTGAACCTGTTATCTGAAAATGAACGTACCATCTCTGCAACAACAGCCTCTCGCACAGGGACATTTTAGACAGCGCCGTCGTCATCAAATTTGCTCTAAGAGTGCTTTCCTTGATCGTCCAAACACATGAAACTCACAAACCGATAAGTCCTGATTATAGGGAGGGTGTTATTTTGTGGTCCCGAACAATTCAAGATTTTTGTGAATTTGTACAGCTGTGTGGGTTCGAGTTGTCACGAAGCATGCTCACATTCCGGATTGCAAAAGCGCGACTTTTCTAATCGCACGAACATCTCGTCCAAAAGTTGGCCGAGTTTACGGAACGAATTTCTTGGAGGAAATCGATCGGGACGACCCCTTTCAAATATATTACTACTATTGGAAGGACCTTCTTCGAGGAGAGCCCGGCTTTGGCTTTGATATGTGGAGATCTCTCTCTTTCACGTCATTCCAATCCATAATTTGTTCCAGGTGATTAGCGTGGCAGTAGTCGTTTGGACACTTCCAGACGATGAATTACGTCTTACCAGTCGCTAAAAACTGTTTATTATAGGTCGGCTTCGACTAGATGCCCAAGCATCTTCACTGTAATAATTAAATAAGAAAGCATAATTCATAAAAGGCTGTATATTATATCCACGTTTACACAACAAGATGATAAATATTGTAAACATACCGTACGTCTGCAGGCGTGTTACAACTGAACTGATAACTGTTTAAAATTCAACAGTAGACAGTGATTCAACACTTGCACTTGGTGCTGCTTAAATATTACTGAATTTTGTCGAATGATGGCGCTCGATCTAGAAGTATTTTATATCGTCGACGTAATATACGCAGCATGCAGCGCCATTTGTGAGATGACCTTATCATAAACCTGACGTAAGTGAGGCTGCATTTTGATGTTGCGCTAGCAGACAGTGTGACTTCATTATTTGCAAAGCGCTCGTAACAGAATTTTGTAGATTTGGGGCAGAGTTGTGCCTTGGGGCTTTCCAGGATTTGGAAGCTGCTAATGAAGTGTATAGGATAGATTGCTGCTCGTTACTTTGTCGCTTTCATTTCCAGACACTGCCCTGACTCACTCTCTGAGAAAGGCAGCTCGTGAAACGGCCGGAAGCGCCTCCCCAGCCAGTTCCACTTCACCTGTTGCTCGCTCGCGGCTGCCCACTTTCTACCGCCTCTGCACACACGTTGCTCTTCCCCGGCGCACCGACACTTCCCAAGTCGAGAGGAGTCTTGTGTAGTTCGCGAACCAAGTAGTTCGGAAGAGCGCTCCCACGTGCGAACTAGTTCTCAGATCCCTCGCCTCTTAGTTCGTCCGCTCCTTTTCCGAAGACTGACGGGGAACAGCGAGAGCGCGCAGAGTCGCGTGATTCCCTTCTGACAGTTGCCGTCATTTCGAGCTGAGATTAAGCTCAGCTGTAGTTACATAGTTCACTGCCATTTCTTGATCGTACTCGTCCCATATAGAATCCTTTTTATTCTCGTGACTGCTGCAGCTACTACCAGACGCCGATGAGTTGCTAGGAGTATGATCAGCCATGGAAATCGGTATCGAGAAATTTATAAAAGTGCCTTTTTATTCGCGAAAATAGACGATTTTAGCATATTTTTAGGTAATGTGCCTTCAGTGACCTATTAAACAAAGAAATCCATTTTAAAAATAAAATACTAAAAGTACTGTGTATGCAAAGTGTTGAATACCATTGTATCACCCATTTGTGTAAATAACTGGTTTATTTGCTTAAGTATTTGATGTCATACGGGTAATAGCACACGCTTGGGCAACACTGATCATCATATAAAACAGCTGTCATAACAAAAGAAAGCTCTTTTAGGAGCGGTAGCAAAAGCCAAAAAAGGCGGACGAACTAAAAAGAGCGATCTACTTCACGGCCTAGCTGCGAACTAAAAAGAGAGCTACCGGTCGCGAAATGTTATACGCAACTCTGGTCGAGAGTAATGGATAGTTGCGTGACATCAGCGATCGGAGGCGTACAGCTAGGAGAATGTTTCCTTTCTAATATGTGTAACTTCCATAGAACCGTTATGTCCTGAACATGTGTGATATTCAAACTCTTAGGTTTCCATACCTCAGTGTCTAAAAACTGAACCCTTCTGGGATAATGCTCTCCGTATTGACTTTTAACAGAGCTTTCCTCATGTAGAAATCTGTCTAATGCTGGGGTGTGCGGTCTCTTGTCGCTGTGTAAATAACTTACGGTTCTTAGTCAATGTAATCCAAATAATCGGTGTGATACGCCACATAGGGTGTCTCCAATCTTTCGGGTGCAGCTGAAATACGTGGTATCCTGTCCACTAGTGATTAATGTTGATGTGGAACCAGTGGTCGGAAATAAATATTGCGTTCTGTAAATATGCGGAGTACACCGCATGACGACGTAAATCGTAGTGATCAATGAAGGCGACGACCGCCAGTCCGAGCGCGTGGCATGACTGCAGCGAGGACATCTCCCACGCCGCCCACGTTGGCGGTCACCGGAAACGAGTCTTCGTCAGCGTATGGACGGGCATTAGCCCAGCTCACCTAACAGGGTCTCAGTTTTCTGTTGCGTGCTAGTATGCCAGCCAAATGTACTGCCACACTTCACGGGGACTGTACACCTTGCCCGCGAATGGACGTGGTTTCGGGAAGACATTGCATCAGCCCACGGCGAGCAGCTGTACAACAACACGCATCCTTATCGTCGGATTGGAAGGGCGGTTCCTCTCCCGAGGCGAACGCGACCGCCGGAACTCTCGCTAGGATTCAATTTGGTGTAACAGACACCGGGAATCCTGGCTTTCGTCGCTCTGCGATATCTTGGCATTCATCGAGAAAGAGCTCATCTGAGTTGAAAACAAACAAGTCGACAGGTCCAGATGGGGTACCAATCCGGTTTTACAGAGAGTATTCTGCGGCATTGGATCCTTACTTACTTTGCATTTATCTCGACTGATCCAGCGCAAAGTTGCAAGCGAGTGGAAAAGGGCGCCGGTGACTCCCGTGTATAAGAAAGGCAAAACAATGGACCCGCAATTACAAACCAATGTCATTAACATCAGTTTGCCATAGAATTCTTGAACATATTGTCAGTTCTAATATAAGAAATTTTTGAGGCGGAAAAGCTTCTGTCCGTGCATCAGAACGGCATTAGGAAGCATCGATCGTGGGAAACCCAGCGTACCCTTTTCTGTCATGACAACTTGCGTGCTACGGATGAATTGTAACAGGCAGACAGCATTTTCCAGTTTTTCGAAAGGCTTCTACACCGTACCGCACTACAGATTGCTAAGTAAGGTACGAGCATGTGGAATAGGTACCCTAAAATGAGAGTGGCTCGAAGACTACTTAATAGAACCGAGTAAGTTGTCTTCGATGGCGAGTGTTCATCAGAGACTAAGATATCTTCATGAGTGCCCCAGAGAAGTGTGATAGGACCACTATTATTTTCTGTCTATACAAATGATCTGACGGACAGTGAGAGTTGCAATCTGCGGCTGTTTGCTGGTGATGCTGTGGTGTACAAGAGAATTACTGTACTAGGGTCGAGGGTGACTTGGACCAAATTTCTAGGTCGTGAGAGGAATGGCAACTAGTGCTAAATATAAAAACTGTGAGGTGATGCAGGGAGTAGGAGAAACTATCTCGTCATGTTCGAACAGAGCATTTGTAGCGTGTTGCTTGCCAAAGTCGCGTCAATTAAATATCTAGGCCTAAGGCTGCACAGAGATATGAAATGGAATTAGCATATAACGGCAGTCATGGGGAAGGCAAATGTTCGACTTCGGTTTATTGGGAGAATTTTGGAAAGATGCGATTGGTCTGTAAAGGACACCGCATATAAAACGCTTGTGCGACCATGTTTCGAGTATTGCTCAAATGTTTAGTATTCGCACCAGATCAGTTTAAAGGAAGCACTTGAGACTGCCTGCTAGATTTGTTGCCGGTAGGTTCGATCATTGCGCGAGTGCTACTAAAATGCTTCGGGAACTAGTCACGCCGGCCACCGGTGACCAAGCGGACTGCGGCGCGCCAGTCACGGTCTGCACGGCCACTACGGTCGGACATGGATATTTGTGCCGTCCTTAGTATTAGCTAGATAATAAGTGGTTTGTAAGTTTAGGGACTGATGACCGCGTTGTTAAGTCCCATAAGCTACACAAACATGTGAACATTTTTTAAACTAGTCACTGGAGGGAAGGCGAGGTTCGGCATACGGGATGAATCCACAAAGGCGCGCGCCATTGTGGAACTAGCAGCAGCCTCGAGCTGAGCTAGCTGGTATTAACATTTGCCGAAAAGCAGTTGAGTGATGTTGAGAAAGAGACTAGCTTGTACAGTTCGTCACTTCAGGTTCTCTCTAGCCCAGTGCTGGAACTCTCACGAATGTTTAAAAAAACATGGAGAATGATTTCATTAGGGCTAGTAACTTGCTGGAAGAAGAGGAGACATGAAAATTTGACCATTTTTTTTTTTTTAAACTTTCGTAACATGCACACTCACAGAAATATTTTAACCTGAACTCTTACTCTAAGTTACGATTTTACGTTATTTTGTGCTTTTTTTTCTACTGTTAATAAGTCCATTTTTTTAAGTATAGATATATAGCCTATATAAATATTGGTCTGGAAATCACAAAATCTAAGATATTCAGTTCTAAGGAAGAAAATAGATATTAAGTTTTGCCGCCCGCCCGCCCCCCCCCCCCCTCCAATCACACACATTCCTACTGTGCACGTCAGAATGATGTCTTAATATGATGCTCCCTATCTCATCTGCAACCTTACAGAAAATGTTTTACAATATTGATGATTCCGACTTCTATTCCCCTTGGACCCCTTCTAACACCCCCTGCCCAATCCCCACTCATGCATATTACGTTGCATTACTCTTTATCATATTGAAGTCTGTGTATGCACTCCAGTCGCCGCTGTGGCGTGCCGTAGGACTTGCAGGTCATTCAGCCTCACGATATTGTTGTTACCTATATTGTATTCATTTTTTTTATATTATTGAAAGAATCCTAGTTGGGGTGTGCGTTGTTTGGTGCGTTGGCGGCGTCGACGCGCCAACGTCATACTGTATTGTTTGGTTCTTGACGGTTCTATAAGTGTGTGTGTTTAGCGGTCTTTTGTTGGGGTGGGCTGGCGCTGGCGTGGCTGCAGGGAGTGCAGTGCAGTGACCTTTTGTAGCGCGAGCGGCCGGCCTGTACTGGGGAGGGGGAAGGTATCGATCGCGCACACACGTGTTCTACTGTCTTAGCTGATTCGATGCGATGCTGGGCCCCGACGACTGGGTTCTCACAATACTGCCTCTGCATTTGATCGCCGCCTCTGGCTTCTTGCTGGCGGAACGTATCGAGAACTGCTGATAGGCAGTCGGTACTGTAGCTGTCGTCGCACAGAACGCGTATCTGAATGTGTGCAGAGTCCACCGTACGGCTGAACGCTCGGCAGCGGAACGACTTGGGCATCCGAGACGTGTGCCTCGACGCGCTCCAGCGACAGTTGTCGGTGGCAACACCTTCCCTGGAATCACACGGAATGAAAGGGACACCTGCTTTACCACCATTAAAATGCGTATTTCCGAACTTGTGCATATATTCGTCATGTTATGTCATTAAGGACATCGACTTACATAATTTTCAGGACAAATTGTACGATGTTGTTCTTGTTATTGTGCTCTTCAGTCCGCAGACTGGTTTGATGCAGCTCTCCACGCTACCCTGTCCTGTGCAAGTCTCTTCATCTTACAATACGTTCGGCAACCTACATCCTTTTCAATCTGCTTACTGTATTCGTCCCTCGGTCTCCCTCTACGATTTTTACCCAACACGCTTCCTTCTAATGATAAGTTGACGATTCCTCGATGTCTCAGAATGTGTCCCACTAATCCATCCCTTCTCTTAGTCAGGATATGGAGAAATTCCATTTCTCCCCAATTCGTTTAAGCACGTCCTCATTAGTTACTTGATCTACCCATCTAATTTTCATCATTCGTCTGTAACACACTTCAAAAGCTTCTATAATCTTCTTATCTGAACTCCTAAACGTCCACGTTTCACTCCCATACAATACTACACTCCAGACAAATGCTTTCAGAAAGGACTCCCTAACATTTAAATTAATATTGCATGTCAACAAGTTTCACTTCTTTAGAAATGCTCCCCATATACGATATAAAATTAGAATATGATATAAAATTACTAGAATAGGCCTTCCCATAACTAACATACATTGTCAAGAACTCTCCTACCGCCATAGTAAGTGTATTAGACGTTTGCCGACTGCTGGTGTCACCCAGTGTAGAAACATGCATCTAAAAACACGTCGCGCACGTTGCCACAGTCCATCGACAATTGTGTTTAGACACGAACTTCCTAGCGTGAATCACGAAGAAGTAAAGGGAGCAAAAGCAGAACCGCACAGTTGTGCGTGCAGCGCCTAAAAGGGTTAAATCAAAGATTATTATACAGTATACTTCTGTCGAATTAATAAGAAAGTCTTTGAGCCGAATACGGGGAACAAATTTGAGCCATGATGTTGTACATTGGTCTTTGACACACACTACTTTTTGAGGGTTTCTCACGAGTTTTGGTATCAAGTCTCGATTCATCATCAGCTTTTTAAATTGTACCGTGAATTATGTTCCACTTACGATAAATCTTCTTACATGCACCGCATTGATTCATAGTTTTATTGCTGTGGTGGTGAATGACAAACTATTGACATAAAAATTTGATGTTTCGAACAAGTTTGTTACATGAGGCGTGCGTTAAAGATTGTTAGACGCCTCGTTCCGACAGGCGTATCAATGAGAAACACACACAAACACACACACACACACACACACACACACACACACACACACACACACTTCAAAGAGATGCTTAGATCACCAATCTGTTGCCCAGCCTTTGGTTTTATATGAGTTTTACCATTTCTCGTGCAAATAGCTTTTAAACAATATATTCACAATCGCACTTCAGCAGTCTAGGAATGGTTTGTATTCTACCATTCAATTCAGCTTTTGAAGTTAGAGTAGTGGCGGACTAAGCCTGTGGGAGGCCCGGAATGGCGGAAAACCAATATGAGCCACCCCCCCCCCCTTAGTCCACTTCGAAGTACATGTAGTACTCAGCAGCACAGTGGTAGTGTGCCAGACTACAAATGCAAAGGTCGCGGGTTCGATCCCTGCCAGGTCCTAGGATTTTTATGTCACTTTCCACTTCTTTCACCTCTGGCAGTATTGCTCATGTGAAAAATACCGAGTAGCACCGTGGATCCGGAACCCACGTTAAACTGTAGGTTCCCCTATAACTGGCTGGGTAAGTCAGTTCAAAGGTCGGAGGAAGGCAACGGCATACCACCTCCGAACAGGACCGTGCCTAGTAAAGCACTGTGATGTTCAAACGAATCTTTGGATTTACCTTTTTACTATATAAAAAAAGTACCTTTCAAGATTTGGAGACGCCAGAAGGAGGTGCGAAGGACGCTCAAAATAAAAAAACCACCAACCACGTGCTTTCTAGGTATTTGGAGGCCCTCCCAAAGACGAAAGGCCCGGGGCGGTCCGCCCGCCCCCCATAGTCCGCCACCGAGTTAGAGAACTAATTCGCTTGTGTAAACAACGAATGCAAAAGCTGGAGAACCACGCTCGTTGCCAGTGATGTTATAAAAACAACCGCGACGTGTTCGGTTGCTGATTTCCAGAGGGAAAAACTAGCGCGGGAGTGTCAGTTTTTCGGCAGATAGTCGCTATTACAAAACGAGTTCTAGAGGGGAGGGGAGGGACAAAGGCATTCCTCGCGTTGTTCCGGGGGAAGCCGAGACGGATCGGCCGGGCAGCTGACGGCGGCGGCAGCTGGACGCCAGTCGACGACCCGACGCGGCCGTGACGTCACCGCTACCTGCTGGCGGCCTGCCAGCTACAGAGCCGCGCGGGGCATCGCGGCAGTTGTGGGAGGAGGCGCTCTGCCGTCACCGATGCAACATTATAATGAGAATGTTAATAAACCTATTTTTCAAGTTTTTCAAAAACAGTGGTGGCACATTAAGTGTAACCCCCACCCAGTATCATCACTAAAATCTTCCTCTTTTAACAGGCTGTGACTATTTTTTCATAGAGTTTTGCCATTATCATCCTCTACTATTTCCATAAAGTGTTTCATTATTAACTGTAATGGGTGGTAACGCCTCGATTTATGTGGAATACCTTTGACGCGTGGTGGTACAAATTTTGAATTCTGAGTAACTCGTGAATAATTCGTATTTTCTGTTGGAAAGACATTTAAACAGATTTAAACAGTTTGAGTGCCGAATAGGAGGAACACAGAACAGGTAGACAGTTTAGAGTACCTGGGTTGTATTTTGTCACAGGATGGCAACGTAGTGAAAGAACTGGAATCGAGGTGTAGCAAAGCTAATGCAGTGAGTGCTCAACTAAGATCTACTCTCGTCTTACAAGAAGGAAGTCAGTACCGAGACTAAGCTAGCAGTTCACCGCTCTATCTTTCGACCAACTTTGTTGTACGGGTGTGAAAGTTGGGTGAATACAGGTTACCTTATTCATAAGGTAGAGGTTACAGATATGAAAGTAGCAAGAATGATTGCAGGTACTAATAGATGGCAACAATGGTAGGAGGGTGTAAATGAGGAAATCAAAGAAAAACTGGGAATGAAGACCGTAGATGAAGCAGCTAGAGCGAACAGACTGAGATGGTGGGGTCATGTTACACGCATGGGAGAAGCAAGGCTACCTAATAGACTCATGAGCTCGTCAGTGGAGGTCAAGAGGAGTCGAGGTAGACCGAGAAGAAAGTACTTAGATTCGGTGCAGAATGATATTGAAGTAAAAGGCATAACATCAGACGAGGCATCAATGTTAGCATTGAATAGGGAATCGTGGAGGAATTTTATTAGAGGTACTTTGCACCAGACTGAACGCTGAAAGGCATAATGATGATTAAGGAATAAATCCAAGAACCGTGAAGTTTGCAGTGCTTGCAAATGTATAGACATTATTTTACATGTATGAAAGAGATGAATCAACAGTATATCATTTACAGACATAAAATACGCTCTTTACTGAGAGGGGGGGGGGGGGGAAGCACCAAACACTGTACACGTTGTGGGGGAAATAGCTATCGCCATAGATGAGTAAAACTACCTTTGACACCTATTGCTCATTCTGGAAACGACCACCTTACATACAATGGGTGGTTCAGGAAATGAACTTTGATGCTGGATGAATCAGAGCTACATAATTATGTGGTACGTTTCTTTGTACCACCATGCATTCATACAGGGCGTAATGGCGGTACTCAAAACGTACCACCAATCCTGAAAGAGCTACTATTACTGGATCAGCTTTCCTCCAATTCCAGCGAACAGTTCCCTAACTGCCGAAAAAAATTGGCCAATTCATTTCCACAGGTGCGCCTCGGTTGCACAGTGGTAGAGTGCCAGAGTACAAATCCGAAGGTCGTGAGTTCGATCCCCGCCAGGTCCTAGGATTTTTATCTCTCACTTTCCACTTCTTTCACCTTTGGCAGTATTGCTCATGTGAAAAATACCGAATAGCACCGTGGTTCGGAACCCACGTTAAACTGTAGGTCCCCCTATAACTGGCTGGGTAAGTCAGTTCGAAGGTCGGAGGAAGGCAACGGCATACCACCTCTAAACACGACCATGCCTAGTAAAGAACTGTGGTGTTCAAACCAATCTTCGGATTGTTGACTGCTTTACCTTTAATTTTAACTGCTTTTTTCTTGTTTTGTTCATCGGTGTGCCCTTCTTATTTCCCATTGCTTCACTTACAATCAGTGGCGTAACTAGGACTTGGCTTCGGGGGGGGGGGGGGGGGGGAATAGATCTGCTTGACGAGCAAAATTGTAGTCAGTTTCCAGGCAGACTATCATCTACCACTCCCATTGAAGAAACTAATTCACTCCCATCCAATGAAAGCTTATGGTAAAACACCCCAAGTTTCTAATCTTTACCTTTACCAGATTGCTGTTATATGATTTATTATTTTTTTCGGGTTCTGGGGGGGAGGGTTTCTATCCCCCTCATCCCCCCAATAGTTACGCCACTGCGTACAATAACTGTCCAAAAGTGCAATACATTGACAACGCTACAAACGAAGTTCATTCTCGTACGCAGCTAATAATCCTTTTGTACAAACCGCGATTTAATGTCACATACTAGTACCATATCACAGAAATAAGCTTACATCAGACGAACGTTGTACGATTTACATGAAATTGAGCTCTCCGAAGGGTACAATGTTGTGCTGTTGCTGAGTGTATAGTGTCACACAGTTAGACAAAAACTGTCGCGTAGCACTGTGGTTAAGTGCTGGATTGCCATATGCAAGGACGTTACCGCGAACCAAATAATGAGCAGCTATTCAGACGTAGAAGATTCGGAACTCTGGAGACAGGCTGTTTAAGAGGACCGCGTTTGGGCCACGTAGACTTGCTGGTGACAGAGGCATGCAGTCGTTTTTAGCACGAAGTGTCCTGCGCTGTTCTCGGAATATATATACTTTAACGGAGATGTAGACGGACGCTGCTGTATAGGTGTGGCGACTGGGGATGGGTCGCAAATAGCATATCTGTTAAGTCACAGTGATTTAGATAGAAGTCGCAGTTTTCACAGTTGCAACTTTACTGAATCTGCGATTTCAGTCGGAGTTTAGAAGCGCAGTAGCAGCCAAGAGGAGCAAGTAGCAACTAAGAGGAGCAAGAAGCAGATTATTATTTCAACGCAGTCTGCCATCTGTTGGTCGAAGTTTGTACTAACATCTTTGCATTGTGCATGGTATAGAGCCTTACCCGCGATTTCAGTGACAAATCGCGTTTGAGTCGCAAGTAGCAACTAAGAGTTGCAGTTTAGACTTTGCCGGATGCTATATGTTGACCGAAATTGGTACTTCTAGTTATCTGCCTTCTGCGTCGTGTGTGTGTGTGTGTGTGTGTGTGTGTGTGTGTGTGTGTGTGTGTCGTTAGCACTATTTCAGTGAAAAGTCATAACTAAATCACAAGTAGCAGTTCAGGGAAAATAGAATTTTCAGAAGTCACTCACGGTATATTTCACATTTACTTCTCTTTCAAATTCGTAAGTGACTTATATCACAATGTTAAAAAAATCTGTTTATGTGTATTCTACAGACAAGACCATAGCACTTTCGTCGCAGTGACACACATGCTGTAATCTGCCGAATGATTCTGTTAAGATAGGCTATAGGCCTACTTTCCAATTTCTGTTACACACTAGTTGCGAATAACCTCAGTTTCAACTACATATTACACACCACACATTGAAATAGCTTTTAGGAGACTAATTGACATTTGCCGAGGTGTAAGTAATCCGAACATTACTTGCAAATCATCAATATTCTTTATTTGTATGTATTTAAATGTAGGACGAGAAATCTGTTATGGATTATATATATAGCATTTGCCACACAAATCGCATAAGTCACGGAAGTAGCAGAAATCAAGAAAGTAGCAATAGCAGCAGTTGCAGAAATCAGAGAAGTAGCATTCAGAGTCACGGAAATCGCAGATTGAGTGCGGAGGGATACATGTTGAGAATTTGTAAACTGCGATTTTAAACAGTGACAAATCGCAACTAAGAATCGCAGATACCTAAAAGTAGCAGACACAGGAATCAGTGATATCGGAAACTCGCAGTTGAGCCCATCCCTAGTGGCGACGAAAGCTGCGGACGCGAGGAACCGGCAGGAGCGTCTCTTCGGCACAGGTGCGGATGGTTTAGTGGCGCATTCACTTGCAAATGACCCAGGCCTACCTACCTAACCCTCCCCTTTTATGATTGGATTATAGCTGCAAGGAGAGGCTGCGGGGTCCTCTTACTGAGACCAGATGAACCTTCCTAATTCCAAAAAATCTCGCCTGAGAGGGCTATAGGAAAAGAGGTTTATCCGAGTATAGATTTAGCCAAGTCTAACAGTTACCACTGCAGATAAGCTAATGGATCGTTAATTTAGCGGTCCGGGTTTTTTATTCCTTTTTATTTTACATCATTCCTTGCAATGCAAAACTTTTAATTAAAAGATATAAATACAGGGTAGCGATTCCTCTGGAAATTCAGGAAAACGCCGTTTATGCTACTTGCGAAAATTGACATTTCAATAGTTTGAAGTGTAGTAAGCGTATCGATAATGAATATTGTTTCCACAAGTTACGCTTGCCCTTTATATTTTCACAAAGAGCACACAGAAAATATAGTAGTGAAAGCTAACCAAAATTACATTGGCGTACACGGTGTATAAAACGATAACATGAATAGCTCCTCTTATAGTGTCTGCCAATCGACGTGGCCGAGCTTTTCCGTAACGTACACTGAAATTGTTCCATTGCATCTGTCTGGCATCTGCGTTAATCACATTTCTATGCAATGACTCCACTTAAAACAGTCGCCTAAGCATACTCCCAGATTTCTGTAAATAATTTTGTATTATTGTTTTAGATGGGGAGGTTGTAGTGGTCCAGTTTCTTTCATCCACCCTCACCGACTGCTGCTTCCCATATCCTCGGCACGAAGCGGTGCCGCATGTCGTCATGCCGATCCCACCTGGTACGAGGGGGGGTCAAAATTCTTAAATACACAGCTTCTTTCATTCTAAACACTGTAAAATGGTATTCATTTTTTGAAAACGAATCCGCTTTGGACCACATTATTTTAGTGCTAGTTTGTCTATTTTCCTGTGTTTACGTAAAGAAACATTCATATTTGTTTGGGCGATTTACTAATCTATTTATAGTAGGTATTATATCGCAAAATAAAATACCGCAAAGTGAAAAACATGAAGTACTGAACCTGTATTCAGACTGCGTACAGGGACACACACGAACTGCATTGACGCGTGTCTAACAGACTCGTAAAACTACGGGCGGTCGGCAATCGATAAGCTGTATCGCCTCACTCCATTCTGCAGCGAAAGGCGGGAAACACTCCTGTTATAGCGGTTTCAGGTTGCGCTAAATTTTCTGGCGATCGCCGCTGAGTTCGACAGTAGAAATGATAATTTGAAGTGTTATTCAGGAAGCAGAATATGTTTACGCCTGCGGCAACTATGGACGGAGATAGCATATTGCTCAGTGTCAGCATTGACAATTCAGCATTTTGAGGGCTACATTTAGCATCTTGAAAGTAATTTGGCATATAGCATACTACTTAGCACTTTTCTTTATAGCTGATATAACAATGATAGTAACTAATTTTTGTTCAAAACCAATTTTTCTTTTCTTTCTCAGGGACGTTATAGTTCGCCGCACTGCTTAGATATTCAACCTACCATTTAGGGTCATAATGAGATAGTTGTTAAACATCGTACGTCAGTTGGTCAAAAAAAAAAAAAAAAAAAAAAAAAAAAGAAAAATGTTAAAATGTTTGTAGAACTTATGGGACTTACCTACGGGGTCATCAGTCCCTAAGCTTACAAACTACTTATGAACTAGCTAAGACTAAGGACGGCACAAATATCCATGCCCGAGGGGGGATTCGAACCCCGACCGCAGTGGCCGTGCAGACCGTGACTGGGGCGCCTCAGTCCCCTCGGCCACCGCGGCCGGCACGTCAGTTGTTGGATAGGGCCGAAACTAGTATTAGGGGTGAGGGGACGATCGCAAGGGCACATAGAAGGTGCCTCCCGTCCCCGCTATGCGTCAGCAAGTGTAATTCTGCCAAGTTCCGAGGAAAAAAGTACGAAAATTAATGCGCGGTTATGTATTAGTGATTATAGTTTACTAGCAAAATTCATAGAATGTTAGCGTTTTAGGTTATTTATGTATCATGGCGGATTACTATTGCCTGTTTCTGGGACGTTTAGATTATTACCAGCATTTTTTCAACAATTTCCGTAAAAGACATTGAAGATTAAGGTGAAGCATTGAATTAAAATTTGTGATGCGGCCGGGAATCGAAGCCGGATCTCCATGCATACTTTGCAGACGTCTTACCACTAAACCACCGCGCCACCAGTGATTACAACGCCTCGGAATAGTCTTAAATACGACTACCCTCCACGTCACAAACTCTTAATTCAGCATCTGTGTTTAATGAAATATTGCCACATGCCAATGTCTTTATGTTGGGGACGAAAAACATTCTTCGGGTTTATAAATTTCTGTTTATAATGATAATTTCCGTAAAATTCAGTATGTTGGTGGCATTTTCCAGCACAGAATTAGGATAAAGTATTTTTTAGGCTAGCAGCACTGATGGTCATCTGTCCAGACGGCATACAAGAAAGGCGTGAGGTTCACCTCGTTCCTCGCTATTTCACAAAAAAAAAAAAAAAAAAAAAAAAAAAAAAAAAAAAAACACTTTTAAAATTTGTGTCTCAGTTGAAAAGTTGGCTTTAAACCGTAAACGGATTCGAATATGTCGAAGTTTACGTAATGACAAAGGTTAGTGACTATGGACTTGTAAATTTCGTTTACCGCTATGAAAGTGCCTGAATTTGTGTGTAGGTCACTTTGAAAATGGTATTCATGAGTAGCTAACGACCATACATTCCACGGAGCGTAAAATAATCTCCCTTCTCTACCACCCTCCCTCCTTTCCCTTCTTCTTAGTAAATAGGTTCTTGGAAAGGTGTTGGTATTGTTGCTAAGTGTATTTGCAGGTTTTAGACTCTACTCTCGCAATCGCACACTTCAAGTATGTTATCAACAAAATTTGTAATAAACATTATGAAAAATGCCTTGGCCGGCCGCGGTGGCCGAGGGGACTGAGGCGCTTCAGTCACGGTCTGCACGGCCACAACGGTCGGGGGTTCGAATCCCCCCTCGGGCATGGATATTTGTGCCGTCCTAGTTCGTAAGTAGTTCATAAGTAGTTTGTAAGTTTAGGGACTGGTGACCCCGTAGTTAAGTCCCTTAAGCTTGACAAACATTTGAACATTTTTAAAAATGCGTTGGTACCGCGAGCGTTAATGTTTTTACCGATTTCTCTGCCCATTCCATTATTTACGCAGAAAGCGCTAAATATTGTCTGTATGCCTCTTCACGCATCACAACGTCACATCTTGTTCTTTTGATTCGAAATATTCCGTCTGTCTCTTAATTCATTGGACTTGTGTTGTCGTGTCTGTTTTACGTTGACTCCAAACACTGGAAAATTACTCAGTTGACCCATTTGCACTAGTATGCAGTTTCCTGCCCAGAAGCATCGCAACACCACAAAAAACTTACTTCTCTGTTCGACTACGAAACAACAGATTTTGTGAGATCGCATCTCTCTTCGTGTTTCCTTGTATCACCGAGGAATACGTCAATACCACATGCTCACATTAGTCATTTCATCTACATCTACATAGATACTCTGCAAATCACATTCAACTGCCTGGCAGAGGGTTCATTAACCACTTTCATAACTTTTCTCTACCGTTCATTCTCTAATAGCGCGCGGGAAGAAAGAATACCTAAATCGTTCCGTTTTCGATCTGATTTCTCTTATTTTATTGGGATCGTCATGTCTCCCTAAGTAGGTGGGTGCTAGCAAAATATTTTCACATTCAGAACTAAAAGTCGGTGATTGAAACTTCGCAAACAGATCACGCCGCAATGAATAACGTCTTTCCACCCCAATTCGCGCAACATTTCAGTGACTCTCCCCCCCCCCCCCCGTGACGTGATAAAACAAAACGAGTTGCCCTTCTCTGAACCTTCTCAATGTCTTCCGTCAGTCCCACATGGTGAGGGTCCCACAATGGGCAACAGTACTCTAGAAGAGGGCGCACAAGTGTGATGTAGGCAGTCTCTTTGGTGGAGCTGGTGCATCTTCTAAGCGTTCTGCCAATGAAACGTAACCTTTGGTTCGCCTTCCCCACAATATTTTCTATGTGTTCTCTCCAGTCAAACTTGTTCGTAATTGTAACTCCTAGGTATTTGGTAGAATTTACGACCTTAATGTTTGACTGATTTATCGCGTAATTGAAGTTCAGCGGATTTCTTTTAGTGGTCATGTGTATTACTTCACACTTTTCTTTATTTAGTGTCAATTGCCAATTTTCACACCATGCAGAAATTTTGTCTAAATCGCTTTGCAGTTGCTTTTGATCCTCTGTTGACGTCACTAACCGATAAACGACAGCATCATCCGAGAACAATCTAAGGGAGCTATTCAGATTGTCTCCTAAATCGTTTATAAACACGAGGAAGAATAGGGGACCTATAACGCTTCCCTGTGGAACGCCAGATATCACTTCTGTCTTACTCAATGACTTAGCGTCAATTACAACGAACTGTGTCCTTTCTGATAGGAAATCGTGAATCCAATCTCACAATTGGGGAGATATTCCATAAGCACGCAATTTCATAAGAAGCCGCATGTGGGTTACAGTATCAAAAGCCTTCCTGAAATCCAGAAATATGGAATCGATTTGAGATCCCTTGTCGATGGCACTTAACACTTCATGTGAATAAAGGGCAAGCTGTGTTTCGCAAGAGTGATACTTCCTGAATCCGTGTTGACTACTGGTTAATAAGTCGTTCTCTTCGAGGTAGTTCATAATATTGGAACAAAGTATATGTTCCAAGATCCTACTGCAAATCGACGTCATTGAGATAGGCCTGTAATTTTGGGGATCACTCCTATTGCCTTTCTTGAATATTGGAATAACTTGGGCAACTTTCCAATCTTTGGGTATGCATCTTTCGCTGAGTGATCGGTTGTAAATTATAGCTAAGTACGGAGCTATCTGATTCTATCAAGTTCCTTGTGTTCCAAGTATTAACGCAAAAAGATGATACTTAAAATTAGTTAACAGACCGGACAAAGCCTTTCTCAAATTGTGGAAAAAGCCGAATCACATGTATATACTATTTTTTAGTAAGGTACTACCGGTTTCGGGAGCTAGTCTCGTCTGGAGTGAAAAAAATTATCTTTAAAAGTAGAAAGCCAAGATCGCAAAATAATTATTTCATGACGACCGGTTTCAGTGAGCTATGCCACCATCATCTGGTCATATAAAATTATACAAGGTGGTCCATCTTATGTTATTTAATAAGTGGAGTTTAAATAGTACTTGAAATTAGCACTTAGCTTTAGATGTGTTGATTAGCTCCTTTGCTACAGACCCGATGTACAAAATTTGGGAGAGAGAGGGCACTGCAATGATTTTCAGGCACGGTCCTACCGTACGTAGTAATTTGTATCCTTTCCTTCGCAGGTCACTGAACCAACTTAAAATAGTTATTTGGGAACTCGAGGTCCAGTAGTTTTCACATTAACAAACGGGCTAAAGATGGAGATGTACGTCTGCCCTGATACGACCTTATATGGTCGTAATATATGAAATACCTATAGTGCTTTCGTCCTTAAACGTAGGACTCCCGTACTTGTCGCTGGAAGCGAGTAGGGGAACAATAGGTGGCCTCTTGTCACACTTGCAGCACAGTATGCGCTCGTCCGCTGGTTGTAAACACCGGCGGCACTTAAACACAGCTTAGTCTGGCCGGATACCAATCGCACAGAATTTTCCTGCAGCGGCGTTAATTGCTGCGTGCTCAGCACCTGGTGTCTTACAAGGGAAACTCCCATTTAGAGGTAATATGGCGCACTGGGTAGCCCGTCAAAGACTGAGCACAGGTCAAGCGTGAGTTTACTTTTTAGGCGTAGTGTCCCCATATTAAGGCGCGATTACCTCGCATCATTTAGGGTCCGAACTATTTGTTTTCTATACGAGATCATTGAAGTATTTTATCAATTGCAGCAACTGTTCAGGTTATTAATCCAGAAAATGCAGCAACCAGTTGCTTCTAATAATTTGTGACGACCTGTTTCGGGCGCTTAAGTGCCCTTCTACTGGTCTATTTTAGTATTGTAGCTTAATCTATGTACATGCTAGCAGGTGACTCAATGCAAAGTGCAGAGGTTATACAAGGAATAACAATCTTTGCATAATCTCTGCACTTAGTGTTCAGTCACCATGCTAGCATGTACATAGATTGAGCTACAATACTAAAATAGACCAGTAGAAGGGCACTTAAGCGCCAGAAACAGGTCGTCACAAATTATTAGAAGCAACTGGTCGCTGCGTTTTGTGGATTAATATACGAGATAATCCATTTTCTTCGGTACTTGACATTGCGATTACAAGACGACGAACCTTTATTGTTGTTTCCAATTTGTTTTTACAATCTGCAACTAATATATAGTATGAAAATTGCCAGGGCTACAAAAAGAGAACGGAGACGACAGTGACATGACTGACAGTTCACAATGTAGTGACAAAAACGAAATAAAAATTGTTCAAGAATGAGATTTGAATCAGTATCTTCTGTTTTGTAGTGAAGCACCATGACCACAGAACAGAAACACGTTTGCTGCAGTTGCTTCCTTAATGTGACATATCATACGCTTGGAATGTTCAGTTTTTATTTTGCTTCTTTTTCTTACTTCCGTATACATTGTACCTTGTTCTGTATCTATTTGTTCACGAGCTTTCCATTGCGCCATCCTTCCACTAAAACTGAGGGGGGGGGGTGAGTGCGATGGGAAATTTCCCTTGTTAATATAGTGCCTATTTTGTTTACAAGTGTAATTAAAATGTGCATTTACAACGAATAATAAGACTACGCCCTTCCATAGGCAATTATAGCTGTGAGCACCTGTAGCGCGCTCCAGCTATCAGGAAAGAAGGAGAAAAAAAAAAAAAATTACAATCCTATGACATTTGATTTTGAAGTTTTTATTTTAAAAAATACTGAACTTTAGCATTATCGGAACTTGAACTTTGTAATGGATAGTACTAACTTGCTCCCCTGCACATGAACGGCGCTGCACCCTTCTCTTGCTTGATGCGTGTCAACTGAAAGTCAGCGAACTTCCTGAAAATCCGGCGTCGCAATTAACCCATCTCCGCCTCTTCATGCCCCGCCATCTACTTCAGTCCTCCTGACGCGTTTGTCTGTCCGTCCGTCCGTCCTCGATAAATTCAAAACCTATTGAATGGATTTTCATGCGGTTTTCACCGATACGCAATGTCATTCGTGAGAAAGATTGACGCGTGCCCTTGCAATACGAGTGTGATCTTTCCGGTACGAGTCGGAAAACCTTTGTTGCTACCTGTGAAATGGGGTTCCACGAACTACGACTCACACCGTATTCTCCTGACTTGGCTCCGTCTAATTACCACCTATTCGGTGTCTATGCAGAAACGTCTACACGTCCATCATTAAGCCCACTTCCAGGAGCTGCTAGCTGCTGACCTGTGGCCAGACTACAAAAAAGTTGGTGGGAGTCTGCTGAAATTAAGAGGACCGGGAGTTGGGAAAATGATGGGCCTTCTTATTCTTTTTCGTCGTCTTTTCTTCTTTACTGTTTGCGGTACAGCGCTATCCTTTCTTCTGCCTGCTTTCCACTTCATTTCCACGTATGTATTGTATCCAAACACCACTGACGATCCGTTCCGTCCCCGGTGATTACTCCCCGAAATAGCTTCGTCTGTTATTGTTCCAATGAGGATGTCTCCTACAATTTTCTCTCGTCTTATTTGGTTGTGCCTTCAGAGGCCTTGTTTCCTGTAGTCGTAAGCACGTCTTCATTTGTAACTTTGTCTCTCCAGCTGATCATCGCCTTTCTGTAGCATCAGATTTAGGTGTCTAGCCGTCTTCTTTATGCCTTATCCCCGCCCACCCTTCTAGTGTCACATCCATATAGGGGCATACTACTGGTGTTTCATCTGTAATGATGAAATGGCCTATATAGACTGATAGCAAAAAATGTTTGAAATTTAAAATTTTCACCGCAATTCAAATGTTTAGAGAGATTAGTCGATCGTCGCAAACCTCATTACACGATATTTCTACAGGACACCCGCTAGTCATATTCAGGTGAGCTAACGAGGACTGACGAAGACGTTCTCCGCTCCGCCTTATATAGCACGCTGATGGTATTTCGGCGTATTCATCGGAAACACAGTGACAAAACGACCGCCGGCCGCGGTGGCCGAGGCTACTGAGGCGCTCCGGGCAAGGTCTGCACGGCCACTACGGTCGGGGTTCGAATCCCCCCTCGGGCATCGATAGTTAAGTAGTTTGTAAGCTTAGGGACTGATGACCGCGTAGTTAAGTCCCATAAGTTCTACAAACATTTTAACATTTTTGAACAGAATGACCACAAGCGCCCGGCGACAGTGATCTCGCTGGTGGAACTGTAAGATATGGCCGGTCGCTGCAGTTATCAGTGTTCGCTCGTCTTCGTCCAGAACAAATTTCTGAGACGACAGGATTCTACATATTAAACTGGTAGCCGCTCTCACGGTTTAGCAGATTTTCCGCGATGCGTATTTCAACGGATTGTTTTATAATGGAGACCCAAAAAAGATGTTTTTGTGGCCAAAATTGTTTTATCCTACCCCATTATGTGTCTGTTGGAAATACAATGTTCCGCAACTGCAGGCTTATTGGGTTGCAGAAGGCGATTGGAACGTTCATAGCTGCGCGGGAGTAGCCGAGCGGTCTGGAGCGCCTCCCTCGGGCATGGATACTTGTGTCGCCTTTAGTATAAGTTAGTTCATAAGTAGTCTCTGGAAGTTGATGGAATCATGACCCCGCAGTTAAGTCCCATAGGCTTGACAAACATTTAACATTTTAGAACGTTCATATTTTGTGCAACGTTCTTCCAAGGTAAGTTTTCTTTGTCCTATATAGGCCGTACCAGATTGGCAAGATACTTCATGAATTGCCGCCTTCCGCCGTGGCAAATCATCCTCCACTGATCCCAGCAGGTCCGAAATCATGGGTCTACGGAACATTCACCTGGAAATGATTAACAATTCTTGCTGTTTTGAAGGAGATATTTCCAATGAAGAGAAGGAAACCTAGGGACTTGGCTTGAACGTCCTGCTCTTTACCCACTTCCCTCTTTCTGGTTTTCTAATGAATCGTAACAGCGGCTACCAGTTGAATAATACGCGGAATCCCGTCACCTCCAAGATCTGCTATGTACGAAGACGCCAGAACACTGGTAACTGCTGCGAACGGCAATACCGAAGACAGGTGATTCTTGCAGTTTCTCCAGCTAGGGCAATGCCGTCAGCGTGCTATATCAGGCGAAACGGAGAACGTCTTCGTGTTCACCCACAAAATCAAGTCGCCAATACAATGAGCAGGTGTTCCCCTGGAAAAATGTGGTGACATTCTTGGATTTAAAACTTAACAAAAACACAACATTCAAGCGTCACATAAACGAGACCAAAAACAAAGGTTCCGTCCGGCTCTTTCAATTTCACCCCCTACTAAAAGACTGGGGATTATTAATACAGGCAGAGTTAAAAATCTGGAAAACAACCATTCTTCCAGCCTTACTATGTGTATCTGTAATATACAGCATGGCTTCAAATACAAACCTTGAGGTAATTCAAAACAAAACATTCCGGATCATAACAGTCGTTCCATGGTATTCTTCAAATGAAGAGATCAGAGCCATGCTGGGTCAGCCTTCTATCGAACGTGTCATTAAGCAAAAATGCATGAATTTATAAGAGTCCTCTCACGCCCCCACCCTTGGAACTCGTCAATTCTCTGGGTAGGGACGAAAATCGCAACAGAGCACCAGTCACCAACATCAATCGTCAATTTAGACATTAAAACCACACCTCAGCTGCCGCGGTGGAGTAGCCGAGCGGTCTAAACCGTCTCGCTGCGGAGCGCGCGGTTGCTCGCCGTGGAGGTTCGGGTCCTCCCTGGGGCATGGGTGTGTGTGTGTGTGTGTGTGTGTGTGTGTGTGTGTGTGTGTGTGTGTGTGTGTCCGTATGTTAGTTTACCTAGGTTTAAGTAGTTTGTAAGCTACGGACTGATGACCACGCAGTTTGGTTCGATAGATTTACAAACATTATTTTATTCACACCTCAGCTCATGAAAAATGCCGTTTTAAAACTCACAAACTATCATCGACTACCTCATCTCAAGAACTTTTCACTCACCATTATTTCAAACACCTTGGGGAAAAATTTCCCCTGCGACATAAGAGTAAAAAAGCGACATTCGAACTACAGTTCTTCCGTAATAGCGCGTCGATAACCCTGGTACTTTAACATCAAATGGGTGTGAACCCAGCCAATCGATCGCTCGCTCTTCGTCAGACCTCTCACCTGAAGATGACTGACAAGTGCCCAGTTGGAATATAGTGCAATGAAGTTTACAAAGACCGGCTGCAATTCCGAATTCTTTGAAAACTAGTGTTAGTATGGAACGGCTTTCGCATAATCCAATTTTTATGACAATTCAGTTGCTGTCCATGTCCCTCCTCCAATCTCTTCTGTTGTTAAGGTACGTGGATTCGTCCCGTATACTGCCCCGATCGTCCATTTGAACTCTCGGAAGTGTCGAACAAGGCTCCGGTTGTCCGTGAGTCAGCGACTGGAGATATAAACAGTGAGGGAGAGAGATGCTGCGAGGGTTGTGGCACCCCTGGCGGGAGCCCCACGCGCGTGGGGCGGCGTCGCCTGGCGCAGTCTTCTTCCAGACAGCAGCCGGCATGGACAGCCAGCAGGAATACTTCAGGTACCCTGCCTGCCATACTGACGCCATGTGACGATAGCTCGTGCTTTGTGGTTCGGAATGCGTAACGTCGTTTGCGAGTGCATCGACTCTTTGTTGACGGGGAGGAGGCTGGAACGTGGCGCTGCACTGTGGAGAGCCGCACATTGACACAGCTTCTGCTGTACGGTAATGACCCTGTGGATGGTTCCCAGGGTTATCGCACACGGTGCAGTTATCTGCGAGAAATTGATGTCCCGTAAAAAAAAGTACATCGATAAATTTGTTATCGAAAGAACAGCAGAGGTTTTTACTAAACGAAAACAAAGGCAGTGATCTTCGATCGGGCTACATGTAGTCGGACGTGCCGTACAAGGACTCAGTATATGGAGAGACGTTGGACTACCGTAGAGATTTAGTCGTAGATAATGATAGGCCGCGATTCATTTGTAGCAAGTGTGATTTTTTTTTAGTTTGTGGACAACAGAAATTATGTAAAGGACAACCGTACAACCCAGTCTAAAAGTGCTGTTGAAGTGTCCGGAACCCTTCGTGAAGTCAGGCTGATCTGGGACACGTAGTTTCATCGGCTGAATAGCTAAAGGAAATGTTGAAAATTTTTAAATCGCAGACATTTTAAGGAAAACGCTGTAACGTGTTTCACTGTGTAAAATTCTAAATTACAAGGCATTTATCACACAGCATAAACCTACATGGCGAGAGATGAATTTGACATAATCAACTAATGTAATAAGCAAAGAACAAAAGTTTTGTGTGTTGTATATTTAACACGTTTGTAACATAAACAGTAGAGTTGATCGACTTCTGTGAAATGTTTACCTAAAATGGCCTAATAAGCCTAACACTAGTTGGTAATTCAACAAAAATCAGTATAACAGAAACGGATTGTATTCAACCTGAAAATAGAATATAGGAGGTAACACCAGGGGCATTAGCTATTACCGTCGGATGTGCTAAGACGTCACACAATCTTGATTTAGCTGCCCTGTATTTAGGCAATGAGAGGATCAAATAAACATTTCGCGCAATCTCTCAAATAATTTTTGTAAATATTTTAAAAATAACTGCTCCTCAGCAACGGTTACAAGATAGCAAATCAATAATCAACCAACCAGTTGCAATTAAGAGTGGTTTAATAAACATTGACCAAGGTTTCTACGGATATAAACTTGTCTTCAAAAAGAAATGACCTAATCCTCAGATATCCTATCTAATTGTGAAACTAAAGAAAGTCCGTGAGTGGATAAGGGTTCTTTCTTAGTGATCGTGTAGTGCCACTGGCGAGGCCTTATTTTCATTGACAAAGGTCACGTTGCAAGGTATCCTTCATATCTCGCTGCTGATGTACTCCCTAGACTCAAGTCACCGAAGACTTCGAAGTTGCCGCTGAGACAACACCTCATGACTCTTGCAGACGTACAAATAACTTTGTTGTTATTGATTTTGTCTTCAGTCTTGCGGGGAAAAAGTCCTCCACACGATTCTCTCCTGTGAACGTCTCGTCCGTAGGCGCCGTTCATACTAAGGCGAGGTAAGATAAGCGATATTTAGTAAGCAATATATTGCGACGATATATTTCTAGCAAGGTTCACAACAGCAGACGATAAATTGGCGCGACCAGGGCGATAAAACTTTGGTGGAAACACAATTTTCAATACTTCAGTTACAAATATGAGCGAGATGTGTACCTGCTTAGTGGTTCAGGCATAGCACGAAAAGATAAAGGAAACACTGGGCACATCCCTACAATCTTACCATCCTGCACCATAGCCCGGCTGTTTCTCGAGAATTGTCTCAATGTGGATCAGCATGCAGGGTGTTTTATCGAATGGAAAACAGTTTCATTTTCTGAAACGCCTATGTCACCAGCCCTGGGGGGGGGGGGGGGGGGCTGAAGATACACCCTTCAAAAATGGTATTTCTCCACATAAAATACTTCTAATTACAATAGGATAACTAGATATGAATACATAATAACTGAGTAGATTAATTATTATTAGGTTTTACAATTTGTACCAATAAGTTCCACTTTCTAGCAGCAATGTGATAATCTGGTTGAATACCGAAGTTAATGGAATTGTGTCGGTTTACAAGATCCAGCAATTTAGTACAACAAATTCTTTATCAGTTTATACCTAAAATTAAAAATGTAAATATTACGAAAATTTAAAATAGAAATGTAGGTGTACTCCATTATTTGTTAACATTCACGTTAATTTTTCTCATTATTGATTCTGTGAAACTGATGATTACTCTGCGAATTATAATTATTTATTTATTGTGTGTGAGGTAATAACATAAAAATCTGATTAATTACTTGTCTTTTACATAAATTAATTTTGATTTCTGGTGCAACTTCTCGTGGCACTCGCCACATTGTCTTACTGTATGCGCCAGTGGAATATCTGATGCATTTATAAGCGTTCAATAAATTAAAGAAAGGAAGTGAAGAGTTGACTTCTTCCAGCCACGTTCACAGCTCGAAATATCGTACGATTCGTATCGCTCAAGAGACCGGCATGTTGTGCAGTCGCGCTAATGTGAACGTTTTCTGTCGCCTCCCTATAGATTTCAGGTATCTGTCCGTGTTTATCGTATATCGTTTACGATGTATCGCTTATATCGCCCTAATGTGAACGGTGCCTAACCGTTCCAATCTGCATCCATTTGGGCCGGGTTTACTTTTGTCGAGTTTCCGTCCACACTTCCGTCATTTGTTCCTCCTGTTCATTTCAGTACCTTGTCATTACCTATACGATATACCCAGCTAAATATTTTTTATGCATCACATTTCTTGTGTGTACTGTTGATCGTCCACGCTTCCACGTTCGTACATTCCATGCAACGTCCTTCGGAAAGAGACTTCCTGACACTTAAAAAATATTACTCGTAAATAAATCTTATCGGAAATGCTCTTCTTGATATTCGTCTCTTCATTATTCCTTTGTCCTCCGGTTACTTTGCTGTCAAATTATCAGAACTCGTGCTCAGTGTCCATTACTTAATTTACGGTTCATGTTTTTCTGGCTCCATATCTCCGCTAAATGCGTTTGCTCTTGTGACTGGTTTGTATATTTCTACCACGAAAGACACCTGCGACTTGGCACTATTTCGTGCTTATCCGCCTGTGTTTAAAGCTTGTCGTCCGATGTTACTGATCTTACGTGCTTGACTACTGGTTAATTACGTCAAATTGGATGTTATATACCATGTGCTGTTCTAAATTAACGTATGCTACTATTTTAAATGGACCTGGAAGCATAATAATGAGTAAATATTTGTAGTATACGTTTTAGGTTAAATTTTAGTACGACCCCGTTTCAGTTAGGACACACGCAAATTAGAAATATCTCCTTGCATCCGAGGAGGAACAATCTAAAGTGACTTAACGAAACACATTGCCTCTCACACAACAGGTTTGACATCCCTCCACCTTATGCAACTGAGATGGCAAGGAAAAAATAGTACGTATAGTAAAAAGGACGAGCGGTAGTACCACATGACAGCATTAGTAGTAGTAAACTTCTTAACCTTGTCACATTTAAAGTACAAGAGGAGAAGAGCTAGTGAAAGACATTAATTTGGGCTGTTTATTTAAAAATAATTTATTTAATCTGTTTGTATTTTAACATTTGAGGGCGTCACTTAGTTTACGAAACGAGAGACTTACATGTAATTAAAATGTGTATCACTATGGTCTCCATGACGACGCAGCATAGACTTCCAGGGAAATGAAGTTAGTTATTGAAATGACCTTTGCTATACAAAAGCGAGGAGGGAAAATTATTGAATTATTCTATTGCATCCATCATATTTATCTTTAAGATCACAATTGTAGGTTGTCACATATAATGAACGGTTTGTGGTTATTATTGTACAAACGGTATCTTGTAGGCTAATCGTACCTTTCTTGTAAACTGACACTTAGTGTACATTCATCTCTGATACAATAATTACATCGCATTTAATTTGCTGCTGTGAACTTACACATTCCGCAGAGTACCTTCAAACTTTCTAAACACTAACACATTTATTCCGAACCTCTGTAAACAATTCTTATCGTATAACGTGAAATCGGAAAAGACCTAGGCAACACTGGCTGATTTTTATGTGATCACTATTTTGAGTTGTTTATTAAATAGTTCCGACTTATCTTTATATATAAAAATTCAGGATTGTCCTTTGCATTTAAATAACGAGTAATGTCTAATATCTGAATGAAAGAATAAAACTTCAGATTGCTTTTGTTGCTGAGTTCGCAGAGATATTCTAGCAAAATTGCGTTTCATTTGTTTAGAGTTTCTCGTGTCCATTTGGGCGTAGCGGTCGCAGATGTCCGCAGAATGTCAAGGAGATACTGCACGAGATCGTCGAAGGCGAAAGAAAGTGGTGGAGTGAAAAACATTTCCTCATCCTCGGTTATATCCGGTCGTTCTCGTGCTTCCCAGTGAGTTGACAAATAATCAGTTACAATTTTTTGTCATGAAACATTTAACGGCCGTTGAATATTTGTGTGTATGGTGAAACTAATGGAAAAACAAAAAGAAATTGCTTTTGGTGTAAAGATTTCTTAGACGTTTACTGTATTAAGTCACTTACTTAATTATTTTAATCTTTATATTTCAGAAATTGAACTATTCCAAAAAAAATAGTAACTGTTTAAAGTATATTAGTGTCAGTTATGTCACTCATTGTTTTTCAAATGTTCTGAAACTTTCTACTTGATCTCTGTATTGTTGAACAACGTGGTACATTCGTCTGAATCATGTTTACGTTAATGGAATATCTTTGTTTTAAACAAAAATCTAAATTTTTGTCGACCGGTACAACATATAACATTTACCTAGATTCATAAAAGAAAGGCTATTTTTTTCTTTTACGGCATAACAACCCACGGAAGAAACTAGTTGAGAAGTAGCATACTATACGGCTCATGTCCATTGTTTGAACGTTGTTTACTAAAACCAGGAAGATGTACCCGTCTTACTGTTTCTTTAAATAGTTACCAAATTTCTAGCTCCACGATGATTAAATAGAATTGTCATATCTCAGTAATTGGTCACTACTAAAATGCACTAATGATATCGCTACTACTAGTTACATAGCTATTTCTACAACATGGTAATCAGGCGTTACTTTGATCGTGTATCTTTACTTCTCGTAGTATATACGAACGTAACATATTTATTCTTAGTCACGTGTTACCATACTTGTTATTTTAAAAGAGAATTCACTAATATAACCTTGTTTGACTCTTGATCGTAGGTTGTGTCAGAAATTTGAGTGCGGGGGAGGGCAATGTCGACTTGTGTATCCGCATAATAACCCATTAATTTTTCAAAGTACAATCTTCTGTTTCAGTTGCTTGAACAAGTGATATTGCTTAATGACATTTACAACAACAAAGCTGTCACTGTTCTGAGACCTCAGTGCTACAGTCTTATACAAGGCCTTATTTTGTCACCCAATTATGTTTTCAACCTTTGGACATCGAATTTTATTTGAAGCTAAAGTAAAAATTACTACTATCGGTGAAAAACCTAGCAGTTAAGTTGTCCAATAACCGTTGAAATTGTTGCTTGAAATATGGGATTCATTGTCTAAAGCTGTCTGTTGAATATTCGACTTGATCAGCTTGAAGATGCACACCAGGAATTCTTCATTGCAGCTTGTGTGCCGGAACACTACGTATCCGAAATATCGTTTGTAGCATCAGATTATGTGACTGGAGGTTCAAGGAAGACTGTCATTTTTTTTATTATGCCTAAGTAGTATGATAAAATGATTTGTTTTTCCCTGTAGGATTCTTCGAACTGTTGCATTACTCCGTGGAAGCCGCGACATAATTTTCTTGGTTTGTGAAATAGGTACTTAGTAAAAAATAGCAGTCCTTGAAACATCTTCCATGTGAAACACCTCTAATATATCTGTTACGTGATCGTGTCGTTCCTTACTTCACACCAGTTGCTTGGATTACGTATCCGTGTTCCATAAATAATTCCTTTCAAGCATTAGCTTTAGCTGGTGAATTAATGAAATCAATGGGTTTCAAAGTTTCTGCCTTTCAATGTCATGGAGGGGAGGGGGTGCATAGTTGTAAGGAAGATGGGAGGCAAACTGGACATTTGTGGGGATAAGCGCTAGCCCGTTCCGAGAATGGTGACTGAATTTTATCATTGGTGATCAAACGACAATACAAGCACAAGAAATTTCATGTTGAATATAGACTAGATACTTCCACATACTTAATTACGTTATTTACGTAATCGGCTAAGTGCATAACTTTTGCAGATTTCGTTGCTAACGAAATTCCGTTCCGGTTATTTTCTAGGAACCGTGTAGGCCTACATCGTCTGAAACGGCAGAGCTATCGATATGTCGGACGTTCGATTCTCGCTCCGCTAGCAGTGACATGAATCTAAGATGGCGAACAGCTGATTTGTGTAGCTAATACCGATGTTGGTTCTTAATTATTCTATGAAATTTCTTGGCCAATAAAAATTGCAACCAGATCGTGAATCGGAAAAATACATCAGATACAGTCACGACACGGGTATAACAGTTTGTTTTGCGCAATGTAAATTGAACGCATTCACTTAATAAACAACTTATATTCGTTGTCAATGAAAACGGACTTTTTTGCCAAAGCTACGTAATTACAACAAGCTATAGGTCTCCAACTAGTGGATGTTACGATTTTTATGAATGTCACCTTTTAACGGTGCGAGTTCTCGCGGGTTAAAAAGTTACACGATCGATCGCGTGTATAGCATTTTTTTCTGACAGTCAAAGAACAGTTTTTAATGTACTTAATGTCTTATTTATAGTTACGTTTATAAGAAAACACAAATATTTGACTATTTAAAATAGGTAAAATGCTGATTGTTTTAAGATGTGCTCTTAGGTTCCTTTGTAACCTCATTATTTATCATGACATATTCGTAAAAATCTATACTCCTAGGTTTCTGCCTAATCACATCCTTTAAAATCGTCACACATTCGTAAAAATCATAACATTCACTTGTTCCAAACTTATCGTTTTTATATGAAACGCCTTCAGATACATATTGATCGAACTGCCGTTTCATTCTATGTGCATGGCTCCCAGGAAATTGCCTCTGCTCCAACTGCTACACGTCTGAAACTTTGACTTAACACGTACACACTTTTTATGCAGAATTTTACGAAGAATATTATGATTTTATTAAAAGATGAAATCCGGCAGTGACGGCGTAGTGGTCTGATGTTGGCAACGGCTGCTGAATTAGAATAATAATATTTCGTTTTGACATTGAAAAGAAAAAAAATGAAATGCTGTTCCTCCTTTATGATTAACAGGACGTTGTATGTACCATCGTCGGGTCAGTAAATTAAATATCATTGGAAAGAGAACATTTCATTGCCAACATTAGCTTAGTACGCCGCTGCTGTAAGTAAAATTTAATAAACAAATTGAAAAAAAAAATGAATGGGAAAAATAAAATTTTGGGGGGAAAGGACGCATCCTATCACAGAGAGAACTTTTCTGGTTCTTAGCACTACAGCCCGCATGTGTAAGCCATTCTGAAATTGGAAAACGTTATAAATTATATCTCACTTTACAATTTTATGCAATTTCCCTGGAGTAATTAGTGTCATTTTTTCCTTGCTGACAGTTAGCAATCAAATCATATGCAGGCTGCACGGAAAGTGGTCGGGCGCATAGCATTTTCAAATAATGATAGTAATAATAATAATAATAATAATAATAATAATAATAATAATAATAATAAGCACTTCCAGATAGGGGGGAGAAAGTTCCCTTACAGAAAATGATTTTTTTTTTTTTAAATATGGAAAACTTACAACTGCGGAATTGATCGTAACAACTTAGTCATTGTACCCTGCTGGTAACTTTAGAAAATAAGTAAACTTGATTTTAGAGGTAATTCGAATAAATGGTAATTTCCAAGAATCGAAGTAACTCGGCATGAAATGACATATCGAACGTGCAACTGTAAATCGATTACGCGGCTATGCACGCGCGACTTCAACCTTTTGTTCATAGTCATGGGAACGTTCCTGTTTTATTGGTTTCTATGCTCGTGAGTGAAGGAATGTTAAAAGTGTAACTGTCACCCATTTAGTGATAGTTCTCGATGTACTTTTCTGATGATATTATGCAGCGATTTATTATGCGATGAAAGTTGCATCTATAACATATATGTAATATATAAAGCAGTGTGTCCGTATGTTTGTGTTTGTGTTGCATACAAATCGACAGTTGTGTTCCAATCTTTTATGAAATTTTGTACACATAAGCTTCAATCCATGAGGACGGTCGCCGTAAATGTAAGAATCACGTACGATTAATAGTTCACGAGATATGACGTCATGAACAATGTGATGCTCGTAAAACTACTGCATTTAGCGACAATACTGCTAATGTTCTCCTAAATCACTGGACCGATTTCAACCAAATTTGGTTTTTACATTCCTTACCGTGAGGTAACAATTGCTACAGGGTTAAGAATCACATACGACGTATGGTGCAGAAGAGATGACGTCATAAACAATAGTAATCGCAAAATGCCACATAATGCGACGAGACTTTAGATATACACGTATGAGAATGACAGTACTTAGCGACTTGCAACAAACTTTAAACATAATTTCAAAACTTTATTAAAATTTCTTTCGCTGACAACCACATTAAAATGATGAAAGGAAAAAGGTTCTCGCTTACTACTTTTCCGTTGTTAATAGGTCAAAATTACGGCATAAGGTATGACGTTACAATTTATAATTTCTACACTACAAATTGTAGTCGTAGAAAATTTTACTGACAGTTTACACACACATAGTTGAGTGTACCTTCTAAATTGTACCCTAGTACAACACGTAGTTGATGAGATGATCTCACAAACAGTAAAGTTCATGAAAAATCGCCTCATCACACACAAAGTTTTAATCTCTTACTTCTTTACTACTAATTATATTCCCAAGAGCCTTTACAGACATACAGCCATTGTAGAAATTAATACATACCTGAAAAATGGCAGGAATAAATAAATATCCGGGCAACACCGGGTTTTCAGCTAGTTCATTTATACAAATAGTTGATCATTTGCCCTCACTCATCTCAGAAATTTATACTTTATGGATATCTAACGCGTACTCCATATTACGTTACAATGTATATCATCAGAAATATACAACAGTTTTCTACGAAAACACCACGATTTCCGAATATGTTGCTGTGTAGATGAGTACTGTACCACCACAGCTTCAAAATTAGTCTGTGACAGACTAATGACATTTACACTGAATGTCATCAAAAATGTTCAAATGTTTGAAAATCTATCGGACCAAACTGCGTGGTCATCAGTTTGTCAAAAACAGTGAGCTATTCCTTATGAATATGTAAAGATTATGCTGTAAAAAAAAATATTCATGTCAACGCAGCTTTACATTACCACTCGTCAAAATTATCAGTATGTAATTATACGTTCG